>OU026154.1:65447829-66148086 GCA_907269105.1 Volucella inanis | reverse complement strand
AATAATAATAATAATAATAATAATAATAATAAAAATAATAATAATAATTATAATAATAATAATAATAATATTAATAATAATAATAATAATAATAATAATAATAATAATAATAATAATAATAATAATAATAATAATACTAATAATAATAATAATAATAATAATAATAATAATAATAATAATAATAATAATAATAATAATAATAATAATAATAATAATAATAATAATAATAATAATAATAATAATAATAATAATAATTATAATAATAATAATAATAATAATAATAATAATAACAATAATAACAATAATAATAATAATAATAATAATAATAATTATAATAATAATAATAATAATAATTATAATAATAATAATAATTATAATAATAATAATAATAATAATAATAATAATAATAATAATAATAATAATAATAATAATAATAATAATAATAATAATAATAATAATAATAATAATAATAATAATAATAATAATAATAATTATAATAATAATAATAATAATAATAATAATAATAATAATAAAAATAATAATAATAATAATAATAATAATAATAATAATAATAATAATAATAATAATAATAATAATAATGGTAATAGTAATAATAGTAATAATAATAATAATAATAATAACAATAATAATAATAATTATAATAATAATAATAATAATAATAATAATAATAATAATAATAATAATAATAATAAAAATAATAATAATAATAATAATAATAATAATAATAATAATACTAATAATAATAATAATAATAATAATAATAATAATAATATTAATAATAATAATAATAATAATAATAATAATAATAATAATAATAATAATAATAATAAAAAAAAAATAAAAATAATAATAATAATAATAATAATAATTATAATAATAATAATAATAATAATAATAATAATAATAATAATAATAAGAATAATAATAATAATAATAATAATAATAATTATAATAATAATAATAATAATAATAATAGTAATAATAATAATAATAATAATAATAATAATAATAATAATAATAATAATAATTATAATAATAATAATAATAATAAATAATAAATTGAATGAAAATGAAACGCTAAAAAATGCGGACATAAATTTAAGGCTACGTAGAAAAATAATAACAAGACCGAGTCTGCTAATGCCTCATGCTAAGAGGTCCGGAACTTGAACATAAAACCAACATCGTCAAACTTAATTTCAGCAATCAACATCATAAATTCGAAATCAATTCCCAGGACCACTAGGGAATTATGCCCAACCACAGCGCCCAACCGCGCCCGAAACAATAATGTCCGTTGACCTGTCTATGAAAACGAAACAGGCCAATTATATTAACCGGCCAAATCCGAACACAGATGGCAATAACCGAGCACATAAGATAGCTAGGAACCGCTCGGACAACTATTCACCCAAGCGGCAAAGACTGTTCAGCACGGAAACACAATAAATAGAAAAGTACTTCGAGGAATATGAACAAGAAGTCGAAGAAACATATCCTCTACTTGAAAGCACGACAAAACCACTGGGGGAAGAGATCACTGCCAACACAAACCGTCATCACCGGAAATAACAATGACTATTACAAAATAAATAAGCACCTGACAACTGTTACACAAGCAATTTTCGAAACTTACAACAAGGTCATCAAGAGGATAGACAGCACCAGTGTAGACAAATATATGAACAGATATTATACAACAAACTAACAACAATCAAAGATGAATTGAACGAAATAGTCTCCGCGGCTCAACTAGCGAAAAAACGAATTGTTAACATTAATCTGCTGAAGAAAGAAGGAATTCAGGAAGTACTTTCTCAAATAGAAACCCTTCGTTATAGTAACGAAATAGAATTAATAAAATACGCGTAACCCATCATCCTACATCATCCTATGGTACGTCATATCACTACCAAAAACTGGCCTAAAGGACGTAAATCATGCAGTGATTTATTTAATATCAACTCAATACAATTTAGAACAACAAGCGAGTAAACCTTGGAACAAATGAACTTCTATTAGCTCATGACGAGATGTACAGTATTAAGAGCACATGTAATCATATGCAGGGTATGAATATTTGCAGCAACAGTCAACTCGAAAAACTACCAACAGAGCATTGCTTAGGTCAAGTGTTAAAAGCAAGAAACGCAAGTTGCGACTTCCAATTCAAAACTTCTGTTAGAGAACACAATCTTTCTCACCAACTTCAACGGGACTCTAAGGCATGAAAATGAAACTTAGATAATGAGTGCAACGTTTTTAGTTCAATTTGACAACGATACAATAGCCCTCAACGTTAAAAACTATATCAACCGAAAGGTTAGAACCTTCCAGATTTTGCCTCCTATAATACAAACAAATATAATTTTGAACAAGATGCAATTACATTTAAAATCTATTCACAATTTATAATTGAGCAACATTTAGAGACTAAGCAAATTTTCAAATGTTAATTGAAGTTGGATTTAAAGAAGAGACATTCGTCTCAGAAAAAATAATTTTTTCACAAATCTAATTAAAAAGCCATTTACTGGACCAGTTGGCACAAGCACAAACAAGTTCTGAAGAGTATCAAGTGTAGTAAGCATTTTGTTGCCCAACTTACCCTGAAAACCGATTGCCGTCTACGGCATTTTAAATATCGACCAGTTTCTTTTGCTTTATGACAAAATGTTGTCTTCGCCAAAAGGGTAAGACTGCAGGCTGTAGATGAAAGGCGAAAGATGGTTTCATCAATATGAGGAAAGGAATCTAGTGCAGCAATGATTTGTTATAAAGGTTTGTCAGGATATTCAAGAATATTGCTTACTCTAGAGTGCTTACTTGCTTGACAACCTGGTATAATAAATGTATTACAAAGCGGAAAAAAAATACACTCACCTTTAGAAGAATAATTTTGTCTTAGTTGTCCGCATAGATCTCCAAATACTTTTCGTTCACTAAACACACGCGCACTCCCGATTTTCAAATGGGCACTATTGCAATCTCGCTAGTGCGACGACTTATCACATTTTATTGCATTTGGAACAGGAACAGGAAGAGGAAGACGTTCTTTTTTTGTAGGCTCACAAAAATTGTCCCAAAAACAGCCTTTACAACCAGCTTTTCTCATAAAGAGGACAGTTAGCCCTAACAAGATTTTATGCACAGGAATTAGACTGGATGGATTTGAAGTGCGGCTCCTGTAAAAAGAGAAGACGTGATGTTGAGACAGAACTTAAACAAGGTGGCTATGGTAATATTTTCCAACTAAACTTTCTGACTATGATGCTTCGGCACTGTAGCAAAAAGAATTTCTGGTAATATTAGTGTAGTGAGAAAATAGTTTTATTAAGACGTTAAGAAATTAAAGTTAATGAATTAAAAAACGTGAGAGGAACACATATGCAATTGAGTTAAAAGAAATGCAAAAGTTGAAGTAGAGCCGAAAAATAATCAGAATGCAGATAAGACAAAATCAGAATTAAAATCAAATGTAAATCCTTGCCATTCGGGTAGATAAGTGCCAGGTATAAACAGATTTAACAGTGGCGAGGTATTAGTATCGTGCGAGAATGTACAATTATTGGAAACGCTGAAGGATAATGTAAAGGAAAAGCTTGGAAAGGATTATAACGTGAACTTCTAGCATGAGAAAGAACAGAATTAAAAATAGCTTTATTACGGATAAATTGAATGAAAATGAAATGCTAAAAGATGCGGACATAAATTTAAGGGTATGTGGAAAAATAAAAATAAGAAGAAGAAGTTTGAATATGACTGGTTTGAATGTGACTGGTTTGAATGTGATTTGTTTGAATGTTAAAATTTTAAACGAAATACAAAAAGCAGGTAAAATAAGCGTTGGCTGAAATAAATATCCTGTAATGAAAGCAATTTATGTGAAAAATTTCTGGGCCTCAATCATGTAAGTATGGATTGCAAGAGAGAACGTAAATCTGATTGTCTGAGATGTGGAAATTGTATGAGTAATAATTAGGAACTGAAATTGAATCTTGACGTGAACCACCATCCATTTGATTATAAATGTAAAGCTTATAAGCCGAAAATTACAATAATATTAAAAAAAAACGATACATATAGCAAATATTTTTTAAGGCGAAAATATAGCACAAGCATACAATATTATTTAAATATTCCAAGTTTGTTGTGAAATAAGAGTGAAGTCGAATTATTGTTACAACGATATTGAAGAATCTGAGTTTGAAATTAACTTCATTGTACTTCGTTGTAGGTGGTGGCGATGTCGTGATAATTAACTCAATGGCTGTCACGTCACCTACCAGGTTTCGAATCCCGGTAGGAGCACACCAGCAAATTTTTCAAAATCGTCATCACCTTTTCGGCGGACAATGGCAAACCTCCGAAAGTCAAATTCTGCCTATGAGAGCCGGCAATAAACAGTACGTCCTTGCTCAGGAGTGTAAAAACTCATAAAGTGAGAAAAGCAAACGAGTGCAAGATGCTAGGCCCTGGCCCACACCGGGCTGTCGCGCGATTTATTTATTTTGTACTTCAAACTCAGGACACACGTTTGGCGTTATAATATATATATAAAGCGGGGGACACGACATGAAATAAAGGTTTTAACAAAAATTGATTACTTTGCATGGGTATTGAAAGCTTACGTCGGGATTTATGTTCAAAGGTGGTCATTTGTTGTAGTTTATAGATCACCAAGCTCCCAGGTGAATGATTGTATAAGACTTTATGCAGGTTGGTTTTTAGAACCTATGGACAATGAGGAATGTTTAATCATTATGAGAGATTTGAATATTGATCTCATAGTAAACGACAGTAATAAAAGGACTCTAATTGATTATGTACAGTAAAGTGAACTGCTTTGTGCAACAGTAAGCGAATAAGATAAAATAACGGACCATGTTAAAATACTCACAAGAACAATTTGATAAACATTTAATGAGTAGGTACAGGCTTCTCAGACTTGTACCATGTAAACAATTTTAAGGAACATATAACATTATTCGATAAAAAAATTTAAAAATGTAGCGCGAAAATGTCTATGGAAAAGGTAATCAATAAATCTGTTGAATACGCTTCGTTTCCTTCGGATTTACAACGGATTAAAAAACATCGTATCTATAATGGCAATATATGATAATTCCGAAACAAATTGAACTAGGTATAGACATATTCGAAATATTTATAAAAATAAGGTAGTTAATGCTAAGAATAACTAAATAAGGTAGTTTCAAGTTATAACAAATAGAAAATAGAGAGCTTGGCAGAGCATTCCATAATCAAGTTGTACGGCTTAGAAATGAATCACGATATTCCGTAGTACGTCCCAAAGTGGGCTTGAGGATATAATGATGAGCACTCAAAGAGAGACGGGTGCTACGGTTAAAGCTTTGGAGGGCAGAGTTCTTATTATATATATATATATATACTACACATAGAATAGTGTTTTTTGTAAGGTTTTTTTCCAATATGGCAACGTCTAGACAGCTAATACTTAATCAGACAGATAGTGACATCCTCTTATTCAGTATTGTACAAGTATGTATTACTGACAAATAATCATGAAAAAACTAACGCCCGAGTAAAGTATCGAAGCTATTTCAAAACTTCAGTAAAAAATATTTATAATTTTTTGCCAATTTTACAGTCAACATAATCCACCTAATGGAATTCTCAAAAGCGCCCCCGTTTAGAAAGATCCAAATTTATCGATTCGTCATTGGACGCAACAACATGGCCTGACTTCACCGACTTTGTAGAAGATTTTGCGGAAGAATCCTTAAATTTGAAAGTCGTTTAAATGTTTACCATCAGATTTTTTTCAGTGATATTGATATTTTTTTGTGCGGTTTATACGCTGGCTGCATCATCTGGTCGAAACTCTTTAAAAATAAGGAAAATCTGAACTGAAATCTGAATGCAAAATGCAAAATGCAAAAAGATACAGACATAAATTCAAGGCTAGGTATAAAAATAAAAAAGAGACCGAGCCTGCTAATGCCTCATGCTTAGAGTTCTGGAACTTGAACATAAAATCATCATCGTCAAACTTAATTTCGGCAATCAACATCATAAATTCAAACTTAATCCCCAGGACCACTAGGGAATTATCCCCAACCACAGCGCCCAACCGCGCCAAAACCCGAAATACCAGTGTCCGTTGACCTGTCTATGCAAATGAAACAGGCCAAGTATATTAATCGGCTAAATCCGAGCCGATTTCATTTCATTTCCATATGAAAATAAACAAGCACATAATAAGACCAGGAACCGCTCGGACAACTATTCACCCAAGCGGCAAAGGGTCTTCAACACGGAAACACAGTAAATAGAAGAGTACTTCGAGGAATATGAACAAGAAGTCGAAGAAACAGATCCTCTAGAAACAGATCCTCTACTTGAAGACACGACAGAACCACTGGAGGAAGAGATCACTAAAGTAAATTTTATGATAGGTAAAAAAATAGCATATCCTATAAGATATCCGGAAACCGGGACTTGCTACCAACACAAAACCGACTAACAAACTATTCAAAATTCAATCAGCCGGAGGTGAAATTCGAATTGAAAGAAAAATCTCTGATCCATTTTTCAAGAATGTAGGAAATGACTCCATCTTGGACTTCTATATCTTACCTCGCTTAAAAACATTTCAAGGTATTATTGGTGGTGACACACTCAAACATTTAGAGGCAATCGTAGACAGGAAAAACAACATTTTAATAATAAAACCAGGTATCCGAATCTCTCTGGAGGAAAAGAAATCGGTTCAAGTCAATAACATCGAAATTAAGAACGGATATCTATATATATATATATCCAATGAGACAAGCAAACCTCTTTATAACATAATTAGTGGACAAAAGAAAGTATTTGGCTCAATCAGTGATGATGACCTCATAGATACCAACATAAGAGCAGAAATTCTATCCGTATCCGTAAGTGGAATTGCAGATTCAAAAGATGTTGCAAGAAAGAATTATAAGGCCATCAAAGAGTCCGTACAATTCTCCGCCATGGATAATACAAAAGAAGTCAGACGCCACAGTCACAATATCAGACATATACTATATTGCTGATATAAATAACTAGATAGCTAGTCGTTGAAAAACAGAGTTCTTTACAACGTTTGACCTAACCTAGGGCCTCTACCAAATACGAATAAAGGAAGCAGACATCTCGAAGTAGTAGAAGAATGTGAAGTATGAGTCCACTAGGCTATCATTCGGGCTATCTTTCAAAGAACTATAGATGACATTCTGAAATCTTACATCGGTCTAATATGTTATGTCTACATCGACAAGATAAAAAAAAAATGGCAAAAATAAAGAAACACCTTAAGAACGTCGAAACGGTGTTATCCGCGTTGGAAACGGCAAACCTCAGAGTAAGCCTGAAGAAAACACTGTTTCTTAAACGAGGAACAGAATTTTTGGGGTGCCTTATAATTAACAAAGGTATAAGCCCGATATGAAGAAAGTGGAACCCATCCGCAAACTAAAACCTCCCGAAAACCTCAAAGAACTAAAATAATTTCTTGGGCTCAACTCCTACTACAGACGATTCATAATCGACTTTGCCAGGATTGCAAAGCCATTAACGAATCTTACAAGAGGGGAGAAGGCCCAAGTAAAGGCCAATGCGTCAAAAAAGGTTAAAATTCAGTTAAATGCTGTGGAAATCATCTTGTAACTTGTAAGTGAAGTGAATAGGCTTGTTAAACTAAGAGTGCTGTGGGGTGCTCTCTCTTTATATTGTTTTTACTAAAAATCTAATCAAAATTAAATCAAAAATGGTTTGCTCTGTTTGCAATTAGAAAACAGATTGTAATTGTGACTCAAAAATCCGATGCACAGACTGTAATATTTTTATTCACTGCCTACGTGTGAAAAATGAAGGTGTACATTATCGATGTGACAAATGCTCTGCTCTTCATCGGAAAGTGCAGAAAGTGGGAATAGCTGCATTGAAAAAACGGCGAACAAAAAACCACCCACAGTCTTTCTGCGCCGCGAGCCGATGAAAATTACTCTAGTGAACTGCAACGCAACACACAACAGCGACTGTTATCAGACACTGCTCCAGAAGGCCAACGTCACCCTGCAATTGTTGTAGGAGGAAATGCTCAGCAGAAAAGAAATTAACTGTGACATAGTAAGTTTTCTTGAAAAGCTGAAAGACGAAAACAAATTACTGAAAAAAAGGATCTCCGCTCTTGAAAGCAAACTGAATTGGAGAGAACAGAAACTTTTGGAGAACGTAATAGACATTTCCTTATGTTAATAACAGCAATGCGCTAGAGTATGTGTAAAAATTATTTCAAAGTACGCTAGATGTTCATATACCTGTTGAACATATCCAGCATTGCTATGTGAAGCGGATAGGGAGAAGAAGTCCAACCATAAAACAAAAAGTAATGACAAAGAAGAGGATAGTGGTGAAAATGATGGTTTCATCTCCATTTTTTCTGGCCATCAACAACAGAATATTTATAAGTAATAATTTTAAACGCTATACTCGAGCTTTATTTAAGGAAGTCAAAAAATTTAAGACTGAAAAAAATTACATATGTATATGTGGTTTCAAAAATCTCAAATTTTGCTAAGAAAAGTAGACAAGGGAAAGATTGTTGCTATAAAATCATTTGAAGGTTTGGTGAATTTGTAAAAATTACCCCAATAGCACGCTTTTTTTTATTGTCATGGATTAATCGTTGGATACTCAAAAAAATAAGACTGAAAACCAAACTGGGCAAAATATGTCAGAAACATCCATTAAATACTCGATTAAAAAATCGGTATAAAGGCTTATGTAAGAATCTAAACAATCTCATAAATAAGTGTCGTGATAGCTATTATCAAAGATGTTTACTCGTTTCACAAGGCGACCCCAAAAGAGAATGGAAAGTGATAAATGCAATAACAAACTCAAAAGTTACGTATGTTTCTAACATATATTTGCTTATATGGTGGTTTTCCTGTCAGAAACTAAAACTAAGCAACAAAACCAAACTGATGTTTGATCAATTTAAAATTACAATAATCATCAAATACCAAAATGTACTTTCATGGCGTAGGATGCAGCAGGTATAAACTTACAAACCGCTCATCTCCTGATTTCGAAACTAAAGACGTTTTCGATATGACAAAAAATAGTTACTCTGAATTCTTGAAGTAGAAGTTTTTAAAGATTTTAAATATCTTGGTGTGGTAATGGGCCAAAATATGAGCTGATCTAGTCACATTTTGAATTTGAAGCAACACCTGTGTTCCTCTGTTCGTGACTTGTACAGGATATTTTGGATTTTTTTATTCTAAATTGCAATATGGCATAAGTTGTTGGGGAGGTGTTCACAAAGAGAAAAAACAACCTTTGCTGGTTCTACAAAAGTGTGCCATGAGAAATATTTGTGGTGTATACCGATCAGCTTATTGTATTGAGCTGTTTAGGTCTCAACAAATTCTGCCAGTTAGATATCTGCATTATTACAAATATATACAAATATTCTTTATTAGAATATCACAGCCTGAACTGTGATGTCCACACTCTGCGAAGCAACTTGAATAATTTTGTAAATATTCCATCATTTCGTACCACTCACTTTAGAAATTTCTACTCTGTCGTGTCCTATAAGCTATTTAACAGGTCTCCCTTATCGATAGCCTGCACCAGGAGGCATTACATTTTGACCATAATGAAATTGAAGTTTTGTTGTCCTACTTACTTTAAAAATGAAATGAACCCAACAAATAAATATAAATGTATGTATGTAGATCTTACTTTTCCTACTATTCTTTTGCTTCTACAATTTGAAATAATATAATAGACTGAAAACCCACAATACCTGAATTGTATACACAATATTAAGTGGCATCTATCTCTATTTTTATATTAAATACTAATGCTACTACCTATTCTTATAACAATGCTAATGTTTTATTGATTTATTTTGTTGCGATATCATACACACACTTTATTTAATTAACTTGACTATTTTAAGAATAAAGGAAAGAAAAATAAATAAAATAAAATAAAATTTGAACACTTACATCTCCAGAACATCACCCACTGAATTTTTCTTTGAGCAACCGTAAAGCAAATGCCAAGCTGAAGAGATGGATTGCGAGAATAAAAGAATACAAATATGAATTATTCTACAAGCCAGGAAAACGTATCTCGCGGCCGCCTTATCCAGACTCAGGTCAGAAGCCAATATTTTATCAACATCCGATTTACAGATCATGCACAGTTCAGACCTATTGCAACATTGTGAAGCTGCTTTAAATGTTTTTTCGAATCAGCTGGTTATCTCAGAAGGACGAGAATTGTTCGCATACGAGGAACCCCATTGCAACATTTGGGAAACATTACCTCCGCTTCAGGAAAATAACTGCGGAATCTTTGAGCAATGCCCTAAAGGCAAAATAAAATCCGAACGTGCTAAATGGAATAAAGATTCCCAAAGCATTTATTCCACTCCTTCAGGAAATATTTAAAAAAATGCTTTTTTTTAACTCAAGTTTAGAATAACACGGAGATTAGTAATGAGGAGAACAAAATCAGAATCATTCAAGAAGAGCACAACAGAGCACATCGGAACTACTGGGAGAATAAGGAACAAATACTGGAACCTGCAACTCAAATAAATATGACAGACATCCGCCAAAACCTGAGCTTCAGGAAACACCCATTCCTACTTGCGCCACTGAAATAATGCATATGGATATTTTCGAAAAAGACCAGGAAAAATTTACAACCTGTTGGCACTGTATTTAAGAAAAAAAAATTACTAAGATTCTTCACTACTTTTCTGTGCCTCAACTAATCGTAACTTATAACGAGAGCATCTATATCATTCCCATCATTTCAAGTTATGTACATTAAGGCACTTGACATAAAAACCTACCTGACTCATCCTCAAAAAAGCGGGGTTAATGGAACTATAGAAAATGTACATTTGACGATATTAGAAATAACGAGGTGCTTGAAGATCATACAATGTAAGAAATCGTTGAAGTAGACGTAGATCGATACAACAATTCCATCCATTCGGTTACTAAGAGAAGGCCTAGTGATGTATTTTTCAGAAGAAGCCAAAGAATCAATTACCAAAATCTTATTGATTTGTAAGCTTAAGTGAACGAGGACCTTACCGAAATTAATAAAAGTTAACAGAAAAAGATCAGCCAAGAAAACAAAAATATAAACATTCCAAAAACATATCAACCCGGGAAAGTTATATACGCAGCCGTTAAATGACGCGATGGTAAACAAATACCCCTCTACACAAAGAGTCACCGTCATTACCGAAACCAGCAAAAAGATTCTCAAGTCCCAAATCATAAACTCTTCTGAGTAAATCTGTTTGTCCTTTAATTTTAGTTCGATTCAAGGGCTGACATTCGGCATCGTCAACGTATTCGACTATTATACAATACACCAGTATTCACCATGAACCCAGGGAATGGCAAGATCATCAGTAGAAATTTCACATTATCGACCTGACCAGCTTTGAAGATGTCATAAACGAACTAATAAGCTTGACAGGAGGCCAAACAGATAAGAGCAGTATTCTCCGACTGCAATTGCTTCACCAGATTCAACAAGCCGAATGATTGTTGAGACAGCTAAATGGAGTAAACCGAAGGAAAGTGAGACCAATAAATTGGCTTGTATCAGCGTGGAAGTGAATAGCAAGCACACCAGATGCGACAGATTGGGACAATTTATTGAAAACACAAACCGTCATCACCGAAAATAACAATGGCTATTACAAAATGAACAAGCACCTGACAACTGTTACACAAGCAATTCTCAAAACTTACAACAAGGTCATCAAGAGAATATACAGCATCAGTGTAGACAAATATATGGACAGATATTATACAACAAACTAGCAACAAGCAAAGATGAACAACTAGCGAAAAAAGGAATTGTTAACACTAATCTGCTGAAGAAAGAAGGAATTCAGGAAGTACTCTCTCAAATAGAAACCCTTCCTTATAGTAACGAAATAGAATTAACAGAATACGCGTAACCCATCATCCTACAGAAAGAATCTCTCTTACTTTATGTTACATCGCTACCAAAAACTAGCCTAAAGGACCTTAATCATGCAGTGATTTATTCAATATCAATTCAATACAATTCAGAATAACAAGCGAATCCACCTTGAAACAAATTAACTTCTGTTAGCTCATGACGACATGTACAGTATTAAGAGCACATGTAATCATATGCTGTGTATGAATCTTTGGAGCGACAGGCAACTCAACTCGAAAAACTACCAACAGAGCATTGCATAAGTCAAGTGTTAAAAGCAAGAAAGGCAAGTTGTGACAGTTACGTCTCAGAGATTACTCCCTTTTAATCCCGTTAGTCTCCCCACCTCCTCTTGCCAATCTACCCAATGATAGAGGCATTGAATGGCAGAAGCCGCCACCTCCACCTTTTTCCCGTTACTACGCCATCTTCACAATCCCACCATTCAAATATGCATTACCTGTCTGCTTACTCAGGTGAATGATCACGCATAGCCCATATGCACACTTTTCACTTCATAGTACACAATCAGTACACGCGCTTGGAATCAAGTGACAAGCCAAGAGCAGACAAATTCATTTCCCACGTAATAATCATTACGTTTGCAAAAGTGTAGGTATAAGAATAGGTAACAATTGATATGCTGGTTTAGTTTTAAATGGAAGTCGGATACAATAAAGTTTTTTTTTAAACAAACCGCTTTTTGCTTCTATAGCTGTCGCAGTCGGTCCTCCGATCAAGGAGGAATAAAATGTAACTCCGTTCAAGGAGAAATAAATAAAAAAGGTGAAAAAGATCCGTTTAAGGACGAAAACGCCGCTAAAAGTGAAATAAATAAAAAAAAAAAAAAAAAAAAAAAAAAAAAAAAAAAAATTAAAAGAAGGTGAAAAGATCCGTTTAAAGGATCAAAATCTATAATAAAGTAGAAAGCTGAATAATTAAAGTGAGAAAATAAAATGATAATAAAATAATAGCAATAAATCTAAAAATTAAGGAGAATCAAACGACAAATCCTGCTTGAGGAAAGAAGACATTTAGAAATGGCGAAACAGGACCCAGCAACAGTAAGCCCCCTAGCTTTAAGCATTGACCTAATTAAATATTAAAGTAATTTACCTCCTTACGATGGTAGTAGGAACAATCTTCATAGTTTTATTGACCTAGTAGATAGAATTTTTCCAACTCTCAGTAAAAACGACGAGAAAAGTCAGCTTATTTTCTTTGACATCATAAAAAGCAAGTTAGTAGGCAAAGCTAGAGAGACAATTGAAATCAACAACAGTGTCAAGAACTGGCATGAGACAAAGAAAGTATTCTTCCAATACTTCGGGGATAGGAAATCAGTAGAACAGCTTTACGATGATATAAGGGGTGTACAATTCAAAATAAACTGTCAGGAATTCTATAACGACATAAAAGTAGTTTTTAGACGTCTTAATAGTAAAACTTAAATAGATAGAGGTGCCAATAGTTCCGAACTGGAACAAAACTGCAAAGCCGCTTTGAACATTTATATTAGTAAATTACCAGAGCCCATGAAGGGACAGCTATATTGTAGGAATCCTAATAACTTAGAAGAGGCGATGCAAATCCTGCACGAGACAGGATATGCATATTACGGTCAGGATTATAGGCAAACTAATTATAAAAATAACAGGCGACTGTTATCCTCCCGAAAATTACCCTATATAGTTGTCAAAACCAACAGCTATGATTTAAGAATACTTATTGACACCGGTTCAGAAAGTGTTCTTAGAAAAAAAGGGGTATGCCACCCTAAATGGCAAATTAAGTTACAAAACTAGTCAAAATTTTGACTACAAGTACACCATTGTATATAAATTCAAAAGTCAGAATTCCTTTATTTAAAGAATTCAAAAAACCGAATAGAACCGCGGAATTTCTGGAATTTAATTTTCACGGTACTTTCTATGGTTTACTCGGAAATAACATATTATTGCCATTAGAAGCAATGCTCGATTTCAAGAGTAGGCTTTTTATTGTTGATGAAACGAAAATCCCGATATATTTCAACAAGGCTGAAGAAGAAGTAACGAATGAAAATTACAAAAAAACAAATACCAGCTTTGGAAATATATCATACGGAAACCAGCAATGACCAGATCTCTGAACAAATCAGAATCGATCACTTGAATGAGGAAGAGAAAAGGGGAATAACTCGCCTCGTCTCTCAATACTCATCAATTTTCTATCAAGAAGGTAGCGATTTGACGTTCACAAATGCGATTAAGCATCATATAAAAACGTTGAACGAAATACTAATATACACAAAAACATATAGATACCCGGAGGTACACAAAAATGAATTCAAAAGACAAATAAATGAAATGCTCCAGCAGGGTATTATACGCCCAAGCAAGTCGCCCTACTCGGCACCAATCTGGATCGTTCCAAAAAAGAGGGACGCATCTGTGAAGGAAAAACGGAGAATGGTTATCGACTACAGGAAACTCAACGAAGTTTCAATCGACGACAACTTCCCCATCCCAAACATGGACGACATCTTTGATAAATTAGGAAAATCCAATTATTTCACAACATTGGACCTTGCCAAAGGGTTCCATCTGATAGAAATAAATGAAAGCGTCATAATGAAAACGGCGTTCTCAACGAGCGACGGCCATTACGAATTTATTCGAATGCCGTTTGGCTTAAAAAACGCACCATCCACTTTTCAGCGTTTAATGAATGACGTTCTGGCAGAATTCATTGGAAAAGTTTGCCTCGTCTACATGGGCGACATCATTGTGTTTTCTACCAGTCTTGAGGAACACCTTGCATATCTTAAAAAAAATTTTCAAAGATTAAAAGAAGTTAACCTCAAAGTCCAACTGGACAAAAGTGAGTTTCTGAAAAAAGAGACTGAATTCTTAGGCCATATTGTAACAACCGAAGGCAAACCCTAAAAAAATAATGGCCATAAAAAACTATACAATCCCAAAAACAACGAAACAAATCAAATCCTTTTTAGGCATTACTTGGTACTACAGAAAGTTCATTAAGGACTATTCAAAGGTGGCAAAACCTATGACAGCTTTCCTAAAAAAAGATGCAAAAATTGATGTGAATAGTCCCGAATATATTGAGAGCTCTGAAAATTTAAAAGCACTTATAATATCAGATCCCATCCTGAAGTACCCAAATTTTAACAAAAAATTTACACTTACAACAGACGCATCCAACCATGCTTTGGGAGCCGTCTTGACATAAGAAAACCATCCAGTGAGCTACGCTAGCCATACATTAAATGATCATAAGACTAGGTACTCCACCATCGAAAAGGAATTGTTGGCGATTGTATGGGCTACAAAATATTTTAGGCCTTATCTCTATGGCAGTTATTTTACCATAAGAACAGACCACCGACCATTAGTCTGGCTCAGTTCATTAAAGGAACCAAACGCTAAGCTTCAAAGGTGGAAAATCAAATTAGGAGAGTATAACTTCGACATAGAGTATGTAAAAGGTAAAGACAACCAAGTTGCAGATGGATTGTCAAGGATAGGAATTCATTACAGCGAAAATGTAACGAATTTGAAAGACCTTAACAAAGTCAACAGAACTACAAGCGCAGAAAAAATAAATCTCGACGACCAATCTGCCATTGCCACAATCCACAGTGCTAACGAAGGTAGTGACGAATATATCCCGATTGTCCAGACACCAGTTAATATTTACAAATCTCAAATCATTCTCAATAACTCAGACTCGATAAATACACATAAAATATATACAGAATTTGGCAAAAGGAGACTTGTTATAGAATTAAAAGAATTCAAAGAAAATTAAATTAGATTTATTAAATTTATTCCACCTAAAGGAATTGTAGCTATATTTATTACTACCATTTATTTGCAAAATTTCAGGACATATATAGCAAATATTTCACTAAAAATCGATTACTTAAAACAATAAAATGCAGTAAATTTCTAGGCGACATTACTGACGAGGAAAAACTAGCAAAAGTAATTATAAAAACACATAAGCTTTTGAACCATAGAGGCATTAACGAAACGTAAACATAAACTCAAGGACAAAATCCAGAATATTATAAACAATTGCGAAATATGCAATAAAGCCAAATACGAACGAATTCCAAATAAAATCCCTCTAAAGTTAACCGCTACCCCAGAAAAACCTAACCAGATTCTAGACATCTGGTATGCAAATATTAACTTAATATACGTTACGATGATTGACAAATTCACAAAACACACAGTTCAGGAAATAAAACATAAATACATGGATGGCCCTCCTTAAAACCTTACAATGTAGTTTCGCTTCCCTGGGAATTCCTCAGAAAATAGTTGTACACAGTGAAAGCGGTTTCTCTTCAATCTTAATAAAGGAATTTTTAAAACAAAATGACGTCGAGCTACATATTACTACACCTTATAATAAAACCGGAAATTCTGACATCGAAAGGTTTCATTCTACGTTGAATATACATATTCGTACATTTACAGCTGACAAAAGCAACAAAGACAGGTTTCGCAACAAGGTTTTAAAAGCCGTAACAATTTACAATAAAACGATACATTCGAAAACTAAACAAAGACCAATGGACTTTCTTAATGGCACCATTTCTAGCGATGATTATGTTAAAATTATAGAAATAGTTAAGAAAAATAAGGAATTTTACATTAAAAAACATAATCGAAATAAAAACGATATAGAAACGATATAGATTTTACAGATAGTCAGGAACACATATATTTAAAAAATAGAGATAAGAATAAACTTAAATCCATACATAAGAAAACAGACCTAGATATTTTAGATAAAGACCACGTTATAGATGAAAAAGGTAGCAAGTTTTACAAGACGCAAATTAAACGCAAATACAAATACGAAAATTCAGATTAACAATATATTTAATATTTCAGAAAATATTTTTAATTTACATTATCAATGACCATCATACAAGGACAGAAAATTGACGATCGAGACTTTAGAGACGAACGAACAATAAGAGACGAACAGATTCAAGTAATAAAAGGCTACGCGAATCTACTTCACTGTTTTATCCTAACATCATGGACTGAGAACTTAGACATTATTGAATACAACATCAAAAAATTAAATAATAAAAATGAATACCCTACCTTAATGCATAGCTTTAAAATTTTGGCACCTGGTAGGAACAAATGGACTATGACGATGAACAAGAAATAAGAAAAAGTTGAGAAGTTAACGAAAAAAGTAGTCATAACCTAATTAATGGACTAAATGAACAAATCAACAATAATTACCATTTCGATGAAGCTCTTAAAAACATTACAAGACATATTAACAGACAGCAATTAGAAATCAAGGGACAGTTACAAAATTTAGGAAATGCTATCAACAGAGAGTTCTGATAAATCGCACATATGTAGCAGGTATTTCAAATACAATATGACATCCAACTTCTGAAGGAACAGGTAGGAAGAGTCAAAGAAAATTTGCTGGCAAGTCCATTAGGAATTTTAGGAAGAGATCTATTACTGCCAGAAGAAATTAGGAAACTTAATGTAACAATTGTGAAATTAACATATATAAAGAGTTAAGTTATAATAGTGAAATAATATTCGTTGTAATGATACCTAAATAGTCAAATGAAAAATTTTACAGAATAATAATAGAAGCATTAAAAAACAGAAAAACAATTTATGTATATGCAAACTCTGTAACAATATGTCTAAGCATAATTGCACTAGTAATCATTATTTTTAAAAGGAAAAATAAAGATCACACATATATTAAAATAAAAGTTCAGAACATTGACTCTTCGGAGCAGAATCGTATGCGGGGAGGAGTTATGTCTCAGAGCCCACTACCTTTTAATCTCGCTAGTCTCCCTACCACCTCTTGGCGATCTAACCAACGATATTGTCATTGAATGGCAGAACCCACCACTTCCCCTTATTCCCGTTACTAACAAATCAACCCAATCATGCTCTACAAATATTCATTGATAAAGGCAATGAATGGTAGAAGCCGCCACTTACCCCTTTCTTCTGTTACATCACATTCATCAAAATCACAATCAGCAAATATTCATTACCTGCCTTTACTCAAGTGAAAGATCACGCATACAACATGAGCACAAATTGCACTCAATAGTGCAGGATCAGCACATGCGCTTGGAATCAATTAATAAGCCAACAAAATCCAAATTCTTTTCCCACCAAAATACGATTACGTTTGCAAAAGTGTAACTATAAGTATAGGTAACAAACGATATGTTAGTTTAGTTTTTAAGTGGAAGTCGAAGAAAATAAATTTTTTTTTTTTTTTTTTTTTTTTTTTTTTAACAAACTGGCATTTGATTCCATAACTATAATGTAAAGGAAAAGCTAGGAAAGGATTAAAACGTGAACTTCTAGCATGAGAAAGACCAGAATTAAAAATAACTTGAAAATGAAATGCTAAAAGATGCGGACATAAATTTAAGGGTATGTGGAAAAATAAAAATAAGAAGACAGAGTTTGAATGTGATTGGTTTAAATATGAAAATTTTAAAGGAAATAAATAAAGCAGGTAAAATAAGCCTTGGCTGAAATAAATGTCCTGTAACGGAAGCAATTTATGAGCAAAATGTCTGGGCCTCAATCATGTAAGTAGGGATTGCAAGAGCAAACGTAAGTCTGATTGGCTGCGATGTGTAAATTGTATGAGGAATAATTAGGAACTGAAATTGAATCTTGACGTGAACCACCATGCATTTCAATGAGTGTAAAGCTTACAAGCGGAAAATAAATAATCAGAATGCAGATAAGACAAGACACAGAATTAAAATTATGTGTAGATCCTTGTCATTCGGGCATAAGAATGCCAGGTATAAAAAAATATAATAATGCGAGGTATAAATTACTTGCGAGAATGTACAATTACTGGGAACGCTAAAGGATAAAACAGAAGAAAAGCTTGGAAAGGACTATAACGTGAACTTCTTATAGTAACGAAATAGAATTGACAGAATACGCGCAACCCATCATACCACAGGAAAACTCTCTCTTACTTTATGTTATATCGGTATCAAAAACTAGCCTAAAGGACTTTAATCATTTAATGATCAATTCAATATCAATTCAATATCAATTCAATAAAATTCAGAACAACAAGCGAATCCACCTTGAAACAAATGAACATGTACAGTTTTATGAGCACATGTAATCATATGCAGGGTATGAATATTTGCAGCGACAGACAACTCAACTCGAAAAACTACCAACAGAGCATTGCATAAGTCAAGTTTTAAAAGGAAGAAACCCAAGTTGCGACTTCCAACTCAAAACTTCTGTTAGAGAACACAATCTTTCTTACCAACTTCAACGGAACTCTCAGGCCTGAAAACGAATCTTAGATAATGAGTGGAACGTTTGTAGTTCAATTTGAAAACGATACAACCGAGAAGTTAAAACCTTCCAGATTTTACCTCCTATAATACAACCAACTAGCTTTGAACAAGATGCAAATACATTTAAAATATATTCACAATTTATAGTTGAGCAACATTAAGAAACTAAGTAAATATTCAAATGTTAATTGAAGTTGGACTTAAAGAAGACATTCGTCTCAGGAAAAATAACTTTTTCACAAATCTCCTTAAAAAGCCATTTACTGAACCAGTTGGCCGTACTAGCACACACAAGTTTTGAAGAGTACCAAGTACCAAGTGTAGTAAGCATTTTTACCCTTAAAACCGATTGCCGTCCACGGAATTTTAAATACTGACCAGTTTCTTTTGATTTTTGACAAAATGTTGTCTTCGCCAAAAGGTTAAGACTTAAAAATACTGTGGGTTATGAATTGCACATATTATGCACTGCATTCTGTAGATGTAAAGCGAAAGATGGCTTCATCTACATAAGGTAAGGAAGCTAGTGCAGCAATGATTTGCTGAAAAGGTTTGTCAGGATATTCAAGATTTTTGCTTACCCTAAAGTGCTTACTTGCTTGACAACCTTGTATAATAAATGTATTACATGGCGGAAAAAAAATACACTCACCTTTAGAAGAATAATTTGGTCTTAGTTGTCCGCATAGATCTCCAAATAGTTTTCGTTCACGAAACACTCGCGCACTCCCGTATTTGAAATGGGAACTCTTGAGTTAACTAACACCCAACGGATAGACCGATAGTGCGACGATTTATCACATTTTATTGCACTTGGAACAGGAACAGGAAGAGATAGACGTTCTCTTTCTGGAGGCAAACAAAAGCTGTCCCAAAAACAGCTTTTGAAATGACAACCAGCATGGATCAATATATTCACGCACTTCTTTGAACACCCTAGTTAGCCTTATCTACCAAGATTTTATGCACAGGAATTAGACTGCCTGGCAAGCGAACTTTCGAAAACACGATCTAGGCAAACGTGAACCCCCCATGTGGAAACATAATATAGACACTGTCCCGAAGAGCGTACAAAAGTTATCAAAAAATATTCCACAAAAAATGAACAACACGCGTGCGATTTCAATTTTTACAATTTTGTGAACGAAAAAATCTGACTTTAAATTTCTCATTTTTATTTGAACTGGGTTACTTGGTTTGATAAACTGTACAGTAGTTTATGTTTCAAGTTGTTATATGAGCTATGGATTTGAAGTGCGGCTCTTGTAAAAAGAGTAGACGTGATGCTGGGACAGAACTTGGCCAAGGTGGCTATGGTAATATTTTTCAGCTAAACTTTCTAACTATGATGTTAGATGCACTGCAGAACAAAGAGTTTCTGGTAATATTATGTTATAAGTGTTACGTTAAAAGTGACGTTAAAACATTCAGGTTAATGAATTGAAAAACGAGAGAGGAACACAAATGCAAGTGAGCTAAAAAGAAATGCGAAAGTTGAAGTAGAGCCGAAAAATAATTAGAATGCATATAAGATGAAATCAGAATTAAAATCAAGTGTAGATCCTTGCCATTCGGGTATACAAGTGCCAGGTATAAACAGATTTAACAGTGGCGAGGTATTAGTATCGTGCGAGAATGTACAATTATTGGAAACGCTGAAGGATAATGTAAAGGAAAAACTTGGAAAGGATTATAACGTTAAAGACCAGAATTAAAAATAGCTTTATTACGGATAAATTGAATGAAAATGAAATGCTAAAAGATGCGGACATAAATTTAAGGGTATGTGGTTTGAATGTGAAAATTTTAAACGAAATAAATAAAGCAGGTAAAATAAGCGTGGGCTGAAATAAATGTCCTGTAATGGAAGCAATTTATGTGAAAAATTTCTGGGCTTCAGTCATGTAAGTATGGATTGCAAGAGCGAACGTAAATCTGATTGTCTGAGATGTGTAAATTGTATGAGAAATAATTAGGAACTGAAATTGAATCTTGACGTGAACCACCATCCATTTGATTATAAATGTAAAGCTTATAAGCCGAAAATTACAATAATATTAAAAAAAACGATACATATAGCAACTATTTTTTAAGGCGAAAATATAGCACAAGCATACAATATTATTTAAATATTCCAAGTTTGTTGTGAAATAAGAGTGAAGTCGAATTATTGTTACAACGATATTTAAGAATCTGAGTTTGAAATTAACTTCATTGTAATTCATTGTAGGTGGTGGCGATGTCGTGATGGTTAACTGAATGGCTGTCACGTCACCTACCAGGTTTCGAATCCCGGTAGGAGCACACCAGCAAATTTTTCAAAATCGTCATCACCTTTTCGGCGGACAATGGCAAACCTCCGAAAGTCAAATTCTGCCTATGAGAGTCCTTGCTCAGGAGTGTAAAAACTGATAAAGTGAGAAAAGCAAACGAGTGCAAGATGCTAGGCCCTGGCCCACACCGGGCTGTCGCGCGACTTATTAATTTTGTACTTCAAACTCAGGACACACGTTTGGCGTCATAATATATATAAAGCGGGGACACGACATGAAATAAAGGTTTTAACAAAAATTGATTACTTTGCATGGGTATTGAAAGCTTACGTCTGGATTTATGTTCAAAGGTGGTCATTTGTTGTAGTTTATAGATCACCAAGCTCGCAGATGAATGATTGTATAAGACTTTATGCAGGTTGGTTTTTAGAATCTATGGACAATGAGGAATGTTTAATCATTATGAGAGATTTCAATATTGATCTCATAGTAAACGACAGTAATAAAAGGACTCTAATTGATTATGTACTAGTAAAGTGAACTGCTTTGTGCAACAGTAAGCGAATAAGATAAAATAACGGACCATGTTAAAATACTCACAAGAACAATTTGATAAACATTTAATGAGTAGGTACAGGCTTCTCAGACTTGTACCATGTAAACAATTTTAAGGAACATATAACATTATTCGATAAAAAAATTTAAAAATGTAGCGCGAAAATGTCTATGGAAAAGGTAATCAATAAATCTGTTGAATACGCTTCGTTTCCTTCGGATTTACAACGGATTAAAAAACATCGTATCTATAATGGCAATATATGATAATTCCGAAACAAATTGAACTAGGTATAGACATATTCGAAATATTTATAAAAATAAGGTAGTTAATGCCAAGAATAACTAAATAAGGTAGTTTCAAGTTATAACAAATAGAAAATAGAGAGCTTGGCAGGGCATTCCATAATCAAGCTGTACGGCTTAGAAATGAATCACAATATTTCGTAGTACGTCCCAAAATGGGCTTGAGGATATACTGATGAGCACTACACATTAGAGTAGTGTTTTTTGTAAGGGTTTTTTTCGAATATGGCAAAGTCTAGACAGCTAATACTTAATCAGACAGATAGTGACATCCTCTTATTCAGTATTGTACGAGTATCTATTACTGACAAATAATCATGAAAAAACTAGAGGTGATCCACCGATGCACAACAAAAAATGCACTTTTTTGTGCGGTGTATAGGCTGGCTGCATCATCTGGTCGAAAGTCTTTAAAAATAAGGAAAATATGAACTGAAATCTGAATTTTTTGTTTCCAAAAATGCTTAAGCATGGTCTGGTGGACATTTGGTTTCAAAAGATGGTACCACATGGACCTCTGAGATCGTGTGAAATTGAAATTAGAATTTAAAAAGGCGCTGTCGCGTTAATTATAACACCCGACGGATAGGCCGCTAGTGCGATGATTTATCTTGGAAATTATTATAACGTGAAAATGCTAGAAATAAGAAAGACCAGAACTAAATTATTTTTATTGCGGATATGTTAATTATAAACGAAATGCAAAAAGATGCAGATATAAATTCAAGGCTAGGTGGAAAAATAAAAAAGAGACCGAGCCTGCTAATGCCTCATGCTTAGAGGTCCGGAACTTGAACATAAAATCAACATCGTCAAGCTTAATTTCGGCAACCAACATCAACAGCGCCAAAACCTGAAACACCAATGTCCGTTGACCTGTCTATACAAACGAAACAGTCCAATTATATTAACCGGCCAAATTCGAACACAGGTGACAATAACCGAGCACATAATAAGACTAGGAACCTTCGAGGAATATGAAGAAGAGGTCGAAGAAACAGATCCTCTACTTGAAAACACGACAGAAGCGCTGGAGGAAGAGATCACTGAAGTAAATTTTATGATAGGTAACTCTCTAGCATATCCTATAAGATATCCGGAAACCGGGACTTGCTACCAACACAAAACCGACTAACAAACTATTCAAAATTCAATCAGCCGGAGGTGAAATTCGAATTGATAGAAAAATCTCTGATTCATTTTTTCAAAAATGTAGGAAATGACTCCATCTTAATTCGCTTAAAAACATTTCAAGGTATTATTGGTGGTGACACACTCAAACATTTAGAGGCAATCGTAGACAGTTAAAACAACATTTTAATAATAAAACCAGGTAACCGAATCTCTCTGGAGGAAAAGAAATCGGTTCAAGCCAATAACATAACAATATATATATCCAATGAGACAAGCAAACCTCTTTATAACATAATTAGCGGTCAAAAGAAAGTATTTGGCTCAATCAGTGATGATGACCTCATAGATACCAACATAAGAGCAGAAATCCTATCCGTATCCGTAAGTGGAATTGCAGATTCAAAAGATGTTGCAAGAAAGAATTATAAGGCCATCAAAGAGCCCGTACAATTCTCCGCCATGGATAATACAAAAGAAGTCTGACGCCACAGTCACAATATCTGACATATACTATATTCCTGATATAAATAACAAGATAGCTAGTCGTTGAAAAACAGAGTTTTTTACAACGTTTGACCTAACCTAGGGCCTCTACCAAATACGAATAAAGTAAGCAGACACTCTCGAAGAAGTAGAACAATGGGAAGTATGAGTCCACTAGGCTATCATTCGAGCTATCTTCCAAAGAACTATAGATGACATTCTGAAATCTTACATCGGTCTAATATGTTATGTCTACATCGACGAGATAAAAAAAAATGGCAAAAATAAAGAACACCTTAAGAACGTCGAAAAGGTGTTATCCGCGTTAGAAACGGCAAACCTCAGAGTAAACCTGGAGAAAGCACGATTTCTTAAACGAGGAACCGAATTTTTGGGGAACCTTATAATTAACAAAGGTATAAGCCCGATATGAAGAAAGTGGAACCCATCCGCAAACTAAAACCACCCGAAAACATTAAAGAATTAAAATAATTTCTTGGGCTCAACTCCTACTACAGACGATTCATAATCGACTTTGCCAGGATTGCAAAGCCATTAACGAATCTTACAAGAGGGAAGAAGGCCCAAGTAAAGGCCAATGCGTCAAAAAAGGTTAAAATTCAGTGGAAATCATCTTGTAACTTGTAAGTGAAGTGAATAGGCGTGTTAAACTAAGAGTGCTGTGGGGTGCTCTCTCTTTATATTGTTTTTACTAAAAATCTAATCAAAATTAAATCAAAAATGGTTTGCTCTGTTTGCAATTAGAAAACAGATTTTAATTGTGACTCAAAAATCCGATGCACAGACTGTAATATATTTTTTTTACTGCCTATGTGTAGAAAATGAAGGTGTACATTATCGATGTGACAAATGCTCTACTCTTCATCGGAAAGTGCAGAAAGTGGGAATAGCTGCATTGAAAAAACGGCGAACAAAAAACCACCCACAAAGTCTTTCTGCGCCGCGAGCCGATTAAAATTGCTCTAGTGAACTGCAACGCAACACACAACAGCGATTGTTATCAGACACTGCTCCAGAAGGCCAACGTCACCCTGCAATTGTTGTATGAGAAAATGCTCAGCAGAAAAGAAATTAACTGTGACATAGTAAGTTTTCTTGAAAAGCTGAAAGACGAAAACAAATTACTGAAAAAAAGGATCTCTGCTCTTGAAAGCAAACTGAATTGGAGAGAACAGAAACTTTTAGAGAACTTAATAGAGATTTTTGGTATTCCTTATGTTAATAACAGCAATGCGCTAGAGTATGTGTAAAAATTATTTCAAAGTACGCTAGATGTTCATATACCTGTTGAACATATCCAGCATTGGGAAAGATTGTTGCTATAAGATCATTTAAAGGTTTGGTGAATTTGTAAAAATAAACCCAATAGCACGCATTTTTTTATTGTCATGGATTAATCGCTGGATACTCAAAAAAATAAGACTGAAAACCAAACTGGGCAAAATATATCAAAACATCCAATTAAATACTCGATTAAAAAATCTAGTAAAAAGGCTTATGTAAGAATCTAAACAATCTCATAAATAAGTGTCGTGATAGCTATTATCAAAGATGTTTACTCGTTTCACAAGGCGACCCCAAAAGAGAATTCAAAGTGATAAATGCAATAACAAACTCAAAAGTTACGTATGTTTCTAACAAGTTCTCCTTAATCATAAATGGCGATGTCGTTGATAAACCTAACGAAGTTACAAATAAATTTATTGATTTTTTCGCTACCGTTGAGCAAAATGTGAGAGCAAATGGCAAATGCAGGCCTATTGCCCAATTACTGGTTCAGAAGTCTTATGCTTAATTAAGTCACTTAAGAACTCATATGCCTGCATTGAACATGGTATCTCGAACTTTATTTTAAAAAAAACTTGACATTGTTCATAGACAATGTTTTTTATATGGTTGACCATATAATTCTCCTGAACAAGTTATATGGTATTCCTTAGTAATTCCTATATAAAAGATAGAATGCAGAAAGTGAAGGGTGGGAACGTGCTAAGAAATGCAGCGGTGATCAATCTAGTTGTACCACAAGGATCAGTTCTTGGACCCATCTTATTCCTTGTCTATTTAAACTCACTTTTCAGTTTGCCATCTTAAGGTAAGCCAACTGAGTTTGCAGATGATGTTGGTATCGCATACACCTAAACTAATCCCCTGAATCTGGTAGCCGATATAAACTTTGATATATATTTGCTTATATGGTGGTTTTCCTGTCAGAAACTAAAACTAAGCAATAAGACCAAACTGATGTTTGATCAATTTAAAATTACAATAATCATCAAATACCAAAATGTACTTTCATGGCGTAGGATGCAGCAGGTATAAACTTACAAACCGCTCATCTCCTGATTTCGAAACTAAAGACGTTTTCGATATGACAAAAAATAGTTACTCTGAATTCTTGAAGTAAAAGTTTTTAAAGATTTTAAATATCTTGGTGTGGTAATAGACCGAAATATGAGCTGATATAGTCACATTTTAAATTTGAAGCAACACCTGTGTTCCTCTGTTCGTAACTTGTACCTTCTCAAACTTAAAAACTTAAAAACTTAAATATTTGTGGTGTATACCGATCAGCTTATTGTATTGAGTTGTTTAGGTCTCAACAAATTCTGCCAGTTAGATATCTGTATTATTACAAAGTCTCAAAAATATTCTTTATTAGAGGTGGTTATCTCTAAGGCCTGAACTGTGATGTCCACACTCTGCGAAGCAACTTGAATAATTTTGTAAATATTCCATCATTTCGTACCACTCACTTTAGAAATTTCTACTCTGTCGTGTGCTATAAGCTATTTAACACGTTTCCTTCATCGATAGCCTGCATTAGATTTTGACCATAATGAAATTGAAGTTTTGTTGTCCTACTTAGTTTAAAAATGAAATGTACCCAACAAAAAATATAAATATATGTATGTAGATCTTACTTTTCCTACTATTCTTTTGCTTCTACAATTTGATATAATATAATAGACTGAAAACCCACAATACCTGAATTGTATACACTATATTAAGTGGCATCTATCTCTATTTTTATATTAAATACTAATGCTACTACCTATTCTTATAACAATGCTAATGTTTTATTGATTTATTTTGTTGCGATATCATACACACACTTAATTTAATTAACTTGACTATTTTAAGAATAAAGGAAAGAAAAATAAATAAAATAAAATAAAATTTGAAAATTTAAAAGAATTCTTGACAATTCCAAAATTCCAACATTTACTGATTTCCAGAAATCCTTTATATTAACAGCAGATGCTTCAAACACATTCCAAAAACATATCAACCCGGGAAAGTTTTAAACGCAGCCGTCAAATGACGCGATAGTAAACAAATATCGCTCTACACAAAGAGTCACCGTCATTACCGAAACTAGCAAAAAGATCCCCAAGTCCCAAATCATAAACTCTTCTGAGTAAATCTGTTTGTCCTTTAATTTTAATTCGATTCAAGGGCTGTCATTCGGCATCGTCAACGTATTCGACTATTATACAATACACCAGTATTCACCATGAATCCAGGGAATGGCAAGATCATCAGTAGAAATTTCACATTATCGAACTGACGAGCTATGAAGATGTCATAAACGAACTAATAAGCTTGACAGGAGGCCAAACAGAGAAGAGCAGTATTCTTCGACCGCAATTGCTTCACCAGATTCAACAAGCCGAATGATTGTTGAGACAGCTAAATGGAGTAAACCGAAGGAAAGTGAGACCAATAAATTGGCTTGTATCAGCGTGGAAGTGAATAGCAGGCACACCCGATGCGACCGATTGGGACAATTTATTGAAAACACAATCCGTCATCACCGAAAATAACAATGGCTATTACAAAATGAACAAGCACCTGACAACTGTTACACAATTGTCAATCTCAACAAGGTCATCAAGACAATAGACAGCATCAGTGTAGACAAATATATGAACAGATATTATACAACAAACTAACAACAATCAAAGATGAACAACTAGCGAAAAAAGGAATTGTTAACACTAATCTGCTGAAGAAAGAAGGAATTCAGGAAGTACTCTCTTAAATAGAAACCCTTCCTTATAGTAACGAAATAGAATTAACAGAATACGCGCAACCCATCAACCTACAGAAAGAGGATGACTAGCCTAAAGGACCTTAATCATGCAGTGATTTATTCAATATCAATTCAATACAATTTAAAACAACAAGCGAATCCACCTTGAAACAAATTAACTTCTGTTAGCTCATGACGACATGTATAGTATTGAGAGCATGTAATCATATGCTGTGTATGAATCTTTGCAGCGACAGGCAACTCAACTCGAAAAACTACCAACAGAGCATTGCATAGGTCAAGTGTTAAAAGCAAGAAACGCAAGTTGCGACTTCTAATTCAAAACTTCTGTTAGAGAACACAATCTTTCTCACCAACTTCAACGGAACTTTAAGGCATGAAAACGCAACATAGATAATGAGTGGAACGTTTGTAGTTCAACGTTAAAAACTATACCAACCGAAAGGTTAGAACCTTTGCCTCATATAATACAAACAAATATAACTTTGAACAAGATGCAACTACATTTAAAATCTATTCACAATTTATAATTGAGCAACATTTAGAAACTAAGCAAATTTTCAAATGTTAATTGAAGTTGAAACCAAAAAATTTTTTCACAACTCTCCTTAAAAATCCATTTACTGGACCAGTTGGCCGTACTAGCACACACAAGTTTTGAAGAGTACCAAGTGTAGTAAGCATTTTTACTCTGAAAACCAATTGCCGTCCACGGTGTTTTAAATACCGACCAGTTTCTTTTGATTTTTGACAAAATGTTTTCTTCGCCAAAAGGTTAAGACTTAACAATACTGTGGGTTATGAATTGCACATATTATGCACCGCATTCTGTAGATGTAAAGCGAAAGATGGCTTCATCTACATAAGGTAAGGAAGCTAGTGCAGCAATGATTTGCTGAAAAGGTTTGTCAGGATATTCAAGATTATTGTTTACTTTAAAGTGGTTACTTGCTTGACAACCTTGTATAATAAATGTATTGCATAGTGGAAAAAAAAATACACTCACCTTTTGAAGAATAATTTAGTCTTAGTTGTCCGCATAGATCTCCAAATACTTTTCGTTCACTAAACACTCGCGCACTCCCGAATTTCAAATGGACACTCTTGAGTTAACTGAAACATCAAACGTATAGACCAAGAGTGCGACGATTTATCACATTTTATTGCACTTGGAACAGGAACAGGAAGAGATAGACGTTCTCTTTCTGGAGGCAAACAAAAGCTGTCCCAAAAACAGCTTTTGAAATGACAACCAGCGTGACATTCACGCACTTCTTTGAACACCCTAGTTAGCCTTATCTACCAAGATTTTATGCACAGGAATTAGACTGCCTGGCAAGCGAACTTTCGAAAACACGATCTAGGCAAACGTGAACCCCCCATGTGGAAACATAATATAGACACTGTCCCGAAGAGCGTACAAAAGTTATCAAAAAATATTCCACAAAAAATGAACAACACGCGTGCGATTTCAATTTTTACAATTTTGTGAACGAAAAAATCTGACTTTAAATTTCTCATTTTTATTTGAACTGGGTTACTTGGTTTGATAAACTGTACAGTAGTTTATGTTTCAAGTTGTTATATGAGCTATGGATTTGAAGTGCGGCTCTTGTAAAAAGAGTAGACGTGATGCTGGGACAGAACTTGGCCAAGGTGGCTATGGTAATATTTTTCAGCTAAACTTTCTAACTATGATGTTAGATGCACTGCAGAACAAAGAGTTTCTGGTAATATTATGTTATAAGTGTTACGTTAAAAGTGACGTTAAAACATTCAGGTTAATGAATTGAAAAACGTGAGAGGAACACAAATGCAAGTGAGCTAAAAAGAAATGCGAAAGTTGAAGTAGAGCCGAAAAATAATCAGAATGCAGATAAGACAAAATCAGAATTAAAATCAAGTGTAAATCCTTGCCATTCGGGTATACAAGTGCCAGGTATAAACAGATTTAACAGTGGCGAGGTATAAGTATCGTGCGAGAATGTACAATTATTGGAAACGCTGAAGGATAATGTAAAGGAAAAACTTGGAAAGGATTATAACGTTAAAGACCAGAATTAAAAATAGCTTTATTACGGATAAATTGAATGAAAATGAAATGCTAAAAGATGCGGACATAAATTTAAGGGTATGTGGTTTGAATGTGAAAATTTTAAACGAAATAAATAAAGCAGGTAAAATAAGCGTGGGCTGAAATAAATGTCCTGTAATGGAAGCAATTTATGTGAAAAATTTCTGGGCTTCAGTCATGTAAGTATGGTTTGCAAGAGAGAACGTAAATCTGATTGTCTGAGATGTGTAAAGTGTATGAGAAATAATTAGGAACTGAAATTGAATCTTGACGTGAACCACCATGCATTTGATTATAAATGTAAAGCTTATAAGCCGAAAATTACAATAATATTAAAAAAAAACGATACATATAGCAACTATTTTTTAAGGCGAAAATATAGCACAAGCATACAATATTATTTAAATATTCCAAGTTTGTTGTGAAATAAGAGTGAAGTCGAATTATTGTTACAACGATATTGAAGAATCTGAGTTTGAAATTAACTTCATTGTACTTCATTGTAGGTGGTGGCGATGTCGTGATGGTTAACTCAATGGCTGTCACGTCACCTACCAGGTTTCGAATCCCGGTAGGAGCACACCAGCAAATTTTTCAAAATCGTCATCACCTTTTCGGCGGACAATGGCAAACCTCCGAAAGTCAAATTCTGCCTATGAGAGTCCTTGCTCAGGAGTGTAAAAACTGATAAAGTGACAAAAGCAAACGAGTGCAAGATGCTAGGCCTTGGCCCACACCGGGCTGTCGCGCGACTTGAAATAAAGGTTTTAACAAAAATTGATTACTTTGCATGGGTATTGAAAGCTTACGTCTGGATTTATGTTCAAAGGTGGTCATTTGTTGTAGTTTATAGATCACCAAGCTCGCAGGTGAATGATTGTATAAGTCTTTGTGCAGGTTGGTTTTTAGAACATATGGACAATGAGGAATGTTTAATCATTATGAGAGATTTCAATTTTGATCTCATAGTAAACGACAGTAATAAAAGGACTCTAATGTGAAAGTGAAAGTGAAAGTGAACTGCTTTGTGCAACAGAAAGCGATTTATATAAAATAACGGACCATGTTAAAATACTCACAAGAACAATTTGATAAACATTTAATGAGTAGGTACAGGCTTCTCAGACTTGTACCATGTAAACGACTTTAAGGAACATATAACATTATTCGATAAAAAAATTTAAAAATGTTGCCCAAAAATGTCTATGGAAAAGGTAATCAATAAATCTGTTGAATACGCTTCGTTTCCTTCGGATTTACAACGGATTAAAAAACATCGCCTTTATAATGGCAATATATGAAATTCCGAAACAAATTGAAGTAGGTATAGACATATTCGAAATATTTATAAAAATAAGGTAGTTAATGCTAAGAATAACTAAATAAGGTGGTTTCAAGTTATAACAAATAGAAAATAGAGAGCTTGGCAGAGCATTCCATAATCAAGTTGTACGGCTTAGAAATGAATCACGATATTCAGTAGTACGTCCCAAAGTGGGCTTGAGGATATAATGATGAGCACTCAAAGAGAGACGGGTGCTACGGTTAAAGCTTTGGAGGGCAGAGTTCTTATTATATATATATATATATACTACACATAGAATAGTGTTTTTTGTAAGGTTTTTTTCCAATACGGCAACGTCTAGACAGCTAATACTTAATCAGACAGATAGTGACATCCTCTTATTCAGTATTGTACGAGTATCTATTACTGACAAAACTAACGCCCGAGTAAAGTTGCCTAGTGTATCGAAGCTATTTCGAAACTTCCGTAAAAAATATTTATAAAGCGTTTGCCAATTTTACAGTCAACATAATCCACCAAATGGAACGGTTATTCTCAAAACAATTATAAAATTATGCACTACATTTACTCTTCTGGATTAAAAGCAAGGAAGCCACAGAGTGCGTACTGATGAAAATAATGGCGCCCCCGTTTAGAAAGATCCAAATTTATCGATTCGTCATTGGACGCAACAATATGGCCTGACTTCACCGACTTTGTAGAAGATTTTGCGGAAGAATCCTTAAATCTGAAAGTCGTTTAAATGTTTACCATCAGATTTTTTTCAGTGATAGGGCTTACTTCTCTTTAATGGCTTTGTTTAATAAGAGAAATTGTATCAAATTTTGAGGGAAAAAATCTAGAGGTGATCCACCGATGCACAACAAAAAATGCACTTTTTTGTGCGGTCTATAGGCTGGCTGCATCATCTGGTCGAAACTCTTTAAAAATAAGGAAAATATGAACTGAAATCTGAATTTTTTGTTTCCAAGAATGCTTAAGCATGGTCTGGTGGACATTTGGTTTCAAAAGATGGTACCACATGGACCTCTGAGATCGTGTGAAATTGAAATTAGAATTTAAAAAGGCGCTGTCGCGTTAATTATAACACCCGACGGATAGACCGCTAGTGCGACGATTTATCTTGGAAAGGATTATAACGTGAAAATGCTAGAAATAAGAAATACCCAAAGCATTTATTCCACTCCTTCAGGAAATATCTAAAAATGCCTTTTTTTTAAACTCAAGTTTAGAATAACACGGAGATTAGTCGAAGATTTGCGTAATGAGGAGAACAAAATCAGAATCATTCAAGAAGAGCACAACAGAGCACATCGGAACTACTGGGAGAATAAGGAACAAATACTGGAAAAATTATTTTTCCCGAAAATGAACAATCTAATAAAAAAATTCATGAAGCACTGCGGAACCTGCAACTCAAATAAATATGACAGACATCCGCCAAAACCTGAGCTTCAGGAAACACCCATTCCTACTTGCGCCACTGAAATAATGCATATGGATATTTTCGAAAGAGACCAGACCATTTTGGCTATTACAAAATGAACAAGCACCTGACAACTGTTACACAAGCAATTCTCAAAACTTACAACAAGGTCATCAAGAGAATAGACAGCATCAGTGTAGACAAATATATGAACAGATATTATACAACAAACTAACCACAATCAAAGCTGAACAACTAGCGAAAAAAGGAATTGTTAACACTAATCTGCTGAAGAAAGAAGGAATTCAGGAAGTACTCTCTTAAATAGAAATCCTTCCTTATAGTAACGAAATAGAATTAACAGAATACGCGTAACCCATCAACCTACAGAAAGAGGATGACTAGCCTAAAGGATCTTAATCATGCAGTGATTTATTCAATATCAATTCAATACAATTCAGAACAACGAGCGAATCCACCTTTAAACAAATTAACTTCTGTTAGCTCATTACGTCTTGTATAGTATTAAGAGCACATGTAATCATATGCTGTGTATGAATCTTTGCAGCGACAGGCAACTCAACTCGAAAAACTACCAACAGAGCATTGCATAGGTCAAGTGTTAAAAGCAAGAAACGCAAGTTGCGACTTCTAATTCAAAACTTCTGTTAGAGAACACAATCTTTCTCACCAACTTCAACGGAACTTTAAGGCATGAAGACGAAACATAGATAATGAGTGGAACGTTTGTAGTTCAATTTGACAACGATACAATAGCCCTCAACGTTAAAAACTATACCAACCGAAAGGTTAGAACCTTCCAGATTTTGCCTCATATAATACAAACAAATATAACTTTGAACAAGATGCAATTACATTTAAAATCTATTCACAATTTATAATTGAGCAACATTTAGAAACTAAGCAAATTTTCAAATGTTAATTGAAGTTGGAATTAAAGAAGAGACATTCGTCCCAGGAAAAATAATTTTTTCACAAATCTCCTTAAAAATCCATTTACTGGACCAGTTGGCCGAACTAGCACACACAAGTTTTGAAGATTACCAAGTGTAGTAAGCATTTTTACCCTGAAAACCAATTGCCGTCCACGGTGTTTTAAATACCGACCAGTTTCTTTTGATTTTTGACAAAATGTTTTCTTCGCCAAAAGGTTAAGACTTAACAATACTGTGGGTTATGAATTGCACATATTATGCACCGCATTCTGTAGATGTAAAGCGAAAGATGGCTTCATCTACATAAGGTAAGGATGCTAGTGCAGCAATGATTTCAGGATATTCAAGATTATTGTTTACTTTAAAGTGCTTACTTGCTTGATAACCTTATATAATAAATGTATTGAATAGTTGAAAAAAAAATACACTCACCTTTTGAAGAATAATTTAGTCTTAGTTGTCCGCATAGATCTCCAAATACTTTTCGTTCACTAAACACTCGCGCACTCCCGAATTTCAAATGGGCACTTTTGAGTTAACTGAAACACCCAACGGATAGACCGATAGTGCGACGATTTATCACATTTTATTGCACTTGGAACAGGAACAGGAAGAGATAGACGTTCTCTTTCTGGAGGCAAACGAAAGCCGTCCCAAAAACAGCTTTTGAAATGACAACCAGCATGGATCAATATATTCACGCACTTCTTTGAACACCCTAGTTAGCCTTATCTACCAAGATTTTATGCACAAGAATTAGACTGCCTGGCAAGCGAACTTTCGAAAACACGATCTAGGCAAACGTGAACCCCCCATGTGGAAACATAATATAGACACTGTCCCGAAGAGCGTACAAAAGTTATCAAAAAATATTCCACAAAAAATGAACAACACGCGTGCGATTTCAATTTTTACAATTTTGTGAACGAAAAAATCTGACTTTAAATTTCTCATTTTTATTTGAACTGGGTTACTTGGTTTGATAAACTGTACAGTAGTTTATGTTTCAAGTTGTTATATGAGCTATGGATTTGAAGTGCGGCTCTTGTAAAAAGAGTAGACGTGATGCTGGTACAGAACTTGGCCAAGGTGGCTATGGTAATATTTTTCAGCTAAACTTTCTAACTATGATGTTAGATGCACTGCAGCAAAAAGAGTTTCTGGTAATATTATGTGAAAAGTGTGGTGAGAAACTAGTTTCATTAAGACGTTAAAACATTCAGGTTAATGAATTGAAAAACGTGAGAAGAACACAGATAAGACAAAATCAGAATTAAAATCAAGTGTAGATCCTTGCCATTCGGGTATACAAGTGCCAGGTATAAACAGATTTAACAGTGGCGAGGTATTAGTATCGTGCGAGAATGTACAATTATTGGAAACGCTGAAGGATAATGTAAAGGAAAAACTTGGAAAGGATTATAACGTTAAAGACCAGAATTAAAAATAGCTTTATTACGGATAAATTGAATGAAAATGAAATGCTAAAAGATGCGGACATAAATTTAAGGGTATGTGGTTTGAATGTGAAAATTTTAAACGAAATAAATAAAGCAGGTAAAATAAGCGTGGGCTGAAATAAATGTCCTGTAATGGAAGCAATTTATGTGAAAAATTTCTGGGCTTCAGTCATGTAAGTATGGATTGCAAGAGCGAACGTAAATCTGATTGTCTGAGATGTGTAAATTGTATGAGAAATAATTAGGAACTGAAATTGAATCTTGACGTGAACCACCATCCATTTGATTATAAATGTAAAGCTTATAAGCCGAAAATTACAATAATATTAAAAAAAAACGATACATATAGCAAATATTTTTTAAGGCGAAAATATAGCACAAGCATACAATATTATTTAAATATTCCAAGTTTGTTGTGAAATAAGAGTGAAGTCGAATTATTGTTGCAACGATATTGAAGAATCTGAGTTTGAAATTAACTTCATTGTACTTCATTGTAGGTGGTGGCGATGTCGTGATGGTTAACTCAATGGCTGTCACGTCACCTACCAGGTTTCGAATCCCGTTAGGGGCACTCCAGCAAATTTTTCAAAATCGTCATCACCTTTTCGGCGGACAATGGCAAACCTCCGAAAGTCAAATTCTGCCTATGAGAGCCGGCAATAAACAGTACGTCCTTGCTCAGGAGTGTAAAAACTTATAAAGTGAGAAAAGCAAACGAGTGCAAGATGCTAGGCCCTGGCCCACACCGGGCTGTCGCGCGACTTATTTATTTTGTACTTCAAACTCAGAACACACGTTTGGCGTTATAATATATATAAAGCGGGGGACACGACATGAAATAAAGGTTTTAACAAAAATTGATTACTTTGCATGGGTATTGAAAGCTTACGTCGGGATTTATGTTCAAAGGTGGTCGTTTGTTGTAGTGTATAGATCACTAAGCTCGCAGATGAACGATTGTATAAGACTTTATGCAGGTTGGTTTTTAGAACCTATGGACAATGAGGAATGTTTAACCATTATGAGAGATTTCAATATTGATCTCATAGTAAACGACAGTAATAAAAGGACTCTAATTGATTATGTACTAGTAAAGTGAACTGCTTTGTGCAACAGTAAGCGAATTATATAAAATAACGGACCATGTTAAAATACTCAAAAGAACAATTTGATAAACATTTAATGAGTAGGTACAGGCTTCTCAGACTTGTACCATGTAAACGATTTTAAGGAACATATAGCATTGTTCGATAAAAAAATTTAAAAATGTTGCGCGAAAATGTCTATGGAAAAGGTAAGCAATAAATCTGTTGAATAAGCTTCGTTTCCTTCGGATTTACAACGGATTAAAAAACATTGTATTTATAATGGCAATATATGATAATTCCGAAACAAATTGAACTAGGTATAGACATATTTAGAAAAATAAGGTAGTTAATGCCAAGAATAACTAAATAAGGTAGTTTCAAGTTATAACAAATAGAAAATAGAGGGCTTGGCAGGGCATTCCATAATCAAGCTGTACGGCTTAGAAATGAATCACAATATTTCGTAGTACGTCCCAAAGTGGGCTTGAGGATATACTGATGAGCACTACACATTGAAGTAGTGTTTTTTGTAAGGGGTTTTTTCGAGTAAAGTTGCCTAGTGTATCGAAGCTATTTCGAAACTTCAGTAAAAAATATTTATAAAGCGTTTGCCAATTTTACAGTCAACATAATCCACCTAATGGAACGGTTATTCTGAAAACAATTATAAAATTACGCACTACATTTACTCTTTTGGATTAAAAGCAAGGAAGCGACAGAGTGCGTACTGATGAAAATAATGGCGCCCCCGTTTAGAAAGATCCATATTTATCGATTCGTCATTGGACGCAACAATATGGCCTGACTTCACCGACTTTGTAGAAGATTTTGCGGAAGAATCGTTAAATTTGAAAGTCGTTTAAATGTTTACCACCAGATTTTTTTCAGTGATAGGGTTTACTTCTCTTTTAATGGCTTTGTTTAATAAGAGAAATTGTATCAAATTTTGAGGGAAAAAATCTAGAGGTGATCCACCGATACACAACAAAAAATGCATGTTTTTGTGCGGTCTATAGGCTGGCTGCATCATCTGATCGAAACTCTTTAAAAATAAGGAAAATATGAACTGAAATCTGAATTTTTTGTTTCCAAAAATGCTTAAGCATGGTCTGGTGGACATTTGGTTTCAAAAGATGGTACCACATGGACCTCTGAGATCGTGTGAAATTGAAATTAGAATTTAAAAAGGCGCTTTCGCGTTAATTATAACACCCGACGGATAGACCGCTAGTGCGACGATTTATCTTGGAAAGGATTATAACGTGAAAATGCTAGAAATGAGAAATACCAGAACTAAATTAGTTATATTACGGATATGTTGATTAAAAACGAAATGCAAAAAGATGCAGACATAGATTCTCACTAGAGATCACTGAAGTAAATTTTATGATAAGTAACTCTCTAGCATATCCTATAAGATATCCGGAAACCGGGACTTGCTACCAACACAAAACCGACTAACAAACTATTCAAAATTCAGTCAGCCGGAGGTGAAATTCGAATTGATAGAAAAATCTCTGATTCATTTTTTCAAAAATGTAGGAAATGACTCCATCTTGGACTCCTATATCTTACCTCACTTGAAAACATTTCAAGGTATTATTGGTGGTGACACACTCAAACATTTAGAGGCAATCGTAGACAGGAAAAACAACATTTTAATAATAAAACCAGGTATCCGAATCTCTCTGGAGGAAAAGAAATCGGTTCAAGTCAATAACATCGAAATTAAGAACGGATATCTATATATATATATATCCAATGAGACAAGCAAACCTCTTTATAACATAATTAGTGGACAAAAGAAAGTATTTGGCTCAATCAGTGATGATGACCTCATAGATACCAACATAAGAGCAGAAATTCTATCCGTATCCGTAAGTGGAATTCCAGATTCAAAAGATGTTGCAAGAAAGAATTATAAGTCCATCAAAGAGCCCGTACAATTCTCCGCCATGGATAATACAAAAGAAGTCTGACGCCACAATCACAATATCAGACATATACTATATTCCTGATATAAATAACAAAATAGCTAGTCGTTGAAAAACAGAGTTTTTTACAACGTTTGACCTAACCTAGGGCCTCTACCAAATACGAATAAAGTAAGCAGACATCTCGAAGTAGGCTATCATTAGAGCTATCTTCCAAAGAACTATAGATGACATTCTGAAATCTTACATCGGTCCAATATGTTATGTCTACAACGACGAGATAAAAAAAAAAATGGCAAAAATAAAGAACACCTTAAAAACGTCGAAACGGAGTTATCCGCGTTGGAAACGGCAAACCTCAGAGTAAACCTGGAGAAAACACGATTTCTTAAACGAGGAACCGAATTTTTGGGGTACCTTATAATTAACAAATGTATAAGCCCGATATGAAGAAAGTGGAACCCATCCGCAAACTAAAACCACGCGAAAACCTCAAAGAACTAAAATAATTTCTTGGGCTCATCTCCTACTACAGACGATTCATAATCGACTTTGCCAGGTTTGCAAAGCCATTGACGAATCTTACAAGAGGGGAGAAGGCTCAAGTAAAGGCCAATGCGTCAAAAAAGGTTAAAATTCAGTGGAAATCATCTGCTGTGGAAATTACCTTGTAACTTGTAAGTGAAGTGAATAGGCGTGTTAAACTAAGAGTGCTGTGGGGTGCTTTCTCTTTATATTGTTTTTACTAAAAATCTAATTAAAATTAAATCAAAAATGGTTTGCTCTGTTTGCAATTAGAAAAAAGATTGTAATTGTGACTCAAAAATCCGATGCACAGACTGTAAAATTTTTTTTCCACTGCCTATGTGTGAAAAATGAAGGTGTACATTATCGATGTGACAAATGCTCTGCTCTTCATCGGAAAGTGCAGAAAGTGGGTATAGCTGCATTGAAAAAACGGCGAACAAAAAACCACCCACAAAGTCTTTCTGCGCCGCGAGCCGATGAAAATTACTCTAGTGAACTGCAACGCAACACACAACAGCGACTGTTACCAGACACTGCTCCAGAAGGCCAACGTCACCCTGCAATTGTTGTAGGAGGAAATGCTCAGCAGAAAAGAAATTAACTGTGACATAGTAAGTTTTCTTGAAAAGCTGAAAGACGAAAACAAATTACTGAAAAAAAGGATCTCCGCTCTTGAAAGCAAACTGAATTGGAGAGAACAGAAACTTTTAGAGAACGTAATAGAGATTTCCTTATGTTAATAACAGCAATGCGCTAGAGTATGTGTAAAAATTATTTCAAAATACGCTAGATGTTCATATACCTGTTGAACATATCCAGCATTGCTATGTGAAGCGGATAGGGAGAAGTCCAACCATAAAACAAAAAGTAATGAAAAAGAAGAGGATAGTGGTGAAAATGATGGATTTATCTCTATTTTTTCTGGCCATCAAGAACAGAATATTTATAAATGATTGTTTTACACGCTATACTCGAGTTTTATTTATGGAAGTCAAAAAATTTAAGACTGAAAAAAATTATATATATCGTATTTACATATGTATATGTGGTTTTAAAAATCTCAAATTTTGCTAAGAAAAGTAGACAAGGGAAAGATTGTTGCTATAAGATCATTTGAAGGTTTGGTGAATTTGTAAAAATAAACCCAATAGCACGCTTTTTTTTATTGTCATGGATTAATCGCTGGATACTCAAAAAAATAAAACTGAAAACCAAACTGGGCAAACTTGTCAGAAACATCCATTAAATACTCGATTAAAAAATCGGTATAAAGGCTTATGTAAGAATCTAAACAATCTCATAAATAAGTGTCGTGATAGCTATTATCAAAGATGTTTACTCGTTTCGCAAGGCGACCCCAAAAGAGAATGGAAAGTGAGAAATGCAATAACAAACTCAAAAGTTACGTATGTTTCTAACAAGTTCTCCTTAATCATAAATGGTGATGTCGTTGATCAACCTAACGAAGTTACAAATAAATTTATTGATTTTTTAGCTACCGTTGAGCAAAATGTAAGAGCAATTCAGGCCAATTGGCCAGAAGTCTTATGCTTAATTAAGTCACTTAAGAACTCATATACCTGCATTGAACATAGTATCTCGAACTTTATTTTAAAAAAAACTTGAAATTGTTCGTAGACATTACCAAAGCGTTTTATATGGTTGACCATATAATTCTCCTGAACAAATTATATGGTATTCCTTAGTATTTCCTATTTAAAAGATAGAATGCAGAAAGTGAAGAGTGGGAACGTGCTTAGCAATGCAGCGGTAATCAATTTAGTTGTACAACAAGGATCAGTTCTTGGACCCATCTTATTCCTTGTCTATTTAAATTCACTTTTTAGTTTGCCATTTTAAGGTAAGCCAACTGCCTTTGCAGATGATGTTGGTATCGCATATATCTCAACTAATCCACTGAATCTCGTAACCGATATAAACTTTGATATATATATAAAAGTAAGCTAAACCAAACTAATGTTTGGTCAATTTAAAAATACAATATTCATCAGATACCAAAATGTAAGATATAAACTTGCAAACTGCTCATCTCCTGATTTCGAAACTAAAGAGGTTTTCGATATGACAAAAAATTGTTACTCTGAATTTTTGAAGTAAAAGTTTTTAAAGATTTTAAATATCTTGGTGTGGTAATAGACCAAAATATGAGCTGATCTAGTCACATTTTGAATTTGAAGCAACACCTGTGTTCCTCTGTTCGTAACTTGTACCTTCTCAAACTTAAAAACTAAAAACTTTGCGCATAGGGTATTTTGGATTTTTTTATTCTAAGTTGAAATTTGGCATAAATTGTTGGGGGGTGTTCACAAAGAGAAATGGTTCAACAAAAGTGTGCCATGAGAAATATTTGTGGTGTATACCGATCAGCTTATTGTATTGAGTTGTTTAGGTCTCAACAAATTCTGCCAGTTAGATATCTGTATTATTACAAAGTCTCAAAAATATTCTTTATTAGAGGTGGTTATTTTTAAAGCCTGAACTGTGATGTCCACACTCTTCGAATCAACTTGAATAATTTTGTAAATATTCCATCATTTCGTACCACTCACTTTAGAAATTTCTACTCTGTCGTGTCTTATAAGCTATTTAACAGGTCTTCTTCATCGATAGCCTGCACCAGGAGGCATTACATTTTGACCATAATGAAATTGAAGTTTTGTTGTCCTACTTACTTTAAAAATGAAATGAACCCAACAAATAAATATAAATGTATGTATGTAGATCTTACTTTTCCTACTATTCTTTTGCTTCTACAATTTGAAATAATATAATAAACTGAAAACCCACAATACCTGCATTGTATACACTATATTAAGTGGCATCTATCTCTATTTTTATATTAAATACTAATGCTACTACCTATTCTTATAATAATGCTAATGTTTTATTGATTTATTTTGTTGCGATATCATACACACACTTTATTTTATTAACTTGACTATTTTAAGAATAAAGGAAAATTGAAAATTTAAAAGAATTGTTGACAATTCCAACATTTACTTATTTCCAGAAATCTGTTATATTAACAACAGATGCTTCAAACACTACCTTATGTGTTCGGTAGAGACAGACCAATAACTTACATCTCCAGAACATCACCCACTGAATTTTTCTTTGAGCAACCGTAAAGCAAATGCCAAGCTGAAGAGATGGATTGCGAGAATAAAAGAATACAAATATGAATTAGTCTACAAGCCAGGAAAACGTATCTCGCGGCCGACGCCTTATCCAGACTCAGGTCAGAAGCCAATATTTTATCAACATCCGATTTACAGATCATGCACAGTTCAGACCTATTGCAACATTGTGAAGCTGTTTTAAATGTTTTTACGAATCAGCTGCTTATCTCAGAAGGACGAGAATTGTTCGCATACGAGGAACCCCATTGCAACATTTGGGAAACATTACCTCCGCTTTCGGAAAATAACTGGGGAATCCTTGAGCAATGCCCTAAAGGCAAAACTAAATTCGAACGTGGTAAATGGAGTAAAGATTCCCAAAGCATTTATTCCACTCCTTCAGGAAATATGTAAAAATGCCTTTTTTTTAAACTCAAGTTTAGAATAACACGGAGATTAGTCGAAGATTTGCGTAATGAGGAGAACAAAATCAGAATCATTCAAGAAGTGCACAACAGAGCACATCGGAACTACTGGGAGAATAAGGAACAAATACTGGAAAAATTATTTTTCCCGAAAATGAACAATTTAATAAAAAAATTCATGAAGCACTGCGGAACCTGCAACTCAAATAAATATGACAGATATCCGCCAAAGCCTAAACTTCAGGAAACACCGATTCCTACTTGCGCCACTGAAATAATGCATATGGATATTTTCGAAAGAGACCAGGAAAAATTTACAACCTGTCGGCACTGTATTTAAGAAAAAAAATTACTAAGATTCTTCACTACTTTTCTGTGCCTCAACTAATCGTAACTTATAACGAGAGCATCTTTATCATTCCCATCATTTCAAGTTATGTACATTAAGGCACTTGACATAAAAACCTACCTGACTCATTCTCAAAAAAGCGGGGTTAATGGAACTCTAGAAAATGTACATTCGAAGATATTAGAAATAACGAGGTGCTTGAAGATCATACAATGTAAGAAATCGTTGAAGTAGACGTAGATCGATACAACAATTCCATCCATTCGGTCACTAAGAGAAGGCCTAGTGATGTATTTTTCGGAAGAAGCCAAAGAATCAATTACCAAAACCTTATTGATTTCTAAGCTTCAGTGAACGAGGACCTTACAGAAATTATTAAAAGTAAACAGAAAAAGATCAGCCAAGAGAACAAAAATATAAACATTCCAAAAACATATCAACCCGGGAAAGTTATATACGCAGCCGTCAAATGACGCGATGGTAAATAAATATCGCTCTACACAAAGAGTCACCGTCATTACCGAAACTAGCAAAAAGATCCCCAAGTCCCAAATCATAAACTCTTCTGAGTAAATCTGTTTGTCCTTTAATTTTAATTCGATTCAAGGGCTGTCATTCGGCATCGTCAACGTATTCGACTATTATACAATATACCAGTATTCACCATGAATCCAGGGAATGGCAAGATCATCAGTAGAAATTTCACATTATCGACCTGACGAGCTATGAAGATGTCATAAACGAACTAATAAGCTTGACAGGAGGCCAAACAGATAAGAGCAGTATTCTCCGACCGCAATTGCTTCACCAGATTCAACAAGCCGAATGATTGTTGAGACAGCTAAATGGAGTAAACCGAAGGAAAGTGAGATCAATAAATTGGCTTGTATCAGCGTGGAAGTGAATAGCAGGCACACCCGATGCGACCGATTGGGACAATTTATTGAAAACACAAACCGTCATCACCGAAAATAACAATGGCTATTACAAAATGAACAAGCACCTGACATCTGTTACACAATTGTCAATCTCAACAAGGTCATCAAGACAATAGACAGCATCAGTGTAGACAAATATATGAACAGATATTATACAACAAACTAACAACAATCAAAGATGAACAACTAGCGAAAAAAGGAATTGTTAACACTAATCTGCTGAAGAAAGAAGGAATTCAGGAAGTACTCTCTTAAATAGAAACCCTTCCTTATAGTAACGAAATAAAATTAACAGAATACGCGCAACCCATCAACCTACAGAAAGAGGATGACTAGCCTAAAGGACCTTAATCATGCAGTGATTTATTCAATATCAATTCAATACAATTCAGAATAACAAGCGAATCCACCTTGAAACAAATTAACTTCTGTTAGCTCATGACGACATGTACAGTATTAAGAGCACATGTAATCATATGCTGTGTATGAATCTTTGCAGCGACAGGCAACTCAACTCGAAAAACTACCAACAGAGCATTGCATAGGTCAAGTGTTAAAAGCAAGAAACGCAAGTTGCGACTTCTAATTCAAAACTTCTGTTAGAGAACACAATCTTTCTCACCAACTTCAACGGAACTTTAAGGCATGAAAACGAAACATAGATAATGAGTGGAACGTTAGTAGTTCAATTTGACAACGATACAATAGCCCTCAACGTTAAAAACTATACCAACCGAAAGGTTAGAACCTTCCAGATTTTGCCTCAAATAATACAAACAAATATAACTTTGAACAAGATGCAACTACATTTAAAATCTATTCACAATTTATAATTGAGCAACATTTAGAAACTAAGCAAATTTTCAAATGTTAATTGAAGTTGGAATTAAAGAAGAGACATTCGTCCCAGGAAAAATAATTTTTTCACAAATCTCCTTAAAAATTCATTTACTGGACCAGTTGGCCGTACTAGCACACACAAGTTTTGAAGAGTACCAATTACCAAGTGTAGTAAGCATTTTTACCTTGAAAACCGATTGCCGTCCACGGTATTTTAAATACCGACCAGTTTCTTGTGCTTTTTAACAAAACATTGTCTTCGCCAAAAGGTTAAGACTTAACAATACTGTGGGTTATGAATTGCACATATTATGCACCGCATTCTGTAGATGTAAAGCGAAAGATGGCTTCATCTGCATAAGGTAAGGAAGCTAGTGCAGCAATGATTTGCTGAAAAGGTTTGTCAGGATATTCAAGATTATTGTTTACTTTAAAGTGCTTACTTGCTTGACAACCTTGTATAATAAATGTATTGCATAGTGGAAAAAAAAAATACACTCACCTTTTGAAGAATAATTTAGTCTTAGTTGTCCGCATAGATCTCCAAATACTTTTCGTTCACTAAACACTCGCGCACTCCCGAATTTCAAATGGGCACTCTTGAGTTAACTGAAACACCCAACGGATAGACCGCTAGTGCGACGATTTATCACATTTTATTGCACTTGGAACAGGAACAGGAAGAGATAAACGTTCTCTTTCTGGAGGCAAACAAAAGCTGTCCCAAAAACAGCTTTTGAAATGACAACCAGCATGGATCAATATATTCACGCACTTCTTTGAACACCCTAGTTAGCCTTATCTACCAAGATTTTATGCACAGGAATTAGACTGCCTGGCAAGCGAACTTTCGAAAACACGATCGAGGCAAACGTGAACCCCCCATGTGGAAACATAATATAGACACTGTCCCGAAGAGCGTACAAAAGTTATCAAAAAATATTCCACAAAAAATGAACAACACGCGTACGATTTCAATTTTTACAATTTTGTGAACGAAAAAATCTGACTTTAAATTTCTCATTTTTATTTGAACTGGGTTACTTGGTTTGATAAACTGTACAGTAGTTTATGTTTCAAGTTGTTATATGAGCTATGGATTTGAAGTGCGGCTCTTGTAAAAAGAGTAGACGTGATGCTGGGACAGAACTTGGCCAAGGTGGCTATGGTAATATTTTTCAGCTAAACTTTCTAACTATGATGTTAGATGCACTGCAGAACAAAGAGTTTCTGGTAATATTATGTTATAAGTGTTACGTTAAAAGTGACGTTAAAACATTCAGGTTAATGAATTGAAAAACGTGAGAGGAACACAAATGCAAGTGAGCTAAAAAGAAATGCGAAAGTTGAAGTAGAGCCGAAAAATAATCAGAATGCAGATAAGACAAAATCAGAATTAAAATCAAGTGTAAATCCTTGCCATTCGGGTATACAAGTGCCAGGTATAAACAGATTTAACAGAGGCGAGGTATAAGTATCGTGCGAGAATGTACAATTATTGGAAACGCTGAAGGATAATGTAAAGGAAAAACTTGGAAAGGATTATAACGTTAAAGATCAGAATTAAAAATAGCTTTATTACGGATAAATTGAATGAAAATGAAATGCTAAAGATGCGGACATAAATTTAAGGGTATGTGGTTTGAATGTGAAAATTTTAAACGAAATAAATAAAGCAGGTAAAATAAGCGTGGGCTGAAATAAATGTCCTGTAATGGAAGCAATTTATGTGAAAAATTTCTGGGCTTCAGTCATGTAAGTATGGTTTGCAAGAGAGAACGTAAATCTGATTGTCTGAGATGTTTAAAGTGTATGAGAAATAATTAGGAACTGAAATTGAATCTTGACGTGAACCACCATGCATTTGATTATAAATGTAAAGCTTATAAGCCGAAAATTACAATAATATTAAAAAAAAACGATACATATAGCAACTATTTTTTAAGGCGAAAATATAGCACAAGCATACAATATTATTTAAATATTCCAAGTTTGTTGTGAAATAAGAGTGAAGTCGAATTATTGTTACAACGATATTGAAGAATCTGAGTTTGAAATTAACTTCATTGTACTTCATTGTAGGTGGTGGCGATGTCGTGATGGTTAACTCAATGGCTGTCACGTCACCTACCAGGTTTCGAATCCCGGTAGGAGCACACCAGCAAATTTTTCAAAATCGTCATCACCTTTTCGGCGGACAATGGCAAACCTCCGAAAGTCAAATTCTGCCTATGAGAGTCCTTGCTCAGGAGTGTAAAAACTGATAAAGTGAGAAAAGCAAACGAGTGCAAGATGCTAGGCCCTGGCCCACACCGGGCTGTCGCGCGACTTATTAATTTTGTACTTCAAACTCAGGACACACGTTTGGCGTCATAATATATATAAAGCGGGGACACGACATGAAATAAAGGTTTTAACAAAAATTGATTACTTTGCATGGGTATTGAAAGCTTACGTCTGGATTTATGTTCAAAGGTGGTCATTTGTTGTAGTTTATAGATCACCAAGCTCCCAGGTGAATGATTGTATAAGTCTTTGTGCAGGTTGGTTTTTAGAACATATGGACAATGAGGAATGTTTAATCATTATGAGAGATTTCAATTTTGATCTCATAGTAAACGACAGTAATAAAAGGACTCTAATGTGAAAGTGAAAGTGAAAGTGAACTGCTTTGTGCAACAGAAAGCGATTTATATAAAATAACGGACCATGTTAAAATACTCACAAGAACAATTTGATAAACATTTAATGAGTAGGTACAGGCTTCTCAGACTTGTACCATGTAAACGACTTTAAGGAACATATAACATTATTCGATAAAAAAATTTAAAAATGTTGCCCAAAAATGTCTATGGAAAAGGTAATCAATAAATCTGTTGAATACGCTTCGTTTCCTTCGGATTTACAACGGATTAAAAAACATCGCCTTTATAATGGCAATATATGAAATTCCGAAACAAATTGAACTAGGTATAGACATATTCGAAATATTTATAAAAATAAGGTAGTTAATGCTAAGAATAACTAAATAAGGTAGTTTTAAGTTATAACAAATAGGAAATAGAGAGCTTGGCAGAGCATTCCATAATCAAGTTGTACGGCTTAGAAATGAATCACGATATTTCGTAGTACGTGGGCTTGAGGATATACTGATGAGCACTCATAGAGAGACGGGTGTTACGGTTAAAATATAGATATATATATCTATACACTACACATTAGAGTAGTGTGTTTTGTAAAGGTTTTTTTCGAATATGGCAACGTCTAGACAGCTAATACTTAATCAGACAGATAGTGCCATCCCCTTATTCAGTATTGTACGAGTATCTATTACTGACAAACAATCATGAAAAAAATAATGCCCGAGTAAAGTTGCCTAGTGTATCGAAGCTATTTCGAAACTTCAGTAAAAAATATTTATAAAGCGTTTGCCAATTTTACAGTCAACATAATCCACCTAATGGAACGGTTATTCTCAAAACAATTATAAAATTACGCACTACATTTACTCTTCTGGATTAAAAGCAAGGAAGCCACAGAGTGCGTACTGATGAAAATAATGGCGCCCCCGTTTAGAAAGATCCAAATTTATCGATTCGTCATTGGACGCAACAATATGGCCTGACTTCACCGACTTTGTAGAAGATTTTGCGGAAGAATCCTTAAATTTGAAAGTCGTTTAAATGTTTACCATCAGATTTTTTTCAGTGATAGGGCTTACTTCTCTTTAATGGCTTTGTTTAATAAGAGAAATTGTATCAAATTTTGAGGAAAAAAATCTAGAGGTGATCCACCGATGCACAACAAAAAATGCACTTTTTTGTGCGGTCTATAGGCTGGCATCATTTGGTCGAAAGTCTTTAAAAATAAGGAAAATATGAACTGAAATCTGAATTTTTTGTTTCCAAAAATGCTTAAGCATGGTCTGGTGGACATTTGGTTTCAAAAGATGGTACCACATGGACCTCTGAGATCGTGTGAAATTGAAATTAGAATTTAAAAAGGCGCTGTCGCGTTAATTATAACACCCGACGGATAGACCGCTAGTGCGACGATTTATCTTGGAAAGGATTATAACGTGAAAATGCTAGAAATGAGAAAGACCAGAACTAAATTAGTTTTATTGCGGATATGTTAATTATAAACGAAATGTAAAAACATGCAGACATAAATTCAAGGCTAGGTGGAAAAATAAAAAAGAGACCGAGCCTGCTAATGCCTCATGCTTAGAGGTCCGGAACTTGAACATAAAATCAACATCGTCAAGCTTAATTTCGGCAACCAACATCAACAGCGCCAAAACCCGAAACACCAATGTCCGTTGACCTGTCTATACAAACAAAACAGTCCAATTATACTAACCGGCCAAATCCGAACACAGGTGACAATAACCGAGCACATAATAAGACTAGGAACCTTCGAGGAATATGAACAAGAGGTCGAAGAAACAGATCCTCTACTTGAAAACACGACAGACGCGCTGGAGGAAGAGGTCACTGAAGTAAATTTTATGATAGGTAACTCTCTAGCATATCCTATAAGATATCTGGAGACCGGGACTTGCTACCAACACAAAACCGACTAACAAACTATTCAAAATTCAATCAGCCGGAGGTGAAATTCGAATTGATAGAAAAATCTCTGATTTATTTTTTCAAAAATGTAGGAAATGACTCCATCTTGGACTTCTATATCTTACCTCGCTTAAAAACATTTCAAGGTATTATTGGTGGTGACACACTCAAATATTTAGAGGCAATCGTAGACAGTTAAAACAACATTTTAATAATTAGACCAGGTATACGAATCTCTCTGAAGGAAAAGAAATCGGTTCAAGCCAATAACATCGAAATTAAGAACTAATATCTATATATATATATATATCCAATGAGACAAGCAAACCTCTTTATAACATAATTAGCGGACAAAAGAAAGTATTTGGCTCAATCAGTGATGCTGACCTCATAGATATCAACATAAGAGCAGAAATCCTATCCGTATCCGTAAGTGGAATTCCAGATTCAAAAGATGTTGCAAGAAAGAATTATAAGTCCATCAAAGAGCCCGTACAATTCTCCGCCATGGATAATACAAAAGAAGTCAGACGCCATAGTCACAATATCAGACATATACTATATTCCTGATATAAATAACAAGATAGCTAGTCGTTGAAAAACAGAGTTTTTTACAACGTTTGACCTAACCTAGGGCCTCTACCAAATACGAATAAAGGAAGCAGACATCTCGAAGTAGTAGAACAATGGGAAGTATGAGTCCACTAGGCTATCATTCGAGCTATCTTCCAAAGAACTATAGATGACATTCTGAAATTTTACATCGGTCTAATATGTTATGTCTACATCGACGAGATAAAAAAAAAATGGCAAAAATAAAGAACACCTTAAGAACGTCGAAAAGGTGTTATCCGCGTTAGAAACGGCAAACCTCAGAGTAAACCTGGAGAAAACACGATTTCTTAAACGAGGAACCGAATTTTTGGGGAACATTATAATTAACAGAGTTATAAGCCCGATATGAAGAAAGTGGAACCCATCCGCAAACTAAAACCACCCGAAAACCTCAAAGAACTAAAAGGATTTCTTGGGCTCAACTCCTACCACAGACGATTCATAATCGATTTTGCCAGGATTGCAAAGCCATTGACGAATCTTACAAGAGGGGAGAAGGGCAAAGTAAAGGCCAATGCCTCAAAAAAGGTTAAAATTCAGTTAAATGCTGTGGAAATCATCTTGTAACTTGTAAGTGAAGTGAATAGGCGTGTTAAACTATGAGTGCTGTGGGGTGCTCTCTCTTTATATTGTTTTTACCAAAAAAATGCTCTCTTCTTCATTGGAAAGTGCAGAAAGTGGATATAGCTACATTGAAAAAACGGCGAGCAAAAAACCACCCACAAAGTCTTTCTGCGCCGCGAGCCGATGAAAATTACTCTAGTGAACTGCAACGCAACACACAACAGCGACTGTTATCAGACACTGCTCCAGAAGGCCAACGTCACCCTGCAATTGTTGTATGAGGAAATGGTCAGCAGAAAAGAAATTAACTGTGACATAGTAAGATTTCTTGAAAAGCTGAAAGACGAAAACAAATTACTGAAAAAAAGGATCTCCGCTCTTGAAAGCAAACTGAATTGGAGAGAACAGAAACTTTTGGAGAACGTAATAGAGATTTTTGGTATTCCTTATGTTAATAACAGCAATGCGCTAGAGTATGTGTAAAAATTATTTCAAAGTACGCTAGATGTTCATATACCTGTTGGTATATTGGGAAAGATTGTTGCTATAAGATCATTTGAAGGTTTGATGAATTTGTATAAATAACCCCAATAGCACGCTTTTTTTTATTGTCATGGATTAATCGCTGGATACTCAAAAAATAAGACTGAAAACCAAACTGGGCAAAATATGTCAGAAACATCCAATTAAATACTCGATTAAAAAATCGGTAAAAAGGCTTATGTAAGAATCTAAACAATCTCATAAATAAGTGTCGTGATAGCTATTATCAAAGATGTTTACTCGTTTCGCAAGGCGACCCCAAAAGAGAATGGAAAGTGATAAATGCAATAACAAACTCAAAAGTCACGTATGTTTCTAACCAGTTCTCCTTAATCATAAATGGCGATGTCGTTGATAAACCTAAATAGAAATCTGAGATCGTGTGAAATTGAAATTAGAATTTAAAAAGGCGCTGTCGCGTTAATTATAACACCCGACGGATAGACCGCTAGTGCGACGATTTATCTTGGAAAGGATTATAAGTTGAAAATGCTAGAAATGAGAAAGACCACAACTAAATTAGTTTTATTGCGGATATGTTGATTAAAAACGAAATGCAAAAAGATGCAGACATAAATTCAAGGCTAGGTTGAAAAATAAAAAAGAGACCGAGCCTGCTAATACCTCATGCTTAGAGGTCCGGAACTTGAACATAAAATCAACATCGTCAAGCTTAATTTCGGCAACCAACATCAACAGCGCCAAAACCCGAAACACAAATGTCCGCTGACCTGTCTATACAAACGAAACAGTCCAATTATATTTACCGGCCAAATCCGAACACAGGTGACAATAACCGAGCACATAATAAGACTAGGAACCTTCGAGGAATATGAACAAGAGGTCGAAGAAACAGATTCTCTACTTGAAAACACGACAGAAGCGCTGGAGGAAGAGATCACTGAAGTAAATTTTATGATAGATAACTCTCTGGCATATCCTATAAGATATCCGGAAACCGGGACTTGCTACCAACACAAAACCGACTAACAAACTATTCAAAATTCAATCAGAGGTGGAGGTGAAATTCGAATTGATAGAAAAATCTCTGATTCATTTTTTCAAATATGTAGGAAATGACTCCATCTTGGACTTCTATATCTTACCTCGCTTAAAAACATTTCAAGGTATTATTGGTGGTGACACACTCAAACATTTAGAGGCAATCGTAGACAGAAAAACAACATTTTAATAATAAGACCAGGTATCCGAATCTCTCTGGAGGAAAAGAAATCGGTTCAAGCCAATAACATCGAAATTAAGAACTAATATCTATATATATATATATATCCAATGAGACAAGCAAACCTCTTTATAACATAATTAGCGGACAAAAGAAAATATTTGGCTCAATCAGTGATGCTGACCTCATAGATACCAACATAAGAGCAGAAATCCTATCCGTATCCGTAAGTGGAATTCAAAAGATTCAAAAGATGTTGCAAGAAAGAATTATAAGGCCATCAAAGAGCCCGTACAATTCTCCGCCATGAATAACACAAAAGAAGTCAGACGCCACAGTCACAATATCAGACATATACTAACGAAGTTACAAATAAATTTATTGATTTTTTCGCTACCGTTGAGCAAAATGTGAGAGCAATTACTGGTTCAGAAGTCTTATGCTTAATTAAGTCACTTAAGAACTCATATGCCTGCATTGAACATGGTATCTCGAACTTTATTTTAAAAAAAAACTTGACATTGTTCGTAGACAATGTTTTTTATATGGTTGACCATATAATTCTCCTGAAAAAATTATATGGTATTCCTTAGTAATTCCTATTTAAAAGATAGAATGCAGAAAGTGAAGGGTGGGAACGTGCTTAACAATGCAGCGGTGATCAATCTATTTGTACCACAAGGATCAGTTCTTGGACCCATCTTATTCCTTGTCTATTTAAATTCACTTTTCAGTTTGCCATTTTAAGGTAAGCCAACTGCCTTTGCAGATGATGTTGGTATCGCATACATCTCAACTAATCCACTGAATCTCGTAACCGATATAAACTTTGATATATATATAAAAGTAAGCAATAAAACCAAACTAATGTTTGGTCAATTGAAAAATACAATATTCATCAGATACCAAAATGTAAGATATAAACTTACAAACTGCTTATCTCCTGATTTCAAAACTAAAGAGGTTTTCGATATGACAAAAAATTGTTACTCTGAATTTTTGAAGAAAAAGTTTTTAAAGATTTTAAATATCTTGGAGTGGTAATAGACCAAAATATGAGCTGATCTAGTCACATTTTGAATTTGAAGCAACACCTGTGTTCCTCTGTTCGTAACTTGTACCTTCTCAAGCTTAAAAACTTAAAACTTTGCGCACAGGGTATTTTGGATTTTTTTATTCTAAGTTGCAATTTAGCATAAATTGTTGGGGGGGTGTTCACAAAGAGAAAAAACAACCTTTGCTGGTTCTACAAAAGTGTGCCATGAGAAATATTTGTGGTATATACCGATCAGCTTATTGTATTGAGTTGTTTAGGTCTCAACAAATTCTGCCAGTTAGATATCTGTATTATTACAAAGTCTCAAAAATATTCTTTATTAGAGGTGGTTTACTCTAAGGCCTAAACTGTGATGTCCACACTCTGCGAAGTTACTTGAATAATTTTGTAAATATTCCATAATTTCGTACCACTCACTTTAGAAATTTCTACTCTGTCGTGTCCTATAAGCTATTTAACACGTTTCCTTCTTCGATAGCCTGCACCAGGAGGCATTATATTTTGACCATAATGAAATTGAAGTTTTGTTGTCCTACTTAGTTTAAAAATGAAATTTACCCAACAAATAAATATAAATATATGTATGTAGATCTTATTTTTCCTACTATTCTTTTGCTTCTACAATTTGAAATAATATAATAGACTGAAAACCCACAATACCTTAATTGTATACACTATATTAAGTGGCATCTATCTCTATTTTTATATTAAATACTAATGCTACTACCTATTCTTATAACAATGCTAATATTTTATTGATTTATTTTGTTGCGATATCATACACACACTTTATTTAATTAACTTGACTATTTTAAGAATAAAGGAAAGAAAAATAAATAAAATAAAATAAAATTTGAAAATTTAAAAGAATTCTTGACATATCCAAAATTCCAACATTTACTGATTTCCAGAAATCCTTTATATTAACAACAGATGCTTCAAACACTACGTTGTGTGTTCGGTAGAGACAGACCAATAACTTACATCTCCAGAACATCACCCACTGAATTTTTCTTTGAGCAACCGTAAAGCAAATGCCAAGCTGAAGAGATGGATTGCGAAAATAAAAGAATACAAATATGAATTAGTCTACAAGCCAGGAAAACGTATCTCGCGGCCGACGCCTTATCCAGACTCAGGTCAGAAGCCAATATTTTATCAACATCCGATTTACAGATCATGACAGTTCAGACCTATTGCAACATTGTGAAGCTGCTTTAAATGTTTTTACGAATCAGCTGGTTATCTCAGAAGGACGAGAATGGTTCGCATACGAGGAACCCCATTGCAACATTTGGGAAACATTACCTCCGCTTTCGGAAAATAACTGCGGAATCTTTGAGCAATGCCCTAAAGGCAAAACAAAATCCGAACGTGGTAAATGGAGTAAAGATTCCCAAAGCATTTATTCCACTCCTTCAGGAAATATTTAAAAAAATGCTTTTTTTTTTAACTCAAGTTTAGAATAACACGGAGATTAGTCGAAGATTTGCGTAATGAGAAGAACAAAATCAGAATCATTCAAGAAGAGCACAACAGAGCACATCGGAACTACTGGGAGAATAAGGAACAAATACTGGAAAAATTATTTTTCTCGAAAATGAACAATTTGAAAAAAAATTCATAAAGCACTATGGAATCTGCAACTCAAATAAATATGACAGACATCCGCCAAAACTTGAACTTCAGGAAACACCGATTCCTACTTGCGCCACTGAAATAATGCATATGGATATTTTCGAAAGAGACCAGGAAAAATTTACAACCTGTCGGCACTGTATTTAAGAAAAAAAATTATTAAGATTCTTCACTACTTTTCAGTGCCTCAACTAATCGTAACTTAAAACGAGAGCATCTTCATCATTCCCATCATTTCAAATTATGTACATTAAGGCACTTGACATAAAAACCTACCTGACTCCTCCTCAAAAAAAGCGGGGTTAACGGAACTATAGAAAATGTACATTCGACGATATTAGAAATAACGAGGTGCTTGAAGATGATCGATACAACAATTCCATCCATTCGGTTACTAAGAGAAGGCCTAGTGATGTATTTTTCGGAAGAAGCCAAAGAATCAATTACCAAAATCTTATTGATTTCTAAGCTTAAGTGAACGAGGACCTTACCGAAATTATTAAAAGTAAACAGAAAAAGAAGATCATCCAAGAAAACAAAAATATAAACATTCCAAAAACATATCAACCCGGGAAAGTTATATACGCAGCCGTCAAATGACGCGATGGTAAACAAATACCCCTCTACACAAAGAGTCACCGTCATTACCGAAACCAGCAAAAAGATTCCCAAGTCCCAAATCATAAACTCTTACTCAGAGTTTACTCTTACTCTGTTTGTCCTTTAATTTTAGTTCGATTAAAGGGCTGACATTCGGCATCGCAAACGTATTCGACTATTATACAATACACCAGTATTCACCATGAAGCCAGGGAATGGCAAGATCATCAGTAGACATTTCACACTATCGACCTGACGAGCTATGAAGATGTCATAAACGAACTAATAAGCTTGACAGGAGGCCAAACAGATAAGAGCAGTATTCTCCGACCGCAGTTGCTTCACCAGATTCAACAAGCCGAATGATTGTTGAGACATCTAAATAGAGTGAACCGAAGGAAAGTGAGACCAATAAATTGGCTTGTATCAGCGTGGAAGTGAATAGCAGCCACACCCGATGCGACAGATTGGGACAATTTATTAAAAACACAAACCGTCATCACCGAAAATAACAATGGCTATTACAAAATAAACAAGTACCTGACAACTGTTACACAAGCGATTCTCAAAACTTACAACAAGGTCATCAAGAGAATATACAGCATCCGTGTAGACAAATTTATGAACAGATATTATACAACAAACTAGCAACAAGCAAAGATGAACAACTGGCGAAAAAGGAATTGTTAACACTAATCTGCTGAAGAAAGAAGGAATTCAGGAAGTACTCTCTCAAATAGAAACCCTTCCTCATAGTAACGAAATAGAATTAACAGAATACGCGTAACCCATCATCCTACAGAAAGAATCTCTCTTACTTTATGTTACATCGCTACCAAAAACTAGCCTAAAGGACCTTAATCATGCAGTGATTTATTCAATATCAATTCAATACAATTCAGAATAACAAGCGAATCCACCTTGAAACAAATTAACTTCTGTTAGCTCATGACGACATGTACAGTATTAAGAGCACATGTAATCATATGCTGTGTATGAATCTTTGCAGCGACAGTCAACTCAACTCCAAAAACTACCAACAGAGCATTGCATAGGTCAAGTGTTAAAAGCAAGAAACTCAAGTTGCGACTTCCAATTCAAAACTTCTGTTAGAGAACACAATCTTTCTCACCAACTTCAACAGAGCTTTAAGGCATGAAAACGAAACATAGATAATGAGTGGAACGTTAGTAGTTCAATTTGACAACGATACAATAGCCCTCAACGTTAAAAACTATACCAACCGAAAGGTTAGAACCTTCCAGATTTTGCCTCAAATAATACAAACAAATATAACTTTGAACAAGATGCAACTACATTTAAAATCTATTCACAATTTATAATTGAGCAACATTTAGAAACTAAGCAAATTTTCAAATGTTAATTGAAGTTGGAATTAAAGAAGAGACATTCGTCCCAGGAAAAATAATTTTTTCACCGCATTCTGTAGATGTAAAGCGAAAGATGGCTTCATCTACATAAGGTAAGGATGCTAGTGCAGCAATGATTTCAGGATATTCAAGATTATTGTTTACTTTAAAGTGCTTACTTGCTTGACAACCTTGTATAATAAATGTATTGCATAGTGGAAAAAAAAAATACACTCACCTTTTGAAGAATAATTTAGTCTTAGTTGTCCGCATAGATCTGCAAATACTTTTCGTTCACTAAACACTCGCGCACTCCCGAATTTCAAATGGGCACTCTTGAGTTAACTGATACACCCAACGGATAGACCGATTGTGCGACGATTTATCACATTTTATTGCACTTGGAACAGGAACAGGAAGAGATAGACGTTCTCTTTCTGGAGGCAAACGAAAGCCGTCCCAAAAACAGCTTTTGAAATGACAACTAGCATGGATCAATATATTCACGCACTTCTTTGAACACCCTAGTTAGCCTTATCTACCAAGATTTTATGCACAGGAATTAGACTGCCTGGCAAGCGAACTTTCGAAAACACGATCTAGGCAAACGTGAACCCCCCATGTGGAAACATAATATAGACACTGTCCCGAAGAGCGTACAAAAGTTATCAAAAAATATTCCACAAAAAATGAACAACACGCGTGCGATTTCAATTTTTACAATTTTGTGAACGAAAAAATCTGACTTTAAATTTCTCATTTTTATTTGAACTGGGTTACTTGGTTTGATAAACTGTACAGTAGTTTATGTTTCAAGTTGTTATATGAGCTATGGATTTGAAGTGCGGCTCTTGTAAAAAGAGTAGACGTGATGCTGGGACAGAACTTGGCCAAGGTGGCTATGGTAATATTTTTCAGCTAAACTTTCTAACTATGATGTTAGATGCACTGCAGCAAAAAGAGTTTCTGGTAATATTATGTGAAAAGTGTGGTGAGAAACTAGTTTCATTAAGACGTTAAAACATTCAGGTTAATGAATTGAAAAACGTGAGAAGAACACAAATGCAAGTGAGCTAAAAAGAAATGCGAAAGTTGAAGTAGAGCCGAAAAATAATTAGAATGCAGATAAGACAAAATCAGAATTAAAATCAAGTGTAAATCCTTGCCATTCGGGTAGACAAGTGCCAGGTATAAACAGATTTAACAGTGGCGAGGTATTAGTATCGTGCGAGAATGTACAATTATTGGAAACGCTGAAGGATAATGTAAAGGAAAAGCTTGGAAAGGATTATAACGTGAACTTCTAGTATGAGAAAGAACAGAATTAAAAATAGCTTTATTACGGATAAATTGAATGAAAATGAAATGCTAAAAGATGCGGACATAAATTTAAGGGTATGTGGAAAAATAAAAATAAGAAGACAGAGTTTGAATATGACTGGTTTGAATGTGACTGGTTTGAATGTGATTTGTTTGAATGTTAAAATTTTAAACGAAATAAATAAAGCAGGTAAAATAAGCGTGGGCTGAAATAAATGTCCTGTAATGGAAGCAATTTATGTGAAAAATTTCTGGGCTTCAGTCATGTAAGTATGGATTACAAGAGAGAACGTAAATCTGATTGTCTGAGATGTGTAAATTGTATGAGAAATAATTAGGAACTGCATTTGATTATAAATGTAAAGCTTATAAGCCGAAAATTACAATAATATTAAAAAAAACGATACATATAGCAAATATTTTTTAAGGCGAAAATATAGCACAAGCATACAATATTATTTAAATATTCCAAGTTTGTTGTGAAATAAGAGTGAAGTCGAATTATTGTTGCAACGATATTGAAGAATCTGAGTTTGAAATTAACTTCATTGTACTTCATTGTAGGTGGTGGCGATGTCGTGATGGTTAACTCAATGGCTGTCACGTCACCTACCAGGTTTCGAATCCCGGTAGGAGCACACCAGCAAATTTTTCAAAATCGTCATCACCTTTTCGGCGGACAATGGCAAACCTCCGAAAGTCAAATTCTGCCTATGAGAGTCCTTGCTCAGGAGTGTAAAAACTGATAAAGTGAGAAAAGCAAACGAGTGCAAGATGCTAGGCCTTGGCCCACACCGGGCTGTCGCGCGACTTATTAATTTTGTACTTCAAACTCAGGACACACGTTTGGCGTCATAATATATATAAAGCGGGGACACGACATGAAATAAAGGTTTTAACAAAAATTGATTACTTTGCATGGGTATTGAAAGCTTACGTCTGGATTTATGTTCAAAGGTGGTCATTTGTTGTAGTTTATAGATCACCAAGCTCGCAGGTGAATGATTGTATAAGTCTTTGTGCAGGTTGGTTTTTAGAACATATGGACAATGAGGAATGTTTAATCATTATGAGAGATTTCAATTTTGATCTCATAATAAACGACAGTAATAAAAGGACTCTAATGTGAAAGTGAAAGTGAAAGTGAACTGCTTTGTGCAACAGAAAGCGAATTATATAAAATAACGGACCATGTTAAAATACTCACAAGAACAATTTGATAAACATTTAATGAGTAGGTACAGGCTTCTCAGACTTGTACCATGTAAACAATTTTAAGGAACATATAACATTATTCGATAAAAAAATTTAAAAATATTGCGCGAAAATGTCTATGGAAAAGGTAATCAATAAATCTGTTGAATACGCTTCGTTTCCTTCGGATTTACAACGGATTAAAAAACATCGCCTTTATAATAGCAATATATGATAATTCCGAAACAAATTGCACTAGGTATAGACATATTCGAAATATTTATAAAAATAAGGTAGTTAATGCTAAGAATAACTAAATAAGGTAGTTTCAAATTATAACAAATAGGAAATGGAGAGCTTAGCAGAGCATTCCATAATCAAGTTGTACGGCTTAGAAATTAATGACGATATTTCGTAGTACGTGGGCTTGAGGATATACTGATGAGCACTCATAGAGAGACGGGTGTTACGGTTAAAGCTTTGAAGGGCGGAGTGCTTATTATATATATATATATACACTACACATTAGAGTAGTGTTTTTTGTAAAGGTTTTTTTCGAATATGGCAACGTCTAGACAGCTAATACTTAATCAGACAGATAGTACCATCCTCTTATTCAGTATTGTACGAGTATCTATTACTGACAAATAATCATGAAAAAACTAACGCCCGAGTAAAGTTGCCTAGTGTATCGAAGCTATTTCGAAACTTCAGTAAAAAATATTTATAAAGCGTTTGCCAATTTTACAGTCAACATAATCCACCTAATGGAACGGTTATTCTCAAAACAATTATAAAATTACGCACTACATTTACTCTTCTGGATTAAAAGCAAGGAAGCCACAGAGTGCGTACTGATGAAAATAATGGCGCCCCCGTTTAGAAAGATCCAAATTTATCGATTCGTCATTGGACGCAACAATATTGCCTGACTTCACCGACTTTGTAGAAGATTTTGCGGAAGAATCCTTAAATTTGAAAGTCGTTTAAATGTTTACCATCAGATTTTTTTCAGTGATAGGGCTTACTTCTCTTTTAATGGCTTTGTTTAATAAGAGAAATTGTATCAAATTTTGAGGGAAAAAATCTAGAGGTGATCCACCGATGCACAACAAAAAATGCACTTTTTTGTGCGGTCTATAGGCTGGCTGCATCATCTGGTCGAAACTCTTTAAAAATAAGGAAAATATGAACTGAAATCTGAATTTTTTGTTTCCAAGAATGCTTAAGCATGGTCTGGTGGACATTTGGTTTCAAAAGATGGTACCACATGGACCTCTGAGATCGTGTGAAATTGAAATTAGAATTTAAAAAGGCGCTGTCGCGTTAATTATAACACCCGACGGATAGACCGCTAGTGCGACGATTTATCTTGGAAAGGATTATAACGTGAAAATGCTAGAAATAAGAAATACCCAAAGCATTTATTCCACTCCTTCAGGAAATATCTAAAAATGCCTTTTTTTTAAACTCAAGTTTAGAATAACACGGAGATTAGTCGAAGATTTGCGTAATGAGGAGAACAAAATCAGAATCATTCAAGAAGAGCACAACAGAGCACATCGGAACTACTGGGAGAATAAGGAACAAATACTGGAAAAATTATTTTTCCCGAAAATGAACAATCTAATAAAAAAATTCATGAAGCACTGCGGAACCTGCAACTCAAATAAATATGACAGACATCCGCCAAAACCTGAGCTTCAGGAAACACCCATTCCTACTTGCGCCACTGAAATAATGCATATGGATATTTTCGAAAGAGACCAGACCATTTTGGCTATTACAAAATGAACAAGCACCTGACAACTGTTACACAAGCAATTCTCAAAACTTACAACAAGGTCATCAAGAGAATAGACAGCATCAGTGTAGACATATATATGAACAGATATTATACAACAAACTAACCACAATCAAAGCTGAACAACTAGCGAAAAAAGGAATTGTTAACACTAATCTGCTGAAGAAAGAAGGAATTCAGGAAGTACTCTCTTAAATAGAAATCCTTCCTTATAGTAACGAAATAGAATTAACAGAATACGCGTAACCCATCAACCTACAGAAAGAGGATGACTAGCCTAAAGGATCTTAATCATGCAGTGATTTATTCAATATCAATTCAATACAATTCAGAACAACGAGCGAATCCACCTTTAAACAAATTAACTTCTGTTAGCTCATTACGTCTTGTATAGTATTAAGAGCACATGTAATCATATGCTGTGTATGAATCTTTGCAGCGACAGGCAACTCAACTCGAAAAACTACCAACAGAGCATTGCATAGGTCAAGTGTTAAAAGCAAGAAACGCAAGTTGCGACTTCTAATTCAAAACTTCTGTTAGAGAACACAATCTTTCTCACCAACTTCAACGGAACTTTAAGGCATGAAGACGAAACATAGATAATGAGTGGAACGTTTGTAGTTCAATTTGACAACGATACAATAGCCCTCAACGTTAAAAACTATACCAACCGAAAGGTTAGAACCTTCCAGATTTTGCCTCATATAATACAAACAAATATAACTTTGAACAAGATGCAATTACATTTAAAATCTATTCACAATTTATAATTGAGCAACATTTAGAAACTAAGCAAATTTTCAAATGTTAATTGAAGTTGGAATTAAAGAAGAGACATTCGTCCCAGGAAAAATAATTTTTTCACAAATCTCCTTAAAAATCCATTTACTGGACCAGTTGGCCGAACTAGCACACACAAGTTTTGAAGAGTACCAAGTGTAGTAAGCATTTTTACCCTGAAAACCAATTGCCGTCCACGGTGTTTTAAATACCGACCAGTTTCTTTTGATTTTTGACAAAATGTTTTCTTCGCCAAAAGGTTAAGACTTAACAATACTGTGGGTTATGAATTGCACATATTATGCACCGCATTCTGTAGATGTAAAGCGAAAGATGGCTTCATCTACATAAGGTAAGGATGCTAGTGCAGCAATGATTTCAGGATATTCAAGATTATTGTTTACTTTAAAGTGCTTACTTGCTTGACAACCTTATATAATAAATGTATTGTATAGTGGAAAAAAAAAATACACTCACCTTTTGAAGAATAATTTAGTCTTAGTTGTCCGCATAGATCTCCAAAAACTTTTCTTCACTAAACACTCGCGCACTCCCGAATTTCAAATGGGCACTCTTGAGTTAACTGAAACACCCAACGGATAGACCGATAGTGCGACGATTTATCACATTTTATTGCACTTGGAACAGGAACAGGAAAAGATAGACGTTCTCTTTCTGGAGGCAAACGAAAGCCGTCCCAAAAACAGCTTTTGAAATGACAACCAGCATGGATCAATATATTCACGCACTTCTTTGAACACCCTAGTTAGCCTTATCTACCAAGATTTTATGCACAAGAATTAGACTGCCTGGCAAGCGAACTTTCGAAAACACGATCTAGGCAAACGTGAACCCCCCATGTGGAAACATAATATAGACACTGTCCCGAAGAGCGTACAAAAGTTATCAAAAAATATTCCACAAAAAATGAACAACACGCGTGCGATTTCAATTTTTACAATTTTGTGAACGAAAAAATCTGACTTTAAATTTCTCATTTTTATTTGAACTGGGTTACTTTGTTTGATAAACTGTACAGTAGTTTATGTTTCAAGTTGTTATATGAGCTATGGATTTGAAATGCGGCTCCTGTAAAAAGAGAAGACGTGATGTTGAGACAGAACTTAAACAAGGTAGCTATGGTAATATTTTTCAACTAAGCTTTTTGACTATGATGCTTCGACACTGCAGTAAAAAGAGTTTCTAGTAATATTATGTGAAACTAGTTAGAAACTAGGTGAGAAACTAGTTTCATTAAGACGTTGAAACATTAAGGTTAATGAATTGAAAAACGTGAAAGGAACACATATGCAAGTGAGCTAAAAAGAAATGCGAAAGTTGAAGTAGAGGCGAAAATAAATCAGAATGCAGATGAGACAAAATCAGAATTAAAATCAATTGTAGATCCTTGCCATTCGGGTATACAAGTGCCAGGTATAAACAGATTTAACAGTGGCGAGGTATTAGTATCGTGCGAGAATGTACAATTATTGGAAACGCTAAAAAATAATGTAAAGGAAAAGCTTGGAAAGGATTATAACGTGAACTTCTAGCATGAGAAAGACCAGAATTAAAAATAGCTTTATTTCGGATAAATTGAATGAAAATGAAATGCTAAAAGATGCGGACATAAATTTAAGGGTATGTGGTTTGAATGTGAAAATTTTAAACGAAATACATAAAGCAGGTAAAATAAGCGTTGGCTGAAATAAATGTCCTGTAATGGAAGCAATTTATGTGAAAAATTTCTGGGCTTCAATCATGTAAGTATGGATTGCAAGAGCGAACGTAAATCTGATTGTCTGAGATGTGTAAATTGTATGAGAAATAATTAGGAACTGAAATTGAATCTTGAAGCTAACCACCATGCATTTGATTATAAATGTAAAGCTTGTAAGCCGAAAATTACAATAATATTAAAAAAAACGATACATATAGCAAATATTTTTTAAGGTGAAAATATAGCACAAGCATACAATATTATTTAAATATTCCAAGTTTGTTGTGAAATAAGAGTGAAGTCGAATTATTGTTACAACGATATTGAAGAATCTGAGTTTGAAATTAACTTCATTGTACTTCGTTGTAGGTGGTGGCGATGTCGTGATAATTAACTCAATGGCTGTCACGTTACCTACCAGGTTTCGAATCCCGGTAGGAGCACACCAGCAAATTTTTCAAAATCGTCATCACCTTTTCGGCGGACAATGGCAAACCTCCGAAAGTCAAATTCTGCCTATGAGAGCCGGCAATAAACAGTACGTCCTTGCTCAGGAGTGTAAAAACTCATAAATTGAGAAAAGCAAACGAGTGCAAGATGCTAGGCCCTGGCCCCCACCGGGCTGTCGAGCGACTTATTTATTTTGTACTTCAAACTCAGAACACACGATTGGCGTTATAATATATATAAAGCGGGGGACACGATATGAAATAAAGGTTTTAGCAAAAATTGATTACTTTGCATGGGTATTGAAAGGTTACGTCTGAATTTATGTTCAAAGGTGGTCGTTTGTTGTAGTGTATAGATCACCAAGCTCGCAGATGAATGATTGTATAAGTCTTCGCAGGTTGGTTTTTGGAACCTATGGACAATGAGGAATGTTTAACCATTATGAGAGATTTCAATATTGATCTCATAGTTAACGACAGTAATAAAAGGACTCTAATTGATTATGTACGAATAAAGTGAACTGCTTTGTGCAACAGTAAGCGAATTATATAAAATAACGGACCGTGTTAAAATACTCACAAGAACAATTTCATAAACATTTAATGAGTAGGTACAGGCTTCTCAGACTTGTACCATGTAAACAATTTTAAGGAACATATAACATTATTCGATAAAAATATTTAAAAATGTAGCGCGAAAATGTCTATGGAAAAGGTAATCAATAAATCTGTTGAATACGCTTCGTTTCCTTCGGATTTACAACGGATTAAAAAACATCGTATCTATAATGGGAATATATGATAATTCCGAAACAAATTGAACTAGGTATAGACATATTCGAAATATTTATAAAAATAAGGTAGTTAATGCCAAGAATAACTAAATAAGGTAGTTTCAAGTTATAACAAATAGAAAATAGAGAGCTTGGCAGGGCATTCCATAATCAAGCTGTACGGCTTAGAAATGAATCACAATATTTCGTAGTACGTCCCAAAGTGGGCTTGAGGATATACTGATGAGCACTACACATTAGAGTAGTGTTTTTTTCGAATATGGCAAGGTCTAGACAGCTAATACTTAATCAGACAGATAGTGACATCCTCTTATTCAGTATTGTACGAGTATCTATTACTGACAAATAATCATGAAAAAACTAACGCCCGAGTAAAGTTGCCTAGTGTATCGAAGCTATTTCAAAACTTCAGTAAAAAATATTTATAAAGCGTTTGCCAATTTTACAGTCAACATAATCCACCTAATGGAACGGTTATTCTCAAGACAATTATAAAATTACGCACTACATTTACTCTTCTGGATTAAAAGCAAGGAAGCCACAGAGCGCGTACTGATGAAAATAATGGCGCCCCCGTTTAGAAAGATCCAAATTTATCGATTCGTCATTGGACGCAACAATATGGCCTGACTTCACCGACTTTGTAGAAGATTTTGCGGAAGAATCCTTAAATTTGAAAGTCGTTTAAATGTTTACCATCAGATTTTTTTCAGTGATAGGGCTTACTTCTCTTTAATGGCTTTGTTTAATAAGAGAAATTGTATCAAATTTTGAGGGAAAAAATCTAGAGGTGATCCACCAATGCACAACAAAAAATGCACTTTTTTGTGCGGTCTATAGGCTGGCATCATCTGGTCGAAAGTCTTTAAAAATAAGGAAAATATGAACTGAAATCTGAATTTTTTGTTTCCAAAAGTGCTTAAGCATGGTCTGGTGGACATTTGGTTTCAAAAGATGGTACCACATGGACCTCTGAGATCGTGTGAAATCGAAATTAGAATTTAAAAAGGCGCTGTCACGTTAATTATAACACCCGACGGATAGACCGCTAGTGCGACGATTTATCTTGGAAAGGATTATAACGTGAAAATGCTAGAAATGAGAAATACCAGAATTAAATTATTTATATTACGGATATGTTGATTAAAAACGAAATGCAAAAAGATACAGATATAAATTCAAGGCTAGGTGGAAAAATAAAAAAGTGGCCGAGCCTGCTAATGCCTCATGCTTAGAGGTCCGGAACTTGAACATAAAATCAACATCGTCAAGCTTAATTTCGGCAACCAACATCAACAGCGCCAAAACCCGAAACACAAATGTCCGCTGACCTGTCTATACAAACGAAACAGTCCAATTATATTTACCGGCCAAATCCGAACACAGGTGACAATAACCGAGCACATAATAAGACTAGGAACCTTCGAGGAATATGAACAAGAGGTCGAAGAAACAGATTCTCTACTTGAAAACACGACAGAAGCGCTGGAGGAAGAGATCACTGAAGTAAATTTTATGATAGATAACTCTCTGGCATATCCTATAAGATATCCGGAAACCGGGACTTGCTACCAACACAAAACCGACTAACAAACTATTCAAAATTCAATCAGAGGTGGAGGTGAAATTCGAATTGATAGAAAAATCTCTGATTCATTTTTTCAAATATGTAGGAAATGACTCCATCTTGGACTTCTATATCTTACCTCGCTTAAAAACATTTCAAGGTATTATTGGTGGTGACACACTCAAACATTTAGAGGCAATCGTAGACAGAAAAACAACATTTTAATAATAAGACCAGGTATCCGAATCTCTCTGGAGGAAAAGAAATCGGTTCAAGCCAATAACATCGAAATTAAGAACTAATATCTATATATATATATATATCCAATGAGACAAGCAAACCTCTTTATAACATAATTAGCGGACAAAAGAAAATATTTGGCTCAATCAGTGATGCTGACCTCATAGATACCAACATAAGAGCAGAAATCCTATCCGTATCCGTAAGTGGAATTCAAAAGATTCAAAAGATGTTGCAAGAAAGAATTATAAGGCCATCAAAGAGCCCGTACAATTCTCCGCCATGAATAACACAAAAGAAGTCAGACGCCACAGTCACAATATCAGACATATACTAACGAAGTTACAAATAAATTTATTGATTTTTTCGCTACCGTTGAGCAAAATGTGAGAGCAATTACTGGTTCAGAAGTCTTATGCTTAATTAAGTCACTTAAGAACTCATATGCCTGCATTGAACATGGTATCTCGAACTTTATTTTAAAAAAAAACTTGACATTGTTCGTAGACAATGTTTTTTATATGGTTGACCATATAATTCTCCTTAAAAAATTATATGGTATTCCTTAGTAATTCCTATTTAAAAGATAGAATGCAGAAAGTGAAGGGTGGGAACGTGCTTAACAATGCAGCGGTGATCAATCTATTTGTACCACAAGGATCAGTTCTTGGACCCATCTTATTCCTTGTCTATTTAAATTCACTTTTCAGTTTGCCATTTTAAGGTAAGCCAACTGCCTTTGCAGACGATGTTGGTATCGCATACATCTCAACTAATCCACTGAATCTCGTAACCGATATAAACTTTGATATATATATAAAAGTAAGCAATAAAACCAAACTAATGTTTGGTCAATTGAAAAATACAATATTCATCAGATACCAAAATGTAAGATATAAACTTACAAACTGCTTATCTCCTGATTTCAAAACTAAAGAGGTTTTCGATATGACAAAAAATTGTTACTCTGAATTTTTGAAGTAAAAGTTTTTAAAGATTTTAAATATCTTGGAGTGGTAATAGACCAAAATATGAGCTGATCTAGTCACATTTTGAATTTGAAGCAACACCTGTGTTCCTCTGTTCGTAACTTGTACCTTCTCAAGCTTAAAAACTTAAAACTTTGCGCACAGGGTATTTTGGATTTTTTTATTCTAAGTTGCAATTTAGCATAAATTGTTGGGGGGGTGTTCACAAAGAGAAAAAACAACCTTTGCTGGTTCTACAAAAGTGTGCCATGAGAAATATTTGTGGTATATACCGATCAGCTTATTGTATTGAGTTGTTTAGGTCTCAACAAATTCTGCCAGTTAGATATCTGTATTATTACAAAGTCTCAAAAATATTCTTTATTAGAGGTGGTTTACTCTAAGGCCTAAACTGTGATGTCCACACTCTGCGAAGTTACTTGAATAATTTTGTAAATATTCCATAATTTCGTACCACTCACTTTAGAAATTTCTACTCTGTCGTGTCCTATAAGCTATTTAACACGTTTCCTTCTTCGATAGCCTGCACCAGGAGGCATTATATTTTGACCATAATGAAATTGAAGTTTTGTTGTCCTACTTAGTTTAAAAATGAAATGTACCCAACAAATAAATATAAATATATGTATGTAGATCTTATTTTTCCTACTATTCTTTTGCTTCTACAATTTGAAATAATATAATAGACTGAAAACCCACAATACCTTAATTGTATACACTATATTAAGTGGCATCTATCTCTATTTTTATATTAAATACTAATGCTACTACCTATTCTTATAACAATGCTAATATTTTATTGATTTATTTTGTTGCGATATCATACACACACTTTATTTAATTAACTTGACTATTTTAAGAATAAAGGAAAGAAAAATAAATAAAATAAAATAAAATTTGAAAATTTAAAAGAATTCTTGACATATCCAAAATTCCAACATTTACTGATTTCCAGAAATCCTTTATATTAACAACAGATGCTTCAAACACTACGTTGTGTGTTCGGTAGAGACAGACCAATAACTTACATCTCCAGAACATCACCCACTGAATTTTTCTTTGAGCAACCGTAAAGCAAATGCCAAGCTGAAGAGATGGATTGCGAAAATAAAAGAATACAAATATGAATTAGTCTACAAGCCAGGAAAACGTATCTCGCGGCCGACGCCTTATCCAGACTCAGGTCAGAAGCCAATATTTTATCAACATCCGATTTACAGATCATGACAGTTCAGACCTATTGCAACATTGTGAAGCTGCTTTAAATGTTTTTACGAATCAGCTGGTTATCTCAGAAGGACGAGAATGGTTCGCATACGAGGAACCCCATTGCAACATTTGGGAAACATTACCTCCGCTTTCGGAAAATAACTGCGGAATCTTTGAGCAATGCCCTAAAGGCAAAACAAAATCCGAACGTGGTAAATGGAGTAAAGATTCCCAAAGCATTTATTCCACTCCTTCAGGAAATATTTAAAAAAATGCTTTTTTTTTTAACTCAAGTTTAGAATAACACGGAGATTAGTCGAAGATTTGCGTAATGAGAAGAACAAAATCAGAATCATTCAAGAAGAGCACAACAGAGCACATCGGAACTACTGGGAGAATAAGGAACAAATACTGGAAAAATTATTTTTCTCGAAAATGAACAATTTGAAAAAAAATTCATAAAGCACTATGGAATCTGCAACTCAAATAAATATGACAGACATCCGCCAAAACTTGAACTTCAGGAAACACCGATTCCTACTTGCGCCACTGAAATAATGCATATGGATATTTTCGAAAGAGACCAGGAAAAATTTACAACCTGTCGGCACTGTATTTAAGAAAAAAAATTATTAAGATTCTTCACTACTTTTCAGTGCCTCAACTAATCGTAACTTAAAACGAGAGCATCTTCATCATTCCCATCATTTCAAATTATGTACATTAAGGCACTTGACATAAAAACCTACCTGACTCCTCCTCAAAAAAAGCGGGGTTAACGGAACTATAGAAAATGTACATTCGACGATATTAGAAATAACGAGGTGCTTGAAGATGATCGATACAACAATTCCATCCATTCGGTTACTAAGAGAAGGCCTAGTGATGTATTTTTCGGAAGAAGCCAAAGAATCAATTACCAAAATCTTATTGATTTCTAAGCTTAAGTGAACGAGGACCTTACCGAAATTATTAAAAGTAAACAGAAAAAGAAGATCATCCAAGAAAACAAAAATATAAACATTCCAAAAACATATCAACCCGGGAAAGTTATATACGCAGCCGTCAAATGACGCGATGGTAAACAAATACCCCTCTACACAAAGAGTCACCGTCATTACCGAAACCAGCAAAAAGATTCCCAAGTCCCAAATCATAAACTCTTACTCAGAGTTTACTCTTACTCTGTTTGTCCTTTAATTTTAGTTCGATTAAAGGGCTGACATTCGGCATCGCAAACGTATTCGACTATTATACAATACACCAGTATTCACCATGAAGCCAGGGAATGGCAAGATCATCAGTAGACATTTCACACTATCGACCTGACGAGCTATGAAGATGTCATAAACGAACTAATAAGCTTGACAGGAGGCCAAACAGATAAGAGCAGTATTCTCCGACCGCAGTTGCTTCACCAGATTCAACAAGCCGAATGATTGTTGAGACATCTAAATAGAGTGAACCGAAGGAAAGTGAGACCAATAAATTGGCTTGTATCAGCGTGGAAGTGAATAGCAGCCACACCCGATGCGACAGATTGGGACAATTTATTAAAAACACAAACCGTCATCACCGAAAATAACAATGGCTATTACAAAATAAACAAGTACCTGACAACTGTTACACAAGCGATTCTCAAAACTTACAACAAGGTCATCAAGAGAATATACAGCATCCGTGTAGACAAATTTATGAACAGATATTATACAACAAACTAGCAACAAGCAAAGATGAACAACTGGCGAAAAAGGAATTGTTAACACTAATCTGCTGAAGAAAGAAGGAATTCAGGAAGTACTCTCTCAAATAGAAACCCTTCCTCATAGTAACGAAATAGAATTAACAGAATACGCGTAACCCATCATCCTACAGAAAGAATCTCTCTTACTTTATGTTACATCGCTACCAAAAACTAGCCTAAAGGACCTTAATCATGCAGTGATTTATTCAATATCAATTCAATACAATTCAGAATAACAAGCGAATCCACCTTGAAACAAATTAACTTCTGTTAGCTCATGACGACATGTACAGTATTAAGAGCACATGTAATCATATGCTGTGTATGAATATTTGCAGCGACAGTCAACTCAACTCCAAAAACTACCAACAGAGCATTGCATAGGTCAAGTGTTAAAAGCAAGAAACTCAAGTTGCGACTTCCAATTCAAAACTTCTGTTAGAGAACACAATCTTTCTCACCAACTTCAACAGAGCTTTAAGGCATGAAAACGAAACATAGATAATGAGTGGAACGTTAGTAGTTCAATTTGACAACGATACAATAGCCCTCAACGTTAAAAACTATACCAACCGAAAGGTTAGAACCTTCCAGATTTTGCCTCAAATAATACAAACAAATATAACTTTGAACAAGATGCAACTACATTTAAAATCTATTCACAATTTATAATTGAGCAACATTTAGAAACTAAGCAAATTTTCAAATGTTAATTGAAGTTGGAATTAAAGAAGAGACATTCGTCCCAGGAAAAATAATTTTTTCACCGCATTCTGTAGATGTAAAGCGAAAGATGGCTTCATCTACATAAGGTAAGGATGCTAGTGCAGCAATGATTTCAGGATATTCAAGATTATTGTTTACTTTAAAGTGCTTACTTGCTTGACAACCTTGTATAATAAATGTATTGCATAGTGGAAAAAAAAATACACTCACCTTTTGAAGAATAATTTAGTCTTAGTTGTCCGCATAGATCTCCAAATACTTTTCTTCACTAAACACTCGCGCACTCCCGAATTTCAAATGGGCACTCTTGAGTTAACTGAAACACCCAACGGATAGACCGATAGTGCGACGATTTATCACATTTTATTGCACTTGGAACAGGAACAGGAAAAGATAGACGTTCTCTTTCTGGAGGCAAACGAAAGCCGTCCCAAAAACAGCTTTTGAAATGACAACCAGCATGGATCAATATATTCACGCACTTCTTTGAACACCCTAGTTAGCCTTATCTACCAAGATTTTATGCACAAGAATTAGACTGCCTGGCAAGCGAACTTTCGAAAACACGATCTAGGCAAACGTGAACCCCCCATGTGGAAACATAATATAGACACTGTCCCGAAGAGCGTACAAAAGTTATCAAAAAATATTCCACAAAAAATGAACAACACGCGTGCGATTTCAATTTTTACAATTTTGTGAACGAAAAAATCTGACTTTAAATTTCTCATTTTTATTTGAACTGGGTTACTTGGTTTGATAAACTGTACAGTAGTTTATGTTTCAAGTTGTTATATGAGCTATGGATTTGAAGTGCGGCTCTTGTAAAAAGAGTAGACGTGATGCTGGGACAGAACTTGGCCAAGGTGGCTATGGTAATATTTTTCAGCTAAACTTTCTAACTATGATGTTAGATGCACTGCAGCAAAAAGAGTTTCTGGTAATATTATGTGAAAAGTAAAGAAACTAGTGAGAAACTAGTTTCATTAAGACGTTAAAACATTCAGGTTAATGAATTGAAAAACGTGAGAAGAACACAAATGCAAGTGAGCTAAAAAGAAATGCGAAAGTTGAAGTAGAGCCGAAAAATAATTAGAATGCAGATAAGACAAAATCAGAATTAAAATCAAGTGTAAATCCTTGCCATTCGGGTAGACAAGTGCCAGGTATAAACAGATTTAACAGTGGCGAGGTATTAGTATCGTGCGAGAATGTACAATTATTGGAAACGCTGAAGGATAATGTAAAGGAAAAACTTGGAAAGGATTATAACGTGAACTTCTAGCATGAGAAAGACCAGAATTAAAAATAGCTTTATTACGGATAAATTGAATGAAAATGAAATGCTAAAAGATGCGGACATAAATTTAAGGGTATGTGGAAAAATAAAAATAAGAAGACAGAGTTTGAATATGACTGGTTTGAATGTGACTGGTTTGAATGTGATTTGTTTGAATGTTAAAATTTTAAACGAAATAAATAAAGCAGGTAAAATAAGCGTGGGCTGAAATAAATGTCCTGTAATGGAAGCAATTTATGTGAAAAATTTCTGGGCTTCAGTCATGTAAGTATGGATTACAAGAGAGAACGTAAATCTGATTGTCTGAGATGTGTAAATTGTATGAGAAATAATTAGGAACTGCATTTGATTATAAATGTAAAGCTTATAAGCCGAAAATTACAATAATATTAAAAAAAACGATACATATAGCAAATATTTTTTAAGGCGAAAATATAGCACAAGCATACAATATTATTTAAATATTCCAAGTTTGTTGTGAAATAAGAGTGAAGTCGAATTATTGTTGCAACGATATTGAAGAATCTGAGTTTGAAATTAACTTCATTGTACTTCATTGTAGGTGGTGGCGATGTCGTGATGGTTAACTCAATGGCTGTCACGTCACCTACCAGGTTTCGAATCCCGGTAGGAGCACACCAGCAAATTTTTCAAAATCGTCATCACCTTTTCGGCGGACAATGGCAAACCTCCGAAAGTCAAATTCTGCCTATGAGAGTCCTTGCTCAGGAGTGTAAAAACTGATAAAGTGAGAAAAGCAAACGAGTGCAAGATGCTAGGCCTTGGCCCACACCGGGCTGTCGCGCGACTTATTAATTTTGTACTTCAAACTCAGGACACACGTTTGGCGTCATAATATATATAAAGCGGGGACACGACATGAAATAAAGGTTTTAACAAAAATTGATTACTTTGCATGGGTATTGAAAGCTTACGTCTGGATTTATGTTCAAAGGTGGTCATTTGTTGTAGTTTATAGATCACCAAGCTCGCAGGTGAATGATTGTATAAGTCTTTGTGCAGGTTGGTTTTTAGAACATATGGACAATGAGGAATGTTTAATCATTATGAGAGATTTCAATTTTGATCTCATAGTAAACGACAGTAATAAAAGGACTCTAATGTGAAAGTGAAATTGAAAGTGAACTGCTTTGTGCAACAGAAAGCGAATTATATAAAATAACGGACCATGTTAAAATACTCACAAGAACAATTTGATAAACATTTAATGAGTAGGTACAGGCTTCTCAGACTTGTACCATGTAAACAATTTTAAGGAACATATAACATTATTCGATAAAAAAATTTAAAAATATTGCGCGAAAATGTCTATGGAAAAGGTAATCAATAAATCTGTTGAATACGCTTCGTTTCCTTCGGATTTACAACGGATTAAAAAACATCGCCTTTATAATAGCAATATATGATAATTCCGAAACAAATTGCACTAGGTATAGACATATTCGAAATATTTATAAAAATAAGGTAGTTAATGCTAAGAATAACTAAATAAGGTAGTTTCAAGTTATAACAAATAGGAAATGGAGAGCTTAGCAGAGCATTCCATAATCAAGTTGTACGGCTTAGAAATTAATCACGATATTTCGTAGTACGTGGGCTTGAGGATATACTGATGAGCACTCATAGAGAGACGGGTGTTACGGTTAAAGCTTTGAAGGGCGGAGTGCTTATTATATATATATATATATACACTACACATTAGAGTAGTGTTTTTTGTAAAGGTTTTTTTCGAATATGGCAACGTCTAGACAGCTAATACTTAATCAGACAGATAGTGCCATCCTCTTATTCAGTATTGTACGAGTATCTATTACTGACAAATAATCATGAAAAAACTAACGCCCGAGTAAAGTTGCCTAGTGTATCGAAGCTATTTCGAAACTTCAGTAAAAAATATTTATAAAGCATTTGCCAATTTTACAGTCAACATAATCCACCTAATGGAACGGTTATTCTCAAAACAATTATAAAATTACGCACTACATTTACTCTTCTGGATTAAAAGCAAGGAAGCCACAGAGTGCGTACTGATGAAAATAATGGCGCCCCCGTTTAGAAAGATCCAAATTTATCGATTCGTCATTGGACGCAACAATATTGCCTGACTTCACCGACTTTGTAGAAGATTTTGCGGAAGAATCCTTAAATTTGAAAGTCGTTTAAATGTTTACCATCAGATTTTTTTCAGTGATAGGGCTTACTTCTCTTTTAATGGCTTTGTTTAATAAGAGAAATTGTATCAAATTTTGAGGGAAAAAATCTAGAGGTGATCCACCGATGCACAACAAAAAATGCACTTTTTTGTGCGGTCTATAGGCTGGCTGCATCATCTGGTCGAAACTCTTTAAAAATAAGGAAAATATGAACTGAAATCTGAATTTTTTGTTTCCAAGAATGCTTAAGCATGGTCTGGTGGACATTTGGTTTCAAAAGATGGTACCACATGGACCTCTGAGATCGTGTGAAATTGAAATTAGAATTTAAAAAGGCGCTGTCGCGTTAATTATAACACCCGACGGATAGACCGCTAGTGCGACGATTTATCTTGGAAAGGATTATAACGTGAAAATGCTAGAAATAAGAAATACCCAAAGCATTTATTCCACTCCTTCAGGAAATATCTAAAAATGCCTTTTTTTTAAACTCAAGCTTAGAATAACACGGAGATTAGTCGAAGATTTGCGTAATGAGGAGAACAAAATCAGAATCATTCAAGAAGAGCACAACAGAGCACATCGGAACTACTGGGAGAATAAGGAACAAATACTGGAAAAATTATTTTTCCCGAAAATGAACAATCTAATAAAAAAATTCATGAAGCACTGCGGAACCTGCAACTCAAATAAATATGACAGACATCCGCCAAAACCTGAGCTTCAGGAAACACCCATTCCTACTTGCGCCACTGAAATAATGCATATGGATATTTTCGAAAGAGACCAGACCATTTTGGCTATTACAAAATGAACAAGCACCTGACAACTGTTACACAAGCAATTCTCAAAACTTACAACAAGGTCATCAAGAGAATAGACAGCATCAGTGTAGACAAATATATGAACAGATATTATACAACAAACTAACCACAATCAAAGCTGAACAACTAGCGAAAAAAGGAATTGTTAACACTAATCTGCTGAAGAAAGAAGGAATTCAGGAAGTACTCTCTTAAATAGAAATCCTTCCTTATAGTAACGAAATAGAATTAACAGAATACGCGTAACCCATCAACCTACAGAAAGAGGATGACTAGCCTAAAGGATCTTAATCATGCAGTGATTTATTCAATATCAATTCAATACAATCCAGAACAACGAGCGAATCCACCTTGAAACAAATTAACTTCTGTTAGCTCATTACGTCATGTATAGTATTAAGAGCACATGTAATCATATGCTGTGTATGAATCTTTGCAGCGACAGGCAACTCAACTCGAAAAACTACCAACAGAGCATTGCATAGGTCAAGTGTTAAAAGCAAGAAACGCAAGTTGCGACTTCTAATTCAAAACTTCTGTTAGAGAACACAATCTTCACACAATTCTCACCAACTTCAACGGAACTTTAAGGCATGAAGACGAAACATAGATAATGAGTGGAACGTTTGTAGTTCAATTTGACAACGATACAATAGCCCTCAACGTTAAAAACTATACCAACCGAAAGGTTAGAACCTTCCAGATTGTGCCTCATATAATACAAACAAATATAACTTTGAACAAGATGCAATTACATTTAAAATCTATTCACAATTTATAATTGAGCAACATTTAGAAACTAAGCAAATTTTCAAATGTTAATTGAAGTTGGACTTAAAGAAGAAACATTCGTCCCAGGAAAAATAATTTTTTCACAAATCTCCTTAAAAATCCATTTACTGGACCAGTTGGCCGAACTAGCACACACAAGTTTTGAAGAGTACCAAGTGTAGTAAGCATTTTTACCCTGAAAACCAATTGCCGTCCACGGTGTTTTAAATACCGACCAGTTTCTTTTGATTTTTGACAAAATGTTTTCTTCGCCAAAAGGTTAAGACTTAACAATACTGTGGGTTATGAATTGCACATATTATGCACCGCATTCTGTAGATGTAAAGCGAAAGATGGCTTCATCTACATAAGGTAAGGATGCTAGTGCAGCAATGATTTCAGGATATTCAAGATTATTGTTTACTTTAAAGTGCTTACTTGCTTGACAACCTTATATAATAAATGTATTGTATAGTGGAAAAAAAAATACACTCACCTTTTGAAGAATAATTTAGTCTTAGTTGTCCGCATAGATCTCCAAATACTTTTCGTTCACTAAACACTCGCGCACTCCCGAATTTCAAATGGGCACTCTTGAGTTAACTGAAACACCCAACGGATAGACCGATAGTGCGACGATTTATCACATTTTATTGCACTTGGAACAGGAACAGGAAGAGATAGACGTTCTCTTTCTGGAGGCAAACAAAAGCCGTCCCAAAAACAGCTTTTGAAATGACAACCAGCATGGATCAATATATTCACGCACTTCTTTGAACACCCTAGTTAGCCTTATCTACCAAGATTTTATGCACAGGAATTAGACTGCCTGGCAAGCGAACTTTCGAAAACACGATCCAGTCAAACATGAACCCCCCATGTGGAAACATAATATAGACACTGTCCTGAAGAGCGTACAAAAGTTATCAAAAAATATTCCACAAAAAATGAACAACACGCGTGCGATTTCAATTTTTACAATTTTGTGAACGAAAAAATCTGACTTTAAATTTCTCATTTTTATTTGAACTGGGTTACTTGGTTTGATAAACTGTACAGTAGTTTATGTTTCAAGTTGTTATATGAGCTATGGATTTGAAGTGCGGCTCTTGTTAAAAGAGTAGACGTGATGCTGGGACAGAACTTGGCCAAGGTGGCTATGGTAATATTTTTCAGCTAAAGTTTCTAACTATGATGTTTCGGCACTGCAGCAAAAAGAGTTTCTGGTAATATTATGTGAAAAGTGTGGTGAGAAACTAGTTTCATTAAGACGTTAAAACATTAAGGTTAATGAATTGAAAAACGTGAAAGGAACACATATGCAAGTGAGCTAAAAAGAAATGCGAAAGTTGAAGTAGAGCCGAAAAATAATCAGAGTGCACATAAGACAAAATCAGAATTAAAATCAAGTGTAAATCCTTGCCATTCGGGTATACAAGTGCCAGGTATAAACAGATTTAACAGTGGCGAGGTATAAGTATCGTGCGAGAATGTACAATTATTGGAAACGCTGACGGATAATGTAAAGGAAAAGCTTGGAAAGGATTATAACGTGAACTTCTAGTATGAGAAAAACCAGAATTAATTGAATGAAAATGAAATGCTAAAAGATGCGGACATAAATTTAAGGGTATGTGGTTTGAATGTGAAAATTTTAAACGAAATACATAAAGCAGGTAAAATAAGCGTTGGCTGAAATAAATGTCCTGTAATGGAAGCAATTTATGTGAAAAATTTCTGGGCTTCAGTCATGTAAGTATGGTTTGCAAGAGAGAACGTAAATCTGATTGTCTGAGATGTTTAAAGTGTATGAGAAATAATTAGGAACTGAAATTAAATCTTGACGTGAACCACCATGCATTTAATTATAAATGTAAAGCTTATAAGCCGAAAATTACAATAATATTAAAAAAAAAACGATACATATAGCAACTATTTTTTAAGGCGAAAATATAGCACAAGCATACAATATTATTTAAATATTCCAAGTTTGTTGTGAAATAAGAGTGAAGTCGAATTATTGTTACAACGATATTGAAGAATCTGAGTTTGAAATTAACTTCATTGTACTTCATTGTAGGTGGTGGCGATGTCGTGATGGTTAACTCAATGGCTGTCACGTCACCTACCAGGTTTCGAATCCCGGTAGGAGCACACCAGCAAATTTTTCAAAATCGTCATCACCTTTTCGGCGGACAATGGCAAACCTCCGAAAGTCAAATTCTGCCTATGAGAGTCCTTGCTCAGGAGTGTAAAAACTGATAAAGTGAGAAAAGCAAACGAGTGCAAGATGCTAGGCCCTGGCCCACACCGGGCTGTCGCGCGACTTATTAATTTTGTACTTCAAACTCAGGACACACGTTTGGCGTCATAATATATATAAAGCGGGGACACGACATGAAATAAAGGTTTTAACAAAAATTGATTACTTTGCATGGGTATTGAAAGCTTACGTCTGGATTTATGTTCAAAGGTGGTCATTTGTTGTAGTTTATAGATCACCAAGCTCGCAGGTGAATGATTGTATAAGTCTTTGTGCAGGTTGGTTTTTAGAACATATGGACAATGAGGAATGTTTAATCATTATGAGAGATTTCAATTTTGATCTCATAATAAACGACAGTAATAAAAGGACTCTAATGTGAAAGTGAAAGTGAAAGTGAACTGCTTTGTGCAACAGAAAGCGAATTATATAAAATAACGGACCATGTTAAAATACTCACAAGAACAATTTGATAAACATTTAATGAGTAGGTACAGGCTTCTCAGACTTGTACCATGTAAACAATTTTAAGGAACATATAACATTATTCGATAAAAAAATTTAAAAATATTGCGCGAAAATGTCTATGGATAAGGTAATCAATAAATCTGTTGAATACGCTTCGTTTCCTTCGGATTTACAACGGATTAAAAAACATCGCTTTTAAAATGGCAATATGTGATACTTTCGAAACAAATTGAGCTAGGTATAGACATATTCGAAATATTTATAAAAATAAGGTAGTTAATGCTAAGAATAACTAAATAAGGTAGTTTCAAGTTATAACAAATAGGAAATGGAGAGCTTAGCAGAGCATTCCATAATCAAGTTGTACGGCTTAGAAATTAATCACGATATTTCGTAGTACGTGGGCTTGAGGATATACTGATGAGCACTCATAGAGAGACGGGTGTTACGGTTAAAGCTTTGAAGGGCGGAGTGCTTATTATATATATATATATATACACTACACATTAGAGTAGTGTTTTTTGTAAAGGTTTTTTTCGAATATGGCAACGTCTAGACAGCTAATACTTAATCAGACAGATAGTGCCATCCTCTTATTCAGTATTGTACGAGTATCTATTACTGACAAATAATCATGAAAAAACTAACGCCCGAGTAAAGTTGCCTAGTGTATCGAAGCTATTTCGAAACTTCAGTAAAAAATATTTATAAAGCGTTTGCCAATTTTACAGTCAACATAATCCACCTAATGGAACGGTTATTCTCAAAACAATTATAAAATTACGCACTACATTTACTCTTCTGGATTAAAAGCAAGGAAGCCACAGAGTGCGTACTGATGAAAATAATGGCGCCCCCGTTTAGAAAGATCCAAATTTATAGATTCGTCATTGGACGCAACAATATTGCCTGACTTCACCGACTTTGTAGAAGATTTTGCGGAAGAATCCTTAAATTTGAAAGTCGTTTAAATGTTTACCATCAGATTTTTTTCAGTGATAGGGCTTACTTCTCTTTTAATGGCTTTGTTTAATAAGAGAAATTGTATCAAATTTTGAGGGAAAAAATCTAGAGGTGATCCACCGATGCACAACAAAAAATGCACTTTTTTGTGCGGTCTATAGGCTGGCTGCATCATCTGGTCGAAACTCTTTAAAAATAAGGAAAATATGAACTGAAATCTGAATTTTTTGTTTCCAAGAATGCTTAAGCATGGTCTGGTGGACATTTGGTTTCAAAAGATGGTACCACATGGACCTCTGAGATCGTGTGAAATTGAAATTAGAATTTAAAAAGGCGCTGTCGCGTTAATTATAACACCCGACGGATAGACAGCTAGTGCGACGATTTATCTTGGAAAGGATTATAACGTGAAAATGCTAGAAATAAGAAATACCCAAAGCATTTATTCCACTCCTTCAGGAAATATCTAAAAATGCTTTTTTTTTTAACTCAAGTTTAGAATAACACGGAGATTAGTCGAAGATTTGCGTAATGAGGAGAACAAAATCAGAATCATTCAAGAAGAGCACAACAGAGCACATCGGAACTACTGGGAGAATAAGGAACAAATACTGGAAAAATTATTTTTCCCGAAAATGAACAATCTAATAAAAAAATTCATGAAGCACTGCGGAACCTGCAACTCAAATAAATATGACAGACATCCGCCAAAACCTGAGCTTCAGGAAACACCCATTCTTACTTGCGCCACTGAAATAATGCATATGGATATTTTCGAAAGAGACCAGACCATTTTGGCTATTACAAAATGAACAAGCACCTGACAACTGTTACACAAGCAATTCTCAAAACTTACAACAAGGTCATCAAGAGAATAGACAGCATCAGTGTAGACAAATATATGAACAGATATTATACAACAAACTAACCACAATCAAAGCTGAACAACTAGCGAAAAAAGGAATTGTTAACACTAATCTGCTGAAGAAAGAAGGAATTCAGGAAGTACTCTCTCAAATAGAAACCCTTCCTTATAGTAACGAAATAGAATTAACAGAATCCGCGTAACCCATCAACCTACAGAAAGAGGATGACTAGCCTAAAGGACCTTAATCATGCAGTGGTTTATTCAATATCAATTCAATACAATTCAGAACAACAAGCGAATCCACCTTGAAACAAATTAACTTCTGTTAGCTCATGACGACATGTACAGTATTAAGAGCACATGTAATCATATGCTGTGTATGAATCTTTGCAGCGACAGGCAACTCAACTCGAAAAACTACCAACAGAGCATTGCATAGGTCAAGTGTTAAAAGCAAGAAACGCAAGTTGCGACTTCTAATTCAAAACTTCTGTTAGAGAACACAATCTTTCTCACCAACTTCAACGGAACTTTAAGGCATGAAAACGAAACATAGATAATGAGTGGAACGTTAGTAGTTCAATTTGACACCGATACAATAGCCCTCAACGTTAAAAACTATACCAACCGAAAGATTAGAACCTTCCAGATTTTGCCTCAAATAATACAAACAAATATAACTTTGAACAAGATGCAATTACATTTAAAATCTATTCACAATTTATAACTGAGCAACATTTAGAAACTAAGCAAATTTTCAAATGTTAATTGAAGTTGGAATTAAAGAAGAGACATTCGTCCCAGGAAAAATAATTTTTTCACAAATCTCCTTAAAAATCCATTTACTGTACCAGTTGGCCGTACTAGCACACACAAGTTTTGAAGAGTACCAAGTGTAGTAAGCATTTTTACCCTTAAAACCAATTGCCGTCCACGGTGTTCTAAATACCGACCAGTTTCTTTTGATTTTTGACAAAATGTTTTCTTCGCCAAAAGGTTAAGACTTAACAATACTGTGGGTTATGAATTGCACATATTATGCACCGCATTCTGTAGATGTAAAGCGAAAGATGGCTTCATCTCCATAAGGTAAGGAAGCTAGTGCAGCAATGATTTGCTGAAAAGGTTTGTCAGGATATTCAAGATTGTTGTTTACTTTAAAGTGCTTACTTGCTTGACAACCTTGTATAATAAATGTATTGCATAGTGGAAAAAAAAAATACACTCACCTTTTGAAGAATAATTTAGTCTTAGTTGTCCGCATAGATCTCCAAATACTTTTCGTTCACTAAACACTCGCGCACTCCCGAATTTCAAATGGGCACTCTTGAGTTAACTGAAACACCCAACGGATAGACCGATAGTGCGACGATTTCTCACATTTTATTGCACTTGGAACAGGAACAGGAAGAGATAGACGTTCTCTTTCTGGAGGCAAACAAAAGCTGTCCCAAAAACAGCTTTTGAACCGGGCTGTCGCTCGACTTATTTATTTTGTACTTCAAACTCAGGACACACGTTTGGCGTTATAATATATATAAAGCGGGGGACACGATATGAAATAAAGGTTTTAACAAAAATTGATTACTTTGCATGGGTATTGAAAATTTACGTCTGGATTTATGTTCAAAGGTGGTCGTTTGTTGTAGTGTATAGATCACCAAGCTCGCAGGTGAATGATTGTATAAGTCTTCGCAGGTTGGTTTTTGGAACCTATGGACAATGAGGAATGTTTAACCATTATGAGAGATTTCAATATTGATCTCATAGTTAACGACAGTAATAAAAGGACTCTAATTGATTATGTACGAATAAAGTGAACTGCTTTGTGCAACAGTAAGCGAATTATATAAAATAACGGACCGTGTTAAAATACTCAAAAGAACAATTTGATAAACATTTAATGAGTAGGTACAGGCTTCTCAGACTTGTACCATGTAAACGATTTTAAGGAACATATAACATTGTTCGATAAAAAAATTTAAAAATGTTGCGCGAAAATGTCTATGGAAAAGGTAAGCAATAAATCTGTTGAATAAGCTTCGTTTCCTTCGGATTTACAACGGATTAAAAAACATTGTATTTATAATGGCAATATATGATAATTCCGAAACAAATTGAACTAGGTATAGACATATTTAGAAAAATAAGGTAGTTAATGCCAAGAATAACTAAATAAGGTAGTTTCAAGTTATAACAAATAGAAAATAGAGGGCTTGGCAGGGCATTCCATAATCAAGCTGTACGGCTTAGAAATGAATCACAATATTTCGTAGTACGTCCCAAAGTGGGCTTGAGGATATACTGATGAGCACTACACATTGAAGTAGTGTTTTTTGTAAGGGTTTTTTTCGAATATGGCAAGTTCTAGACAACTAATACTTAATCAGACAGATAGTGACATCCTCTTATTCAGTATTGTACGAGTATCTATTACTGACAAATAATCATGAAAAAACTAACGCCCGAGTAAAGTTGCCTAGTGTATCGAAGCTATTTCGAAACTTCAGTAAAAAATATTTATAAAGCGTATGCCAATTTTACAGTCAACATAATCCACCAAATGGAACGGTTATTCTCAAAGCAATTATAAAATTACGCACTACATTTACTCTTCTGGATTAAAAGCAAGGAAGCCACAGAGTGCGTACTGATGAAAATAATGGCGCCCCCGTTTAGAAAGATCCAAATTTATCGATTCGTCATTGGACGCAACAATATGGCCTGACTTCACCGACTTTGTAGAAGATTTTGCGGAAGAATCCTTAAATTTGAAAGTCGTTTAAATGTTTACCATCAGATTTTTTTCAGTGATAGGGCTTACTTCTCTTTTAATGGCTTTGTTTAATAAGAGAAATTGTATCAAATTTTGAGAGAAAAAATCTAGAGGTGATCCACCGATGCACAACAAAAAATGCACTTTTTTGTGCGGTCTATAGGCTGGCTGCATCATCTGATCGAAACTCTTTAAAAATAAGGAAAATATGAACTGAAATCTGAATTTTTTGTTTCCAAAAATGCTTAAGCATGGTCTGGTGGACATTTGGTTTCAAAAGATGGTACCACATGGACCTCTGAGATCGTGTGAAATTGAAATTAGAATTTAAAAAGGCGCTTTCGCGTTAATTATAACACCCGACGGATAGACCGCTAGTGCGACGATTTACCTTGGAAAGGATTATAACGTGAAAATGCTAGAAATGAGAAAGACCAGAACTAAATTAGTTTTATTGCGGATATGTTAATTATAAACGAAATGTAAAAAGATGCAGACATAAATTCAAGGCTAGGTGGAAAAATAAAAAAGAGACCGAGCCTGCTAATGCCTCATGCTTAGAGGTCCGGAACTTGAACATAAAATCAGCATCGTCAAGCTTAATTTCGGCAACCAACATCAACAGCGCCAAAACCCAAAACACCAATGTCCGTTGACCTGTCTATACAAACGAAACAGTCCAATTATATTAACCGGCCAAATCTGAACACAGGTGGCAATAACCGAGCACATAATAAGACTAGGAACCTTCGAGAAATATGAACAAGAGCTCGAAGAAACAGATCCTCTACTTGAAAACACGACAGAAGCGCTGGAGGAAGAGATCACTGAAGTAAATTTTATGAAAGGTAACTCTCTAGCATATCCTATAAGATATCCGGAAACCGGGACTTGCTACCAACACAAAACCGATTACCAAAATATTCAAAATTCAATCAGCCGGAGGTGAAATTCAAATTGATAGAAAAATCTCTGATTCATTTTTTCAAAAATGTAGGAAATGACTCCATCTTGGACTTCTATATCTTACCTCGCTTAAAAACATTTCAAGGTATTATTGGTGGTGACACACTTAAACAGTTAGAGGCAATCGTAGACAGTTAAAACAACATTTTAATAATAAAACCAGGTATCCGAGTCTCTCTGGAGGAAAAGAAATCGGTTCAAGCCAATAACATAACAATATATATATATATATATATATATATATATATATATACATATATATATCCAATGATACAAGCAAACCTCTTTATAACATAATTAGCGGACAAAAGAAAGTATTTGGCTCAATCAGTGATGATGACCTCATAGATACCAACATAAGAGCAGAAATCCTATCCGTATCCGTAAGTGGAATTGCAGATTCAAAAGATGTTGCAAGAAAGAATTGTAAGGCCATCAAAGAGCCCGTACAATTCTCCGCCATGGATAATACAAAAGAAGTCTGACGCCACAGTCACAATATCAGACATATACTATATTCCTGATATAAATAACAAGATAGCTAGTCGTTGAAAAACAGAGTTTTTTACAACGTTTGACCTAACCTAGGGCCTCTACCAAATACGAATAAAGTAAGCAGACACTCTCGAAGAAGTAGAACAATGGGAAGTATGAGTCCACTAGGCTATCATTTGAGCTATCTTCCAAAGAACTATAGATGACATTCTGAAATCTTACATCGGTCTAATATGTTATGTCTACATCGACGAGATAAAAAAAAAATGGCAAAAATAAAGAACACCTTAAGAACGTCGAAAAGGTGTTATCCGCGTTAGAAACGGCAAACCTCAGAGTAAACCTGGAGAAAACACGATTTCTTAAACGAGGAACCGAATTTTTGGGTAACCTTATAATTAACAAAGGTATAAGCCCGATATGAAGAAAGTGGAACCCATCCGCAAACTAAAACCACGCGAAAACCTCAAAGAACTAAAACAATTTCTTGGGCTCAACTCCTACTACAGACGATTCATAATCGACTTTGCCAGGATTGCAAAGCCATTGACGAATCTTACAAGAGGGGAGAAGGCCCAAGTAAAGGCAAATGCGTCAAAAAAGGTTAAAATGCAGTGGAAATCATCTGCTGTGGAAATCATATTGTAACTTGTAAGTGAAGTGAATAGGCGTGTTAAACTAAGAGTGCTGTGGGGTGCTCTCTCTTTATATTGTTTTCACTACAAATCTAATCAAAATTAAATCAAAAATGGTTTGCTCTCTTTGCAATTACAAAACAGATTGTAATTGTGACTCAAAAATCCGATGCACAGACTGTAATATATTTTTTTTACTGCCTATGTGTGGAAAATGAAGGTGTACATTATCGATGTGACAAATGCTCTACTCTTCATCGGAAAGTGCAGAAAGTGGGAATAGCTGCATTGAAAAAACGGCGAACAAAAAACCACCCACAAAGTCTTTCTGCGCCGCGAGCCGATGAAAATTACTCTAGTGAACTGCAACGCAACACACAACAGCGACTGTTATCAGTCGTCAGAAGGCCAACGTCACCCTGCAATTGTTGTATGAGGAAATGCTCAGCAGAAAAGAAATTAACTGTGACATAGTAAGTTTTCTTGAAAAGCTGAAAGACGAAAACAAATTACTGAAAAAAAGGATCTCCGCTCTTGAAAGCAAACTGAATTGGAGAGAACAGAAACTTTTAGAGAACGTAGTAGAGATTTCCTTATGTTAATAACAGCAATGCGCTAGAGTATGTGTAAAAATTATTTCAAAGTACGCTAGATGTTCATATACCTGTTGAACATATCCAGCATTGCTATGTGAAGCGGATAGGGAGAAGAAGTCCAACCATAAAACAAAAAGTAATGAAAAAGAAGAGGATAGTGGTGAAAATGATGGATTTATCTCTATTTTTTCTGGCCATCAAGAACAGAATATTTATAAATGATTGTTTTACACGCTATACTCGAGTTTTATTTATGGAAGTCAAAAAATTTAAGACTGAAAAAAATTATATATATCGTATTTACATATGTATATGTGGTTTTAAAAATCTCAAATTTTGCTAAGAAAAGTAGACAAGGGAAAGATTGTTGCTATAAGTTCATTTGAAGGTTTGGTGAATTTGTAAAAATAAACCCAATAGCACGCTTTTTTTTATTGTCATGGATACTCAAAAAAATAAAACTGAAAACCAAACTGGGCAAACTTGTCAGAAACATCCATTAAATACTCGATTAAAAAACCGGTATAAAGGCTTATGTAAGAATCTAAACAATCTCATAAATAAGTGTCGTGATAGCTATTATCAAAGATGTTTACTCGTTTCGCAAGGCGATCCCAAAAGAGAATGGAAAGTGAGAAATGCAATAACAAACTCAAAAGTTACGTATGTTTCTAACAAGTTCTCCTTAATCATAAATGGTGATGTCGTTGATCAACCTAACGAAGTTACAAATAAATTTATTGATTTTTTAGCTACCGTTGAGCAAAATGTAAGAGCAATTCAGGCCAATTGGCCAGAAGTCTTATGTTTAATTAAGTCACTTAAGAACTCATATACCTGCATTGAACATAGTATCTCGAACTTTATTTTAAAAAAAACTTGAAATTGTTCGTAGACATTACCAAAGCGTTTTATATGGTTGACCATATAATTCTCCTGAACAAATTATATGGTATTCCTTAGTATTTCCTATTTAAAAGATAGAATGCAGAAAGTGAAGAGTGGGAACGTGCTTAGCAATGCAGCGGTAATCAATTTAGTTGTACAACAAGGATCAGTTCTTGGACCCATCTTATTCCTTGTCTATTTAAATTCACTTTTTAGTTTGCCATTTTAAGGTAAGCCAACTGCCTTTGCAGATGATGTTGGTATCGCATATATCTCAACTAATCCACTGAATCTCGTAACCGATATAAACTTTGATATATATATAAAAGTAAGCTAAACCAAACTAATGTTTGGTCAATTTAAAAATACAATATTCATCAGATACCAAAATGTAAGATATAAACTTGCAAACTGCTCATCTCCTGATTTCGAAACTAAAGAGGTTTTCGATATGACAAAAAATTGTTACTCTGAATTTTTGAAGTAAAAGTTTTTAAAGATTTTAAATATCTTGGTGTGGTAATAGACCAAAATATGAGCTGATCGTAACTTGTACCTTCTCAAACTTAAAAACTTAAAACTTTGCGCACAGGGTATTTTGGATTTTTTTATTCTAAGTTGCAATTTAGCATAAATTGTTGGGGGGGTGTTCACAAAGAGAAAAAACAACCTTTGCTGGTTCTACAAAAGTGTGCCATGAGAAATATTTGTGGTGTATACCGATCAGCTTATTGTATTGAGTTGTTTAGGTCTCAACAAATTCTGCCAGTTAGATATCTGTATTATTACAAAGTCTCAAAAATATTCTTTATTAGAGGTGGTTTACTCTAAGGCCTAAACTGTGATGTCCACACTCTGCGAAGTTACTTGAATAATTTTGTAAATATTCCATAATTTCGTACCACTCACTTTAGAAATTTCTACTCTGTCGTGTCCTATAAGCTATTTAACAGGTCTCCTTCATCGATAGCCTGCACCAGGAGGCATTACATTTTGACCATAATGAAATTGAAGTTTTGTTGTCCTACTTACTTTAAAAATGAAATGAACCCAACAAATAAATATAAATGTATGTATGTAGATCTTACTTTTCCTACTATTCTTTTGCTTCTACAATTTGAAATAATATAATAAACTGAAAACCCACAATACCTGCATTGTATACACTATATTAAGTGGCATCTATCTCTATTTCTATATTAAATACTAATGCTACTACCTATTCTTATAACAATGCTAATGTTTTATTGATTTATTTTGTTGCGATATCATACACACACTTAATTTAATTAACTTGACTATTTTAAGAATAAAGGAAAGAAAAATAAAAAAAAATAAAATAAAATTTGAAAATTTAAAAGAATTCTTGACAATTCCAAACATTCCAACATTTACTGATTTCCAGAAATCCTTTATATTAACAGCAGATGCTTCAAACACTACGTTATGTGTTCGGTAGAGATAGACCAATAACTTACATCTCCAGAACATCACCCACCGACTTTTTCTTTGAGCAACCGTAAAGCAAATGCCAAGCTGAAGAGATGGATTGCGAAAATAAAAGAATACAAATATGAATTAGTCTACAAGCCAGGAAAACGTATCTCGCGGCCGACGCCTTATCCAGACTCAGGTCAGGAGCCAATATTTTATCAACATCCGATTTACAGATCATGCACAGTTCAGACCTATTGCAACATTGTGAAGCTGCTTTAAATGTTTTTACGAATCAGCTGGTTATCTCAGAAGGACGAGACTTGTTCGCATACGAGGAACCCCATTGCAACATTTGGGAAACATTACCTCCGCTTCCGGAAAATAACTGCGGAATCTTTGAGCAATGCCCTAAAGGCAAAACAAAATCCGAACGTGGTAAATGGAGTAAAGATTCCCAAAGCATTTATTCCACTCCTTCAGGAAATATTTAAAAAAATGCTTTTTTTAACTCAAGTTTAGAATAACATGGAGATTAGTCGAAGATTTGCGTAATGAGGAGAACAAAATCAGAATCATTCAAGAAGTGCACAACAGAGCACATCGGAACAACTGGGAGAGTAAGGAACAAATACTGGAAAAATTATTTTTCCCGAAAATGAACAATTTAATAAAAAAATTCATGAAGCACTGCGGAACCTGCAACTCAAATAAATATGACAGACATCCGCCAAAACTTGAACTTCAGGAAACACCGATTCCTACTTGCGCCACTGAAATAATGCATATGGATATTTTCGAAAGAGACCAGGAAAATTTTACAACCTGTCGGCACTGTATTTAAGAAAAAAAATTATTAAGATTCTTCACTACTTTTCAGTGCCTCAACTAATCGTAACTTAAAACGAGAGCATCTTTATCATTCCCATCATTTCAAATTATGTACATTAAGGCACTTGACATAAAAACCTACCTGGCTCATCCTCAAAAAAGCGGGGTTAACGGAACTATAGAAAATGTACATTCGACGATATTAGAAATAACGAGGTGCTTGAAGATGATCGATACAGCAATTCCATCCATTCGGTTACTAAGAGAAGGCCTAGTGATGTATTTTTCGGAAGAAGCCAAAGAATCAATTACCAAAATCTTATTGATTTCTAAGCTTAAGTGAACGAGGACCTTACCGAAATTATTAAAAGTAAACAGAAAAAGAAGATCATCCAAGAAAACAAAAATATAAACATTCCAAAAACATATCAACCCGGGAAAGTTATATACGCAGCCGTCAAATGACGCGATGGTAAACAAATACCCCTCTACACAAAGAGTCACCGTCACTACCGAAACCAGCAAAAAGATTCCCAAGTCCCAAATCATAAACTCTTCTGAGGAAATCTGTTTGTCCTTTAATTTTAGTTCGATTAAATGGCTGACATTCGGCATCGCAAACGTATTCGACTATTATACAATACACCAGTATTCACCATGAAGCCAGGGAATGGCAAGATCATCAGTAGACATTTCACACTATCGACCTGACGAGCTATGAAGATGTCATAAACGAACTAATAAGCTTGACAGGAGGCCAAACAGATAAGAGCAGTATTCTCCGACCGCAGTTGCTTCACCAGATTCAACAAGCCGAATGATTGTTGAGACATCTAAATGGAGTGAACCGAAGGAAAGTGAGACCAATAAATTGGCTTGTATCAGCGTGGAAGTGAATAGCAGCCACACCCGATGCGACAGATTGGGACAATTTATTAAAAACACAAACCGTCATCACCGAAAATAACAATGGCTATTACAAAATAAACAAGTACCTGACAACTGTTACACAAGCGATTCTCAAAACTTACAACAAGGTCATCAAGAGAATATACAGCATCAGTGTAGACAAATTTATGAACAGATATTATACAACAAACTAGCAACAAGCAAAGATGAACAACTGGCGAAAAAGGAATTGTTAACACTAATCTGCTGAAGAAAGAAGGAATTCAGGAAGTACTCTCTCAAATAGAAACCCTTCCTCATAGTAACGAAATAGAATTAACAGAATACGCGTAACCCATCATCCTACAGAAAGAATCTCTCTTACTTTATGTTACATCGCTACCAAAAACTAGCCTAAAGGACCTTAATCATGCAGTGATTTATTCAATATCAATTCAATACAATTCAGAATAACAAGCGAATCCACCTTGAAACAAATTAACTTCTGTTAGCTCATGACGACATGTACAGTATTAAGAGCACATGTAATCATATGCTGTGTATGAATCTTTGCAGCGACAGTCAACTCAACTCCAAAAACTACCAACAGAGCATTGCATAGGTCAAGTGTTAAAAGCAAGAAACTCAAGTTGCGACTTCCAATTCAAAACTTCTGTTAGAGAACACAATCTTTCTCACCAACTTCAACAGAGCTTTAAGGCATGAAAACGAAACATAGATAATGAGTGGAACGTTAGTAGTTCAATTTGACAACGATACAATAGCCCTCAACGTTAAAAACTATACCAACCGAAAGGTTAGAACCTTCCAGATTTTGCCTCAAATAATACAAACAAATATAACTTTGAACAAGATGCAACTACATTTAAAATCTATTCACAATTTATAATTGAGCAACATTTAGAAACTAAGCAAATTTTCAAATGTTAATTGAAGTTGGAATTAAAGAAGAGACATTCGTCCCAGGAAAAATAATTTTTTCACCGCATTCTGTAGATGTAAAGCGAAAGATGGCTTCATCTACATAAGGTAAGGATGCTAGTGCAGCAATGATTTCAGGATATTCAAGATTATTGTTTACTTTAAAGTGCTTACTTGCTTGACAACCTTGTATAATAAATGTATTGCATAGTGGAAAAAAAAAATACACTCACCTTTTGAAGAATAATTTAGTCTTAGTTGTCCGCATAGATCTGCAAATACTTTTCGTTCACTAAACACTCGCGCACTCCCGAATTTCAAATGGGCACTCTTGAGTTAACTGAAACACCCAACGGATAGACCGATTGTGCGACGATTTATCACATTTTATTGCACTTGGAACAGGAACAGGAAGAGATAGACGTTCTCTTTCTGGAGGCAAACGAAAGCCGTCCCAAAAACAGCTTTTGAAATGACAACCAGCATGGATCAATATATTCACGCACTTCTTTGAACACCCTAGTTAGCCTTATCTACCAAGATTTTATGCACAGGAATTAGACTGCCTGGCAAGCGAACTTTCGAAAACACGATCTAGGCAAACGTGAACCCCCCATGTGGAAACATAATATAGACACTGTCCCGAAAAGCGTACAAAAGTTATCAAAAAATATTCCACAAAAAATGAACAACACGCGTGCGATTTCAATTTTTACAATTTTGTGAACGAAAAAATCTGACTTTAAATTTCTCATTTTTATTTGAACTGGGTTACTTGGTTTGATAAACTGTACAGTAGTTTATGTTTCAAGTTGTTATATGAGCTATGGATTTGAAGTGCGGCTCTTGTAAAAAGAGTAGACGTGATGCTGGTACAGAACTTGGCCAAGGTGGCTATGGTAATATTTTTCAGCTAAACTTTCTAACTATGATGTTAGATGCACTGCAGCAAAAAGAGTTTCTGGTAATATTATGTGAAAAGTGTGGTGAGAAACTAGTTTCATTAAGACGTTAAAACATTCAGGTTAATGAATTGAAAAACGTGAGAAGAACACAGATAAGACAAAATCAGAATTAAAATCAAGTGTAGATCCTTGCCATTCGGGTATACAAGTGACAGGTATAAACAGATTTAACAGTGGCGAGGTATTAGTATCGTGCGAGAATGTACAATTATTGGAAACGCTAAAGGATAATGTAAAGGAAAAGCTTGGAAAGGATTATAACGTGAACTTCTAGCATGAGAAAAACCAGAATTAATTGAATGAAAATGAAATGCTAAAAGATGCGGACATAAATTTAAGGGTATGTGGTTTGAATGTGAAAATTTTAAACGAAATACATAAAGCAGGTAAAATAAGCGTTGGCTGAAATAAATGTCCTGTAATGGAAGCAATTTATGTGAAAAATTTCTGGGCTTCAATCATGTAAGTATGGATTGCAAGAGCGAACGTAAATCTGATTGTCTGAGATGTGTAAATTGTATGAGAAATAATTAGGAACTGAAATTGAATCTTGAAGTTAACCACCATGCATTCGGCTTATAAGCCGAAAATTACAATAATATTAAAAAAAACGATACATATAGCAAATATTTTTTAAGGCGAAAATATAGCACAAGCATACAATATTATTTAAATATTCCAAGTTTGTTGTGAAATAAGAGTGAAGTCGAATTATTGTTACAACGACATTGAAGAATCTGAGTTTGAAATTAACTTCATTGTACTTCGTTGTAGGTGGTGGCGATGTCGTGATAATTAACTCAATGGCTGTCACGTCACCTACCAGGTTTCGAATCCCGGTAGGAGCACACCAGCAAATTTTTCAAAATCGTCATCACCTTTTCGGCGGACAATGGCAAACCTCCGAAAGTCAAATTCTGCCTATGAGAGCCGGCAATAAACAGTACGTCCTTGCTCAGGAGTGTAAAAACTCATAAAGTGAGAAAAGCAAACGAGTGCAAGATGCTAGGCCCTGGCCCACACCGGGCTGTCGCGCGACTTATTTATTCTGTACTTCAAACTCAGAACACACGTTTGGCGTTATAATATATATAAAGCGGGGGACACGATATGAAATAAAGGTTTTAACAAAAATTGATTCCTTTGCATGGGTATTGAAAGATTACGTCTGGATTTATGTTCAAAGGTGGTCGTTTGTTGTAGTGTATAGATCACCAAGCTCGCAGATGAATGATTGTATAAGACTTTATGCAGGTTGGTTTTTAGAACCTATGGACAATGAGGAATGTTTAATCATTATGAGAGATTTCGATATTGATCTCATAGTAAACGACAGTAATAAAAGGACTCTAATTGATTATGTACTAGTAAAGTGAACTGCTTTGTGCAACAGTAAGCGAATTATATAAAATAACGGACCGTGTTAAAATACTCAAGAGAACAATTTGATAAACATTTAATGAGTAGGTACAGGCTTCTCAGACTTGTACCATGTAAACGATTTTAAGGAACATATAACATTGTTCGATAAAAAAATTTAAAAATGTTGCGCGAAAATGTCTATGGAAAAGGTAAGCAATAAATCTGTTGAATACGCTTCGTTTCCTTCGGATTTACAAAGGATTAAAAAACATCGTATTTATAATGGCAATATATGATAATTCCGAAACAAATTGAACTAGGTATAGACATATTCGAAATATATATAAAAATAAGGTAGTTAATGCTAAGAATAACTAAATAAGGTAGTTTCAAGTTATAACAAATAGAAAATAGAGAGCTTGGCAGGGCATTCCATAATCAAGCTGTACGGCTTAGAAATGAATCACAATATTTCGTAGTACGTCCCAGAGTGGGCTTGAGGATATACTGATGAGCACTACACATTGGAGTAGTGTTTTTTGTAAGGGTTTTTTTTTCGAATATGGCAAGGTCTAGACAGCTAATACTTAATCAGACAGATAGTGACATCTCTTATTCAGTATTGTACGAGTATCTATTACTGACAAATAATCATGAAAAAACTAACGCCCGAGTAAAGTTGCCTAGTGTATCGAAGCTATTTCGAAACTTCAGTAAAAAATATTTATAAAGCGTTTGCCAATTTTAAAGTCAACATAATCCACCTAATGGAACGGTTATTCTCAAAACAATTATAAAATTACGCACTACATTTACTCTTCTGGATTAAAAGCAGGGAAGCCACAGAGTGCGTACTGATGAAAATAATGGCGCCCCCGTTTAGAAAGATCCAAATTTGTCGATTCGTCATTGGACGCAACAATATGACCTGACTTCACCGACTTTGTAGAAGATTTTCCGGAAGAATCCTTAAATTTGAAAGTCGTTTAAATGTTTACCATCAGATTTTTTTCAGTGATAGGGTTTACTTTTCTTTTAATGGCTTTGTTTAATAAGAGAAATTGTATCAAATTTTGAGGGAAAAAATCTAGAGGTGATCCACCGATGCACAACAAAAAATGCACTTCTGGTCGAAACTCTTTTAAAATAAGGAAAATATGAACTGAAATCTGAATTTTTTGTTTCCAAAAATGCTTAAGCATGGTCTGGTGGACATTTGGTTTCAAAAGATGGTACCACATGGACCTCTGAAATCGTGTGAAATTGAAATTAGAATTTAAAAAGGCGCTGTCGCGTTAATTATAACACCCGACGAATAGACCGCTAGTGCGACGATTTATCTTGGAAAGGATTATAACGTGAAAATGCTAGAAATGAGAAATACCAGAATTAAATTAGTTATATTACGGATATGTTGATTAAAAACGAAATGCAAAAAGATGCAGACATAGATTCAAGGCTAGGAGGAAAAATAAAAAAGAGACCGAGCCTGCTAATGCCTCATGCTTAGAGGTCCGGAACTTGAACATTAAATCAACATCGTCAAGCTTAATTTCGGCAATTAACATCAACAGCGCCAAAACCCGAAACACCAATGTCCGTTGACCTGTCTATACAAACGAAACAGTCCAATTATATTAACCGGCCAAATCTGAACACAGGTGGCAATAACCGAGCACATAATAACACTAGGAACCTTCGAGGAATATGAACAAGAGCTCGAAGAAACAGATCCTCTGAAAACACGACAGAAGCGCTGGAGGAAGAGATCACTGAAGTAAATTTTATGATAGGTAACTCTCTAGCATATCCTATAAGATATCCGGAAACCGGGACTTGCTACCAACACAAAACCGACTAACAAACTATTCAAAATTCAATCAGCCGGAGGTGAAATTCGAATTGATAGAAAAATCTCTGATTCATTTTTTCAAATATGTAGGAAATGACTCCATCTTGGACTTCTATATCTTACCTCGCTTAAAAACATTTCAAGGTATTATTGGTGGTGACACACTCAAACATTTAGAGGCAATCGTAGACAGAAAAACAACATTTTAATAATAAGACCAGGTATCCGAATCTCTCTGGAGGAAAAGAAATCGGTTCAAGCCAATAACATCGAAATTAAGAACTAATATCTATATATATATATATATATCCAATGAGACAAGCAAACCTCTTTATAACATAATTAGCGGACAAAAGAAAGTATTTGGCTCAATCAGTGATGCTGACCTCATTGATACCAACATAAGAGCAGAAATCCTATCCGTATCCGTAAGTGGAATTGCAGATTCAAAAGATGTTGCAAGAAAGAATTATAAGGCCATCAAAGAGCCCGTACAATTCTCCGCCATGGATAATACAAAAGAAGTCAGACGCCACAGTCACAATATCAGACATATACTATATTCCTGATATAAATAACAAGATGGCTAGTCGTTGAAAAACAGAGTTTTTTACAACGTTTGACCTAACCTAGGGCCTCTACCAAATACGAATAAAGGAAGCAGACATCTCGAAGTAGTAGAACAATGGGAAGTATGAGTCCACTAGGCTATCATTCGAGCTATCTTCCAAAGAACTATAGATGACATTCTGAAATCTTACATCGGTCTAATATGTTATGTCTACATCGACGAGATAAAAAAAAAATGGCAAAAATATAGAACACCTTAAGAACGTCGAAAAGGTATTATCCGCGTTAGAAACGGCAAACCTCTGAGTAAACCTGGAGAAAACACGATTTCTTAAACGAGGAACCGAATTTTTGGGGAACCTTATAATTAACAAAGGTATAAGCCCGATATGAAGAAAGTGGAACCCATCCGCAAACTAAAACCACCCGAAAACCTCAAAGAACTAAAAGGATTTCTTGGGCTCAACTCCTACCACAGACGATTCATAATCGACTTTGCCAGGATTGCAAAGCCATTGACGAATCTTACAAGGGGGGAGAAGGCCCAAGTAAGGGCCAATGCTTCAAAAAAGGTTAAAATTCAGTTAAATGCTGTGGAAATCATCTTGTAACTTGTAAGTGAAGTGAATAGGCGTGTTAAACTACGAGTGCTGTGGGGTGCTCTCTCTTTATATTGTTTTTACCAAAAAATTCTCTGCTCTTCATTGGAAAGTGCAGAAAGTGGATATAGCTACATTGAAAAAACGGCGAACAAAAAACCACCCACAAAGTCTTTCTGCGCCGCGAGCCGATGAAAATAACTCTAGTGAACTGCAACGCAACACACAACAGCGACTGTTATCAGACACTGCTCCAGAAGGCCAACGTCACCCTGCAATTGTTGTATGAGGAAATGCTCAGCAGAAAAGAAATTAACTGTGACATAGTAAGTTTTCTTGAAAAGCTGAAAGACGAAAACAAATTACTGAAAAAAAGGATCTCCGCTCTTGAAAGCAAACTGAATTGGAGAGAACAGAAACTTTTGGAGAACGTAATAGAGATTTTTGGTATTCCTTATGTTAATAACAGCAATGCGCTAGAGTATGTGTAAAATTATTTCAAAGTACGCTAGATGTTCATATACCTGTTGAACATATCCAGCATTGGGAAAGATTGTTGCTATAAGATCATTTGAAGATTTGGTGAATTTGTAAAAATAAACCCAATAGCACGCTTTTTTTTATTGTCATGGATTAATCGCTGGATACTCAAAAAAATAAGACTGAAAACCAAACTGGGCAAAATATGTCAGAAACATCCATTAAATACTCGATTAAAAAATCGGTATAAAGGCTTATGTAAGAATCTAAACAATCTCATAAATAAGTGTCGTGATAGCTATTATCAAAGATGTTTACTCGTTTCACAAGGCGACCCCAAAAGAGAATGGAAAGTGATAAATGCAATAACAAACTCAAAAGTTACGTATGTTTCTAACAAGTTCTCCTTAATCATAAATGGCGATGTCGTTGATCAACCTAACGAAGTTACAAATAAATTTATTGATTTTTTCGCTACCGTTGAGCAAAATGTGAGAGCAATTGGCCAATTACTGGTTCAGAAGTCTTATGCTTAATTAAGTCACTTAAGAACTCATATGCCTGCATTAAACATGGTATCTCGAACTTTATTTTAAAAAAAATTGTTCGTATTTCGTTCGTCATTGTTCGTAGACATCACCAAAGTGTTTTATATGGTTGACCATATAATTCTCCTGAACAAATTATATGATATTCCTTAGTAATTCCTATTTAAAAGATAGAATGCAGAAAGTGAAGGGTGGGAACGTGCTTAGCAATGCAGCGGTGATCAATCTAGTTGTACCACAAGGATCAGTTCTTGGACCCATCTTATTCCTTGTCTATTTAAACTCACTTTTCAGTTTGCCATTTTAAGGTAAGCCAACTGATTTTGCAGATGATGTTGGTATCGCATACATCTCAACTAATCCACTGAATCTCGTAGCCGATATAAACTTTGATATTTATATAAAAGTAAGCAATAAAACCAAACTAATGTTTGGTCAATTTAAAAATACAATATTCATCAGATACCAAAATGTAGTTTCATGGCGTAGGATGCAGCAGATATAAATTTACAAACTGCTCATCTCCTGATTTCGAAACTAAAGAGGTTTTCGATATGACAAAAAATTGTTACTCTGAATTTTTGAAGTAAAAGTTTTTAAAGATTTTAAATATCTTGGTGTGGTAATAGACCAAAATATAAACTGATCTAGTCACATTTTAAATTTGAAGCAACACCTGTGTTCCTCTGTTCGTAACTTGTACCTTCTCAAACTTAAAAACTTAAAACTTTGCGCACAGGGTATTTTGGATTTTTTTATTCTAAGTTGCAATTAAGCATAAATTGTTGGGGGGTGTTCACAAAGAGAAAAAACAACCTTTGCTGGTTCTACAAAAGTGTGCCATGAGAAATATTTGTGGTGTATACCGATCAGCTTATTGTATTGAGTTGTTTAAGTCTCAACAAATTCTGCCAGTTAGATATCTGTATTATTACAAAGTCTCAAAAATATTCTTTATTAGAGGTGGTTATCTCTAAGGCCTGAACTGTGATGTCCACACTCTCCGAAGTAACTTGAATAATTTTGTAAATATTCCATCATTTCGTACCACTCACTTTAGAAATTTCTACTCTGTCGTGTCCTATAAGCTATTTAAAACGTTTCCTTCATCGATAGCCTGCACCAGGAGGCATTACATTTTGACCATAATGAAATTGAAGTTTTGTTGTCCTACTTAGTTTAAAAATGAAATGTACCTAACAAATAAATATAAATATATGTATGTAGATCTTACTTTTCCTACCATTCTTTTGCTTCTACAACTTGAAATAATAAAATAGACGGAAAACCCACAATACCTGAATTGTATACACTATATTAAGTGGCATCTATCTCTATTTTTATATTAAATACTAATGCTACTACCTATTCTTATAACAATGCTAATGTTTTATTGATTTATTTTGTTGCGATATCATACACACACTTTATTTAATTAACTTGACTATTTTAAGAATAAAGGAAAGAAAAATAAATAAAATAAAATAAAATTTGAAAATTTAAAAGAATTCTTGACAATTCCAAACATTCCAACATTTACTGATTTCCAGAAATCCTTTATATTAACAGCAGATGCTTCAAACACTACGTTATGTGTTCGGTAGAGATAGACCAATAACTTACATCTCCAGAACATCACCCACCGACTTTTTCTTTGAGCAACCGTAAAGCAAATGCCAAGCTGAAGAGATGGATTGCGAAAATAAAAGAATACAAATATGAATTAGTCTACAAGCCAGGAAAACGTATCTCGCGGCCGACGCCTTATCCAGACTCAGGTCAGGAGCCAATATTTTATCAACATCCGATTTACAGATCATGCACAGTTCAGACCTATTGCAACATTGTGAAGCTGCTTTAAATGTTTTTACGAATCAGCTGGTTATCTCAGAAGGACGAGACTTGTTCGCATACGAGGAACCCCATTGCAACATTTGGGAAACATTACCTCCGCTTCCGGAAAATAACTGCGGAATCTTTGAGCAATGCCCTAAAGGCAAAACAAAATCCGAACGTGGTAAATGGAGTAAAGATTCCCAAAGCATTTATTCCACTCCTTCAGGAAATATTTAAAAAAATGCTTTTTTAAACTCAAGTTTAGAATAACATGGAGATTAGTCGAAGATTTGCGTGATGAGGAGAACAAAATCAGAATCATTCAAGAAGTGCACAACAGAGCACATCGGAACTACTGGGAGAGTAAGGAACAAATACTGGAAAAATTATTTTTCCCGAAAATGAACAATTTAATAAAAAAATTCATGAAGCACTGCGGAACCTGCAACTCAAATAAATATGACAGACATCCGCCAAAACTTGAACTTCAGGAAACACCGATTCCTACTTGCGCCACTGAAATAATGCATATGGATATTTTCGAAAGAGACCAGGAAAATTTTACAACCTGTCGGCACTGTATTTAAGAAAAAAAATTATTAAGATTCTTCACTACTTTTCAGTGCCTCAACTAATCGTAACTTAAAACGAGAGCATCTTTATCATTCCCATCATTTCAAATTATGTACATTAAGGCACTTGACATAAAAACCTACCTGACTTCCTCCTCAAAAAAGCGGGGTTAACGGAACTATAGAAAATGTACATTCGACGATATTAGAAATAACGAGGTGCTTGAAGATGATCGATACAGCAATTCCATCCATTCGGTTACTAAGAGAAGGCCTAGTGATGTATTTTTCGGAAGAAGCCAAAGAATCAATTACCAAAATCTTATTGATTTCTAAGCTTAAGTGAACGAGGACCTTACCGAAATTATTAAAAGTAAACAGAAAAAGAAGATCATCCAAGAAAACAAAAATATAAACATTCCAAAAACATATCAACCCGGGAAAGTTATATACGCAGCCGTCAAATGACGCGATGGTAAACAAATACCCCTCTACACAAAGAGTCACCGTCACTACCGAAACCAGCAAAAAGATTCCCAAGTCCCAAATCATAAACTCTTCTGAGGAAATCTGTTTGTCCTTTAATTTTAGTTCGATTAAATGGCTGACATTCGGCATCGCAAACGTATTCGACTATTATACAATACACCAGTATTCACCATGAAGCCAGGGAATGGCAAGATCATCAGTAGACATTTCACACTATCGACCTGACGAGCTATGAAGATGTCATAAACGAACTAATAAGCTTGACAGGAGGCCAAACAGATAAGAGCAGTATTCTCCGACCGCAGTTGCTTCACCAGATTCAACAAGCCGAATGATTGTTGAGACATCTAAATGGAGTGAACCGAAGGAAAGTGAGACCAATAAATTGGCTTGTATCAGCGTGGAAGTGAATAGCAGCCACACCCGATGCGACAGATTGGGACAATTTATTAAAAACACAAACCGTCATCACCGAAAATAACAATGGCTATTACAAAATAAACAAGTACCTGACAACTGTTACACAAGCGATTCTCAAAACTTACAACAAGGTCATCAAGAGAATATACAGCATCAGTGTAGACAAATTTATGAACAGATATTATACAACAAACTAGCAACAAGCAAAGATGAACAACTGGCGAAAAAGGAATTGTTAACACTAATCTGCTGAAGAAAGAAGGAATTCAGGAAGTACTCTCTCAAATAGAAACCCTTCCTTATAGTTACGAAATAGAATTAACAGAATACGCGTAACCCATCATCCTACAGAAAGAATCTCTCTTACTTTATGTTATATCCCTACCAAAGACTAGCCTAAAGGACCTTAATCATGCAGTGATTTATTCAATATCAATTCAATACAATTCAGAATAACAAGCGAATCCACCTTGAAACAAATTAACTTCTGTTAGCTCATGACGACATGTACAGTATTAAGAGCACATGTAATCATATGCTGTGTATGAATCTTTGCAGCGACAGTCAACTCAACTCGAAAAACTACCAACAGAGCATTGCATAGGTCAAGTGTTAAAAGCAAGAAACGCAAGTTGCGACTTCCAATTCAAAATTTCTGTTAGAGAACACAATCTTTCTCACCAACTTCAACGGAACTTTAAGGCATGAAAACGAAACATAGATAATGAGTGAAACGTTTGTAGTTCAATTTGACAACGATACAATAGCCCTCAACGTTAAAAACTATACCAACCGAAAGGTTAGAACCTTCCAGATTTTGCCTCATATAATACAAACAAATATAACTTTGAACAAGATGCAACTACATTTAAAATCTATTCACAATTTATCATTGAGCAACATTTAGAAACTAAGCAAATTTTCAAATGTTAATTGAAGCTGGACTTAAAGAAGAAGGAAAAATAATTTTTTCACAAATCTCCTTAAAAATCCATTTACTGGACCAGTTGGCCGAACTAGCACACACAAGTTTTGAAGAGTACCAAGTGTAGTAAGCATTTTTACCCTAAAAACCAATTGCCGTCCACGGTGTTTTAAATACCGACCAGTTTCTTTTGATTTTTGACAAAATGTTTTCTTCGCGAAAAGGTTAAGACTTAACAATACTGTGGGTTATGAATTGCACATATTATGCACCGCATTCTGTAGATGTAAAGCGAAAGATGGCTTCATCTACATAAGGTAAGGATGCTAGTGCAGCAATAAATTCAGGATATTCAAGATTATTGTTTACTTTAAAGTGGTTACTTGCTTGACAACCTTGTATAATAAATGTATTGCATAGTGGAAAAAAAAAAATACACTCACCTTTTGAAGAATAATTTAGTCTTAGTTGTCCGCATAGATCTGCAAATACTTTTCGTTCACTAAACACTCGCGCACTCCCGAATTTCAAATGGGCACTCTTGAGTTAACTGAAACACTAAACGTATAGACCAAGAGTGCGACGATTTATCACATTTTTTTGCACTTGGAACAGGAACAGGAAGAGATAGACGTTCTCTTTCTGGAGGCAAACAAAAGCTGTCCCAAAAACAGCTTTTGAAATGACAACCAGCATGGATCAATATATTCACGCACTTCTTTGAACACCCTAGTTAGCCTTATTTACCAAGATTTTATGCACAGGAATTAGACTGCCTGGCAAGCGAACTTTCGAAAACACGATCTAGGCAAACGTGAACCCCCCATGTGGAAACATAATATAGACACTGTCCCGAAAAGCGTACAAAAGTTATCAAAAAATATTCCACAAAAAATGAACAACACGCGTGCGATTTCAATTTTTACAATTTTGTGAACGAAAAAATCTGACTTTAAATTTCTCATTTTTATTTGAACTGGGTTACTTGGTTTGATAAACTGTACAGTAGTTTATGTTTCAAGTTGTTATATGAGCTATGGATTTGAAGTGCGGCTCTTGTAAAAAGAGTAGACGTGATGCTGGGACAGAACTTGGCCAAGGTGGCTATGGTAATATTTTTCAGCTAAACTTTCTAACTATGATGTTAGATGCACTGCAGCAAAAAGAGTTTCTGGTAATATTATGTGAAAAGTGTGGTGAGAAACTAGTTTCATTAAGACGTTAAAACATTCAGGTTAATGAATTGAAAAACGTGAGAAGAACACAGATAAGACAAAATCAGAATTAAAATCAAGTGTAGATCCTTGCCATTCGGGTATACAAGTGACAGGTATAAACAGATTTAACAGTGGCGAGGTATTAGTATCGTGCGAGAATGTACAATTATTGGAAACGCTAAAGGATAATGTAAAGGAAAAGCTTGGAAAGGATTATAACGTGAACTTCTAGCATGAGAAAAACCAGAATTAATTGAATGAAAATGAAATGCTAAAAGATGCGGACATAAATTTAAGGGTATGTGGTTTGAATGTGAAAATTTTAAACGAAATACATAAAGCAGGTAAAATAAGCGTTGGCTGAAATAAATGTCCTGTAATGGAAGCAATTTATGTGAAAAATTTCTGGGCTTCAATCATGTAAGTATGGATTGCAAGAGCGAACGTAAATCTGATTGTCTGAGATGTGTAAATTGTATGAGAAATAATTAGGAACTGAAATTGAATCTTGAAGTTAACCACCATGCATTCGGCTTATAAGCCGAAAATTACAATAATATTAAAAAAAACGATACATATAGCAAATATTTTTTAAGGCGAAAATATAGCACAAGCATACAATATTATTTAAATATTCCAAGTTTGTTGTGAAATAAGAGTGAAGTCGAATTATTGTTACAACGATATTGAAGAATCTGAGTTTGAAATTAACTTCATTGTACTTCGTTGTAGGTGGTGGCGATGTCGTGATAATTAACTCAATGGCTGTCACGTTACCTACCAGGTTTCGAATCCCGGTAGGAGCACACCAGCAAATTTTTCAAAATCGTCATCACCTTTTCGGCGGACAATGGCAAACCTCCGAAAGTCAAATTCTGCCTATGAGAGCCGGCAATAAACAGTACGTCCTTGCTCAGGAGTGTAAAAACTCATAAATTGAGAAAAGCAAACGAGTGCAAGATGCTAGGCCCTGGCCCACATAAGACTTTATGCAGGTTGGTTTTTGGAACCTATGGACAATGAGGAATGTTTAACCATTATGAGAGATTTCAATATTGATCTCATAGTAAACGACAGTAATAAAAGGACTCTAATTGATTATGTACTAGTAAAATGAACTGCTTTGTGCAACAGTAAGCGAATTATATAAAATAACGGACCGTGTTAAAATACTCAAAAGAACAATTTGATAAACATTTAATGAGTAGGTACAGGCTTCTCAGACTTGTACGATTTTAAGGAACATATAACATTGTTCGATAAAAAAATTTAAAAATGTTGCGCGAAAATGTCTATGGAAAAGGTAAGCAATAAATCTGTTGAATACGCTTCGTTTCCTTCGGATTTACAACGGATTAAAAAACATCGTATTTATAATGGCTATATATGATAATTCCGAAACAAATTGAACTAGGTATAGACATACTCGAAATATATATAAAAATAAGGTAGTTAATGCTAAAAATAACTAAATAAGGTAGTTTCAAGTTATAACAAATAGAAAATAGAGGGCTTGGCAGGGCATTCCATAATCAAGCTGTACGGCTTAGAAATGAATCACAATATTTCGTAGTACGTCCCAAAGTGGGCTTGAGGATATACTGATGAGCACTACACATTGAAGTAGTGTTTTTTGTAAGGGGTTTTTTCGAGTAAAGTTGCCTAGTGTATCGAAGCTATTTCGAAACTTCAGTAAAAAATATTTATAAAGCGTTTGCCAATTTTACAGTCAACATAATCCACCTAATGGAACGGTTATTCTGAAAACAATTATAAAATTACGCACTACATTTACTCTTTTGGATTAAAAGCAAGGAAGCGACAGAGTGCGTACTGATGAAAATAATGGCGCCCCCGTTTAGAAAGATCCATATTTATCGATTCGTCATTGGACGCAACAATATGGCCTGACTTCACCGACTTTGTAGAAGATTTTGCGGAAGAATCGTTAAATTTGAAAGTCGTTTAAATGTTTACCATCAGATTTTTTTCAGTGATAGGGTTTACTTCTCTTTTAATGGCTTTGTTTAATAAGAAAAATCTAGAGGTGATCCACCGATGCAGAACAAAAAATGCACTTTTTTGTGTGGTCTATAGGCTGGCTGCATCATCTGGTCGAAACTCTTTAAAAATAAGGAAAATATGAACTGAAATCTGAATTTTTTGTTTCCAAAAGTGCTTAAGCATGGTCTGGTGGACATTTGGTTTCAAAAGATGGTACCACATGGACCTCTGAGATCGTGTGAAATCGAAATTAGAATTTAAAAAGGCGCTGTCACGTTAATTATAACACCCGACGGATAGACCGCTAGTGCGACGATTTATCTTGGAAAGGATTATAACGTGAAAATGCTAGAAATGAGAAATACCAGAATTAAATTAGTTATATTACGGATATGTTGATTAAAAACGAAATGCAAAAAGATGCAGACATAGATTCTCACTAGAGATCACTGAAGTAAATTTTATGATAGGTAACTCTCTAGCATATCCTATAAGATATCGGGAAACCGGGACTTGCTACCAACACAAAACCGACTAACAAACTATTCAAAATTCAGTCAGCCGGAGGTGAAATTCGAATTGATAGAAAAATCTCTGATTCATTTTTTCAAAAATGTAGGAAATGACTCCATCTTGGACTCCTATATCTTACCTCACTTAAAAACATTTCAAGGTATTATTGGTGGTGACACACTCAAATATTTAGAGGCAATCGTAGACAGTTAAAACAACATTTTAATAATAAAACCAAGTATCCGAATCTCTCTGGAGGAAAAGAAATCGGTTCAAGCCAATAACAACAATATATATATATATATATATATATATATATATCCAATGAGACAAGCATACCTCTTTTTAACATAATTAGCGGACAAAAGAAAGTATTTGGCTCAATCAGTGATGATGACCTCATAGATACCAACATAAGAGCAGAAATCCTATCCGTATCCGTAAGTGGAATTGCAGATTCAAAAGATGTTGCAAGAAAGAATTGTAAGGCCATCAAAGAGCCCGTACAATTCTCCGCCATGGATAATACAAAAGAAGTCTGACGCCACAGTCACAATATCAGACATATACTATATTCCTGATATAAATAACAAGATAGCTAGTCGTTGAAAAACAGAGTTTTTTACAACGTTTGACCTAACCTAGGGCCTCTACCAAATACGAATAAAGTAAGCAGACATCTCGAAGTAGTAGAACAATGGGAAGTATGAGTCCACTAGGCTATCATTCGAGCTATCTTCCAAAGAACTATAGATGACATTCTGAAATCTTACATCGGTCTAATATGTTATGTCTACATCGACGAGATAAAAAAAAAATGGCAAAAATAAAGAACACCTTAAGAACGTCGAAAAGGTGTTATCCGCGTTAGAAACGGCAAACCTCAGAGTAAACCTGGAGAAAACACGATTTCTTAAACGAGGAACCGAATTTTTGGGTAACCTTATAATTAACAAAGGTATAAGCCCGATATGAAGAAAGTGGAACCCATCCGCAAACTAAAACCACGCGAAAACCTCAAAGAACTAAAACAATTTCTTGGGCTCAACTCCTACTACAGACGATTCATAATCGACTTTGCCAGGATTGCAAAGCCATTGACGAATCTTACAAGGGGGGAGAAGGCCCAAGTAAAGGCAAATGCGTCAAAAAAGGTTAAAATTCAGTGGAAATCATCTGCTGTGGAAATCATATTGTAACTTGTAAGTGAAGTGAATAGGCGTGTTAAACTAAGAGTGCTGTGGGGTGCTCTCTCTTTATATTGTTTTCACTACAAATCTAATCAAAATTAAATCAAAAATGGTTTGCTCTCTTTGCAATTAGAAAACAGATTGTAATTGTGACTCAAAAATCCGATGCACAGACTGTAATATATTTTTTTTACTGCCTATGTGTGGAAAATGAAGGTGTACATTATCGATGTGACAAATGCTCTACTCTTCATCGGAAAGTGCAGAAAGTGGGAATAGCTGCATTGAAAAAACGGCGAACAAAAAACCACCCACAAAGTCTTTCTGCGCCGCGAGCCGATGAAAATTACTCTAGTGAACTGCAACGCAACACACAACAGCGACTGTTATCAGTCGTCAGAAGGCCAACGTCACCCTGCAATTGTTGTATGAGGAAATGCTCAGCAGAAAAGAAATTAACTGTGACATAGTAAGTTTTCTTGAAAAGCTGAAAGACGAAAACAAATTACTGAAAAAAAGGATCTCCGCTCTTGAAAGCAAACTGAATTGGAGAGAACAGAAACTTTTAGAGAACGTAATAGAGATTTCCTTATGTTAATAACAGCAATGCGCTAGAGTATCTGTAAAAATTATTTCAAAGTATGCTAGATGTTCATATACCTGTTGAACATATCCAGCATTGCTATGTGAAGCGGATAGGGAGAAGAAGTCCAACCATAAAACAAAAAGTAATGAAAAAGAAGAGGATAGTGGTGAAAATGATGGATTTATCTCTATTTTTTCTGGCCATCAAGAACAGAATATTTATAAATGATTGTTTTACACGCTATACTCGAGTTTTATTTATGGAAGTCAAAAAATTTAAGACTGAAAAAAATTATATATATCGTATTTACATATGTATATGTGGTTTTAAAAATCTCAAATTTTGCTAAGAAAAGTAGACAAGGGAAAGATTGTTGCTATAAGTTCATTTGAAGGTTTGGTGAATTTGTAAAAATAAACCCAATAGCACGCTTTTTTTTATTGTCTTGGATACTCAAAAAAATAAAACTGAAAACCAAACTGGGCAAACTTGTCAGAAACATCCATTAAATACTCGATTAAAAAACCGGTATAAAGGCTTATGTAAGAATCTAAACAATCTCATAAATAAGTGTCGTGATAGCTATTATCAAAGATGTTTACTCGTTTCGCAAGGCGATCCCAAAAGAGAATGGAAAGTGAGAAATGCAATAACAAACTCAAAAGTTACGTATGTTTCTAACAAGTTCTCCTTAATCATAAATGGTGATGTCGTTGATCAACCTAACGAAGTTACAAATAAATTTATTGATTTTTTTGCTACCATTGAGCAAAATGTAAGAGCAATTCAGGCCAATTGGCCAGAAGTCTTATGCTTAATTAAGTCACTTAAGAACTCATATACCTGCATTGAACATAGTATCTCGAACTTTATTTTAAAAAAAACTTGAAATTGTTCGTAGACATTACCAAAGCGTTTTATACGGTTGACCATATAATTCTCCTGAACAAATTATATGGTATTCCTTAGTATTTCCTATTTAAAAGATAGAATGCAGAAAGTGAAGAGTGGGAACGTGCTTAGCAATTCAGCGGTAATCAATTTAGTTGTACAACAAGGATCAGTTCTTGGACCCATCTTATTCCTTGTCTATTTAAATTCACTTTTTAGTTTGCCATTTTAAGGTAAGCCAACTGCCTTTGCAGATGATGTTGGTATCGCATATATCTCAACTAATCCACTGAATCTCGTAACCGATATAAACTTTGATATATATATAAAAGTAAGCTAAACCAAACTAATGTTTGGTCAATTTAAAAATACAATATTCATCAGATACCAAAATGTAGTTTTATGGCGTAGGATGCAGCAGATATAAACTTACAAACTGCTCATCTCCTGATTTCGAAACTAAAGAGGTTTTCGATATGACAAAAAATTGTTACTCTGAATTTTTGAAGTAAAAGTTTTTAAAGATTTTAAATATCTTGGTGTGGTAATAGACCAAAATATGAGCTGATCGTAACTTGTACCTTCTCAAACTTAAAAACTTAAAACTTTGCGCACAGGGTATTTTGGATTTTTTTATTCTAAATTGCATTTTGGCATAAATTGTTGGGGGGGTGTTAACAAAGAGAAATAACAACCTTTGCTGGTTCTACAAAAGTGTGCCATGAGAAATATTTGTGGTGTATACCGATCAGCTTATTGTATTGAGTTGTTTAGGTCTTAACAAATTCTGACAGTTAGATATCTGTATTATTACAAAGTCTCAAAAATATTCTTTATTAGAGGTGGTTATCTCTAAGGCCTGAACTGTGATGTCCACACTCTCCGAAGCAACTTGAATAATTTTGTAAATATTCCATCATTTCGTACCACTCACTTTAGAAATTTCTACTCTGTCGTGTCCTATAAGCTATTTAACACGTTTCCTTCATCGATAGCCTGCACCAGGAGGCATTACATTTTGACCATAATGAAATTGAAGTTTTGTTATCCTACTTAGTTTAAAAATGAAATGTACCCAACAAATAAATATAAATATATGTATGTAGATCTTACTTTTCCTACTATTCTTTTGCTTCTACAATTTGAAATAATATAATAGACTGAAAACCTACAATACCTGAATTGTATACACAATATTAAGTGGCATCTATCTCTATTTTTATATTAAATACTAATGCTACTACCTATTCTTATAACAATGCTAATGTTTTATTGATTTATTTTGTTGCGATATCATACACACACTTTATTTAATTAACTTGACTATTTTAAGAATAAAGGAAAGAAAAATAAATAAAATAAAATAAAATTTGAAAATTTAAAAGAATTCTTGACAATTCCAAAATTCCAACATTTACTGATTTCCAGAAATCTGTTATATTAACAACAGATGCTTCAAACACTACCTTATGTGTTCGGTAGAGACAGACCAATAACTTACATCTCCAGAACATCACCCACTGAATTTTTCTTTGAGCAACCGTAAAGCAAATGCCAAGCTGAAGAGATGGATTGCGAGAATAAAAGAATACAAATATGAATTAGTCTACAAGCCAGGAAAACGTATCTCGCGGCCGACGCCTTATCCAGACTCAGGTCAGAAGCCAATATTTTATCAACATCCGATTTACAGATCATGCACAGTTCAGACCTATTGCAACATTGTGAAGCTGCTTTAAATGTTTTTACGAATCAGCTGGTTATCTCAGAAGGACGAGAATTGTTCGCATACGAGGAACCCCATTGCAACATTTGGGAAACATTACCTCCACTTCAGGAAAATAACTGCGGAATCTTTGAGCAATGCCCTAAAGGCAAAATAAAATCCGAACGTGGTAAATGGAGTAAAGATTCCCAAAGCATTTATTCCACTCCTTCAGGAAATATTTAAAAAAATGCTTTTTTTTAACTCAAGTTTAGAATAACACGGAGATTAGTCGAAGATTTGCGTAATGAGGAGAACAAAATCAGAATCATTCAAGAAGAGCACAACAGAGCACATCGGAACTACTGAGAGAATAAGGAACAAATACTGGAAAAATTATTTTTCTCGAAAATGAACAATTTGATAAAAAATTCATAAAGCACTATGGAATCTGCAACTCAAATAAATATGACAGACATCCCCCAAAACTTGAACTTCAGGAAACACCGATTCCTACTTGCGCCACTGAAATAATGCATATGGATATTTTCGAAAGAGACCAGGAAAATTTTACAACCTGTCGGCACTGTATTTAAGAAAAAAAATTATTAAGATTCTTCACTACTTTTCAGTGCCTCAACTAATCGTAACTTAAAACGAGAGCATCTTTATCATTCCCATCATTTCAAATTATGTACATTAAGGCACTTGACATAAAAACCTACCTGACTCCTCCTCAAAAAAGCGGGGTTAACGGAACTATAGAAAATGTACATTCGACGATATTAGAAATAACGAGGTGCTTGAAGATGATCGATACAACAATTCCATCCAATCGGTTACTAAGAGAAGGCCTAGTGATGTATTTTTCGGAAGAAGCCAAAGAATCAATTACCAAAATCTTATTGATTTCTAAGCTTAAGTGAACGAGGACCTTACCGAAATTATTAAAAGTAAACAGAAAAAGAAGATCATCCAAGAAAACAAAAATATAAACATTCCAAAAACATATCAACCCGGGAAAGTTATATACGCAGCCGTCAAATGACGCGATGGTAAACAAATACCCCTCTACACAAAGAGTCACCGTCATTACCGAAACCAGCAAAAAGATTCCCAAGTCCCAAATCATAAACTCTTCTGAGTAAATCTGTTTGTCCTTTAATTTTAGTTCCAAGGGCTGACATTCGGCATCGTCAACATATTTGACTATTATACAATAAACCAGTATTCACCATGAATCCAGGGAATGGCAAGATCATCAGTAGAAATTTCACATTACCGACCTGACGAGCTATGAAGATGTCATGAAAGAAATAATAAGCTTGACAGGAGGCCAAACAGATAAGAGCAGTATTCTCCGACCGCAATTGCTTCACTAGATTCAACAAGCCGAATGATTGTTGAGACAGCTAAATGGAGTGACCCGAAGGAAAGTGAGACCAATAAATTGGCTTGTATCAGCGTGGAAGTGAATAGCAGCCACACCCGATGCGACAGATTGGGACAATTTATTAAAAACACAAACCTTCATCACCGAAAATAACAATGGCTATTACAAAATAAACAAGTACCTGACAACTGTTACACAAGCGATTCTCAAAACTTACAACAAGGTCATCAAGAGAATATACAGCATCAGTGTAGATAAATATATGAACAGATATTATACAACAAACTAGCAACAAGCAAAGATGAACAACTGGCGAAAAAGGAATTGTTAACACTAATCTGCTGAAGAAAGCAGGAATTCAGGAAGTACTCTCTCAAATAGAAACCCTTCCTCATAGTAACGAAATAGAATTAACAGAATACGTGTAACCCATCATCCTACAGAAAGAATCTCTCTTACTTTATGTTACATCGCTACCAAAAACTAGCCTAAAGGACCTTAATCATGCAGTGATTTATTCAATATCAATTCAATACAATTCAGAATAACAAGCGAATCCACCTTGAAACAAATTAACTTCTGTTAGCTCATGACGACATGTACAGTATTAAGAGCACATGTAATCATATGCTGTGTATGAATCTTTGCAGCGACAGTCAACTCAACTCCAAAAACTACCAACAGAGCATTGCATAGGTCAAGTGTTAAAAGCAAGAAACTCAAGTTGCGACTTCCAATTCAAAACTTCTGTTAGAGAACACAATCTTTCTTACCAACTTCAACAGAGCTTTAAGGCATGAAAACGAAACATAGATAATGAGTGGAACGTTAGTAGTTCAATTTGACAACGATACAATAGCCCTCAACGTTAAAAACTATACCAACCGAAAGGTTAGAACCTTCCAGATTTTGCCTCAAATAATACAAACAAATATAACTTTGAACAAGATGCAACTACATTTAAAATCTATTCACAATTTATAATTGAGCAACATTTAGAAACTAAGCAAATTTTCAAATGTTAATTGAAGTTGGAATTAAAGAAGAGACATTCGTCCCAGGAAAAATAATTTTTTCACCGCATTCTGTAGATGTAAAGCGAAAGATGGCTTCATCTACATAAGGTAAGGATGCTAGTGCAGCAATGATTTCAGGATATTCAAGATTATTGTTTACTTTAAAGTGCTTACTTGCTTGACAACCTTGTATAATAAATGTATTGCATAGTGGAAAAAAAAAAAAAAATACACTCACCTTTTGAAGAATAATTTAGTCTTAGTTGTCCGCATAGATCTGCAAATACTTTTCGTTCACTAAACACTCGCGCACTCCCGAATTTCAAATGGGCACTCTTGAGTTAACTGAAACACCCAACGGATAGACCGATTGTGCGACGATTTATCACATTTTATTGCACTTGGAACAGGAACAGGAAGAGATAGACGTTCTCTTTCTGGAGGCAAACGAAAGCCGTCCCAAAAACAGCTTTTGAAATGACAACTAGCATGGATCAATATATTCACGCATTTCTTTGAACACCCTAGTTAGCCTTATCTACCAAGATTTTATGCACAGGAATTAGACTGCCTGGCAAGCGAACTTTCGAAAACACGATCTAGGCAAACGTGAACCCCCCATGTGGAAACATAATATAGACACTGTCCCGAAGAGCGTACAAAAGTTATCAAAAAATATTCCACAAAAAATGAACAACACGCGTACGATTTCAATTTTTACAATTTTGTGAACGAAAAAATCTGACTTTAAATTTCTCATTTTTATTTGAACTGGGTTACTTGGTTTGATAAACTGTACAGTAGTTTATGTTTCAAGTTGTTATATGAGCTATGGATTTGAAGTGCGGCTCTTGTAAAAAGAGTAGACGTGATGCTGGGACAGAACTTGGCCAAGGTGGCTATGGTAATATTTTTCAGCTAAACTTTCTAACTATGATGTTAGATGCACTGCAGCAAAAAGAGTTTCTGGTAATATTATGTGAAAAGTGTGGTGAGAAACTAGTTTCATTAAGACGTTAAAACATTCAGGTTAATGAATTGAAAAACGTGAGAAGAACACAAATGCAAGTGAGCTAAAAAGAAATGCGAAAGTTGAAGTAGAGCCGAAAAATAATTAGAATGCAGATAAGACAAAATCAGAATTAAAATCAAGTGTAAATCCTTGCCATTCGGGTAGACAAGTGCCAGGTATAAACAGATTTAACAGTGGCGAGGTATTAGTATCGTGCGAGAATGTACAATTATTGGAAACGCTGAAGGATAATGTAAAGGAAAAGCTTGGAAAGGATTATAACGTGAACTTCTAGTATGAGAAAAACCAGAATTAATTGAATGAAAATGAAATGCTAAAAGATGCGGACATAAATTTAAGGGTATGTGGTTTGAATGTGAACATTTTAAACGAAATACATAAAGCAGGTAAAATAAGCGTTGGCTGAAATAAATGTCCTGTAATGGAAGCAATTTATGTGAAAAATTTCTGGGCTTCAGTCATGTAAGTATGGATTACAAGAGAGAACGTAAATCTGATTGTCTGAGATGTGTAAATTGTATGAGAAATAATTAGGAACTGAAATTGAATCTTGAAGTTAACCACCATGCATTTGATTATAAATGTAAAGCTTATAAGCCGAAAATTACAATAATATTAAAAAAAACGATACATATAGCAAATATTTTTTAAGGCGAAAATATAGCACAAGCATACAATATTATTTAAATATTCCAAGTTTGTTGTGAAATAAGAGTGAAGTCGAATTATTGTTACAACGATATTGAAGAATCTGAGTTTGAAATTAACTTCATTGTACTTCATTGTAGGTGGTGGCGATGTCGTGATGGTTAACTCAATTTCTGTCACGTCACCTACCAGGTTTCGAATCCCGGTAGGAGCACACCAGCAAATTTTTCAAAATCGTCATCACCTTTTCGGCGGACAATGGCAAACCTCCGAAAGTCAAATTCTGCCTATGAGAGCCGGCAATAAACAGTACGTCCTTGCTCAGGAGTGTAAAAACTCATAAAGTGAGAAAAGCAAACGAGTGCAAGATGCTAGGCCCTGGCCCAAACCGGGCTGTCGCGCGACTTATTTATTTTGTACTTCAAACTCAGAACACACGTTTGGCGTTATAATATATATATATATATATTTATATGAAATAAAGGTTTTAACAAAAATTGATTACTTTGCATGGGTATTGAAAGATTACGTCTGGATTTATGTTCAAAGGTGGTCGTTTGTTGTAGTGTATGGATCACCAAGCTCGCAGATGAATGATTGTATAAGACTTTATGCAGGTTGGTTTTTGGAACCTATGGACAATGAAGAATGTTTAACCATTATGAGAGATTTCAATATTGATCTCACAGTAAACGACAGTAATAAAAGGACTCTAATTGATTATGTACTAGTAAAGTGAACTGCTTTGTGCAACAGTAAGCGAATTATATAAAATAACGGACCGTGTTAAAATACTTAAAAGAACAATTTGATAAACATTTAATGAGTAGGTACAGGCTTCTCAGACTTGTACCATGTAAACGATTTTAAGGGACATATAACATTGTTCGATAAAAAAATTTAAAAATGTTGCGCGAAAATGTCTATGGAAAAGGTAAGCAATAAATCTGTTGAATACGCTTCGTTTTCTTCGGATTTACAACGGATTAAAAAACATCGTATTTATAATGGCTATATATGATAATTCCGAAACAAATTGAACTAGGTATAGACATATTCGAAATATATATAAAAATAAGGTAGTTAATGCTAAGAATAACTAAATAAGGTAGTTTCAAGTAATAACAAATAGAAAATAGAGAGCTTGGCAGGGCATTCCATAATCAAGCTGTACGGCTTAGAAATGAATCACAATATTTCGTAGTACGTCCCAAAGTGGGCTTGAGGATATACTGATGAGCACTACACATTGAAGTAGTGTTTTTTGTAAGGGTTTTTTTCGAGTAAAGTTGCCTAGTGTATCGAAGCTATTTCGAAACTTCAGTAAAAAATATTTATAAAGCGTTTGCCAATTTTACAGTCAACATAATCCACCTAATGGAACGGTTATTCTGAAAACAATTATAAAATTACGCACTACATTTACTCTTTTGGATTAAAAGCAAGGAAGCGACAGAGTGCGTACTGATGAAAATAATGGCGCCCCCGTTTAGAAAGATCCATATTTATCGATTCGTCATTGGACGCAACAATATGGCCTGACTTCACCGACTTTGTAGAAGATTTTGCGGAAGAATCGTTAAATTTGAAAGTCGTTTAAATGTTTACCATCAGATTTTTTTCAGTGATAGGGTTTACTTCTCTTTTAATGGCTTTGTTTAATAAGAGAAATTGTATCAAATTTTGAGGGAAAAAATCTAGAGGTGATCCACCGATGCACAACAAAAAATGCACTTTTTGTGCGGTCTATAGGCTGGCTGCATCATCTGATCGAAACTCTTTAAAAATAAGGAAAATATGAACTGAAATCTGAATTTTTTGTTTCCAAAAATGCTTAAGCATGGTCTGGTGGATATTTGGTTTCAAAAGATGGTACCACATGGACCTCTGAGATCGTGTGAAATTGAAATTAGAATTTAAAAAGGCGCTTTCGCGTTAATTATAACACCCGACGGATAGACCGCTAGTGCGACGATTTACCTTGGAAAGGATTATAACGTGAAAATGCTAGAAATGAGAAAGACCAGAACTAAATTAGTTTTATTGCGGATATGTTAATTATAAACGATAAGATGCAGACATAAATTCAAGGCTAAGTGGAAAAATAAAAAAGAGACCGAGCCTGCTAATGCCTCATGCTTAGAGGTCCGGAACTTGAACATAAAATCAGCATCGTCAAGCTTAATTTCGGCAACCAACATCAACAGCGCCAAAACCCAAAACACCAAGGTCCGTTGACCTGTCTATACAAACGAAACAGTCCAATTATATTAACCAGCCAAATCCGAACACAGGTGACAATAACCGAGCACATAATAAGACTAGGAACCTTCGAGAAATATGAACAAGAGCTCGAAGAAACAGATCCTCTACTTGAAAACACGACAGAAGCGCTGGAGGAAGAGATCACTGAAGTAAATTTTATGATAGGTAACTCTCTAGCATATCCTATAAGATATCCGGAAACCGGGACTTGCTACCAACACAAAACCGACTAACAAACTATTCAAAATTCAGTCAGCCGGAGGTGAAATTCGAATTGATAGAAAAATCTCTGATTCATTTTTTCAAAAATGTAGGAAATAACTCCATCTTGGACTCCTATATCTTACCTCACTTAAAAACATTTCAAGGTATTATTGGTGGTGACACACTCAAATATTTAGAGGCAATCGTAGACAGTTAAAATAACATTTTAATAATAAAACCAGGTATCCGAATCTCTCTGGAGGAAAAGAAATCGGTTCAAGCCAATAACATAACAATATATATATCCAATGAGACAAGCAAACCTCTTTATAACATAATTAGCGGTCAAAAGAAAGTATTTGGCTCAATCAGTGATGATGACCTCATAGATACCAACATAAGAGCAGAAATCCTATCCGTATCCGTAAGTGGAATTGCAGATTCAAAAGATGTTGCAAGAAAGAATTATAAGGCCATCAAAGAGCCCGTACAATTCTCCGCCATGGATAATACAAAAGAAGTCTGACGCCACAGTCACAATATCTGACATATACTATATTCCTGATATAAATAACAAGATAGCTAGTCGTTGAAAAACAGAGTTTTTTACAACGTTTGACCTAACCTAGGGCCTCTACCAAATACGAATAAAGTAAGCAGACACTCTCGAAGAAGTAGAACAATGGGAAGTATGAGTCCACTAGGCTATCATTTGAGCTATCTTCCAAAGAACTATAGATGACATTCTGAAATCTTACATCGGTCTAATATGTTATGTCTACATCGACGAGATAAAAAAAAAATGGCAAAAATAAAGAACACCTTAAGAACGTCGAAAAGGTGTTATCCGCGTTAGAAACGGCAAACCTCAGAGTAAACCTGGAGAAAACACGATTTCTTAAACGAGGAACCGAATTTTTGGGTAACCTTATAATTAACAAAGGTATAAGCCCGATATGAAGAAAGTGGAACCCATCCGCAAACTAAAACCACCCGAAAACCTCAAAGAACTAAAAGGATTTCTTGGGCTCAGCTCCTACCACAGACGATTCATAATCGACTTTGCCAGGATTGCAAAGCCATTGACGAATCTTACAAGAGGGGAGAAGGCCCAAGTAAAGGCCAATGCATCAAAAAAGGTTAAAATTCAGTTAAATGCTGTGGAAATCATTTTGTAAATTGTAAGTGAAGTGAATAGGCGTGTTAAACTATGAGTGCTGTGGGGTGCTCTCTCTTTATATTGTTTTTACCAAAAAAATGCTCTGCTCTTCATTGGAAAGTGCAGAAAGTGGATATAGCTGCATTGAAAAAACGGCGAACAAAAAACCACCCACAAAGTCTTTCTGCGCCGCGACCCGATGAAAATTACTCTAGTGAACTGCAACGCAACACACAACAGCGACTGTTATCAGACACTGCTCCAGAAGGCCAACGTCACCCTGCAATTGTTGTATGAGGAAATGGTCAGCAGAAAAGAAATTAACTGTGACATAGTAAGTTTTCTTGAAAAGCTGAAAGACGAAAACAAATTACTGAAAAAAAGGATCTCCGCTCTTGAAAGCAAACTGAATTGGAGAGAACAGTAACTTTTGGAGAACGTAATAGAGATTTCCTTATGTTAATAACAGCAATGCGCTAGAGTATGTGTAAAAATTATTTCAAAGTACGCTAGATGTTCATATACCTGTTGAACATATCCAGCATTGCTATGTGAAGCGGATAGGGAGAAGAAGTCCAACCATAAAACAAAAAGTAATGAAAAAGAAGAGGATAGTGGTGAAAATGACGGATTTATCTCTATTTTTTCTGGCCATCAAGAACAGAATATTTATAAATGATTGTTTTACACGCTATACTCGAGTTTTATTTATGGAAGTCAAAAAATTTAAAACTGAAAAAAATTACATATATCGTATTTACATATGTATATGTGGTTTTAAAAATCTCAAATTTTGCTAAGAAAAGTAGACAAGGGAAAGATTGTTGCTATAACATCATTTGAAGGTTTGGTGAATTTGTAAATATAAACCCAATAGCACGCTTTTTCTTATTGTCATGGATTAATCGTTGGATACTCAAAAAAATAAAACTGAAAACCAAACTGGGCAAAATATGTCAGAAACATCCATTAAATACTCGATTAAAAAATCGGTATAAAGGCTTATGTAAGAATCTAAACAATCTCATAAATAAGTGTCGTGATAGCTATTATCAAAGATGTTTACTTGTTTCGCAAGGCGACCGCAAAAGAAAATGGAAAGTGATAAATGCAATAACAAACTCAAAAAATACGTATGTTTCTAACAAGTTCTCCTTAATCATAAATGGCGATGTCGTTGATCAACCTAACGAAGTTACAGATAAATTTATTGATTTTTTCGCTACCGTTGAGCAAAATGTGAGAGCAATTGGCCAATTACTGGTTCAGAAGTCTTATGCTTAATTAAGTCACTTAAGAACTTATATGCCTGCATTGAACATGGTATCTCGAACTTTATTTTAAAAAAAACTTGACATTGTTCGTAAACATCACCAAAGTGTTTTATATGGTTGACCATATAATTCTCCTAAACAAATTATATGATATTCCTTAGTAATTCCTATTTAAAAGATAGAATGCAGAAAGTGAAGGGTGGAAACGTGCTTAGCAATGCAGCGGTGATCAATCTAGTTGTACCACAAGGATCAGTTCTTGGACCCATCTTATTCCTTGTCTATTTAAACTCACTTTTCAGTTTGCCATTTTAAGGTAAGCCAACTGATTTTGCAGATGATGTTGGTATCGCATACATCTCAACTAATCCACTGAATCTCGTAGCCGATATAAACTTTGATATTTATATAAAAGTAAGCAGTAAAACCAAACTAATGTTTGGTCAATTTAAAAATACAATATTCATCAGATACCAAAATGTAGTTTCATGGCGTAGGATGCAGCAGATATAAATTTACAAACTGCTCATCTCCTGATTTCGAAACTAAAGAGGTTTTTGAAGTAAAAGTTTTCAAAGATTTTAAATATCTTGGTGTGGTAATAGACCAAAATATGAGCTGATCTAGTCACATTTTGAATTTGAAGCAACACCTGTGTTCCTCTGTTCGTAACTTGTACCTTCTCAAACTTAAAAACTTAAAACTTTGCGCACAGCGTATTTTGGATTTTTTTATTCTAAGTTGCATTTTGGCATAAATTGTTGGGGGGGTGTTCACAAAGAGAAAAAACAACCTTTGCTGGTTCTACAAAAGTGTGCCATGAGAAATATTTGTGGTGTATACCGATCAGCTTATTGTATTGAGCTGTTTAGGTCTCAACAAATTCTGCCAGTTAGATATCTGCATTATTACAAATATATACAAATATTCTTTATTAGAATATCACAGCCTGAACTGTGATGTCCACACTCTGCGAAGCAACTTGAATAATTTTGTAAATATTCCATCATTTCGTACCACTCACTTTAGAAATTTCTACTCTGTCGTGTCCTATAAGCTATTTAAAACGTTTCCTTCATCGATAGCCTGCACCAGGAGGCATTACATTTTGACCATAATGAAATTGAAGTTTTGTTCTCCTACTTACTTTAAAAATAAAATGAACCCAACAAATAAATATAAATGTATGTATGTAGATCTTACTTTTCCTACTATTCTTTTGCTTCTACAATTTGAAATAATATAATAAACTGAAAACCCACAATACCTGCATTGTATACACTATATTAAGTGGCATCTATCTCTATTTCTATATTAAATACTAATGCTACTACCTATTCTTATAACAATGCTAATGTTTTATTGATTTATTTTGTTGCGATATCATACACACACTTTATTTAATTAACTTGACTATTTTAAGAATAAAGGAAAGAAAAATAAATAAAATAAAATAAAATTTGAAAATTTAAAAGAATTCTTGACAATTCCAAAATTCCAACATTTACTGATTTCCAGAAATCTGTTATATTAACAACAGATGCTTCAAACACTACCTTATGTGTTCGGTAGAGACAGACCAATAACTTACATCTCCAGAACATCACCCACTGAATTTTTCTTTGAGCAACCGTAAAGCAAATGCCAAGCTGAAGAGATGGATTGCGAGAATAAAAGAATACAAATATGAATTAGTCTACAAGCCAGGAAAACGTATTTCGCGGCCGACGCCTTATCCAGACTCAGGTCAGAAGCCAATATTTTATCAACATCCGATTTACAGATCATGCACAGTTCAGACCTATTGCAACATTGTGAAGCTGCTTTAAATGTTTTTTCGAATCAGCTGGTTATCTCAGAAGGACGAGAATTGTTCGCATACGAGGAACCCCATTGCAACATTTGGGAAACATTACCTCCGCTTCAGGAAAATAACTGCGGAATCTTTGAGCAATGCCCTAAAGGCAAAATAAAATCCGAACGTGCTAAATGGAATAAAGATTCCCAAAGCATTTATTCCACTCCTTCAGGAAATATTTAAAAAAATGCTTTTTTTTAACTCAAGTTTAGAATAACACGGAGATTAGTCGAAGATTTGCGTAATGAGGAGAACAAAATCAGAATCATTCAAGAAGAGCACAACAGAGCACATCGGTACTACTAGGAGAATAAGGAACAAATACTAGAAAAATTATTTTTCCCGAAAGTGAACAATTAAATAAAAAAATTCATGAAGCACTGCGGAACCTGCAACTCAAATAAATATGACAGACATCCGCCAAAACCTGAACTTCAGGAAACACCGATTCCTACTTGCGCCACTGAAATAATGCATATGGATACTTTCGAAAGAGACCAGGAAAAATTTACAACCTGTCGGCACTGTATTTAAGAAAAAAAATTATTAAGATTCTTCACTACTTTTCAGTGCCTCAACTAATCGTAACTTATAACGAGAGCATCTTTATCATTCCCATCATTTCAAATTATGTACATTAAGGCACTTGACATAAAAACCTACCTGGCTCATCCTCAAAAAAGCGGGTTTAATGGAACTATAGAAAATGTACATTCGACGATATTAGAAATAACGAGGTGCTTGAAGATCATACAATGTAAGAAATCGTTGAAGTAGACGTAGATCGATACAACAATTCCATCCATTCGGTTACTAAGAGAAGGCCTAGTGATGTATTTTTCGGAAGAAGCCAAAGAATCAATTACCAAAATCTTATTGATTTCTAAGCTTCAGTGAACGAGGACCTTACAGAAATTATTAAAAGTAAACAGAAAAAGAAGATCATTCAAGAAAACAAAAATATAGACATTCCAAAAACATATCAACCCGGGAAAGTTATATACGCAGCCGTAAAATGACGCGATGGTAAACAGATATCGCTCTACACAAAGAGTCACCGTCATTACCGAAACTAGCAAAAAGATCCTCAAGTCTCAAATCATAAACTCTTCTGAGTAAATCTGTTTGTCCTTTAATTTTAGTTCGATTAAAGGGCTGACATTCGGCATCGTCAACGTATTCGACTATTATACAATACACCAGTATTCACCATGAATCCAGGGAATGGCAAGATCATCAGTAGAAATTTCACATTATCGACCTGACGAGCTATGAAGAACTAATAAGCTTGACAGGAGGCCAAACAGATAAGAGCAGTATTCTCCGACCGCAATTGCTTCACCAGATTCAACAAGCCGAATAATTGTTGAGACAGCTAAATGGAGTAAGCCGAAGAAAAGTGAAACCAATAAATTGGCTTGTATCAGCGTGGAAGTGAATAGCAGCCACACCCGATGCGACAGATTGGGACAATTTATTGAAAACACAAACCGTCATCACCGAAAATAACAATGGCTATTACAAAATAAACAAGTACCTGACAACTGTTACACAAGCAATTCTCAAAACTTACAACAAGGTCATCAAGAGAATATACAGCATCAGTGTAGACAAATATATGGACAGATATTATACAACAAACTAGCAACAAGCAAATATATGAACAGATATCATACAACAAACTAACAACAATCAAAGATGAACAACTAGCGAAAAAAGGAATTGTTAACACTAATCTGCTGAAGAAAGAAGGAATTCAGGAAGTACTCTCTCAAATAGAAACCCTTCCTTATAGTAACGAAATAGAATTAACAGAATCCGCGTAACCCATCAACCTACAGAAAGAGGATAACTAGCCTAAAGGACCTTAATCATGCAGTGGTTTATTCAATATCAATTCAATACAATTCAGAACAACAAGCGAATCCACCTTGAAACAAATTAACTTCTGTTAGCTCATGACGACATGTACAGTATTAAGAGCACATGTAATCATATGCTGTGTATGAATCTTTGCAGCGACAGTCAACTAACTCGAAAAACTACCAACAGAGCATTGCATAGGTCAAGTGTTAAAAGCAAGAAACGCAAGTTGCGACTTCCAATTCAAAACTTCTGTTAGAGAACACAATCTTTCTCACCAACTTCAACGGAGCTTTAAGGCATGAAAACGAAACATAGATAATGAGTGGAACGTTAGTAGTTCAATTTGACACCGATACAATAGCCCTCAACGTTAAAAACTATACCAACCGAAAGGTTAGAACCTTCCAGATTTTGCCTCAAATAATACAAACAAATATAACTTTGAACAAGATGCAATTACATTTAAAATCTATTCACAATTTATAATTGAGCAACATTTAGAAACTAAGCAAATTTTCAAATGTTAATTGAAGTTGGACTTAAAGAAGAAACATTCGTCCCAGGAAAAATAATTTTTTCACAAATCTCCTTAAAAATCCATTTACTGTACCAGTTGGCCGTACTAGCACACACAAGTTTTGAAGAGTACCAAGTGTAGTAAGCATTTTTACCCTTAAAACCAATTGCCGTCCACGGTGTTCTAAATACCGACCAGTTTCTTTTGATTTTTGACAAAATGTTTTCTTCGCCAAAAGGTTAAGACTTAACAATACTGTGGGTTATGAATTGCACATATTATGCACCGCATTCTGTAGATGTAAAGCGAAAGATGGCTTCATCTCCATAAGGTAAGGAAGCTAGTGCAGCAATGATTTGCTGAAAAGGTTTGTCAGGATATTCAAGATTGTTGTTTACTTTAAAGTGCTTACTTGCTTGACAACCTTGTATAATAAATGTATTGCATAGTGGAAAAAAAAAATACACTCACCTTTTGAAGAATAATTTAGTCTTAGTTGTCCGCATAGATCTCCAAATACTTTTCGTTCACTAAACACTCGCGCACTCCCGAATTTCAAATGGGCACTCTTGAGTTAACTGAAACACCCAACGGATAGACCGATAGTGCGACGATTTCTCACATTTTATTGCACTTGGAACAGGAACAGGAAGAGATAGACGTTCTCTTTCTGGAGGCAAACAAAAGCTGTCCCAAAAACAGCTTTTGAACCGGGCTGTCGCTCGACTTATTTATTTTGTACTTCAAACTCAGGACACACGTTTGGCGTTATAATATATATAAAGCGGGGGACACGATATGAAATAAAGGTTTTAACAAAAATTGATTACTTTGCATGGGTATTGAAAATTTACGTCTGGATTTATGTTCAAAGGTGGTCGTTTGTTGTAGTGTATAGATCACCAAGCTCGCAGGTGAATGATTGTATAAGTCTTCGCAGGTTGGTTTTTGGAACCTATGGACAATGAGGAATGTTTAACCATTATGAGAGATTTCAATATTGATCTCATAGTTAACGACAGTAATAAAAGGACTCTAATTGATTATGTACGAATAAAGTGAACTGCTTTGTGCAACAGTAAGCGAATTATATAAAATAACGGACCGTGTTAAAATACTCAAAAGAACAATTTGATAAACATTTAATGAGTAGGTACAGGCTTCTCAGACTTGTACCATGTAAACGATTTTAAGGAACATATAACATTGTTCGATAAAAAAATTTAAAAATGTTGCGCGAAAATGTCTATGGAAAAGGTAAGCAATAAATCTGTTGAATAAGCTTCGTTTCCTTCGGATTTACAACGGATTAAAAAACATTGTATTTATAATGGCAATATATGATAATTCCGAAACAAATTGAACTAGGTATAGACATATTTAGAAAAATAAGGTAGTTAATGCCAAGAATAACTAAATAAGGTAGTTTCAAGTTATAACAAATAGAAAATAGAGGGCTTGGCAGGGCATTCCATAATCAAGCTGTACGGCTTAGAAATGAATCACAATATTTCGTAGTACGTCCCAAAGTGGGCTTGAGGATATACTGATGAGCACTACACATTGAAGTAGTGTTTTTTGTAAGGGTTTTTTTCGAATATGGCAAGTTCTAGACAACTAATACTTAATCAGACAGATAGTGACATCCTCTTATTCAGTATTGTACGAGTATCTATTACTGACAAATAATCATGAAAAAACTAACGCCCGAGTAAAGTTGCCTAGTGTATCGAAGCTATTTCGAAACTTCAGTAAAAAATATTTATAAAGCGTATGCCAATTTTACAGTCAACATAATCCACCAAATGGAACGGTTATTCTCAAAGCAATTATAAAATTACGCACTACATTTACTCTTCTGGATTAAAAGCAAGGAAGCCACAGAGTGCGTACTGATGAAAATAATGGCGCCCCCGTTTAGAAAGATCCAAATTTATCGATTCGTCATTGGACGCAACAATATGGCCTGACTTCACCGACTTTGTAGAAGATTTTGCGGAAGAATCCTTAAATTTGAAAGTCGTTTAAATGTTTACCATCAGATTTTTTTCAGTGATAGGGTTTACTTCTCTTTTAATGGCTTTGTTTAATAAGAAAAATCTAGAGGTGATCCACCGATGCAGAACAAAAAATGCACTTTTTTGTGTGGTCTATAGGCTGGCTGCATCATCTGGTCGAAACTCTTTAAAAATAAGGAAAATATGAACTGAAATCTGAATTTTTTGTTTCCAAAAGTGCTTAAGCATGGTCTGGTGGACATTTGGTTTCAAAAGATGGTACCACATGGACCTCTGAGATCGTGTGAAATCGAAATTAGAATTTAAAAAGGCGCTGTCGCGTTAATTATAACACCCGACGGATAGACCGCTAGTGCGACGATTTATCTTGGAAAGGATTATAACGTGAAAATGCTAGAAATGAGAAATACCAGAATTAAATTATTTATATTACGGATATGTTGATTAAAAACGAAATGCAAAAAGATGCAGACATAGATTCAAGGCTAGGTGGAAAAATAAAAAAGAGACCGAGCCTGCTAATGCCTCATGCTTAGAGGTCCGGAACTTGAACATTAATTCAACATCGTCAAGCTTAATTTCGGCAATTAACATCAACAGCGCCAAAACCCGAAACACCAATGTCCGTTGACCTGTCTATACAAACGAAACAGTCCAATTATATTAACCGGCCAAATCTGAATACAGGTGGCAATAACCGATCACATAATAAGACTAGGAACCTTCGAGAAATATGAACAAGAGCTCGAAGAAACAGATCCTCTACTTGAAAACACGACAGAAGCGCTGGAGGAAGAGATCACTGAAGTAAATTTTATGAAAGGTAACTCTCTAGCATATCCTATAAGATATCCGGAAACCGGGACTTGCTACCAACACAAAACCGATTACCAAAATATTCAAAATTCAATCAGCCGGAGGTGAAATTCAAATTGATAGAAAAATCTCTGATTCATTTTTTCAAAAATGTAGGAAATGACTCCATCTTGGACTTCTATATCTTACCTCGCTTAAAAACATTTCAAGGTATTATTGGTGGTGACACACTTAAACAGTTAGAGGCAATCGTAGACAGTTAAAACAACATTTTAATAATAAAACCAGGTATCCGAGTCTCTCTGGAGGAAAAGAAATCGGTTCAAGCCAATAACATAACAATATATATATATATATATATATATATATATATATATATATATATACATATTTATATCCAATGATACAAGCAAACCTCTTTATAACATAATTAGCGGACAAAAGAAAGTATTTGGCTCAATCAGTGATGATGACCTCATAGATACCAACATAAGAGCAGAAATCCTATCCGTATCCGTAAGTGGAATTGCAGATTCAAAAGGTGTTGCAAGAAAGAATTATAAGGCCATCTAAGAGCCCGTACAATTCTCCGCCATGGATAATACAAAAGAAGTCTGACGCCACAGTCACAATATCAGACATATACTATATTCCTGATATAAATAACAAGATAGCTAGTCGTTGAAAAACAGAGTTTTTTACAACGTTTGACCTAACCTAGGGCCTCTACCAAATACGAATAAAGTAAGCAGACATCTCGAAGTAGTAGAACAATGGGAAGTATGAGTCCACTAGGCTATCATTCGAGCTATCTTCCAAAGAACTATAGATGACATTCTGAAATCTTACATCGGTCTAATATGTTATGTCTACATCGACGAGATAAAAAAAAAAAATGGCAAAAATAAAGAACACCTTAAGAACGTCGAAGAGGTGTTATCCGCGTTAGAAACGGCAAACCTCAGGGTAAACCTGGAGAAAACACGATTTCTTAAACGAGGAACCGAATTTTTGGGGAACCTTATAATTAACAAAGGTATAAGCCCGATATGAAGAAAGTGGAACCCATCGCAAACTAAAACCACCCGAAAACCTCAAAGAACTAAAAGGATTTCTTGGGCTCAACTCCTACCACAGACGATTCATAATCGACTTTGCCAGGATTGCAAAGCCATTGACGAATCTTACAAGAGGGGAGAAGGCCCAAGTAAAGGCCAGTGCCTCAAAAAAGGTTAAAATTCAGTTAAATGCTCTGGAAATCATCTTGTAACTTGTAAGTGAAGTGAATAGGCGTGTTAAACTCTGAGTGCTGTGGGGTGCTCTCTCTTTATATTGTTTTTACCAAAAAAATTCTCTGCTCTTCATTGGAAAGTGCAGAAAGTGGATATAGCTGCATTGAAAAAACGGCGAGCAAAAAACCACCCACAAAGTCTTTCTGCGCCGCGAGCCGATGTAAATTACTCTAGTGAACTGCAACGCAACACACAATAGCGACTGTTATCAGACACTGCTCCAGAAGGCCAACGTCACCCTGCAATTGTTGTATGAGGAAATGGTCAGCAGAAAAGAAATTAACTGTGACATAGTAAGTTTTCTTGAAAAGCTGAAAGACGAAAACAAATTACTGAAAAAAAGGATCTCCGCTCTTGAAAGCAAACTGAATTGGAGAGAACAGAAACTTTTGGAGAACGTAATAGAGATTTCCTTATGTTAATAACAGCAATGCGCTAGAGTATGTGTAAAAATTATTTCAAAGTACGCTAGATGTTCACATACCTGTTGAACATATCCAGCATTGCTATGTGAAGCGGATAGGGATAAGAAGTCCAACCATACAACAAAAAGAAGAGGATAGTGGTGAAAATGATGGATTTATCTCTATTTTTTCTGGCCATCAAGAACAGAATATTTATAAATGATTGTTTTACACGCTATACTCGAGCTTTATTTATGGAAGTCAAAAAATTTAAGACTGAAAAAAATTATATATATCGTATTTACATATGTATATGTGGTTTCAAAAATCTCAAATTTTGCTAAGAAAAGTAGACAAGGGAAAGATTGTTGCTATAAGATCATTTGAAGGTTTAGTGAATTTGTAAAAATAAACCCAATAGCACGCTTTTTTTTATTGTCATGGATTAATCGCTGGATACTCAAAAAAATAAGACTGAAAACCAAACTGGGCAAAATATGTCAGAAACATCCAATTAAATACCCGATTAAAAAATCGGTAAAAAGGCTTATGTAAGAATCTAAACAATCTCATAAATAAGTGTCGTGATAGCTATTATCAAAGATGTTTACTCGTTTCGCAAGGCGACCCCAAAAGAGAATGGAAGGTGATAAATGCAATAAAAAACTCAAAAGTTACGTATGTTTCTAACAAGTTCTCCTTAATCATAAATGGCGATGTCGTTGATCAACCTAACGAAGCTACAAATAAATTTATTGATTTTTTCGCTACCGTTGAGCAAAATGTGAGAGCAATTGGCCAATTACTGGTTCAGAAGTCTTATGCTTAATTAAGTCACTTAAGAACTCATATGCCTGCATTGAACATGGTATCTCGAACTTTATTTTAAAAAAAACTAGACATTGTTCGTAGACATCACCAAAGTGTTTTATATGGTTGACCATATAATTGTCCTGAACAAATTATATGGTATTCCTTAGTAATTCCTATTTAAAGGATAGAATGCAGAAAGTGAAGGGTGGGAACGTGCTTAGCAATGCAGCGGTGATCAATCTAGTTGTACCACAAGGATCAGTTCTTGGACCCATCTTATTCCTTGTCTATTTAAACTCACTTTTCAGTTTGCCATTTTAAGGTAAGCCAACTGATTTTGCAGATGATGTTGGTATCGCATACATCTCAACTAATCCGCTGAATCTCGTAGCCGATATAAATTTTGATATTTATATAAAAGTAAGCAATAAAACCAAACTAATGTTTGGTCAATTTAAAAATACAATATTCATCAGATACCAAAATGTAGTTTCATGGCGTAGGATGCAGCAGATATAAACTTACAAACTGGTCATCTCATCTCGAAAAACTACCAACAGAGCATTGCATAGGTCAAGTGTTAAAAGCAAGAAACGCAAGTTGCGACTTCCAATTCAAAACTTCTGTTAGAGAACACAATCTTTCTCACCAACTTCAACGGAGCTTTAAGGCATGACAACGAAACATAGATAATGAGTGGAACGTTAGTAGTTCAATTTGACACCGATACAATAGCCCTCAACGTTAAAAACTATAGCAACCGAAAGGTTAGAACCTTCCAGATTTTGCCTCAAATAATACAAACAAATATAACTTTGAACAAGATGCAATTACATTTAAAATCTATTCACAATTTATAATTGAGCAACATTTAGAAACTAAGCAAATTTTCAAATGTTAATTGAAGTTGGACTTAAAGAAGAAACATTCGTCCCAGGAAAAATAATTTTTTCACAAATCTCCTTAAAAATCCATTTACTGTACCAGTTGGCCGTACTAGCACACACAAGTTTTGAAGAGTACCAAGTGTAGTAAGCATTTTTACCCTTAAAACCAATTGCCGTCCACGGTGTTCTAAATACCGACCAGTTTCTTTTGATTTTTGACAAAATGTTTTCTTCGCCAAAAGGTTAAGACTTAACAATACTGTGGGTTATGAATTGCACATATTATGCACCGCATTCTGTAGATGTAAAGCGAAAGATGGCTTCATCTCCATAAGGTAAGGAAGCTAGTGCAGCAATGATTTGCTGAAAAGGTTTGTCAGGATATTCAAGATTGTTGTTTACTTTAAAGTGCTTACTTGCTTGACAACCTTGTATAATAAATGTATTGCATAGTGGAAAAAAAAAATACACTCACCTTTTGAAGAATAATTTAGTCTTAGTTGTCCGCATAGATCTCCAAATACTTTTCGTTCACTAAACACTCGCGCACTCCCGAATTTCAAATGGGCACTCTTGAGTTAACTGAAACACCCAACGGATAGACCGATAGTGCGACGATTTCTCACATTTTATTGCACTTGGAACAGGAACAGGAAGAGATAGACGTTCTCTTTCTGGAGGCAAACAAAAGCTGTCCCAAAAACAGCTTTTGAACCGGGCTGTCGCTCGACTTATTTATTTTGTACTTCAAACTCAGGACACACGTTTGGCGTTATAATATATATAAAGCGGGGGACACGATATGAAATAAAGGTTTTAACAAAAATTGATTACTTTGCATGGGTATTGAAAATTTACGTCTGGATTTATGTTCAAAGGTGGTCGTTTGTTGTAGTGTATAGATCACCAAGCTCGCAGGTGAATGATTGTATAAGTCTTCGCAGGTTGGTTTTTGGAACCTATGGACAATGAGGAATGTTTAACCATTATGAGAGATTTCAATATTGATCTCATAGTTAACGACAGTAATAAAAGGACTCTAATTGATTATGTACGAATAAAGTGAACTGCTTTGTGCAACAGTAAGCGAATTATATAAAATAACGGACCGTGTTAAAATACTCAAAAGAACAATTTGATAAACATTTAATGAGTAGGTACAGGCTTCTCAGACTTGTACCATGTAAACGATTTTAAGGAACATATAACATTGTTCGATAAAAAAATTTAAAAATGTTGCGCGTAAATGTCTATGGAAAAGGTAAGCAATAAATCTGTTGAATACGCTTCGTTTCCTTCGTTTATCGTATTTATAATGGCAATATATGATAATTCCGAAACAAATTGAACTAGGTATAGACATATTCGCAATATTTTTAAAAATAAGGTAGTTAATGCCAAGAATAACTAAATAAGGTAGTTTCAAGTTATAACAAATAGAAAATAGAGAGCTTGGCTCTATTTCTATTCTATTTCTCTATTTCGTAGTACGTCCCAAAGTGGGCTTGAGGATATACTGATGGGCACTACACATTAGAGTAGTGTTTTTTGTAAGGGTTTTTTTCGAATATGGCAAGTTCTAGACAACTAATACTTAATCAGACAGATAGTGACATCCTCTTATTCAGTATTGTACGAGTATCTATTACTGACAAATAATCATGAAAAAACTAACGCCCGAGTAAAGTTGCCTAGTGTATCGAAGCTATTTCGAAACTTCAGTAAAAAATATTTATAAAGCGTATGCCAATTTTACAGTCAACATAATCCACCAAATGGAACGGTTATTCTCAAAGCAATTATAAAATTACGCACTACATTTACTCTTCTGGATTAAAAGCAAGGAAGCCACAGAGTGCGTACTGATGAAAATAATGGCGCCCCCGTTTAGAAAGATCCAAATTTATCGATTCGTCATTGGACGCAACAATATGGCCTGACTTCACCACCGACTTTGTAGAAGATTTTGCGGAAGAATCCTTAAATTTGAAAGTCGTTTAAATGTTTACCATCAGATTTTTTTCAGTGATAGGGTTTACTTCTCTTTTAATGGCTTTGTTTAATAAGAAAAATCTAGAGGTGATCCACCGATGCAGAACAAAAAATGCACTTTTTTGTGTGGTCTATAGGCTGGCTGCATCATCTGGTCGAAACTCTTTAAAAATAAGGAAAATATGAACTGAAATCTGAATTTTTTGTTTCCAAAAGTGCTTAAGCATGGTCTGGTGGACATTTGGTTTCAAAAGATGGTACCACATGGACCTCTGAGATCGTGTGAAATCGAAATTAGAATTTAAAAAGGCGCTGTCGCGTTAATTATAACACCCGACGGATAGACCGCTAGTGCGACGATTTATCTTGGAAAGGATTATAACGTGAAAATGCTAGAAATGAGAAATACCAGAATTAAATTATTTATATTACGGATATGTTGATTAAAAACGAAATGCAAAAAGATGCAGACATAGATTCAAGGCTAGGTGGAAAAATAAAAAAGAGACCGAGCCTGCTAATGCCTCATGCTTAGAGGTCCGGAACTTGAACATTAATTCAACATCGTCAAGCTTAATTTCGGCAATTAACATCAACAGCGCCAAAACCCGAAACACCAATGTCCGTTGACCTGTCTATACAAACGAAACAGTCCAATTATATTAACCGGCCAAATCTGAATACAGGTGGCAATAACCGAGCACATAATAAGACTAGGAACCTTCGAGAAATATGAACAAGAGCTCGAAGAAACAGATCCTCTACTTGAAAACACGACAGAAGCGCTGGAGGAAGAGATCACTGAAGTAAATTTTATGAAAGGTAACTCTCTAGCATATCCTATAAGATATCCGGAAACCGGGACTTGCTACCAACACAAAACCGATTACCAAAATATTCAAAATTCAATCAGCCGGAGGTGAAATTCAAATTGATAGAAAAATCTCTGATTCATTTTTTCAAAAATGTAGGAAATGACTCCATCTTGGACTTCTATATCTTACCTCGCTTAAAAACATTTCAAGGTATTATTGGTGGTGACACACTTAAACAGTTAGAGGCAATCGTAGACAGTTAAAACAACATTTTAATAATAAAACCAGGTATCCGAGTCTCTCTGGAGGAAAAGAAATCGGTTCAAGCCAATAACATAACAATATATATATATATATATATATATATATATACATATATATATCCAATGATACAAGCAAACCTCTTTATAACATAATTAGCGGACAAAAGAAAGTATTTGGCTCAATCAGTGATGATGACCTCATAGATACCAACATAAGAGCAGAAATCCTATCCGTATCCGTAAGTGGAATTGCAGATTCAAAAGGTGTTGCAAGAAAGAATTATAAGGCCATCTAAGAGCCCGTACAATTCTCCGCCATGGATAATACAAAAGAAGTCTGACGCCACAGTCACAATATCAGACATATACTATATTCCTGATATAAATAACAAGATAGCTAGTCGTTGAAAAACAGAGTTTTTTACAACGTTTGACCTAACCTAGGGCCTCTACCAAATACGAATAAAGTAAGCAGACATCTCGAAGTAGTAGAACAATGGGAAGTATGAGTCCACTAGGCTATCATTCGAGCTATCTTCCAAAGAACTATAGATGACATTCTGAAATCTTACATCGGTCTAATATGTTATGTCTACATCGACGAGATAAAAAAAAAAAATGGCAAAAATAAAGAACACCTTAAGAACGTCGAAGAGGTGTTATCCGCGTTAGAAACGGCAAACCTCAGGGTAAACCTGGAGAAAACACGATTTCTTAAACGAGGAACCGAATTTTTGGGGAACCTTATAATTAACAAAGGTATAAGCCCGATATGAAGAAAGTGGAACCCATCGCAAACTAAAACCACCCGAAAACCTCAAAGAACTAAAAGGATTTCTTGGGCTCAACTCCTACCACAGACGATTCATAATCGACTTTGCCAGGATTGCAAGGCCATTGACGAATCTTACAAGAGGGGAGAAGGCCCAAGTAAAGGCCAGTGCCTCAAAAAAGGTTAAAATTCAGTTAAATGCTCTGGAAATCATCTTGTAACTTGTAAGTGAAGTGAATAGGCGTGTTAAACTATGAGTGCTGTGGGGTGCTCTCTCTTTATATTGTTTTTACCAAAAAAATTCTCTGCTCTTCATTGGAAAGTGCAGAAAGTGGATATAGCTGCATTGAAAAAACGGCGAGCAAAAAACCACCCACAAAGTCTTTCTGCGCCGCGAGCCGATGTAAATTACTCTAGTGAACTGCAACGCAACACACAACAGCGACTGTTATCAGACACTGCTCCAGAAGGCCAACGTCACCCTGCAATTGTTGTATGAGGAAATGCTCAGCAGAAAAGAAATTAACTGTGACATAGTAAGTTTTCTTGAAAAGCTGAAAGACGAAAACAAATTACTGAAAAAAAGGATCTCCGCTCTTGAAAGCAAACTGAATTGGAGAGAACAGAAACTTTTGGAGAACGTAATAGAGATTTCCTTATGTTAATAACAGCAATGCGCTAGAGTATGTGTAAAAATTATTTCAAAGTACGCTAGATGTTCACATACCTGTTGAACATATCCAGCATTGCTATGTGAAGCGGATAGGGATAAGAAGTCCAACCATACAACAAAAAGAAGAGGATAGTGGTGAAAATGATGGATTTATCTCTATTTTTTCTGGCCATCAAGAACAGAATATTTATAAATGATTGTTTTACACGCTATACTCGAGCTTTATTTATGGAAGTCAAAAAATTTAAGACTGAAAAAAATTATATATATCGTATTTACATATGTATATGTGGTTTCAAAAATCTCAAATTTTGTTAAGAAAAGTAGACAAGGGAAAGATTGTTGCTGTAAGATCATTTGAAGGTTTGGTGAATTTGTAAAAATAAACCCAATAGCACGCTTTTTTTTATTGTCATGGATTAATCGCTGGATACTCAAAAAAATAAGACTGAAAACCAAACTGGGCAAAATATGTCAGAAACATCCAATTAAATACCCGATTAAAAAATCGGTAAAAAGGCTTATGTAAGAATCTAAATAATCTCATAAATAAGTGTCGTGATAGCTATTATCAAAGATGTTTACTCGTTTCGCAAGGCGACCCCAAAAGAGAATGGAAGGTGATAAATGCAATAACAAACTCAAAAGTTACGTATGTTTCTAACAAGTTCTCCTTAATCATAAATGGCGATGTCGTTGATCAACCTAACGAAGCTACAAATAAATTTATTGATTTTTTCGCTACCGTTGAGCAAAATGTGAGAGCAATTGGCCAATTACTGGTTCAGAAGTCTTATGCTTAATTAAGTCACTTAAGAACTCATATGCCTGCATTGAACATGGTATCTCGAACTTTATTTTAAAAAAAACTAGACATTGTTCGTAGACATCACCAAAGTGTTTTATATGGTTGACCATATAATTGTCCTGAACAAATTATATGGTATTCCTTAGTAATTCCTATTTAAAGGATAGAATGCAGAAAGTGAAGGGTGGGAACGTGCTTAGCAATGCAGCGGTGATCAATCTAGTTGTACCACAAGGATCAGTTCTTGGACCCATCTTATTCCTTGTCTATTTAAACTCACTTTTCAGTTTGCCATTTTAAGGTAAGCCAACTGATTTTGCAGATGATGTTGGTATCGCATACATCTCAACTAATCCGCTGAATCTCGTAGCCGATATAAATTTTGATATTTATATAAAAGTAAGCAATAAAACCAAACTAATGTTTGGTCAATTTAAAAATACAATATTCATCAGATACCAAAATGTAGTTTCATGGCGTAGGATGCAGCAGATATAAACTTACAAACTGGTCATCTCCTGATTTCGAAACTAATGAGGTTTTCGATATGACAAAAAATTGTTACTCTGAATTTTTGGAGTAAAAGTTTTTAAAGATTTTAAATATCTTGGTGTGGTAATAGACCAAAATATGAGCTGATCTAGTCACATTTTAAATTTGAAGCAACACCTGTGTTCCTCTGTTCGTAACTTGTACCTTCTCAAACTTAAAAACTTAAAACTTTCCGCACAGGGTATTTTGGATTTTTTTATTCTTAGTTGCATTTTGGCATAAATTGTTGAGGGGGTGTTCACAAAGAGAAAAAACAACCTTTGCTGGTTCTACAAAAGTGTGCCATGAGAAATATTTGTGGTGTATACCGATCAGCATATTGTATTGAGTTGTTTAGGTCTCAACAAATTCTGACAGTTAGATATCTGTATTATTACAAAATCTCAAAAATATTCTTTATTAGAGGTGGTTATCTCTAAGGCCTGAACTGTGATGTCCACACTCTGCGAAGCAACTTGAATAATTTTGTAAATATTCCATCATTTCGTACCACTCACTTAAGAAATTTCTACTCTGTCGTGTCCTATAAGCTATTTAACACGTTTCCTTCATCGATAGCCTGCACCAGGAGGTATTACATTTTGACCATAATGAAATTGAAGTTTTGTTGTCCTACTTAGTTTAAAAATGAAATGTACCCAACAAATATATATAAATATATGTATGTAGATCCTACTTTTCCTACTATTCTTTTGCTTCTAAAACTTGAAATAATATAATAGACGGAAAACCCACAATACCTGAATTGTATACACTATATTAAGTGGCATCTATCTCTACTTTTATATTCAATACTAATGCTACTACCTATTCTTATAACAATGCTAATGTTTTATTGATTTATTTTGTTGCGATATCATACACACACTTAATTTAATTAACTTGACTATTTTAAGAATAAAGGAAAGAAAAATAAAAAAAATAAAATAAAATTTGAAAATTTAAAAGAATTCTTGACAATTCCAAACATTCCAACATTTACTGATTTCCAGAAATCCTTTATATTAACAGCAGATGCTTCAAACACTACGTTATGTGTTCGGTAGAGATAGACCAATAACTTACATCTCCAGAACATCACCCACCGACTTTTTCTTTGAGCAACCGTAAAGCAAATGCCAAGCTGAAGAGATGGATTGCGAAAATAAAAGAATACAAATATGAATTAGTCTACAAGCCAGGAAAACGTATCTCGCGGCCGACGCCTTATCCAGACTCAGGTCAGGAGCCAATATTTTATCAACATCCGATTTACAGATCATGCACAGTTCAGACCTATTGCAACATTGTGAAGCTGCTTTAAATGTTTTTACGAATCAGCTGGTTATCTCAGAAGGACGAGACTTGTTCGCATACGAGGAACCCCATTGCAACATTTGGGAAACATTACCTCCGCTTCCGGAAAATAACTGCGGAATCTTTGAGCAATGCCCTAAAGGCAAAACAAAATCCGAACGTGGTAAATGGAGTAAAGATTCCCAAAGCATTTATTCCACTCCTTCAGGAAATATTTAAAAAAATGCTTTTTTAAACTCAAGTTTAGAATAACATGGAGATTAGTCGAAGATTTGCGTAATGAGGAGAACAAAATCAGAATCATTCAAGAAGTGCACAACAGAGCACATCGGAACTACTGGGAGAGTAAGGAACAAATACTGGAAAAATTATTTTTCCCGAAAATGAACAATTTAATAAAAAAATTCATGAAGCACTGCGGAACCTGCAACTCAAATAAATATGACAGACATCCGCCAAAACTTGAACTTCAGGAAACACCGATTCCTACTTGCGCCACTGAAATAATGCATATGGATATTTTCGAAAGAGACCAGGAAAATTTTACAACCTGTCGGCACTGTATTTAAGAAAAAAAATTATTAAGATTCTTCACTACTTTTCAGTGCCTCAACTAATCGTAACTTAAAACGAGAGCATCTTTATCATTCCCATCATTTCAAATTATGTACATTAAGGCACTTGACATAAAAACCTACCTGACTCCTCCTCAAAAAAGCGGGGTTAATGGAACTATAGAAAATGTACATTCGACGATATTAGAAATAACGAGGTGCTTGAAGATGATCGATACAACAATTCCATCCATTCGGTTACTAAGAGAAGGCCTAGTGATGTATTTTTCGGAAGAAGACAAAGAATCAATTACCAAAATCTTATTGATTTCTAAGCTTAAGTGAACGAGAACCTTACCGAAATTATTAAAAGTAAACAGAAAAAGAAGATCAGCCAAGAAAACAAAAATATAAACATTCCAAAAACATATCAACCCGGGAAAGTTATATACGCAGCCGTCAAATGACGCGATGGTAAACAAATACCCCTCTACACAAAGAGTCACCGTCATTACCGAAACCAGCAAAAAGATTCCCAAGTCCCAAATCATAAACTCTTCTGAGTAAATCTGTTTGTCCTTTAATTTTAGTTCGATTAAAGGGCTGACATTCGGCATCGCAAACGTATTCGACTATTATACAATACACCAGTATTCACCATGAAGCCAGGGAATGGCAAGATCATCAGTAGAAAATTCACATTACCGACCTGACGAGCTATGAAGATGTCATAAACGAACTAATAAGCTTGACAGGAGGCCAAATAGATAAGAGCAGTATTCTCCGACCGCAATTGCTTCACCAGATTCAACAAGCCGAATGATTGTTGAGACATCTAAATGGAGTGAACCGAAAGAAAGTGAGACCAATAAATTGGCTTGTATCAGCGTGGAAGTGAATAGCAGCCACACCCGATGCGACAGATTGGGACAATTTATTGAAAACACAAACCGTCATCACCGAAAATAACAATGGCTATTACAAAATAAACAATAACAAGATAACAAGGTCATCAAGAGAATATACAGCATCAGTGTAGACAAATATATGGACAGATATTATACAACAAACTAGCAACAAGCAAAGATGAACAACTAGCGAAAAAAGGAATTATTAACACTAATCTGCTGAAGAAAGAAGGAATTCAAGAAGTACTCTCTCAAATAGAAACCCTTCCTTATAGTAACGAAATAGAATTAACAGAATACGCGTAACCCATCATCCTACAGAAAGAATCTCTCTTACTTTATGTTATATCGCTACCAAAAACTAGCCTAAAGGACCTTAATCATGCAGTTATTTATTCAATATCAATTCAATACAATTCAGAATAACAAGCGAATCCACCTTGAAACAAATTAACTTCTGTTAGCTCATGACGACATGTACAGTATTAAGAGCACATGTAATCATATGCTGTGTATGAATCTTTGCAGCGACAGTCAACTCAACTCCAAAAACTACCAACAGAGCATTGCATAGGTCAAGTGTTAAAAGCAAGAAACTCAAGTTGCGACTTCCAATTCAAAACTTCTGTTAGAGAACACAATCTTTCTCACCAACTTCAACAGAGCTTTAAGGCATGAAAACGAAACATAGATAATGAGTGGAACGTTAGTAGTTCAATTTGACAACGATACAATAGCCCTCAACGTTAAAAACTATACCAACCGAAAGGTTAGAACCTTCCAGATTTTGCCTCAAATAATACAAACAAATATAACTTTGAACAAGATGCAACTACATTTAAAATCTATTCACAATTTATAATTGAGCAACATTTAGAAACTAAGCAAATTTTCAAATGTTAATTGAAGTTGGAATTAAAGAAGAGACATTCGTCCCAGGAAAAATAATTTTTTCACCGCATTCTGTAGATGTAAAGCGAAAGATGGCTTCATCTACATAAGGTAAGGATGCTAGTGCAGCAATGATTTCAGGATATTCAAGATTATTGTTTACTTTAAAGTGCTTACTTGCTTGACAACCTTATATAATAAATGTATTGTATAGTGGAAAAAAAAATACACTCACCTTTTGAAGAATAATTTAGTCTTAGTTGTCCGCATAGATCTCCAAATACTTTTCGTTCACTAAACACTCGCGCACTCCCGAATTTCAAATGGGCACTCTTGAGTTAACTGAAACACCCAACGGATAGACCGATAGTGCGACGATTTATCACATTTTATTGCACTTGGAACAGGAACAGGAAGAGATAGACGTTCTCTTTCTGGAGGCAAACAAAAGCCGTCCCAAAAACAGCTTTTGAAATGACAACCAGCATGGATCAATATATTCACGCACTTCTTTGAACACCCTAGTTAGCCTTATCTACCAAGATTTTATGTACAGGAATTAGACTGCCTGGCAAGCGAACTTTCGAAAACACGATCTAGGCAAACGTGAACCCCCCATGTGGAAACATAATATAGACACTGTCCCGAAGAGCGTACAAAAGTTATCAAAAAATATTCCACAAAAAATGAACAACACGCGTACGATTTCAATTTTTACAATTTTGTGAACGAAAAAATCTGACTTTCAATTTCTCATTTTTATTTGAACTGGGTTACTTGGTTTGATAAACTGTACAGTAGTTTATGTTTCAAGTTGTTATATGAGCTATGGATTTGAAGTGCGGCTCTTGTAAAAAGAGTAGACGTGATGCTGGGACAGAACTTGGCCAGGGTGGCTATGGTAATATTTTTCAGCTAAACTTTCTAACTATGATGTTAGATGCACTGCAGCAAAAAGAGTTTCTGGTAATATTATGTGAAAAGTGTGGTGAGAAACTAGTTTCATTAAGACGTTAAAACATTAAGGTTAATGAATTGAAAAACGTGAGAGGAACACATATGCAAGTGAGCTAAAAAGAAATGCGAAAGTTGAAGTAGAGCCGAAAAATAATCAGAATGCAGATAAGGCAAAATCAGAATTAAAACCAAGTGTAGATCCTTGCCATTCGGGTATACAAGTGCCAGGTATAAACAGATTTAACAGTGGCGAGGTATTAGTATCGTGCGAGAATGTACAATTATTGGAAACGCTGACGGATAATGTAAAGGAAAAACTTGGAAAGGATTATAGCGTGAACTTCTAGCATGAGAAAGACCAGAATTAAAAATAGCTTTATTACGGATAAATTGAATGAAAATGAAATGCTAAAAGATGCGGACATAAATTTAAGGGTATGTGGAAAAATAAAAATAAGAAGACAGAGTTTGAATGTGACTGGTTTGAATGTGATTTGTTTGAATGTGAAAATTTTAAACGAAATACATAAAGCAGGTAAAATAAGCGTTGGCTGAAATAAATGTCCTGTAATGGAAGCAAATTATGTGAAAAATTTCTGGGCTTCGATCATGTAAGTATGGATTGCAAGAGCGAACGTAAATCTGATTGTCTGAGATGTGTAAATTGTATGAGTAATAATAAGGAACTGAAATTAAATCTTGACGTGAACCACCATGCATTTAATTATAAATGTAAAGCTTATAAGCCGAAAATTACAATAATATTAAAAAAAAACGATACATATAGCAACTATTTTTTAAGGCGAAAATATAGCACAAGCATACAATATTATTTCAATATTCCAAGTTTGTTGTGAAAAAAGAGTGAAGTCGAATTATTGTTACAACGATATTGAAGTATCTGAGTTTGAAATTAACTTCATTTTACATTGTAGGTGGTGGCGATGTCGTGATGGTTAACTCAATGGCTGTCACGTCACCTACGAGGTTTCGAATCCCGTTAGGAGCACACCAACAAATTTTTAAAAATCGACATCACCTTTTCGGCGGACAATGGCAAACCTCCGAAATTCAAATTCTGCCTATGAGAGCTGGCAATAAACAGTACGTCCTTGCTCAGGAGTGTAAAAACTCATAAAGTGAGAAAAGCAAACGAGTGCAAGATGCTAGGCCCTGGCCCACACCGGGCTGTCGCGCGACTTATTTATTTTGTACTTCAAACTCAGAACACACGTTTGGCGTTATAATATATATAAAGCGGGGAACACGATATGAAATAAAGGTTTTAGCAAAAATTGATTACTTTGCATGGGTATTGAAAGGTTACGTCTGAATTTATGTTCAAAGGTGGTCGTTTGTTGTAGTGTATAGATCACCAAGCTCGCAGATGAATGATTGTATAAGACTTTATGCAGGTTAGTTTTTAGAACCTATGGACAATGAGGAATGTTTAATCATTATGAGAGATTTCAATATTGATCTCATAGTAAACGACAGTAATAAAAGGACTCTAATTGATTATGTACTAGTAAAGTGAACTGCTTTGTGCAACAGTAAGCGAATTATATAAAATAACGGACCATGTTAAAATACTCACAAGAACAATTTCATAAACATTTAATGAGTAGGTACAGGCTTCTCAGACTTGTACCATGTAAACAATTTTAAGGAACATATAACATTATTCGATAAAAATATTTAAAAATGTTGCGCGAAAATGTCTATGGAAAAGTTAATCAATAAATCTGTTGAATACGCTTCGTTTCCTTCGGATTTACAACGGATTAAAAAACATCGCCTTTATAATGGCAATATATGATAATTCCGAAACAAATTGAACTAGGTATAGACATATTCGAAATATATATAAAAATAAGGTAGTTAATGCCAAGAATAACTAAATAAGGTAGTTTCAAGTTATAACAAATAGAAAATAGAGAGCTTGGCAGGGCATTCCATAATCAAGTTGTACGTCTTAGAAATGAATCACGATATTTCGTAGTACGTCCCAAAGTGGGCTTGAGGACATACTGATGAGCACTACACATTAGAGTAGTGTTTTTTTAAGGGTTTTTTTCGAATATGGCAACGTCTAGACAGCTAATACTTAATCAGACAGATAGTGCCATCCCCTTATTCAGTATTGTATGAGTATCTATTACTGACAAATAATCATGAAAAAACTAACGCCCGAGTAAAGTTGCCTATTGTATCGAAGCTATTTCGAAACTTCAGTAAAAAATATTTATAAAGCGTTTGCCAATTTTACAGTCAACATAATCCACCTAATGGAACGGTTATTCTCAAAACAATTATAAAATTACGCACTACATTTACTCTTCTGGATTAAAAGCAAGGAAGCCACAGAGTGCGTACTGATGAAAATAATGGCGCCCCCGTTCAGAAAGATCCAAATTTATCGATTCGTCATTGGACGCAACAATATGGCCTGACTTCACCGACTTTGTAGAAGATTTTGCGGAAGAATCCTTAAATTTGAAAGTCGTTTAAATGTTTACCATCAGATTTTTTTCAGTGATAGGGCTTACTTCTGTTTTAATGGCTTTGTTTAATAAGAGAAATTGTATCAAATTTTGAGGGAAAAAATCTAGAGGTGATCCACCGATGCACAACAAAAAATGCACTTTTTTGTGCGGTCTATAGGCTGGCTACATCATCTGGTCGAAACTCTTTAAAAATAAGGAAAATATGAACTGAAATCTGAATTTTTTGTTTCCAAAAATGCTTAAGCATGGTCTGGTGGACATTTGGTTTCAAAAGATGGTACCACATGGACTTCTGAGATCGTGTGAAATCGAAATTAGAATTTAAAAAGGCGCTGTCGCGTTAATTATAACACCCGACGGATAGACCGCTAGTGCGACGATTTATCTTGGAAAGGATTATAACTTGAAAATGCTAGAAATGAGAAAGACCAGAACTAAATTAGTTTTATTGCGGATATGTTGATTAAAAACGAAATGCAAAAAGATGCAGACATAGATTCAAAGCTAGGTGGAAAAATAAAAAAGAGACCGAGCCTGCTAATGCCTCACGCTTAGAGGTCCGGAACTTGAACATAAAATCAACATCGTCAAGCTTAATTTCGGCAATTAACATCAACAGCGCCAAAACCCGAAACACCAATGTCCGTTGACCTGTCTATACAAACGAAACAGTCCAATTATATTAACCGGCCAAATCTGAATACAGGTGGCAATAACCGAGCACATAATAAGACTAGGAACCTTCGAGAAATATGAACAAGAGCTCGAAGAAACAGATCCTCTACTTGAAAACACGACAGAAGCGCTGGAGGAAGAGGTCACTGAAGTAAATTTTATGATAGGTAACTCTCTAGCATATCGTATAAGATATCTGGAGACCGGGACTTGCTACCAACACAAAACCGACTAACAAACTATTCAAAATTCAATCAGCCGGAGGTGAAATTCGAATTGTTAGAAAAATCTCTGATTTATTTTTTCAAAAATGTAGGAAATGACTCCATCTTGGACTTCTATATCTTACCTCGCTTAAAAACATTTCAAGGTATTATTGGTGGTGACACACTCAAATATTTAGAGGCAATCGTAGACAGTTAAAACAACATTTTAATAATTAGACCAGGTATACGAATCTCTCTGGAGGAAAAGAAATCGGTTCAAGCCAATAACATCGAAATTAAGAACTAATATCTATATATATATATATATCCAATGAGACAAGCAAACCTCTTTATAACATAATTAGCGGACAAAAGAAAGTATTTGGCTCAATCAGTGATGCTGACCTCATAGATACCAACATAAGAGCAGAAATCCTATCCGTATCCGTAAGTGGAATTCCAGATTCAAAAGATGTTGCAAGAAAGAATTATAAGTCCATCAAAGAGCCCGTACAATTCTCCGCCATGGATAATACAAAAGAAGTCAGACGCCATAGTCACAATATCAGACATATACTATATTCCTGATATAAATAACAAGATAGCTAGTCGTTGAAAAACAGAGTTTTTTACAACGTTTGACCTAACCTAGGGCCTCTACCAAATACGAATAAAGGAAGCAGACATCTCGAAGTAGTAGAACAATGGGAAGTATGAGTCCACTAGGCTATCATTCGAGCTATCTTCCAAAGAACTATAGATGACATTCTGAAATCTTACATCGGTCTAATATGTTATGTCTACATCGACGAGATAAAAAAAAATGGCAAAAATAAAGAACACCTTAAGAACGTCGAAAAGGTGTTATCCGCGTTAGAAACGGCAAACCTCAGAGTAAACCTGGAGAAAACACGATTTCTTAAACGAAGAACCCAATTTTTGGGGAACCTTATAATTAACAAAGGTATAAGCCCGATATGAAGAAAGTGGAACCCATCCGCAAACTAAAACCACCCGAAAACCTCAAAGAACTAAAACAATTTCTTGGGCTCAACTCCTACTACAGACGATTCATAATCGACTTTGCCAGGATTGCAAAGCCATTGACGAATCTTACAAGAGGGGAGAAGGCCCAAGTAAAGGCAAATGCGTCAAAAAAGGTTAAAATTCAGTGGAAATCATCTGCTGTGGAAATCATCTTGTAACTTGTAAGTGAAGTGAATAGGCGTGTTAAACTAAGAGTGCTGTGGGGTGCTCTCTCTTTATATTGTTTTCACTACAAATCTAATCAAAATTAAATCAAAAATGGTTTGCTCTCTTTGCAATTAGAAAACAGATTGTAATTGTGACTCAAAAATCCGATGCACAGACTGTAATATATTTTTTTTACTGCCTATGTGTGGAAAATGAAGGTGTACATTAGTGTACAGAAAGTGGATAAAGCTGCATTGAAAAAACGGCGAACAAAAAACCACCCACAAAGTCTTTCTGCGCCGCGAGCCAATGAAAATTGCTCTAGTGAACTGCAACGCAACACACAACAGCGACTGTTATCAGACACTGCTCCAGAAGGCCAACGTCACCCTGCAATTGTTGTATGAGAAAATGCTCAGCAGAAAAGAAATAACCTGTGACATAGTAAGTTTTCTTGAAAAGCTGAAAGACGAAAACAAATTACTGAAAAAAGGATCTCCGCTCTTGAAAGCAAACTGAATTGGAGAGAACAGAAACTTTTGGAGAACGTAATAGAGATTTCCTTATGTTAATAACAGGAATGCGCTAGAGTATGTGTAAAAATTATTTCAAAGTACGCTAGATGTTCATATACCTGTTGAACATATCCAGCATTGCTGTGTGAAGCGGATAGGGAGAAGAAGTCCAACCATAAAACAAAAAGTAATGAAAAAGAAGAGGATAGTGGTGAAAATGATGGATTTATCTCTATTTTTTCTGGCCATCAAGAACAGAATATTTATAAATGATTGTTTTACACGCTATACTCGAGCTTTATTTATGGAAGTCAAAAAATTTAAGACTGAAAAAAATTATATATATCGTATTTACATATGTATATGTGGTTTCAAAAATCTCAAATTTTGCTAAGGAAAGTAGACAAGGGAAAGATTGTTGCTTTAAGATCATTTGAAGGTTTGGTGAATTTGTAAAAATAAACCCAATAGCACACTTTTTTTTATTGTCATGGATTAATCGCTGAACACTCCAAAAAATAAGACTGAAAACCAAACTGGGCAAAATATGTCAGAAACATCCATTAAATACTCGAATAAAAAATCGGTATAAAGGCTTATGTAAGAATCTAAACAATCTCATAAATAAGTGTCGTGATAGCTATTATCAAAGATGTTTACTCGTTTCCCAAGGCGACCCCAAAAGAGAATGGAAAGTGAGAAATGCAATAACAAACTCAAAAGTTACGTATGTTTCTAACAAGTTCTCCTTAATCATAAATGGCGATGTCGTTGATCAATCTAACGAAGTAACAAAAAAATTTATTGATTTTTTCGCTAACGTTAAGCAAAATGTGAGAGCAATTGGCCAATGCAGGCCAATTGGCCAGAAGTCATATGCTTAATTAAGTCACTTAAGAACTCATATGCCTGCATTGAACATAGTATCTCGAACTTTATTTTAAAAAAAAACTTGAAATTGTTCGTAGACATTACCAAAGCGTTTTATATGGTGACCATATAATTCTCCTGAACAAATTATATGGTATTCCTTAGTATTTCCTATTTAAAAGATAGAATGCAAAAAGTAAAGGGTGGGTACGTGCTTAGCAATGCAGCGGTGATCAATCTAGTTGTACAACAAGGATCAGTTCTTGGACCCATCTTATTCCTTGTCTATTTAAACTCACTTTTCAGTTTGCCATCTTAAGGTAAGCCAACTGCCTTTGCAGATGATGTTGGTATCGCATACATCTCAACTAATCCACTGAATTTCTTAACCGATTTAAACTTTGATATATATATAAAAGTAAGCAATAAAACCAAACTAATGTTTGGTCAATTTAGAAATACAATATTCATCAGATACGAAAATGTAGTTTCATGGCGTAGGATGCAGCAGATATAAACTTACAAACTGCTCATCTCCTGATTTCGAAACTAAAGAGGTTTTCGATATGACAAAAAATTGTTACTCTGAATTTTTGAAGTAAAAGTTTTCAAAGATTTTAAATATCTTGGTGTGGTAATAGACCAAAATATGAGCTGATCTAGTCACATTTTGAATTTGAAGCAACACCTGTGTTCCTCTGTTCGTAACTTGTACCTTCTCAAACTTAAAAACTTAAAACTTTGCGCACAGGTTATTTTGGATTTTTTTATTCTTAGTTGCATTTTGGCATAAATTGTTGAGGGGGTGTTCACAAAGAGAAAAAACAACCTTTGCTGGTTCTACAAAAGTGTGCCATGAGAAATATTTGTGGTGTATACCGATCAGCTTATTGTATTGAGCTGTTTAGGTCTCAACAAATTCTGCCAGTTAGATATCTGCCTTATTACAAATATATACAAATATTCTTTATTAGAATATCACAGCCTGAACTGTGATGTCCACACTCTGCGAAGCAACTTGAATAATTTTGTAAATATTCCATCATTTCGTACCACTCACTTTAGAAATTTCTACTCTGTCGTGTCCTATAAGCTATTTAACAGGTCTCCTTCATCGATAGCCTGCACCAGGAGGCATTACATTTTGACCATAATGAAATTGAAGTTTTGTTCTCCTACTTACTTTAAAAATGAAATGAACCCAACAAATAAATATAAATGTATGTATGTAGATCTTACTTTTCCTACCATTCTTTTGCTTCTACAATTTGAAATAATATAATAGTCTGAAAACCCACAATACCTGCATTGTATACACTATATTAAGTGGCATCTATCTCTATTTTTATATTAAATACTAATGCTACTACCTATTCTTATAACAATGCTAATGTTTTATTGATTTATTTTGTTGCGATATCATACACACACTTTATTTTATTAGCTTGACTATTTTAAGAATAAAGGAAAATTGAAAATTTAAAAGAATTCTTGACAATTCCAAAATTTCAACATTTACTGATTTCCAGAAATCTGTTATATTAACAACAGATGCTTCAAACACTACCTTATGTCTTCGGTAGAGACAGACCAATAACTTACATCTCCAGAACATCATCCACTGAATTTTTCTTTGAGCAACCGTAAAGCAAATGCCAAGCTGAAGAGATGGAATGCGAGAATAAAAAAATACAAATATGAATTAGTCTACAAGCCAGGAAAACGTATCTCGCGGCCGACGCCTTATCCAGACTCAGGTCAGAAGCCAATATTTTATCAACATCCGATTTACAGATCATGCACAGTTCAGACCTATTGCAACATTGTAAAATGTTTTTACGAATCAGCTGGTTATCTCAGAAGGACGAGAATTGTTCGCATACGAGGAACCCCATTGCAACATTTGGGAAACATTACCTCCGCTTCCGGAAAATAACTGCGGAATCTTTGAGCAATGCCCTAAAGGCAAAACAAAATCCGAACGTGGTAAATTGAGTAAAGATTCCCAAAGCATTTATTCCACTCCTTCAGGAAATATTTAAAAAAATGCTTTTTTTTTACTCAAGTTTAGAATAACACGGAGATTAGTCGAAGATTTGCGTAATGAGGAGAACAAAATCAGAATCATTCAAGAAGAGCACAACAGAGCACATCGGAACTACTGGGAGAATAAGGAACAAATACTGGAAAAATTATTTTTCTCGAAAATGAACAATTTGATAAAAAATTCATAAAGCACTATGGAATCTGCAACTCAAATAAATATGACAGACATCCGCCAAAACTTGAACTTCAGGAAACACCGATTCCTACCTGCGCCACTGAAATAATGCATATGGATATTTTCGAAAGAGACCAGGAAAAATTTACAACCTGTCGGCACTGTATTTAAGAAAAAAAATTATTAAGATTCTTCACTACTTTTCAGTGCTTCAACTAATCGTAACTTATAACGAGAGCATCTTTATCATTCCCATCATTTCAAGTTATGTACATTAAGGCACTTGACATAAAAACCTACCTGACTCCTCCTCCAAAAAGCGGGAAAATGGAACTATAGAAAATGTACATTCGGCGATATTAGAAATAACGAGGTGCTTGAAGATGATCGATACAACAATTCCATCCATTCGGTTACTAAGAGAAGGCCCAGTGATGTATTTTGCAGAAGAAGCCAAAGAATCAATTACCAAAATCTTATTGATTTCTAAGCTTAAGTTAACGAGGACCTTACAGAAATTATTAAAAGTAAACAGAAAAAGTAGATCAGCCAAGAGAACAAAAATATAAACATTCCAAAAACATATCAACCCGGGAAAGTTGACATAAAAACCTACCTGACTCATCCTCCAAAAAGCGGGGTTAATGGAACGATAGAAAATGTACATCCGACGATATTAGAAATAACGAGGTGCTTGAAGATGATCGATACAACAATTCCATCCATTCGGTTACTAAGAGAAGGCCCAGTGATGTATTTTTCAGAAGAAGCCAAAGAATCAATTACCAAAATCTTATTGACTTCTAAGCTTAAGTGAACGAGGACCTTACAGAAATTATTAAAAGTAAACAGAAAAAGAAGATCAGCCAAGAGAACAAAAATATAAACATTCCAAAAACATATCAACCCGGGAAAGTTATATACGCAGCCGTAAAATGACGCGATGGTAAACAAATATCGCTCTACTCAAAGAGTCATCGTCATTACCGAAACTAGGGAAAAGATCCCCAAGTCCCAAATCATAAACTCTTCTGAGTAAATCTGTTTGTCCTTTAATTTTAATTCGATTCAAGGGCTGTCATTCGGCATCGTCAACGTATTCGACTATTATACAATACACCAGTATTCACCATGAATCCAGGGAATGGCAAGATCATCAGTAGAAATTTCACATTACCGACCTGACGAGCTATGAAGATGTCATAAACGAACTAATAAGCTTGACAGGAGGCCAAACAGACAAGAGCAGTATTCTCCGACCGCAATTGCTTCACCAGATTCAGCAAGCCGAATGATTGTTGAGACAGCTAAATGGAGTAAACCGAAGGAAAGTGAGACCAATAAATTGGCTTGTATCAGCGTGGAAGTGAATAGCAGGCACACCCGATGCGACCGATTGGGACAATTTATTGAAAACACAAACCGTCATCACCGAAAATAACAATGGCTATTACAAAATAAACAAGCACCTGACAACTGTTACACAAGCAATTCTCAAAACTTACAACAAGGTCATCAAGAGAATAGACAGCATCAGTGTAGACAAATATATGAACAGATATTATACAACAAACTAACAACAACCAAAGATGAACAACTAGCGAAAAAAGGAATTGTTAACACTAATCTGCTGAAGAAAGAAGGAATTCAGGAAGTACTCTCTCAAATAGAAACCCTTCCTTATAGTAACGAAATAGAATTAACAGAATACGCGTAACCCATCAACCTACAGAAAGAGGATGACTAGCCTAAAGGACCTTAATCATGCAGTGATTTATTCAATATCAATTCAATACAATTCAGAACAACAAGCGAATCCACCTTGAAACAAATTAACTTCTGTTAGCTCATGACGACATGTACAGTATTAAGAGCACATGTAATCATATGCTGTGTATGAATCTTTGCAGCGACAGTCAACTCAACTCGAAAAACTACCAACAGAGCATTGCATAGGTCAAGTGTTAAAAGCAAGAAACGCAAGTTGCGACTTCCAATTCAAAACTTCTGTTAGAGAACACAATCTTTCTCACCAACTTCAACGGAGCTTTAAGGCATAAAAACGAAACATAGATAATGAGTGGAACGTTAGTAGTTCAATTTGACAACGATACAATAGCCCTCAACGTTAAAAACTATACCAACCGAAAGGTTAGAACCTTCCAGATTTTGCCTCATATAATACAAACAAATATAACTTTGAACAAGATGCAATTACATTTAAAATCTATTCACAATTTATAATTGAGCAACATGTAGAAACTAAGCAAATTTTCAAATGTTAATTGAAGCTGGACTTAAAGAAGAAGGAAAAATAATTTTTTCACAAATCTCCTTAAAAATCCATTTACTGGACCAGTTGGCCGAACTAGCACACACAAGTTTTGAAGAGTACCAAGTGTAGTAAGCATTTTTACCCTAAAAACCAATTGCCGTCCACGGTGTTTTAAATACCGACCAGTTTCTTTTGATTTTTGACAAAATGTTTTCTTCGCGAAAAGGTTAAGACTTAACAATACCGTGGGTTATGAATTGCACATATTATGCACCGCATTCTGTAGATGTAAAGCGAAAGATGGCTTCATCTACATAAGGTAAGGATGCTAGTGAAGCAATAATTTCAGGATATTCAAGATTATTGTTTACTTTAAAGTGGTTACTTGCTTGACAACCTTGTATAATAAATGTATTGCATAGTGGAAAAAAAAAATACACTCACCTTTTGAAGAATAATTTAGTCTTAGTTGTCCGCATAGATCTGCAAATACTTTTCGTTCACTAAACACTCGCGCACTCCCGAATTTCAAATGGGCACTCTTGAGTTAACTGAAACACTAAACGTATAGACCAAGAGTGCGACGATTTATCACATTTTATTGCACTTGGAACGGGAACAGGAAGAGATAGACGTTCTCTTTCTGGAGGCAAACAAAAGCTGTCCCAAAAACAGCTTTTGAAATGACAACCAGCATGGATCAATATATTCACGCACTTCTTTGAACACCCTAGTTAGCCTTATCTACCAAGATTTTATGCACAGGAATTAGACTGCCTGGCAAGCGAACTTTCGAAAACACGATCTAGGCAAACGTGAACCCCCCATGTGGAAACATAATATAGACACTGTCCCGAAGAGCGTACAAAAGTTATCAAAAAATATTCCACAAAAAATGAACAACACGCGTGCGATTTCAATTTTTACAATTTTGTGAACGAAAAAATCTGACTTTAAATTTCTCATTTTTATTTGAACTGGGTTACTTGGTTTGATAAACTGTACAGTAGTTTATGTTTCAAGTTGTTATATGAGCTATGGATTTGAAGTGCGGCTCTTGTAAAAAGAGTAGACGTGATGCTGGGACAGAACTTGGCCAAGGTGGCTATGGTAATATTTTTCAGCTAAACTTTCTAACTATGATGTTAGATGCACTGCAGCAAAAAGAGTTTCTGGTAATATTATGTGAAAAGTGTGGTGAGAAACTAGTTTCATTAAGACGTTAAAACATTCAGGTTAATGAATTGAAAAACGTGAGAAGAACACAAATGCAAGTGAGCTAAAAAGAAATGCGAAAGTTGAAGTAGAGCCGAAAAATAATTAGAATGCAGATAAGACAAAATCAGAATTAAAATCAAGTGTAAATCCTTGCCATTCGGGTAGACAAGTGCCAGGTATAAACAGATTTAACAGTGGCGAGGTATTAGTATCGTGCGAGAATGTACAATTATTGGAAACGCTGAAGGATAATGTAAAGGAAAAACTTGGAAAGGATTATAACGTGAACTTCTAGCATGAGAAAGACCAGAATTAAAAATAGCTTTATTACGGATATATTGAATGAAAATGAAATGCTAAAAGATGCGGGCATAAATTTAAGGGTATGTGGAAAAATAAAAATAAGAAGACAGAGTTTGAATGTGATGGATCTGAATGTGATTGGTTTGAATGTGAAAATTTTAAGTAAAATAAATAAAGCAGGTAAAATAAGCGTGGGCTGAAATAAATGTCCTGTAATGGAAGCAATTTATGTGAAAAATTTCTGGGCTTCAATCATGTAATCATGTAATCATGTTATGTATGAGAAATAATTAGGAACTGAAATTGAATCTTGAAGTTAACCACCATGCATTTGATTATAAATGTAAAGCTTATAAGCCGAAAATTACAATAATATTAAAAAAAACGATACATATAGCAAATATTTTTTAAGGCGAAAATATAGCACAAGCATACAATATTATTTAAATATTCCAAGTTTGTTGTGAAATAAGAGTGAAGTCGAATTATTGTTACAACGATATTGAAGAATCTGAGTTTGAAATTAACTTCATTGTACTTCATTGTAGGTGGTGGCGATGTCGTGATGGTTAACTCAATGGCTGTCACGTCACCTACCAGGTTTCGAATCCCGGTAGGAGCACACCAGCAAATTTTTCAAAATCGTCATCACCTTTTCGGCGGACAATGGCAAACCTCCGAAAGTCAAATTCTGCCTATGAGAGTCCTTGTTCAGGAGTGTAAAAACTGATAAAGTGAGAAAAGCAAACGAGTGCAAGATGCTAGGCCTTGGCCCACACCGGGCTGTCGCGCGACTTATTAATTTTGTACTTCAAACTCAGGACACACGTTTGGCGTCATAATATATATAAAGCGGGGACACGACATGAAATAAAGGTTTTAACAAAAATTGATTACTTTGCATGGGTATTGAAATTTATGTTCAAAGGTGGTCATTTGTTGTAGTTTATAGATCACCAAGCTCGCAGGTGAATGATTGTATAAGTCCTTGTGCAGGTTGGTTTTTAGAACATATGGACAATGAGGAATGTTTAATCATTATGAGAGATTTCAATTTTGATCTCATAGTAAACGACAGTAATAAAAGGACTCTAATGTGAAAGTGAAAGTGAAAGTGAACTGCTTTGTGCAACAGAAAGCGAATTATATAAAATAACGGACCATGTTAAAATACTCACAAGAACAATTTCATAAACATTTAATGAGTAGGTACAGGCTTCTCAGACTTGTACCATGTAAACAATTTTAAGGAACATATAACATTATTCGATAAAAAAATTTAAAAATGTTGCGCGAAAATGTCTATGGAAAAGGTAATCAATAAATCTGTTGAATACGCTTCGTTTCCTTCGGATTTACAACGGATTTACAACGGATTAAAAAACATCGCCTTTATAATAGCAATATATGATAATTCCGAAACAAATTGCAATAGGTATAGACATATTCGAAATATTTATAAAAATAAGGTAGTTAATGCTAAGAATAACTAAATAAGGTAGTTTCAAGTTATAACAAATAGAAAATAGAGAGCTTGGCAGGGCATTCCATAATCAAGTTGTACGGCTTAGAAATGAATCACGATATTTCGTAGTACGTCCCAAAGTGGGCTTGAGGACATACTGATGAGCACTACACATTAGAGTAGTGTTTTTTTAAGGGTTTTTTTCGAATATGGCAACGTCTAGACAGCTAATACTTAATCAGACAGATAGTGCCATCCCCTTATTCAGTATTGTACGAGTATCTATTACTGACAAATAATCATGAAAAAACTAACGCCCGAGTAAAGTTGCCTATTGTATCGAAGCTATTTCGAAACTTCAGTAAAAAATATTTATAAAGCGTTTGCCAATTTTACAGTCAACATAATCCACCTAATGGAACGGTTATTCTCAAAACAATTATAAAATTACGCACTACATTTACTCTTCTGGATTAAAAGCAAGGAAGCCACAGAGTGCGTACTGATGAAAATAATGGCGCCCCCATTTAGAAAGATCCAAATTTATCGATTCTTCATCGGACGCAACAATATGGCCTGACTTCACCGACTTTGTAGAAGATTTTGCGGAAGAATCCTTAAATTTGAAAGTCGTTTAAATGTTTACCATCAGATTTTTTTCAGTGATAGGGCTTACTTCTCTTTTAATGGCTTTGTTTAATAAGAGAAATTGTATCAAATTTTGAGGGAAAAAATCTAGAGGTGATCCACCGATGCACAACAAAAAATGCACTTTTTTGTGCGGTCTATAGGCTGGCTGCATCATCTGGTCGAAACTCTTTAAAAATAAGGAAAATATGAACTGAAATCTGAATTTTTTGTTTCCAAAAATGCTTAAGCATGGTCTGGTGGACATTTGGTTTCAAAAGATGGTACCACATGGACCTCTGAGATCGTGTGAAATTGAAATTAGAATTTAAAAAGGCGCTGTCGCGTTAATTATAACACCCGACGGATAGACCGCTAGTGCGACGATTTATCTTGGAAAGGATTATAACGTGAAAATGCTAGAAATGAGAAAGACCAGAACTAAATTAGTTTTATTGCGGATATGTTAATTATAAACGAAATGTAAAAAGATGCAGACATAAATTCAAGGCTAGGTGGAAAAATAAAAAAGAGACCGAGCCTGCTAATGCCTCATGCTTAGAGGTCCGGAACTTGAACATAAAATCAACATCGTCAAGCTTAATTTCGGCAACCAACATCAACAGCGCCAAAACCCAAAACACCAAGGTCCGTTGACCTGTCTATACAAACGAAACAGTCCAATTATATTAACCGGCCAAATCCGAACACAGGTGACAATAACCGAGCACATAATAAGACTAGGAACCTTCGAGAAATATGAACAAGAGCTCGAAGAAACAGATCCTCTACTTGAAAACACGACAGAAGCGCTGGAGGAAGAGATCACTGAAGTAAATTTTATGATAGGTAACTCTCTAGCATATCCTATAAGATATCCGGAAACCGGGACTTGCTACCAACACAAAACCGACTAACAAACTATTCAAAATTCAATCAGCCGGAGGTGAAATTCGAATTGATAGAAAAATCTCTGATTAATTTTTTCAAAAATGTAGGAAATGACTCCATCTTGGGCTTCTATATCTTACCTCGCTTAAAAACATTTCAAGGTATTATTGGTGGTGACACACTCAAACATTAAGAGGCAATCGTAGACAGTTAAAACAACATTTTAATAATTAGACCAGGTATACGAATCTCTCTGGAGGAAAAGAAATCGGTTCAAGCCAATAACATCGAAATTAAGAACTAATATCTATATATATATATATCCAATGAGACAAGCAAACCTCTTTATAACATAATTAGCGGACAAAAGAAAGTATTTGGCTCAATCAGTGATGCTGACCTCATAGATACCAACATAAGAGCAGAAATCCTATCCGTATCCATAAGTGGAATTCCAGATTCAAAAGATGTTGCAAGAAAGAATTATAAGTCCATCAAAGAGCCCGTACAATTCTCCGCCATGGATAATACAAAAGAAGTCAGACGCCACAGTCACAATATCAGACATATACTATATTCCTGATATAAATAACAAGATAGCTAGTCCTTGAAAAACAGAGTTTACAGAGTTTTATAATGTTTGACCTAACCTAGGGCCTCTACCAAATACGAATAAAGTAAGCAGACATCTCGAAGTAGTAGAACAATGGGAAGTATGAGTTCACTAGGCTATCAGTCGGGCTATCTTCCAAAGAACTATAGATGACATTCTGAAATCTTACATCGGTCTAATATGTTATATCTACATCGACGAGATAAAAAAAAATGGCAAAAATAAAGAACACCTTAAGAAAGTCGAAACGGTGTTATCCGCGTTAGAAACGGCAAACCTCAGAGTAAACCTGGAGAAAACACGATTTCTTAAACGAGGAACCGAATTTTTGGGGAACCTTATAATTAACAAAGGTATAAGCCCGATATAAAGAAAGTGGAACCCATCCGCAAACTAAAACCACCCGAAAACCTCAAAGAACTAAAATAATTTCTTGGGCTCAACTCCTACTACAGACGATTCATAATCGACTTTGCCAGGATTGCAAAACCATTAACGAATCTTACAAGAGGGAAGAAGGCCCAAGTAAAGGCCAATGCGTCAAAAAAGGTTAAAATTCAGTGGAAATCATCTTGTTACCTGTAAGTGAAGTGAATAGGCGTGTTAAACTAAGAGTGCTGTGGGGTGCTCTCTCTTTATATTGTTTTTACTAAAAATCTAATGAAAATTAAATCAAAAATGGTTTGCTCTGTTTGCAATTAGAAAACAGATTGTAATTGTGACTCAAAAATCCGATGCACAGACTGTAATATATTTTTTTTACTGCCTATGTGTGGAAAATGAAGGTGTACATTATCGATGTGACAAATGCTCTGCTCTTCATCGGAAAGTGCAGAAAGTGGGTATAGCTGCATTGAAAAAACGGCGAACAAAAAACCACCCACAAAGTCTTTCTGCGCCGCGACCCGATGAAAATTACTCTAGTGAACTGCAACGCAACACACAACAGCGACTGTTATCAGACACTGCTCCAGAAGGCCAACGTCACCCTGCAATTGTTGTAGGAGGAAATGCTCAGCAGAAAAGAAATTAACTGTGACATAGTAAGTTTTCTTGAAAAGCTGAAAGACGAAAACAAATTACTGAAAAAAAGGATCTCCGCTCTTGAAAGCAAACTGAATTGGAGAGAACAGAAACTTTTGGAGAACATAATAGAGATTTCTTGATGTTAATAACAGCAATGCGGTAGAGTATGTGTAAAAATTATTTCAAAGTACACTAGATGTTTATATACCTGTTGAACATATCCAGCATTGCTATGTGAAGCGGATAGGGAGAAGAAGTCCAACCATAAAACAAAAAGTAATGAAAAAGAAGAGGATAGTGGTGAAAATGATGGATTTATCTCTATTTTTTCTGGCCATCAAGAACAGAATATTTATAAATGATTGTTTTACACGCTATACTCGAGCTTTATTTATGGAAGTCAAAAAATTTAAGACTGAAAAAAATTATATATATCGTATTTACATATGTATATGTGGTTTCAAAAATCTCAAATTTTGCTAAGAAAAGTAGACAAGGGAAAGATTGTTGCTATAAGATCATTTGAAGGTTTGGTGAATTTGTAAAAATAAACCCAATAGCACGCTTTTTTTTATTGTCATGAATTAATCGCTGGATACTCAAAAAAATAAAACTGAAGACCAAACTGGGCAAACTTGTCAGAAACATCCATTAAATACTCGAATAAAAAATCGGTATAAAGGCTTATGTAAGAATCTAAACAATCTCATAAATAAGTGTCGTGATAGCTATTATCAAAGATGTTTACTCGTTTCGCAAGGCGATCCCAAAAGAGAATGGAAAGTGAGAAATGCAATAACAAACTCAAAAGTTACGTATGTTTCTAAAAAGTTCTCCTTAATCATAAATGGCGATGTCGTTGATCAATCTAACGAAGTCACAAATAAATTTATTGATTTTTTCGCTAACGTTAAGCAAAATGTGAGAGCAATTGGCCAATGCAGGCCAATTGGCCAGAAGTCTTATGCTTAATTAAGTCACTTAAGAACTCATATGCCTGCATTAAACATAGTATCTCGAACTTTATTTTAAAAAAAACTTGAAATTGTTCGTAAACATTACCAAAGCGTTTTATATGGTTGACCATATAATTCTCCTGAACAAATTATATGGTTTTCCTTAGTATTTCCTATTTAAAAGATAGAATGCAAAAAGTGATGGGTGGGTACGTGCTTAGCAAGGCAGCGGTGATCAATCTAGTTGTACCACAAGGATCAGTTCTTGGAACCATCTTATCCCTTGTCTATTTAAACTCACTTTTCAGTTTGCCATCTTAAGGTAAGCCAACTGCCTTTGCAGATGATGTTGGTATCGCATACATCTCAACTAATCCACTGAATCTCGTAACCGAAAAGTAAGCAATAAAACCAAACTAATGTTTGGTCAATTTAAAAATACAATATTCATCAGATACGAAAATGTAGTTTCTTGGCGTAGGATGCAGCAGATATAAACTTACAAACTGCTCATCTCCTGATTTCGAAACTAAAGAGGTTTTCGATATGACAAAAAATTGTTACTCTGAATTTTTGAAGTAAAAGTTTTCAAAGATTTTAAATATCTTGGTGTGGTAATAGACCAAAATATGAGCTGATCTAGTCACATTTTGAATTTGAAGCAACACCTGTGTTCCTCTGTTCGTAACTTGTACCTTCTCAAACTAAAAACTTAAAACTTTGCGCACAGGGTATTTTGGATTTTTTTATTCTAAGTTGCATTTTGGCATAAATTGTTGGGGGGGTGTTCACAAAGAAAAAAAACAACCTTTGCTGGTTCTACAAAAGTGTGCCATGAGAAATATTTGTGGTGTGTACCGATCAGCTTATTGTATTGAGCTGTTTAGGTCTCAACAAATTCTGCCAGTTAGATATCTGCATTATTACAAATATACACAAATATTCTTTATTAGAATATCACAGCCTGAACTGTGATGTCCACACTCTGCGAAGCAACTTGAATAATTTTGTAAATATTCCATCATTTCGTACCACTCACTTTAGAAATTTCTACTCTGTCGTGTCCTATAAGCTATTTAACAGGTCTCCTTCATCGATAGCCTGCACCAGGAGGCATTACATTTTGACCATAATGAAATTGAAGTTTTGTTGTCCTACTTACTGAAATGAACCCAACAAATAAATATAAATGTATGTATGTAGATCTTACTTTTCCTACTATTCTTTTGCTTCTACAAACTGAAAACCCACAATACCTGCATTGTATACACTATATTAAGTGGCATATATCTCTATTTCTATATTAAATACTAATGCTACTACCTATTCTTATAACAATGCTAATGTTTTATTGATTCCATAATCAAGCTGTACGGCTTAGAAATGAATCACGATATTTCGTAGTACGTCCCAAAGTGGGCTTGAGAATATGTTGATGAGCACTACACATTAGAGTAGTGTTTTTTGTAAGGGTTTTTTTTCGAATATGGCAAGGTCTAGACAGCTAATACTTAATCAGACAGATAGTGACATCCTCTTATTCAGTATTGTACGAGTATCTATTACTGACAAATAATCATGAAAAAACTAACGCCCGAGTAAAGTTGCCTAGTGTATCGAAGCTATTTCGAAACTTCAGTAAAAAATATTTATAAAGCGTTTGCCAATTTTACAGTCAACATAATCCACCTAATGGAACGGTTATTCTCAAAACAATTATAAAATTACGCACTACATTTACTCTTCTGGATTAAAAGCAAGGAAGCCACAGAGTGCGTACTGATGAAAATAATGGCGCCCCCGTTTAGAATGATTCAAATTTATCGTCATTGGACGCAACAATATGGCCTGTCTTCACCGACTTTGTAGAAGATTTTGCGGAAGAATCCTTAAATTTTGAAAGTCGTTTAAATATTTACCATCAGATTTTTTTTAGTGATAGGGTTTACTTCTCTTTTAATGGCTTTGTTTAATAAGAGAAATTGTATCAAATTTTGAGGGAAAAAATCTAGAGGTGATCCACCGAAGCACAACAAAAAATTCACTTTTTTGTGCGGTCTATAGGCTGGCTGCATCATCTGGTCGAAACTCTTTAAAAATAAGGAAAATATGAACTGAAATCTGAATTTTTTGTTTCCAAAAATGCTTAAGCATGGTCTGGTGGACATTTGGTTTCAAAAGATGGTACCACATGGACCTATGAGATCGTGTGAAATTGAAATTAGAATTTAAAAAGGCGCTGTCGCGTTAATTATTACACCCGACGGATAGACCGCTAGTGCGACGATTTATCTTGGAAAGGATTATAACGTGAAAATGCTAGAAATGAGAAAGACCAGAACTAAATTAATTTTATTGCGGATATGTTAATTATAAACGAAATGTAAAAAGATGCAGACATAAATTCAAGGCTAGGTGGAAAAATAAAAAAGAGACCGAGCCTACTAATGCCTCATGCTTAGAGGTCCGGAACTTGAACATAAAATCAACATCGTCAAGCTTAATTTCGGCAACCAACATCAACAGCGCCAAAACCCGAAACACCAATGTCCGTTGACCTGTCTATACAAACGAAACAGTCCAATTATATTAACCGGCCAAATTCGAACACAGGTGGCAATAACCGAGCACATAATAAGACTAGGAACCTTCGAGAAATATGAACAAGAGCTCGAAGAAACAGATCCTCTACTTGAAAACACGACAGAAGCGCTGGAGGAAGAGATCACTGAAGTAAATTTTATGATAGGTAACTCTCTAGCATATCCTATAAGATATCCGGAAACCGGGACTTGCTACCAACACAAAACCGACTAACAAACTATTCAAAATTCAATCAGCCGGAGGTGAAATTCGAATTGATAGAAAAATTTCTGATCCATTTTTTTAAAAATGTAGGAAATGACTCCATCTTGGACTTCAATATCTTACCTCGCTTAAAAACATTTCAAGGTATTATTGGTGGTGACACACTCAAACATTAAGAGGCAATCGTAGACAGTTAAAACAACATTTTAATAATTAGACCAGGTATACGAATCTCTCTGGAGGAAAAGAAATCGGTTCAAGCCAATAACATAACAATATATATATATATATATATATATATATACCCAATGAGACAAGCAAACCTCTTTATAACATAATTAGCGGACAAAAGAAAGTATTTGGCTCAATCAGTGATGCTGACCTCATAGATACCAACATAAGAGCAGAAATCCTATCCGTATCCGTAAGTGGAATTCCAGATTCAAAAGATGTTGCAAGAAAGAATTATAAGTCCATCAAAGAGCCCGTACAATTCTCCGCCATGGATAATACAAAAGAAGTCAGACGCCACAGTCACAATATCAGACATATGCTATATTCCTGATATAAATAACAAGATAGCTAGTCGTTGAAAAACAGAGTTTTTTTGAACGTTTGACCTAACCTAGGGCCTCTACCAAATACGAATAAAGTAAGCAGACATCACGAAGTAGTAGAACAATGGGAAGTATGAGTCCACTAGGCTATCATTCGGGCTATCTTCTAAAGAACTATAGATGACATTCTGAAGTCTTACATCGGTCTAATATGTTATATCTACATCGACGAGATAAAAAAAAAATGGCAAAAATAAAGAACACCTTAAGAACGTCGAAACGGTGTTATCCGCGTTAGAAACGGCAAACCTCAGAGTAAACCTGGAGAAAACACGATTTCTTAAACGAGGAACCGAATTTTTGGGGAACCTTATAATTAACAAAGGTATAAGCCCGATATAAAGAAAGTGGAACCCATCCGCAAACTAAAACCACCCGAAAACCTCAAAGAACTAAAATAATTTCTTGGGCTCAACTCCTACTACAGACGATTCATAATCGACTTTGCCAGGATTGCAAAGCCATTATCGAATCTTACAAGAGGGAAGAAGGCCCAAGTAAAGGCCAATGCGTCAAAAAAGGTTAAAATTCAGTGGAAATCATCTTGTTACCTGTAAGTGAAGTGAATAGGCGTGTTAAACTAAAAGTGCTGTGGGGTGCTCTCTCTTTATATTGTTTTTACTAAAAATCTAATGAAAATTAAATCAAAAATAGTTTGCTCTGTTTGCAATTAGAAAACAGATTGTAATTGTGACTCAAAAATCCGATGCACGGACTGTAATATATTTTTTTTACTGCCTATGTGTGGAAAATGAAGGTGTACATTATCGATGTGACAAATGCTCTGCTCTTCATCGGAAAGTGCAGAAAGTGGGTATAGCTGCATTGAAAAAACGGCGAACAAAAAACCACCCACAAAGTCTTTCTGCGCCGCGACCCGATGAAAATTACTCTAGTGAACTGCAACGCAACACACAACAGCGACTGTTATCAGACACTGCTCCAGAAGGCCAACGTCACCCTGCAATTGTTGTAGGAGGAAATGCTCAGCAGAAAAGAAATTAACTATGACATAGTAAGTTTTCTTGAAAAGCTGAAAGACGAAAACAAATTACTGAAAAAAAGGATCTCCGCTCTTGAAAGCAAACTGAATTGGAGAGAACAGAAACTTTTAGAGAACGTAATAGAGATTTCCTTATGTTAATAACAGCAATGCGCTAGAGTATGTGTAAAAATTATTTCAAAGTACGCTAGATGTTCATATACCTGTTGAACATATCCAGCATTGCTATGTGAAGCTATGTGTCCAACCATAAAACAAAAAGTAATGAAAAAGAAGAGGATAGTGGTGTAAATGATGGATTTATCTCTATTTTTTTCTGGCCATCAGGAACAGAATATGGAAGTCAAAAAATTTAAGACTGAAAAAAATTATATATATCGTATTTTCATATGTATATGTGGTTTCAAAAATCTCAAATTTTGCTAAGAAAAGTAGACAAGGGAAAGATTGTTGCTATAAGATCATTTAAAGTTTTGGTGAATTTGTAAAAATAAACTCAATAGCACGCTTTTTTTTATTGTCATGAATTAATCGCTGGATACTCAAAAAAATAAAACTGAAGACCAAACTGGGCAAACTTGTCAGAAACATCCATTAAATATTCGATTAAAAAACCGGTATAAAGGCTTATGTAAGAATCTAAACAATCTCATAAATAAGTGTCGTGATAGCTATTATCAAAGATGTTTACTCGTTTCGCAAGGCGACCCCAAAAGAGAATGGAAAGTGAAAAATGCAATAACAAACTCAAAAGTTACGTATGTTTCTAAAAAGTTCTCCTTAATCATAAATGGCGATGTCGTTGATCAATCTAACGAAGTCACAAATAAATTTATTGATTTTTTCGCTAACGTTAAGCAAAATGTGAGAGCAATTGGCCAATGCAGGCTTAATTAAGTCACTTAAGAACTCATATGCCTGCATTGAACATAGTATCTCGAACTTTATTTTAAAAAAAACTTGAAATTGTTTGTAAACATTACCAAAGCGTTTTATATGGTTGACCATATAATTCTCCTGAACAAATTATATGGTTTTCCTTAGTATTTCCTATTTAAAAGATAGAATGCAAAAAGTGAAGGGTGGGTACGTGCTTAGCAATGCAGCGATGATCAATCTAGTTGTACCACAAGGATCAGTTCTTGGAACCATCTTATTCCTTGTCTATTTAAACTCACTTTTCAGTTTGCCATCTTAAGGTAAGCCAACTGCCTTTGCAGATGATGTTGGTATCGCATACATCTCAACTAATCCACTGAATCTCGTAACCGATTTAAACTTTGATATATATATAAAAGTAAGCAATAAAACCAAACTAATGTTTGGTCAATTTAAAAATACAATATTCATCAGATACGAAAATGTAGTTTCATGGCGTAGGATGCAGCAGATATAAACTTACAAACTGCTCATCTAGTGATTTCGAAACTAAAGAGGTTTTCGATATGACAATTGTTACTCTGAATTTTTGAAGTGAAAGTTTTCAAAGATTTTAAATATCTTGGTGTGGTAATAGACCAAAATATGAGCTGATCTAGTCACATTTTGAATTTGAAGCAACACCTGTGTTCCTCTGTTCGTAACTTGTAGCTTCTCAAACTTAAAAACTTAAAACTTTGCGCACAGGGTATTTTGGATTTTTTTATTCTAAGTTGCATTTTGGCATAAATTGTTGGGGGGGTGTTCACAAAGAGAAAAAACAACCTTTGCTGGTTCTACAAAAGTGTGCCATGAGAAATATTTGTGGTGTGTACCGATCAGCTTATTGTATTGAGCTGTTTAGGTCTCAACAAATTCTGCCAGTTAGATATCTGCATTATTACAAATATATACAAATATTCTTTATTAGAATATCACAGCCTGAACTGTAAAGCAACTTGAATAATTTTGTAAATATTCCATCATTTCGTACCACTCACTTTAGAAATTTCTACTCTGTCGTGTCCTATAAGCTATTTAACAGGTCTCCTTCATCGATAGCCTGCACCAGGAGGCATTACATTTTGACCATAATGAAATTGAAGTTTTGTTGTCCTACTTACTTTAAAAATGAAATGAACCCAACAAATAAATATAAATGTATGTATGTAGATCTTACTTTTCCTACTATTCTTTTGCTTCTACAATTTGAAATAATATAATAAACTGAAAACCCACAATACCTGCATTGTATACACTATATTAAGTGGCATCTATCTCTATTTCTATATTAAATACTAATGCTACTACCTATTCTTATAACAATGCTAATGTTTTATTGATTTATTTTGTTGCGATATCATACACACACTTTATTTAATTAACTTGACTATTTTAAGAATAAAGGAAAGAAAAATAAAGAAAATAAAATAAAATTTGAAAATTTAAAAGAATTCTTGACAATTCCAAAATTCCAACATTTACTGATTTCCAGAAATCTGTTATATTAACAACAGATGCTTCAAACACTACCTTATTTGTTCGGTAGAGACAGACCAATAACTTACATCTCCAGACCATCACCCACCGACTTTTTCTTTGAGCAACCGTAAAGCAAATGCCAAGCTGAAGAGATGGATTGCGAGAATAAAAGAATACAAATATGAATTAGTCTACAAGCCAGGAAAACGTATCTCGCGGCCGACGCCTTATCCAGACTAAGGTCAGAAGCCAATATTTTATCAACATCCGACTTACAGATCATGCACAGTTCAGACCTATTGCAACATTGTGAAGCTTCTTTAAATGTTTTTACGAATCAGCTGGTTATCTCAGAAGGACGAGAATTGTTCGCATACGAGGAACCCCATTCCAACATTTGGGAAACATTACCACCGCTTCCGGAAAATAACTGGGGAATCCTTGAGCAATGCCCTAAAGGCAAAACTAAATTCGAACGTCGTAACTGGAGTAAAGATTCCCAAAGCATTTATTCCACTCCTTCAGTAAATATCTAAAAATGCTTTTTTTTTTTAACTCAAGTTTAGAATAACACGGAGATTAGTCGAAGATTTGCGTAATGAGGAGAACAAAATCAGAATCATTCAAGAAGAGCACAACAGAGCACATCGGAACTACTGGGAGAATAAGGAACAAATACTGGAAAAATTATTTTTCTCGAAAATGAACAATTTGATAAAAAATTCATAAAGCACTATGGAATCTGCTCAAATAAATATGACAGACATCCGCCAAAACCTGAACTTCAGGAAACACCGATTCCTACTTGCGCCACTGAAATAATGCATATGGATATTTTCGAAAGAGACCAGGAAAAATTTACAACCTGTCGGCACTGTATTTAAGAAAAAAAATTATTAAGATTCTTCACTACTTTTCAGTGCCTCAACTAATCGTAACTTATAACGAAAGCATCTTTATCATTCCCATCATTTCAAATTATGTACATTAAGGCACTTGACATAAAAACCTACCTGACTCCTCCTCAAAAAAGCGGGGTTAATGGAACTATAGAAAATGTACATTCGACGATATTAGAAATAACGAGGTGCTTGAAGATGATCGATACAACAATTCCATCCATTCGGTTACTAAGAGAAGGCCCAGTGATGTATTTTTCAGAAGAAGCCAAAGAATCAATTACCAAAATCTTATTGATTTCTAAGCTTAAGTGAACGAGGACCTTACCGAAATTATTAAAAGTAAACAGAAAAAGAAGATCAACTAAGAAAACAAAGATATAAACATTCCAAAAACATATCAACCCGGGAAAGTTATATACGCAGCCGTCAAACAAAGAGTCGATGGTAAACAAAGAGTCACCTTCATTACCGAAACCAGCAAAAAGATTCCCAAGTCCCAAATCATAAACTCTTCTGACATTCGACATCGTAATCGTTTTCGACTATTAAACAATACACCAGTATTCACCATGAAGCCAGGGAATGGCAAGAACATCAGTAGGAATTTCACATTATCGACCTGACGAGCTATGAAGATGTCATAAACGAACTAATAAGCTTGACAGGAGGCCAAATAGATAAGAGCAGTATTCTCCGACCGCAATTGCTTCACCAGATTCAACAAGCCGAATGATTGTTGAGACATCTATATGGAGTGAACCGAAAGAAAGTGAGACCAATAAATTGGCTTGTATCAGCGTGGAAGTGAATAGCAGCCACACCCGATGCGACAGATTGGGACAATTTATTGAAAACACAAACCGTCATCACCGAAAATAACAATGGCTATTACAAAATAAACAATAACAAGATAACAAGGTCATCAAGAGAATATACAGCATCAGTGTAGACAAATATATGGACAGATATTATACAACAAACTAGCAACAAGCAAAGATGAACAACTAGCGAAAAAAGGAATTATTAACACTAATCTGCTGAAGAAAGAAGGAATTCAAGAAGTACTCTCTCAAATAGAAACCCTTCCTTATAGTAACGAAATAGAATTAACAGAATACGCGTAACCCATCATCCTACAGAAAGAATCTCTCTTATTTTATGTTATATCGCTACCAAAAACTAGCCTAAAGGACCTTAATCATGCAGTTATTTATTCAATATCAATTCAATACAATTCAGAATAACAAGCGAATCCACCTTGAAACAAATTAACTTCTGTTAGCTCATGACGACATGTAAAGTATTAAGAGCACATGTAATCATATGCTGTGTATGAATCTTTGCAGCGACAGTCAACTCAACTCGAAAAACTACCAACAGAGCATTGCATAGGTCAAGTGTTAAAAGCAAGAAACGCAAGTTGCGACTTCCAATTCAAAACTTCTGTTAGAGAACACAATCTTTCTCACCAACTTCAACGGAATTTTAAGGCATGAAAACGAAACATAGATAATGAGTGGAACGTTTGTAGTTCAATTTGACAACGATACAATAGCCCTCAACGTTAAAAACTATACCAACCGAAAGGTTAGAACCTTCCAGATTGTGCCTCATATAATACAAACAAATATAACTTTGAACAAGATGCAATTACATTTAAAATCTATTCACAATTTATAATTGAGCAACATTTAGAAACTAAGCAAATTTTCAAATGTTAATTGAAGTTGGACTTAAAGAAGAAACATTCGTCCCAGGAAAAATAATTTTTTCACAAATCTCCTTAAAAATCCATTTACTGGACCAGTTGGCCGAACTAGCACACACAAGTTTTGAAGAGTACCAAGTGTAGTAAGCATTTTTACCCTGAAAACCAATTGCCGTCCACGGTGTTTTAAATACCGACCAGTTTCTTTTGATTTTTGACAAAATGTTTTCTTCGCCAAAAGGTTAAGACTTAACAATACTGTGGGTTATGAATTGCACATATTATGCACCGCATTCTGTAGATGTAAAGCGAAAGATGGCTTCATCTACATAAGGTAAGGATGCTAGTGCAGCAATGATTTCAGGATATTCAAGATTATTGTTTACTTTAAAGTGCTTACTTGCTTGACAACCTTATATAATAAATGTATTGTATAGTGGAAAAAAAAATACACTCACCTTTTGAAGAATAATTTAGTCTTAGTTGTCCGCATAGATCTCCAAATACTTTTCGTTCACTAAACACTCGCGCACTCCCGAATTTCAAATGGGCACTCTTGAGTTAACTGAAACACCCAACGGATAGACCGATAGTGCGACGATTTATCACATTTTATTGCACTTGGAACAGGAACAGGAAGAGATAGACGTTCTCTTTCTGGAGGCAAACAAAAGCCGTCCCAAAAACAGCTTTTGAAATGACAACCAGCATGGATCAATATATTCACGCACTTCTTTGAACACCCTAGTTAGCCTTATCTACCAAGATTTTATGTACAGGAATTAGACTGCCTGGCAAGCGAACTTTCGAAAACACGATCTAGGCAAACGTGAACCCCCCATGTGGAAACATAATATAGACACTGTCCCGAAGAGCGTACAAAAGTTATCAAAAAATATTCCACAAAAAATGAACAACACGCGTACGATTTCAATTTTTACAATTTTGTGAACGAAAAAATCTGACTTTAAATTTCTCATTTTTATTTGAACTGGGTTACTTGGTTTGATAAACTGTACAGTAGTTTATGTTTCAAGTTGTTATATGAGCTATGGATTTGAAGTGCGGCTCTTGTAAAAAGAGTAGACGTGATGCTGCGACAGAACTTGGCCAAGGTGGCTATGGTAATATTTTTCAGCTAAACTTTCTAACTATGATGTTAGATGCACTGCAGCAAAAAGAGTTTCTGGTAATATTATGTGAAAAGTGTGGTGAGAAACTAGTTTCATTAAGACGTTAAAACATTCAGGTTAATGAATTGAAAAACGTGAGAAGAACACAAATGCAAGTGAGCTAAAAAGAAATGCGAAAGTTGAAGTAGAGCCGAAAAATAATTAGAATGCAGATAAGACAAAATCAGAATTAAAATCAAGTGTAAATCCTTGCCATTCGGGTAGACAAGTGCCAGGTATAAACAGATTTAACAGTGGCGAGGTATTAGTATCGTGCGAGAATGTACAATTATTGGAAACGCTGAAGGATAATGTAAAGGAAAAGCTTGGAAAGGATTATAACGTGAACTTCTAGCATGAGAATGAAAATGAAATGCTAAAAGATGCGGACATAAATTTAAGGGTATGTGGAAAAATAAAAATAAGAAGACAGAGTTTGAATGTGATTGGTTTGAATGTGAAAATTTTAAACGAAATAAATAAAGCAGGTAAAATAAGCGTGGGCTGAAATAAATGTCCTGTAATGGAAGCAATTTATGTGAAAAATTTCTGGGCTTCAGTCATGTAAGTATGGATTGCAAGAGAGAACGTAAATTTGATTGTCTGAGATGTGTAAATTGTATGAGAAATAATTAGGAACTGAAATTGAATCTTGAAGTTAACCACCATGCATTTGATTATAAATGTAAAGCTTATAAGCCGAAAATTACAATAATATTAAAAAAAACGATACATATAGCAAATATTTTTTAAGGCGAAAATATAGCACAAGCATACAATATTATTTAAATATTCCAAGTTTGTTGTGAAATAAGTGTGAAGTCGAATTATTGTTACATTATTGAAGAATCTGAGTTTGAAATTAACTTCATTGTACTTCATTGTAGGTGGTGGCGATATCGTGATGGTTAACTCAATGGCTGTCACGTCACCTACCTGGTTTCGAATCCCGGTAGGAGCACAACAGCAAATTTTTCAAAATCGTCATCACCTTTTCGGCGGACAATGGCAAACCTCCGAAAGTCAAATTCTGCCTATGAGAGCCGGCAATAAACAGTACGTCCTTGCTCAGGAGTGTAAAAACTCATAAAGTGAGAAAAGCAAACGAGTGCAAGATGCCAAGACAGCCCTGGCCCACACCGGGCTGTCGCGCGACTTATTTATTTTATTTATTTTGTACCTCAAACTCAGGACACACGTTTGGCGTTATAATATATATAAAGCGGGGGACACGAGATGAAATAAAGGTTTTAACAAAAATTGATTTCTTTGCATGGGTATTGAAAGCTTACGTCTGGGTTTATGTTCAAAGGTGGTCGTTTGTTGTAGTGTATAGATCACCAAGCTCGCAGATGAATGATTGTATAAGTCTTAATGCAGGTTGGTTTTTAGAACCAACAATATATGATAATTCCGAAACAAATTGAACTAGGTATAGACACATTCGAAATATATATAAAAATAAGGTAGTTAATGCTAAGAATAACTAAATAAGGTAGTTTCAAGTTATAACAAATAGGAAATAGAGAGCTTGGCAGGGCATTCCATAATCAAGCTGTACGGCTTAGAAATGAATCACGATATTTCGTAGTACGTCCCAAAGTGGGCTTGAGAATATACTTATGAGCACTACACATTAGAGTAGTGTTTTTTGTAAGGGTTTTTTTCGAATATGGCAAGGTCTAGACAGCTAATACTTAATCAGACAGATAGTGACATCCTCTTATTCAGTATTGTACGAGTATCTATTACTGACAAATAATCATGAAAAAACTAACGCCCGAGTAAAGTTGCCTAGTGTATCGAAGCTATTTCGAAACTTCAGTAAAAAATATTTATAAAGCGTTTGCCAATTTTACAGTCAACATAATCCACCTAATGGAACGGTTATTCTCAAAACAATTATAAAATTACGCACTACATTTACTCTTCTGGATTAAAAGCAAGGAAGCCACAGAGTGCGTACTGATGAAAATAATGGCGCCCCCGTTTAGAAAGATCCAAATTTATCGATTCGTCATTGGACGCAACAATATGGCCTGACTTCACCGACTTTGAAGAAGATTTTCCGGAAGAATTCTAAATTTGAAAGTCGTTTAAATGTTTACCATCAGATTTTTTTCAGTGATGGGGCTTACTTCTCTTTTAATGGCTTTGTTTAATAAGAGAAATTGTATCAAATTTTGAGGGAAAAAATCTAGAGGTGATCCACCGATGCACAACAAAAAATGCACTTTTTTGTGCGGTCTATAGGCTGGCTGCATCATCTGGTCGAAACTCTTTAAAAATAAGGAAAATATGAACTGAAATCTGAATTTTTTGTTTCCAAAAATGCTTAAGCATGGTCTGGTGGACAATTGGTTTCAAAAGATGGTACCACATGGACCTATGAGATCGTGTGAAATTGAAATTAGAATTTAAAAAGGCGCTTTCGCGTTAATTATAACACCCGACGGATAGACCGCTAGTGCGACGATTTATCTTGGAAAGGATTATAACGTGAAAATGCTAGAAATGAGAAAGACCAGAACTAAATTAGTTTTATTGCGGATATGTTAATTATAAACGAAATGTAAAAAGATGCAGACATAAATTCAAGGCTAGGTGGAAAAATAAAAAAGAGACCGAGCCTACTAATGCCTCATGCTTAGAGGTCCGGAACTTGAACATAAAATCAACATCGTCAATCTTAATTTCGGCAACCAACATCAACAGCGCCAAAACCCGAAACACCAATGTCCGTTGACCTGTCTATACAAACGAAACAGTCCAATTATATTAACCGGCCAAATTCGAACACAGGTGGCAATAACCGAGCACATAATAAGACTAGGAACCTTCGAGAAATATGAACAAGAGCTCGAAGAAACAGATCCTCTACTTGAAAACACGACAGAAGCGCTGGAGGAAGAGATCACTGAAGTAAATTTTATGATAGGTAAGTCTCTAGCATATCCTATAAGATATCCGGAAACCGGGACTTGCTACCAACACAAAACCGACTAACAAACTATTCAAAATTCAATCAGCCGGAGGTGAAATTCGAATTGATAGAAAAATTTCTGATCCATTTTTTTAAAAATGTAGGAAATGACTCCATCTTGGACTTACCTCGCTTAAAAACATTTCAAGGTATTATTGGTGGTGACACACTCAAACATTTAGAGGCAATCGTAGACAGTTAAAACAACATTTTAATAATAAAACCAGGTATCCGAATCTCTCTGGAGGAAAAGAAATCGGTTCAAGCCAATAACATAACAATATATATATATATATATATATATATACATATATATATCCAATGATACAAGCAAACCTCTTTATAACATAATTAGCGGACAAAAGAATGTATTTGGCTCAATCAGTGATGATGACCTCATAGATACCAACATAAGAGCAGAAATCCTATCCGTATCCGTAAGTGGAATTGGAGATTCAAAAGGTGTTGCAAGAAAGAATTATAAGGCCATCTAAGAGCCCGTACAATTCTCCGCCATGGATAATACAAAAGAAGTCTGACGCCACAGTCACAATATCAGACATATACTATATTCCTGATATAAATAACAAGATAGCTAGTCGTTGAAAAACAGAGTTTTTTACAACGTTTGACCTAACCTAGGGCCTCTACCAAATACGAATAAAGTAAGCAGACATCTCGAAGTAGTAGAACAATGGGAAGTATGAGTCCACTAGGCTATCATTCGAGCTATCTTCCAAAGAACTATAGATGACATTCTGAAATCTTACATCGGTCTAATATGTTATGTCTACATCGACGAGGTAAAAAAAAAAAAATGGCAAAAATAAAGAACACCTTAAGAACGTCGAAGAGGTGTTATCCGCGTTAGAAACGGCAAACCTCAGCGTAAACCTGGAGAAAACACGATTTCTTAAACGAGGAACCGAATTTTTGGGGAACCTTATAATTAACAAAGGTATAAGCCCGATATGAAGAAAGTGGAACCCATCGCAAACTAAAACCACCCGAAAACCTCAAAGAACTAAAAGGATTTCTTGGGCTCAACTCCTACCACAGACGATTCATAATCGACTTTGCCAGGATTGCAAAGCCATTGACGAATCTTACAAGAGGGGAGAAGGCCCAAGTAAAGGCCAATGCCTCAAAAAAGGTTAAAATTCAGTTAAATGCTCTGGAAATCATCTTGTAACTTGTAAGTGAAGTGAATAGGCGTGTTAAACTATGAGTGCTGTGGGGTGCTCTCTCTTTATATTGTTTTTACCAAAAAAATTCTCTGCTCTTCATTGGAAAGTGCAGAAAGTGGATATAGCTGCATTGAAAAAACGGCGAACAAAAAACCACCCACAAAGTCTTTCTGCGCCGCGACCCGATGAAAATTACTCTAGTGAACTGCAACGCAACACACAACAGCGACTGTTATCAGACACTGCTCCAGAAGGCCAACGTCACCCTGCAATTGTTGTATGAGGAAATGGTCAGCAGAAAAGAAATTAACTGTGACATAGTAAGTTTTCTTGAAAAGCTGAAAGACGAAAACAAATTACTGAAAAAAAGGATCTCCGCTCTTGAAAGCAAACTGAATTGGAGAGAACAGAAACTTTTGGAGAACGTAATAGAGATTTCCTTATGTTAATAACAGCAATGCGCTAGAGTATGTGTAAAAATTATTTCAAAGTACGCTAGATGTTCATATACCTGTTGAACATATCCAGCATTGCTATGTGAAGCGGATAGGGAGAAGAAGTCCAACCATAAAACAAAAAGTAATGAAAAAGAAGAGGATAGTGGTGAAAATGACGGATTTATCTCTATTTTTTCTGGCCATCAAGAACAGAATATTTATAAATGATTGTTTTACACGCTATACTCGAGTTTTATTTATGGAAGTCAAAAAATTTAAAACTGAAAAAAATTACATATATCGTATTTACATATGCATATGTGGTTTTAAAAATCTCAAATTTTGCTAAGAAAAGTAGACAAGGGAAAGATTGTTGCTATAACATCATTTGAAGGTTTGGTGAATTTGTAAATATAAACCCAATAGCACGCTTTTTCTTATTGTCATGGATTAATCGTTGGATACTCAAAAAAATAAAACTGAAAACCAAACTGGGCAAAATATGTCAGAAACATCCATTAAATACTCGATTAAAAAATCGGTATAAAGGCTTATGTAAGAATCTAAACAATCTCATAAATAAGTGTCGTGATAGCTATTATCAAAGATGTTTACTTGTTTCGCAAGGCGACCGCAAAAGAGAATGGAAAGCGATAAATGCAATAACAAACTCAAAAAATACGTATGTTTCTAACAAGTTCTCCTTAATCATAAATGGCGATGTCGTTGATCAACCTAACGAAGTTACAGATAAATTTATTGATTTTTTCGCTACCGTTGAGCAAAATGTGAGAGCAATTGGCCAATTACTGGTTCAGAAGTCTTATGCTTAATTAAGTCACTTAAGAACTTATATGCCTGCATTGAACATGGTATCTCGAACTTTATTTTAAAAAAAACTTGACATTGTTCGTAAACATCACCAAAGTGTTTTATATGGTTGACCATATAATTCTCCTAAACAAATTATATGATATTCCTTAGTAATTCCTATTTAAAAGATAGAATGCAGAAAGTGAAGGGTGGAAACGTGCTTAGCAATGCAGCGGTGATCAATCTAGTTGTACCACAAGGATCAGTTCTTGGACCCATCTTATTCCTTGTCTATTTAAACTCACTTTTCAGTTTGCCATTTTAAGGTAAGCCAACTGATTTTGCAGATGATGTTGGTATCGCATACATCTCAACTAATCCGCTGAATCTCGTAGCCGATATAAATTTTGATATTTATATAAAACTACCAAAATGTAGTTTCATGGCGTAGGATGCAGCAGATATAAACTTACAAACTGGTCATCTCCTGATTTCGAAACTAAAGAGGTTTTCGATATGACAAAAAATTGTTACTCTGAATTTTTGAAGTAAAAGTTTTCAAAGATTTTAAATATCTTGGTGTGGTAATAGACCAAAATATGAGCTGATCTAGTCACATTTTAAATTTGAAGCAACACCTGTGTTCCTCTGTTCGTAACTTGTACCTTCTCAAACTTAAAAACTTAAAACTTTCCGCACAGGGTGTTTTGGATTTTTTTATTCTTAGTTGCATTTTGGCATAAATTGTTGAGGGGGTGTTCACAAAGAGAAAAAACAACCTTTGCTGGTTCTACAAAAGTGTGCCATGAGAAATATTTGTGGTGTATACCGATCAGCATATTGTATTGAGTTGTTTAGGTCTCAACAAATTCTGACAGTTAGATATCTGTATTATTACAAAATCTCAAAAATATTCTTTATTAGAGGTGGTTATCTCTAAGGCCTGAACTGTGATGTCCACACTCTGCGAAGCAACTTGAATAATTTTGTAAATATTCCATCATTTCGTACCACTCACTTAAGAAATTTCTACTCTGTCGTGTCCTATAAGCTATTTAACAGGTCTCCTTCATCGATAGCCTACACCAGGAGGCATTACATTTTGACCATAATGAAATTGAAGTTTTGTTGTCCTACTTAGTTTAAAAATGAAATGTACCCAACAAATATATATAAATATATGTATGTAGATCCTACTTTTCCTACTATTCTTTTGCTTCTACAACTTGAAATAATATAATAGACGGAAAACCCACAATACCTGAATTGTATACACTATATTAAGTGGCATCTATCTCTACTTTTATATTCAATACTAATGCTACTACCTATTCTTATAACAATGCTAATGTTTTATTGATTTATTTTGTTGCGATATCATACACACACTTAATTTAATTAACTTGACTATTTTAAGAATAAAGGAAAGAAAAATAAAAAAAATAAAATAAAATTTGAAAATTTAAAAGAATTCTTGACAATTCCAAACATTCCAACATTTACTGATTTCCAGAAATCCTTTATATTAACAGCAGATGCTTCAAACACTACGTTATGTGTTCGGTAGAGATAGACCAATAACTTACATCTCCAGAACATCACCCACCGACTTTTTCTTTGAGCAACCGTAAAGCAAATGCCAAGCTGAAGAGATGGATTGCGAAAATAAAAGAATACAAATATGAATTAGTCTACAAGCCAGGAAAACGTATCTCGCGGCCGACGCCTTATCCAGACTCAGGTCAGGAGCCAATATTTTATCAACATCCGATTTACAGATCATGCACAGTTCAGACCTATTGCAACATTGTGAAGCTGCTTTAAATGTTTTTACGAATCAGCTGGTTATCTCAGAAGGACGAGAATTGTTCGCATACGAGGAACCCCATTGCAACATTTGGGAAACATTACCTCCGCTTCCGGAAAATAACTGCGGAATCTTTGAGCAATGCCCTAAAGGCAAAACAAAATCCGAACGTGGTAAATGGAGTAAAGATTCCTAAAGCATTTATTCCACTCCTTCAGGAAATATTTAAAAAAAGGCTTTTTTTTTTAACTCAAGTTTAGAATAACACGGAGATTAGTCGAAGATTTGCGTAATGAGAAGAACAAAATCAGAATCATTCAAGAAGAGCACAACAGAGCACATCGGAACTACTGGGAGAATAAGGAACAAATACTGGAAAAATTATTTTTCTCGAAAATGAACAATTTGATAAAAAATTCATAAAGCACTATGGAATCTGCAACTCAAATAAATATGACAGACATCCGCCAAAACCTGAACTTCAGGAAACACCGATTCCTAATTGCGCCACTGAAATAATGCATATGGATATTTTCGAAAGAGACCAGGAAAAATTTACAACCTGTCGGCACTGTATTTAAGAAAAAAAATTATTAAGATTCTTCACTACTTTTCAGTGCCTCAACTAATCGTAACTTAAAACGAGAGCATCTTTATCATTCCCATCATTTCAAATTATGTACATTAAGGCACTTGACATAAAAACCTACCTGACTCCTCCTCAAAAAAGCGGGGTTAATGGAACTATAGAAAATGTACATTCGACGATATTAGAAATAACGAGGTGCTTGAAGATGATCGATACAACAATTCCATCCATTCGGTTACTAAGAGAAGGCCTAGTGATGTATTTTTCGGAAGAAGACAAAGAATCAATTACCAAAATCTTATTGATTTCTAAGCTTAAGTGAACGAGAACCTTACCGAAATTATTAAAAGTAAACAGAAAAAGAAGATCAGCCAAGAAAACAAAAATATAAACATTCCAAAAACATATCAACCCGGGAAAGTTATATACGCAGCCGTCAAATGACGCGATGGTAAACAAATACCCCTGTACACAAAGAGTCACCGTCATTACCGAAACCAGCAAAAAGATTCCCAAGTCCCAAATCATAAACTCTTCTGAGTAAATCTGGTTGTTCTTTAATTTTAGTTCGATTAAAGGGCTGACATTCGGCATCGCAAACGTATTCGACTATTATACAATACACCAGTATTCACCATGAAGCCAGGGAATGGCAAGATCATCAGTAGAAATTTCACATTACCGACCTGACGAGCTATGAAGATGTCATAAACGAACTAATAAGCTTGACAGGAGGCCAAATAGATAAGAGCAGTATTCTCCGACCGCAATTGCTTCACCAGATTCAACAAGCCGAATGATTGTTGAGACATCTATATGGAGTGAACCGAAAGAAAGTGAGACCAATAAATTGGCTTGTATCAGCGTGGAAGTGAATAGCAGCCACACCCGATGCGACAGATTGGGACAATTTATTGAAAACACAAACCGTCATCACCGAAAATAACAATGGCTATTACAAAATAAACAATAACAAGATAACAAGGTCATCAAGAGAATATACAGCATCAGTGTAGACAAATATATGGACAGATATTATACAACAAACTAGCAACAAGCAAAGATGAACAACTAGCGAAAAAAGGAATTATTAACACTAATCTGCTGAAGAAAGAAGGAATTCAAGAAGTACTCTCTCAAATAGAAACCCTTCCTTATAGTAACGAAATAGAATTAACAGAATACGCGTAACCCATCATCCTACAGAAAGAATCTCTCTTATTTTATGTTATATCGCTACCAAAAACTAGCCTAAAGGACCTTAATCATGCAGTTATTTATTCAATATCAATTCAATACAATTCAGAATAACAAGCGAATCCACCTTGAAACAAATTAACTTCTGTTAGCTCATGACGACATGTAAAGTATTAAGAGCACATGTAATCATATGCTGTGTATGAATCTTTGCAGCGACAGTCAACTCAACTCGAAAAACTACCAACAGAGCATTGCATAGGTCAAGTGTTAAAAGCAAGAAACGCAAGTTGCGACTTCCAATTCAAAACTTCTGTTAGAGAACACAATCTTTCTCACCAACTTCAACGGAATTTTAAGGCATGAAAACGAAACATAGATAATGAGTGGAACGTTTGTAGTTCAATTTGACAACGATACAATAGCCCTCAACGTTAAAAACTATACCGACCGAAAGGTTAGAACCTTCCAGATTGTGCCTCATATAATACAAACAAATATAACTTTGAACAAGATGCAATTACATTTAAAATCTATTCACAATTTATAATTGAGCAACATTTAGAAACTAAGCAAATTTTCAAATGTTAATTGAAGTTGGACTTAAAGAAGAAACATTCGTCCCAGGAAAAATAATTTTTTCACAAATCTCCTTAAAAATCCATTTACTGGACCAGTTGGCCGAACTAGCACACACAAGTTTTGAAGAGTACCAAGTGTAGTAAGCATTTTTACCCTGAAAACCAATTGCCGTCCACGGTGTTTTAAATACCGACCAGTTTCTTTTGATTTTTGACAAAATGTTTTCTTCGCCAAAAGGTTAAGACTTAACAATACTGTGGGTTATGAATTGCACATATTATGCACCGCATTCTGTAGATGTAAAGCGAAAGATGGCTTCATCTACATAAGGTAAGGATGCTAGTGCAGCAATGATTTCAGGATATTCAAGATTATTGTTTACTTTAAAGTGCTTACTTGCTTGACAACCTTATATAATAAATGTATTGTATAGTGGAAAAAAAAATACACTCACCTTTTGAAGAATAATTTAGTCTTAGTTGTCCGCATAGATCTCCAAATACTTTTCGTTCACTAAACACTCGCGCACTCCCGAATTTCAAATGGGCACTCTTGAGTTAACTGAAACACCCAACGGATAGACCGATAGTGCGACGATTTATCACATTTTATTGCACTTGGAACAGGAACAGGAAGAGATAGACGTTCTCTTTCTGGAGGCAAACAAAAGCCGTCCCAAAAACAGCTTTTGAAATGACAACCAGCATGGATCAATATATTCACGCACTTCTTTGAACACCCTAGTTAGCCTTATCTACCAAGATTTTATGTACAGGAATTAGACTGCCTGGCAAGCGAACTTTCGAAAACACGATCTAGGCAAACGTGAACCCCCCATGTGGAAACATAATATAGACACTGTCCCGAAGAGCGTACAAAAGTTATCAAAAAATATTCCACAAAAAATGAACAACACGCGTACGATTTCAATTTTTACAATTTTGTGAACGAAAAAATCTGACTTTAAATTTCTCATTTTTATTTGAACTGGGTTACTTGGTTTGATAAACTGTACAGTAGTTTATGTTTCAAGTTGTTATATGAGCTATGGATTTGAAGTGCGGCTCTTGTAAAAAGAGTAGACGTGATGCTGGGACAGAACTTGGCCAAGGTGGCTATGGTAATATTTTTCAGCTAAACTTTCTAACTATGATGTTAGATGCACTGCAGCAAAAAGAGTTTCTGGTAATATTATGTGAAAAGTGTGGTGAGAAACTAGTTTCATTAAGACGTTAAAACATTAAGGTTAATGAATTGAAAAACGTGAGAGGAACACATATGCAAGTGAGCTAAAAAGAAATGCGAAAGTTGAAGTAGAGCCGAAAAATAATCAGAATGCAGATAAGGCAAAATCAGAATTAAAACCAAGTGTAGATCCTTGCCATTCGGGTATACAAGTGCCAGGTATAAACAGATTTAACAGTGGCGAGGTATTAGTATCGTGCGAGAATGTACAATTATTGGAAACGCTGACGGATAATGTAAAGGAAAAACTTGGAAAGGATTATAGCGTGAACTTCTAGCATGAGAAAGACCAGAATTAAAAATAGCTTTATTACGGATAAATTGAATGAAAATTAAATGCTAAAAGATGCGGACATAAATTTAAGGGTATGTGGAAAAATAAAAATAAGAAGACAGAGTTTGAATGTGATGGATTTGAATGTGATTGGTTTGAATGTGAAAATTTTAAACGAAATAAATAAAGCAGGTAAAGTAAGCGTTGGCTGAAATAAATGTCCTGTAATGGAAGCAAATTATGTGAAAAATTTCTGGGCTTCAATCATGTAAGTATGGATTGCAAGAGCGAACGTAAATCTGATTGTCTGAGATGTGTAAATTGTATGAGTAATAATAAGGAACTGAAATTAAATCTTGACGTGAACCACCATGCATTTAATTATAAATGTAAAGCTTATAAGCCGAAAATTACAATAATATTAAAAAAAAACGATACATATAGCAACTATTTTTTAAGGCGAAAATATAGCACAAGCATACAATATTATTTCAATATTCCAAGTTTGTTGTGAAAAAAGAGTGAAGTCGAATTATTGTTACAACGATATTGAAGTATCTGAGTTTGAAATTAACTTCATTTTACATTGTAGGTGGTGGCGATGTCGTGATGGTTAACTCAATGGCTGTCACGTCACCTACCAGGTTTCGAATCCCGTTAGGAGCACACCAGCAAATTTTTAAAAATCGTCATCACCTTTTCGGCGGACAATGGCAAACCTCCGAAATTCAAATTCTGCCTATGAGAGCCGGCAATAAACAGTACGTCCTTGCTCAGGAGTGTAAAAACTCATAAAGTGAGAAAAGCAAACGAGTGCAAGATGCTAGGCCCTGGCCCACACCGGGCTGTCGCGCGACTTATTTATTTTGTACTTCAAACTCAGAACACACGTTTGGCGTTATAATATATATAAAGCGGGGAACACGATATGAAATAAAGGTTTTAGCAAAAATTGATTACTTTACATGGGTATTGAAAGGTTACGTCTGAATTTATGTTCAAAGGTGGTCGTTTGTTGTAGTGTATAGATCACCAAGCTCGCAGATGAATGATTGTATAAGACTTTATGCAGGTTGGTTTTTAGAACCTATGGACAATGAGGAATGTTTAATCATTATGAGAGATTTCAATATTGATCTCATAGTAAACGACAGTAATAAAAGGACTCTAATTGATTATGTACTAGTAAAGTGAACTGCTTTGTGCAACAGTAAGCGAATTATATAAAATAACGGACCATGTTAAAATACTCACAAGAACAATTTCATAAACATTTAATGAGTAGGTACAGGCTTCTCAGACTTGTACCATGTAAACAATTTTAAGGAACATATAACATTATTCGATAAAAATATTTAAAAATGTTGCGCGAAAATGTCTATGGAAAAGTTAATCAATAAATCTGTTGAATACGCTTCGTTTCCTTCGGATTTACAACGGATTAAAAAACATCGCCTTTATAATGGCAATATATGATAATTCCGAAACAAATTGAACTAGGTATAGACATATTCGAAATATATATAAAAATAAGGTAGTTAATGCCAAGAATAACTAAATAAGGTAGTTTCAAGTTATAACAAATAGAAAATAGAGAGCTTGGCAGGGCATTCCATAATCAAGTTGTACGGCTTAGAAATGAATCACGATATTTCGTAGTACGTCCCAAAGTGGGCTTGAGGACATACTGATGAGTAGTGTTTTTTTAAGGGTTTTTTTCGAATATGGCAACGTCTAGACAGCTAATACTTAATCAGACAGATAGTGCCATCCCCTTATTCAGTATTGTACGAGTATCTATTACTGACAAATAATCATGAAAAAACTAACGCCCGAGTAAAGTTGCCTATTGTATCGAAGCTATTTCGAAACTTCAGTAAAAAATATTTATAAAGCGTTTGCCAATTTTACAGTCAACATAATCCACCTAATGGAACGGTTATTCTCAAAACAATTATAAAATTACGCACTACATTTACTCTTCTGGATTAAAAGCAAGGAAGCCACAGAGTGCGTACTGATGAAAATAATGGCGCCCCCATTTAGAAAGATCCAAATTTATCGATTCTTCATTGGACGCAACAATATGGCCTGACTTCACCGACTTTGTAGAAGATTTTGCGGAAGAATCCTTAAATTTGAAAGTCGTTTAAATGTTTACCATCAGATTTTTTTCAGTGATAGGGCTTACTTCTCTTTTAATGGCTTTGTTTAATAAGAGAAATTGTATCAAATTTTGAGGGAAAAAATCTAGAGGTGATCCACCGATGCACAACAAAAAATGCACTTTTTTGTGCGGTCTATAGGCTGGCTACATCATCTGGTCGAAACTCTTTAAAAATAAGGAAAATATGAACTGAAATCTGAATTTTTTGTTTCCAAAAATGCTTAAGCATGGTCTGGTGGACATTTGGTTTCAAAAGATGGTACCACATGGACTTCTGAGATCGTGTGAAATCGAAATTAGAATTTAAAAAGGCGCTGTCGCGTTAATTATAACACCCGACGGATAGACCGCTAGTGCGACGATTTATCTTGGAAAGGATTATAACTTGAAAATGCTAGAAATGAGAAAGACCAGAACTAAATTAGTTTTATTGCGGATATGTTGATTAAAAACGAAATGCAAAAAGATGCAGACATAGATTCAAGGCTAGGTGGAAAAATAAAAAAGAGACCGAGCCTGCTAATGCCTCACGCTTAGAGGTCCGGAACTTGAACATAAAATCAACATCGTCAAGCTTAATTTCGGCAACCAACATCAACAGCGCCAAAACCCGAAACACCAATGTCCGTTGACCTGTCTATACAAACGAAACAGTCCAATTATATTAACCGGCCAAATCTGAACACAGGTGGCAATAACCGAGCACATAATAAGACTAGGAACCTTCGAGAAATATGAACAAGAGCTCGAAGAAACAGATCCTCTACTTGAAAACACGACAGAAGCGCTGGAGGAAGAGGTCACTGAAGTAAATTTTATGATAGGTAACTCTCTAGCATATCGTATAAGATATCTGGAGACCGGGACTTGCTACCAACACAAAACCGACTAACAAACTATTCAAAATTCAATCAGCCGGAGGTGAAATTCGAATTGTTAGAAAAATCTCTGATTTATTTTTTCAAAAATGTAGGAAATGACTCCATCTTGGACTTCTATATCTTACCTCGCTTAAAAACATTTCAACATTACACTCAAATATTTAGAGGCAATCGTAGACAGTTAAAACAACATTTTAATAATTAGACCAGGTATACGAATCTCTCTGGAGGAAAAGAAATCGGTTCAAGCCAATAACATCGAAATTAAGAACTAATATCTATATATATATATATATCCAATGAGACAAGCAAACCTCTTTATAACATAATTAGCGGACAAAAGAAAGTATTTGGCTCAATCAGTGATGCTGACCTCATAGATACCAACATAAGAGCAGAAATCCTATCCGTATCCGTAAGTGGAATTCCAGATTCAAAAGATGTTGCAAGAAAGAATTATAAGTCCATCAAAGAGCCCGTACAATTCTCCGCCATGGATAATACAAAAGAAGTCAGACGCCATAGTCACAATATCAGACATATACTATATTCCTGATATAAATAACAAGATAGCTAGTCGTTGAAAAACAGAGTTTTTTACAACGTTTGACCTAACCTAGGGCCTCTACCAAATACGAATAAAGGAAGCAGACATCTCGAAGTAGTAGAACAATGGGAAGTATGAGTCCACTAGGCTATCATTCGAGCTATCTTCCAAAGAACTATAGATGACATTCTGAAATCTTACATCGGTCTAATATGTTATGTCTACATCGACGAGATAAAAAAAAATGGCAAAAATAAAGAACACCTTAAGAACGTCGAAAAGGTGTTATCCGCGTTAGAAACGGCAAACCTCAGAGTAAACCTGGAGAAAACACGATTTCTTAAACGAAGAACCCAATTTTTGGGGAACCTTATAATTAACAAAGGTATAAGCCCGATATGAAGAAAGTGGAACCCATCCGCAAACTAAAACCACCCGAAAACCTCAAAGAACTAAAACAATTTCTTGGGCTCAACTCCTACTACAGACGATTCATAATCGACTTTGCCAGGATTGCAAAGCCATTGACGAATCTTACAAGAGGGGAGAAGGCCCAAGTAAAGGCAAATGCGTCAAAAGAGGTTAAAATTCAGTGGAAATCATCTGCTGTGGAAATCATCTTGTAACTTGTAAGTGAAGTGAATAGGCGTGTTAAACTAAGAGTGCTGTGGGGTGCTCTCTCTTTATATTGTTTTCACTACAAATCTAATCAAAATTAAATCAAAAATGGCTTGCTCTCTTTGCAATTAGAAAACAGATTGTAATTGTGACTCAAAAATCCGATGCACAGACTGTAATATATTTTTTTTACTGCCTATGTGTGGAAAATGAAGGTGTACATTAGTGTACAGAAAGTGGATAAAGCTGCATTGAAAAAACGGCGAACAAAAAACCACCCACAAAGTCTTGCTGCGCCGCGAGCCAATGAAAATTGCTCTAGTGAACTGCAACGCAACACACAACAGCGACTGTTATCAGACACTGCTCCAGAAGGCCAACGTCACCCTGCAATTGTTGTATGAGAAAATGCTCAGCAGAAAAGAAATTAACTGTGACATAGTAAGTTTTCTTGAAAAGCTGAAAGACGAAAACTAATTACTGAAAAAAAGGATCTCCGCTTTTGGAAGCAAACTGAATTGGAGAGAACAGAAACTTTTGGAGAACGTAATAGAGATTTCCTTATGTTAATAGCAGCAATGCGCTAGAGTATGTGAAAAATTATTTCAAAGTACGCTAGATGTTCATATACCTGTTGAACATATCCAGCATTGCTATGTGAAGCGGATAGGGAGAAGAAGTCCAACCATAAAACAAAAAGTAATGAAAAAGAAGAGGATAGTGGTGAAAATGATGGATTTATCTCTATTTTTTCTGGCCATCAAGAACAGAATATTTATAAAAAATTGTTTTACACGCTATACTCGAGCTTTATTTATGGAAGTCAAAAAATTTAAGACTGAAAAAAATTATATATATCGTATTTACATATGTATATGTGGTTTCAAAAATCTCAAATTTTGTTAAGAAAAGTAGACAAGGGAAAGATTGTTGCTGTAAGATCATTTGAAGGTTTGGTGAATTTGTAAAAATAAACCCAATAGCACGCTTTTTTTTATTGTCATGGATTAATCGCTGGATACTCAAAAAAATAAGACTAAAAACCAAACTGGGCAAAATATGTCAGAAACATCCATTAAATACTCGAATAAAAAATCGGTATAAAGGCTTATGTAAGAATCTAAACAATCTCATAAATAAGTGTCGTGATAGCTATTATCAAAGATGTTTACTCGTTTCGCAAGGCGACCCCAAAAGAGAATGGAAAGTGAAAAATGCAATAACAAACTCAAAAGTTACGTATGTTTCTAAAAAGTTCTCCTTTATCAAAAATGGTGATGTCGTTGATCAATCTAACGAAGTCACAAATAAATTTATTGATTTTTTCGCTAACGTTAAGCAAAATGTGAGAGCAATTGGCCAATGCAGGCTTAATTAAGTCACTTAAGAACTCATATGCCTGCATTGAACATAGTATCTCGAACTTTATTTTAAAAAAAAACTTGAAATTGTTTGTAAACATTACCAAAGCGTTTTATATGGTTGACCATATAATTCTCCTGAACAAATTATATGGTTTTCCTTAGTATTTCCTATTTAAAAGATAGAATGCAAAATGTGAAGGGTGGGTACGTGCTTAGCAATGCAGCGATGATCAATCTAGTTGTACCACAAGGATCAGTTCTTGGAACCATCTTATTCCTTGTCTATTTAAACTCACTTCTCAGTTTGCCATCTTAAGGTAAGCCAACTGCCTTTGCAGATGATGTTGGTATCGCATACATCTCAACTAATCCACTGAATCTCGTAACCGATTTAAACTTTGATATATATATAAAAGTAAGCAATAAAACCAAACTAATGTTTGGTCAATTTAAAAATACAATATTCATCAGATACGAAAATGTAGTTTCATGGCGTAGGATGCAGCAGATATAAACTTACAAACTGCTCATCTAGTGATTTCGAAACTAAAGAGGTTTTCGATATGACAAAAAATTGTTACTCTGAATTTTTGAAGTAAAAGTTTTCAAAGATTTTAAATATCTTGGTGTGGTAATAGACCAAAATATGAGCTGATCTAGTCACATTTTGAATTTGAAGCAACACCTGTGTTCCTCTGTACCTTCCCTTGTACCTTCTCAAACTTAAAAACTTAAAACTTTGCGCACAGGGTATTTTGGATTTTTTTATTCTAAGTTGCATTTTGCATAAATTGTTGGGGGGTGTTCACAAAGAGAAAAAACAACCTTTGCTGGTTCTACAAAAGTGTGCCATGAGAAATATTTGTGGTGTGTACCGATCAGCTTATTGTATTGAGCTGTTTAGGTCTCAAAAAATTCTGCCAGTTAGATATCTGCATTATTACAAATATATACAAATATTCTTTATTAGAATATCACAGCCTGAACTGTGATGTCCACACTCTGCGAAGCAACTTGAATAATTTTGTAAATATTCCATCATTTCGCACCACTATAAGCTATTTAACAGGTCTCCTTCATCGATAGCCTGCACCAGGAGGCATTACATTTTGACCATAATGAAATTGAAGTTTTGTTGTCCTACTTACTTTAAAAATGAGATGAACCCAACAAATAAATATAAATGTATGTATGTAGATCTTACTTTTCCTACTATTCTTTTGCTTCTACAATTTGAAATAATATAATAAACTGAAAACCCACAATACCTGCATTGTATACACTATATTAAGTGGCATCTATCTCTATTTCTATATTAAATACTAATGCTACTACCTATTCTTATAACAATGCTAATGTTTTATTGATTTATTTTGTTGCGATATCATACACACACTTTATTTAATTAACTTGACTATTTTAAGAATAAAGGAAAGAAAAATAAATAAAATAAAATTAAATTTGAAAATTTAAAAGAATTCTTGACAATTCCAAAATTCCAACATTTACTGATTTACAGAAATCCTTTATATTAACAGCAGATGCTTCAAACACTACGTTATGTGTTCGGTAGAGACAGACCAATAACTTACATCTCCAGAACATCACCCACTGAATTTTTCTTTGAGCAACCGTAAAGCAAATGCCAAGCTGAAGAGATGGATTGCGAGAATAAAAGAATACAAATATGAATTAGTCTACAAGCCAGGAAAACGTATCTCGCGGCCGACGCCTTATCCAGACTCAGGTCAGAAGCCAATATTTTATCAACATCCGACTTACAGATCATGCACAGTTCAGACCTATTGCAACATTGTGAAGCTGCTTCAAATGTTTTTACGAATCAGCTGGTTATCTCAGAAGGACGAGAATTGTTCGCATACGAGGAACCCCATTCCAACATTTGGGAAACATTACCACCGCTTCCGGAAAATAACTGGGGAATCCTTGAGCAGTGCCCTAAAGGCAAAACTAAATTCGAACGTCGTAACTGGAGTAAAGATTCCCAAAGCATTTATTCCACTCCTTCAGGAAATATCTAAAAATGCTTTCTTTTTTAACTCAAGTTTAGAATAACACGGAGATTAGTCGAAGATTTGCGTAATGAGGAGAACAAAATCAGAATCATTCAAGAAGAGCACAACAGAGCACATCGGAACTACTGGGAGAATAAGGAACAAATACTGGAAAAATTATTTTTCTCGAAAATGAACAATTTGATAAAAAATTCATAAAGCACTATGGAATCTGCTCAAATAAATATGACAGACATCCGCCAAAACCTGAACTTCAGGAAACACCGATTCCTACTTGCGCCACTGAAATAATGCATATGGATATTTTCGAAAGAGACCAGGAAAAATTTACAACCTGTCGGCACTGTATTTAAGAAAAAAAATTATTAAGATTCTTCACTACTTTTCAGTGCCTCAACTAATCGTAACTTATAACGAGAGCATCTTTATCATTCCCATCATTTCAAATTATGTACATTAAGGCACTTGACATAAAAACCTACCTGACTCCTCCTCAAAAAAGCGGGGTTAATGGAACTATAGAAAATGTACATTCGACGATATTAGAAATAACGAGGTGCTTGAAGATGATCGATACAACAATTCCATCCATTCGGTTACTAAGAGAAGGCCAAGTGATGTATTTTTCAGAAGAAGCCAAAGAATCAATTACCAAAATCTTATTGATTTCTAAGCTTAAGTGAACGAGGACCTTACCGAATTTAATAAAAGTTAACAGAAAAAGATCAGCCAAGAAAACAAAGATCTGTTTGTCCTTTAATTTTAGTTCGATCCAAGGGCTGAAATTCGGCATCGTCAACATATTCGACTATTATACAATAAACCAGTATTCATCATGAAGCCAGGGAATGGCAAGATCATCAGTAGAAATTTCACATTACCGACGTGACGAGCTATGAAGATGTCATAAACGAACTAATAAGCTTGACAGGAGGCCAAACAGATAAGAGCAGTATTCTCCGACCGCAATTGCTTCACTAGATTCAACAAGCCGAATGATTGTTGAGACAGCTAAATGGAGTGAACCGAAGGAAAGTGAGACCAATAAATTGGCTTGTATCAGCGTGGAAGTGAATAGCAGCCACACCCGATGCGAAAGATTGGGACAATTTATTGAAAACACAAACCGTCATCACCGAAAATAACAATGGCTATTACAAAATAAACAAACACCTGACAACTGTTACACAAGCAATTCTCAAAACTTACAACAAGGTCATCAAGAGAATAGACAGCATCAGTGTGGAAAATTATATGAACAGATATTATACAACAAAATAACAACAATCAAAAATGAACAACTAGCGAAAAAAGGAATTGTTAACACTAATCTGCTGAAGAAAGAAGGAATTCAGGAAGTACTCTCTCAAATAGAAACCCTTCCTTATAGTAACGAAATAGAATTAACAGAATACGCGTAACCCATCAACCTACAGAAAGAGGATGACTAGCCTAAAGGACCTTAATCATGCAGTGATTTATTCAATATCAATTCAATACAATTCAGAACAACAAGCGAATCCACCTTGAAACAAATTAACTTCTGTTAGTTCATGACGACATGTACAGTATTAAGAGCACATGTAATCATATGCTGTGTATGAATCTTTGCAGCGACAGTCAACTCAACTCCAAAAACTACCAACAGAGCATTGCATAGGTCAAGTGTTAAAAGCAAGAAACGCAAGTTGCGACTTCCAATTCAAAACTTCTGTTAGAGAACACAATCTTTATCACCAACTTCAACGGAACTTTAAGGCATGAAAACGAAACATAGATAATGAGTGGAACGTTTGTAGTTCAATTTTACAACGATACAATAGCCCTCAACGTTAAAATCTATACCAACCGAAAGGTTAGAACCTTCCAGATTTTGCCTCCTATAATACAAACAAATGTAACATTGAACAAGATGCAATTACATTTAAAATCTATTCACAATTTATAATTGAGCAATTTATAAGTTTAAGCAAACTTTCAAATGTTAATTGAAGTTGGACTTAAAGAAGAGACATTCGTCTCAGGAAAAATAATTTTTTCACAAATCTCCTTAAAAATCCATTTACTGGACCAGTTGGCCGTACTAGCACACACAAATTCTAAAGAGTACGAAGTGTAGTAAGCATTTTGTTGCCCAACTTACCCTGAAAACCGATTGCCGTCCACGGTATTTTAAATATCGACTAGTTTCTTTTGCTTTATGACAAAATGTTGTCTTCGCCAAAAGGGTAAGAACGCATTCTGTAGATGCAAGGCCCAAGATGGCTTCATCAATATGAGGTAAGAAATCTAGTGCAGCAATAAATTGTTATAAAGGTTTGTCAGGATATTCAAGAATATTGCTTACTCTAAAGTTCTTACTTGCTTGACAACCTTGTATAATAAATGTATTGCATAGTGGAAAAAAAAATACACTCACCTTTTGAAGAATAATTTAGTCTTAGTTGTCCGCATAGATCTCCAAATACTTTTCGTTTACTTTTTGTAGGCACACAAAAATTGTCCCAAAAACAGCCTTTGAAATGACAACCAGCTTTTCTCATAAAGAGGACAGTTAGCCTTACCACGATTTTATTCACAGGAATTAGACTGCCTGGCAAGCGAACTTTCGAAAAAAACAATGTATGCAGACGTTAACCCATGTGCAAACATAATATAGACACTGTACCGAAGAGCGTACAAAAGTTATCAAAAAATATTCCACAAAATGAACAACACGCGTGCGATTTCAATTTTTACAATTTTGTGAATGAAAAAATCTGATTTCAAATTTCTCATTTTTATTTGAACTGGGTTACTTTGTTTGATAAACTGTACAGTAGTTTATGTTTCAAGTTGTTATATGACCGAGAGAGAAAAAAGATGGATTTGAAATGCGGCTCTTGTAAAAAGAGAAGACGTGATGTTGAGACAGAACTTAAACAAGGTAGCTATGGTAATATTTTTCAACTAAGCTTTTTGACTATGATGCTTCGGCACTGCAGTAAAAAGAGTTTCTAGTAATATTATGTGAAACTAGTTAGAAACTAGGTGAGAAACTAGTTTCATTAAGACGTTGAAACATTAAGGTTAATGAATTGAAAAACGTGAGAGGAACACATATGCAAGTGAGCTAAAAAGAAATGCGAAAGTTGAAGTAGAGGCGAAAAATAATCAGAATGCAGATAAGACAAAATCAGAATTAAAATCAAGTGTAAATCCTTGCCATTCGGGTGTACAAGTGCCAGGTATAAACAGATTTAACAGTGGCGAGGTATTAGTATCGTGCGAGAATGTACAATTATTGGAAACGCTGAAGGATAATGTAAAGGAAAAACTTGGAAAGGATTATAACGTGAACTTCTAGCATGAGAAAGACCAGAATTAAAAATAGCTTTATTACGGATAAATTGAATGAAAATTAAATGCTAAAAGATGCGGACATAAATTTAAGGGTATGTGGAAAAATAAAAATAAGAAGACAGAGTTTGAATGTGATGGATTTGAATGTGATTGGTTTGAATGTGAAAATTTTAAACGAAATAAATAAAGCAGGTAAAGTAAGCGTGGGCTGAAATAAATGTCCTGTAATGGAAGCAATTTATGTGAAAAATTTCTGGGCTTCAATCATGTAAGTATGGATTGCAAGAGCGAACGTAAATCTGATTGTCTGAGATGTGTAAATTGTATGAGAAATAATTAGGAACTGAAATTGAATCTTGAAGTTAACCACCATGCATTTGATTATAAATGTAAAGCTTATAAGCCGAAAATTACAATGATATTAAAAAAAACGATACATATAGCAACTATTTTTTAAGGCGAAAATATAGCACAAGCATACAATATTATTTAAATATTCCAAGTTTGTTGTGAAATAAGAGTGAAGTCGAATTATTGTTCCAACCATATTGAAGAATCTGAGTTTGAAATTAACTTCATTGTACTTCATTGTAGGTGGTGGCGATGGCGTGATGGTTGACTCACTGGCTGTCACGTCACCTACTTGGTTTCGAAACTCGGTAGGAATACAACAGCAAATTTTTCAAAATCGTCGGCGGATAATGGCATTAAAAATATTTAAAAATTGTAAAAAATGTAAAAAAAAAAAAATAAAAATGTTGTGCGAAAATGTCTATGAAAAAGGTAATTTCCTTCAGATTTACAACGGATAAAAAATATCTCCTTTATAATTATAACTGTCATTGTACTTCATTTCGGTATATGTCATTCATTTGAAGCGTAAACAACAATATTTTTTTCACTCAAATATGTCGAACTTTTTTTTTGCGGGGAGTTCTTCTTCGTTACTTTAATATGAAAAAAACTGCTGCCGAAAGTCTTCGTATTTTGGTGGAAGTTTATGGTGAACATGCGCTAGATGAGCGAATGAGCCAAAAGTGGTTTTCACGATTTAAAAGTGGTGACTTTTGCTTGGAAGACGATGAACGTCCTGGGCAGCCAAAAAGGTTTGAAGATGAAGAACTGGAAGCATTATTTAACGAAGATTGTTGCCAAACACAAGAAGAGCTCGCAGAATCTTTGGGTGTCACTCAAGCAGCCATTTCAAAACGTTTAAAAGCAGCTGGATATATTTAAAAGCAAGGAAATTGAGTTCCACATGAACTCAAGCAGAGAGACGACGAAACACGGTTTTGCATGTCCGAAATGCTGCTGGAACGCCACAAAAGGAAGTCATTTCTGCATCAGATTGTTACTGGTGATGAAAAATGGATCCATTAAGACAAACTCAAGCGCAAAAAATCATATGTGAAACCCGGCCAACCAGCCAAATCAACGGCAAAGCCGAATATCCATGGCGCGAAGGTAATGCTCTGTATTTGGTGGAATCAGATGGGTGTGCTGTATTATGAGCTGCTAAAACCGGGTGAAATCATCAATGGACAACGATATTGAACACACTTAATCCGTTTGAAGAGAGCAGTAGCCGAAAAACGCTAGGAATATGCGACCAGACACGAGGCAATAATTTTCCATCATGACAACGCTCGGCCCCACGATGCTATTCCGGTTAGGAACTATTTGGAAGACAGTGGATGGGAAGTCTTACCCTACCCGCCTTATAGCCCAGACCTTGCCCCTTCTGACTACCATTTGTTCCGGTCGATGCAGAACGCCCTCACTGAAATACGGTTCACATCAGAGCAGAATATCAAAAATTGGCTTGATTCATTCTTAGCTGCCAAGCCGTCACATTTCTTTTGGGATGGGATCCACAATTTGCCAGGAAGATGAGAAAAAGTCATAGCTTCAGATGGGCAATACTTTGAATAATACTATTGTACATGTTTTTCTTAAATAAACGTTCAAATTTTGAAAAAAAAAACCGCACGAATTAAAATGTATACACAATACATTAATTGGATTACATATATGTATTTTCCATCTTTATGAATCTGATAATTCAGTTTATTCGTGTATTGTAATTTACATTTATGGTACATTTACGTTAACATCGGAACATACTCTCCTGATAAAAACACTCATGGTGAAGAGACAAATTTGTCCACACCGTGGGTGAATGAACAAATTTTAATATTTCTGCGAAGAAGAAACAAAAATGTAAGTGAAAAAAATGTCTATTGTCTTTATTTAGTAAATCTAGTTCGTTTTTAATTTATGAAAAGAAGAACAAGAAGCGGAAACAACAAGAACAAGAAATACAATTCAGGATATAAGATTCATTGGTACAGCTCAGGATGCGAGGAAGTCAGGTAAGTTTGCATTATGCATAGTGAGAATATTTTTTAGAAAATTAAATTCTACTTTTTCCGTAAAATTCACCGTCCATTTTAATCAAATTAATTTACGGGACATGGAGATGCTATGCATCCATACACTATGATAATCCCGAAAAGGCTGTTTGCTACAGATCAGGTTTGTTCTTATTATTTATGTTTCCCACTTATTTGTACGCACTTACGACCTATCGATTTTTTTTTTTGATAGAAATTCTTTGATTACGAAGCTGATTTGAATAATGAAATGGGAGGGTGAGGACCTAGGCGGATTACGAAGTTGATAATGAATGACTTGTAATACATGGGCACTTGAGGGATGAAGAGCTTCGAACTGAAGATAAACTTTGTCCCGATACGTCTCTTGAAAAAAAATCAAACTACGATAAATCTGTGCATGAAAATTGCAATCAACCATACGACTGTCATACAATCATTGTGAATACGTGCATTTATGTTTTGTGAACCACTGTTTATTGAAGAACTTGGAAGGACATATCTTGAACCTATTACACCAACAAAGAGCAACAAAAAATGACGTAAACTTGCTGACTTGTTTTAACCACTTTCCGTTGTTTAACAATATTCAATTCTAGTCAACATTTCTTTAGCAAGGAAAACCCCAAATAATATATCTAACTGTTTAAGGTGATACGACAAACAAATAATTTGCTAAAAAATATATATAATATCTGAATTGTTTATGTGACACATAAGGTACCTTGAATTCTGAATTGAATTGAAATTTCTGCAAAAATTAAATCTGTTCGCATTTGCGTTTGCTACGAAAATTTGCGGAAAAAATTAATTTTGCACTATTTCCTCAGAGTTAGGTTATATTTCGTTTTAAAATCTTAGAATGGAGATATTTGTGATACTTCTTTCAAAGAGAAGTTTCGTTCAGTAAGCTATCTTAAAAAAAAACTGCTTCCCATTTTTGTGGAACTATTTTTTATTTTTCATTTTTCAGGATGCAGAATAGGCCTACATTATTTAAGGTTAATGTTAAATTAATTTTATTTATTGAATTAAGTATTCAAAACCGAAATTGAGAAAAAGACACTAAGTATTTATATGAAACATATCGCTAATATGCAGTAAGAACAATTAATTATGTCTTTGTAGTCCAAATGTTGAATCTGCAAGGAAAAAGGCATTAATCCATTTGCGCCTTCTGTACTAATAAAAATAATAAAAATAATCAATTAACTTTTACGTGTATTTATCAATAAATGTCACTACTTTTCAATTTTAAATGATAAAAAGGGGATTCACAGTAAAGTAAACGCCATTTTTTGACATTTGGCAATATCATTTTTTGGATTTAAAAGGTATATTTAACAGGTTTTTGGTTTAGTTTCAAATCTAACGATTAGATGGTGCTTTTTCTGACCAAATATAAGATTTATGTAAGTATTTAGTTTATTGTTGGCTATCTAGTACAATAGGCACAAGTAATATACAAATAAAAAAAATTTCGTTGTTTTTTTTCAGAACTGATAAAAAATGTCAGCTTTCCAAGCCTGTAAAAATTTTATTAGTCTCGAAGAAGCCGTAAATGCTATAGCAGACGAAGAAAGCGAGAATGAATATGATGTAGTGATTATACCGCCAGATTCGGCCGTTGTTACAGATGAAGAAGAAGGCGAAGATGACATGCAGACATCGGATTTACCTAGATACATTGCAGGAACATTGGAAGTGATGCGTCGGCATCATGATTCTTCTGAATGGGAAGACAATGATGATGAATCTTTGTCTAGTAGAAGAAGTCGTCCATATTCTCATGATATAAATCCTAAATGGAGACAATGTCCACCATCTTACTCAGCCCCGACGTTAAAATTACCTAAGAATACATGAAGTAAAAATGAAGTAAAAGGCTTGTCACTACTTAGTTAAAATTTTTGAAAAAATATTCGATGAAGAGGTTTTGGATTTCATTTTAAGCAATACGCTATTATATGCAGGCCAGAATAATAGACATGGCCTTGAAATGGACAAAGATGATCTTCGAAGTTTTCTGGGAGTGCTAATTATATCTGGATACCATAAGCTCACAAGAGATCGTAAGTATTGGAGCTATGATGAAGACCTGTCAGTAGCCCTTGTAGCAAATTCTTTGTCTCGAAACATTTTTCTAGACATAAGGTGAAATTTGCATTTGGTAGATAAAAGCTTAGCAAATGGCTCGCAAGATAAAATTTTTAAAGTGGGGCCTTGTTTGTAATCTTCTTATACAAAAATTTGGGGTATTTTATGAAGATATGTCAATTGATGAGTCTATAATCAAATATTGTGTCCACCTCTCATCAAAACAGTTTATTAGAGGTAAATTCGGATATTAGATTCGGATATAAGAATTGGGTGGCACACAGTTCCGATGAATATTGCTTCTCCTTCGATTTATAATGTAGAAAAACAATAGAGATTACAAAAGCACCTCTTGGTACCAGAGTTGTGAAATCACTGCTTTCAAAAATGATAACAATACTTGAAGAGCACACAATATATTTTGACAATTTTATTACAAGTTGTGATTTACTCAAAGAATTGAAGTCCGGGTATTAAACCACGGGAACTATACGCGATAACCGGACAAAAAAATGTCCACTATGCCCTGTAAAAAATTTGAAAAAGTTAGCACGAGCTGAGTTTGACTATATGTTTGACTATATGTTTGACACAAATAATGAAATTTTGCTTCTAAGGTGGAAAGACAAAAGCGTATATACTACATATAGGTACAAATTTTGATACCGTATAACATATTTGCAAAGTAAAACGCTGGTGTTCACAGAGTAGAAAAGGGTGAACGTTAGTATTCCACATTTATTCCAAAATTACAACAAAGGAATGGGCGGCGTAGATGAGATAGATGGATCTATATCATTGTATCGCGTGAGTACCATATTCGTGGAAAAAAATGTTGGTGGCCTATTTTCACATACTTGCTTGATATGTGCTTAGCTAATGCTTGGCGTCTACATGCTTTGAGTAGCTCTGAGCGCTTTACCTAGCTGGCTTTTAGAAAACATATAGCTTGACATTATCCTCACCTGCGTAAAAGCAATAAAAACCACCCATCTGGCTCGGCAAAAGCGGGTCCGAGCCCAACTAACACAACCCTGCAAAATTTCCCAAACAGTTACGTTGTGTTTTGTGTCATACTCGTATTAAATAGCAATGTGTACAGTGTCAGAAACTATGTGTATTGATAAGGACTATTTTAGGAATTTTCATTCCTAGGTGCCCACTGTACTATAAAAAGTACACCCCAAAAACCTCTTGTTTTTTATTTTATTTAATTATTTTTTTTTTCTTGTAATTTTAACTAAGAAATACGAAATGTGAAATGTAGCCCCAAGTGTACCATTAATAAAGTTATATTGTATAACAATAACAATAAAATTGATAGTTTTCATTTGGGCGTTAATGGGTTATATGGTATTTATGGCTAAACCGAAATATGGTATAAACTTTTTACTCACATGTGTTTAGTCAGCATACAATGATTAAACCCTTGGAACGTCTTTGGTGGAACTGTTGTAATCCAAATGTTGATTCTGCAAAGAAAAAGACATTAAATATATGGCAAATACAAAATATATACTTTTTACTAACGTTTTCTTAGTTAGTATAATTTATCCACATTTCGTCACACGGGCGATCAGCAGAAAACCGGTTTTGATTTTCCAATATCTGAAAAGTTTGCCACTTGTTTCATTTTATCTATGGTCGCCACTATAACTGCTCTTTGCATGGGTTCTATGACTTTCTTTATTTTCCACATTTTAAGACTTTTCACAAGTGATTTTGGGACTAAACCCGTAGCTGAAACAACGATTGGGTAAATTTTGACGCTGTTGGAACGGACATTTTTTGCAGTTCTTTTGCTAAATCCGTGTACCGTGTATGGTTCAGAGAGATTGCAATGTCGTATATTTCGATTTTATTTTGTTCCTTGCAAAACACGACAATATCAGGCCTGTTTGCTAGGATAGTCCGATATGTTATTATTTCTCTATCCTAGTAAATTACTGCAGCTGAAATTTTTTAGTACTGGTGGGGCTCACATTTATAGTACTCCGTTTCTTTGTAATACAAATACAAGATTTTTCCGACACTATTGTGTCTGTTTGTATAATCGTAACTTGTCAGGGTGGTACAGCCAGCTATTTTATGCTCAATAGTTTCCTTCACAGAATCGTATCGCCCACACTCATCACTAGCAATGCTTTTCCCTAAAATATGCTATCTATAATTTGTTGTTGTAATTTCAACAACTTGCTAACAACTATCTTGGATGGTAATTGATCTGGTTTTCTTTTATAGAGTATCCATAAGATGTTATCATAATCTTCCCACGATATAGGTGAGCAAGTTTGCATTTTTCAATGGCAAACTCCGTGCTGATATCGTCACTAAACGCTATGACTATGTTGATGAGCCGATGTATTTTGTCTTTAGTTGGAGCGTAGTTTTTCAGATCGTCAACCAACAGCAAGAGACAAATCATCTTATTTTGGCTGCTTTCTTTTAATTCGTATCCCATATTTGTTCTGTTGATAAACCTACTTAATGGATTCAGTGTCAAGTAAAACTATAAAGGACTGAAAAAGTCTCTCTGCAGCTTACCATTGTTTATTTTGATAGGGTTAATACTTAGTCCCCCCCCCCCAAGGTTTAACTTGACGGTCTATAATTACTTGAGTTATTTCAGTGTGGCAATTATGTTTTCGCTCACTCCATATAGTTGCTATTTTTTTATGAGGTACTTATGGGATAGAGAGTCGAACACTTTTTTTTATTCTATGAAGCACATACCCAGGTTTTTTTTCTTCTTGTTGTACTATGACCGAATCTGTAATTAGATGGTCTTTACAACCTTTTGTATTCCGGCTGCATCTTTTCTGCACGGGTATTGTAATGTTGTTTCTGCTACAATGTATAGTATATACACTCTATTAGCTATCAATTTAATTTTATTTATGTTAAAAGCTTACATGCTGTACTCTACTGAATCGGGTCATTTTCTTCCCCTCCTTTTGGTAACAGAAATATATTCCCTATTGTGATTTTCGGTATAATTTCCGGTCAAAGAAAGATTAAAAAAAAAAACACCTCGCTGTGTGTGCATATAGAACAGAGATGTTTTAATTCAATGGTTGGAAACTTTATCTGACCCAAGTGACCCAGGAGAGTTCCAATTCTGCGTTTGGTCTATTTCTTCACTTATCTCCTCCATGGTAATTTCATCTTGACTCATTTATTCTATGTTAATAACTGCCGTTTGATCGTCAGTAACCCAACTAGCATTATCATTGTAGTTTCTGGGCTCAGACAATTTACTTGACCAATATCTTGAAGCTTGATCAATTGGAATAGTTTGTTATTGTTATTATTATTATTATTAGTATTATAATATTATTAATATTATTAATAAATAACAATAATTATTATTATTATTTTCTTTTTTTGTCTGATTTCACGCTATTACGTTACATTATAAATATACGTTACATTTTCAGGACCTTAAATCGAACAAAAATATAACAAGTCTTTATTGTATTGAAGTTAATTTAAAAATTGGCGAACTATATATTACCATATTCTGCAGTGTCTAGAATGATGGAATTTTGAACTTTCGCTATATATTTCTCACTGGTATCGAGGTCTCTCAGATGTTTCTTGAGGTTTTTTTCTACTAGTCCTGTTACACTTATTATTATTGGTACGGTCTTGACTTTCCGCAGGTTCCAATGGTTTTTGATATCTATTGCTAGACTTTCGTATCTCCTTTTTTTCTCATCGTACGTCCTTTTGATGTTATTATTGTTAGGAACAGCGAACTCAATGAATGTCATATCAGGTCCGTTATGATCAACTCGATTTGCAGTACGAAGCTTTAGTTCATATAGGATCTTAACTTCCTCGTTTTCCACCACAGGCTCTGGTTCATAACGGTAATACGGTTGCAATTCTTGCAAAGTTCCAGCATTTTTGCATAACTGTTGGTGGAAGACCTTAGCGACATTGTTGTGCCTTCGGAGATATTCGGTTTGTGGTAGATTTGTACATCCTGAGATGATGTGTTCTATTGTCTCATTACGTTTTCTGCATATTCGACATTTATCTTCTACAGTATTGTCTCCTCGAATAAACCTTGTATAATTTCGTGTAACGACAACGCCATCTTGTATAGCTATCATGAAACCTTCCCTTTCGGAAAACAGTTCTCCTACCCGGAGCCATAAGTTTGACATTTCTGTGTCAACATGTTCACTCCCAAGTGCTTGATAGTGTCTTCCATGCAAAGGCTTGGCTGCCCATCTTCGTCTTCGGGCCTCCATGTACAGCTGATTGATCTTTTAGGTTGAGTGGAGTGAGATTGTCGTCAGCTTCAATAGTTATTTTTGCAAGGTCTGAGATGAGACTTTTCTCAGTAAAATATCTTCTAAATGAAAATACTTGCCTTGCATGCATGCCTTGCAGATCAATAATTCCCCTACCTCCTTCTCGCCGGGGCAAAGACATTCGTTCTCTGCAAGAATTCGGATGGTATACATAGATTATATTTAGTCAATAAGGTGCGGATCTTTCGCTGCATGTCCACAAGATCTGTAGTGGACTATTTGATTATACCAAAACTGTAGGTCAATACCAGTTTGTCATAGGTGTTTATTGCTTTGACTAAATTCCTGCCGTTTAAATGGGATTTTCCGATTTTATGCATTCGCCCTTTAAACACGGAGATAAGATATATATATCTGTTCCCAGATATGTGTAAACCTCATTCTGTAGCATTTCTTTAATCCCGAGGATTAATATTATTATTATTGTTATAATTATTATTATTATTATTATTATTATTATTATTATTATTATTACTATTATTACTATTTTTATTATACACCTCGAGAGCCCCACGACTCCACTAGAGGAAGTCTCAACACGGAGAAAATAAATCACTGCTGGAGAAGCGCAGGGTTCAATTCTGGGACTTGACCTCTGGAACATCGTATATGTTAGCATTCTCCGCATGAAAATGCTAGAAAACACGCTTCTAGAAATGTACGTGGGCGACATTGGTGCGGTGCCAACAGCAAGATATACTCAAGATGTACAAATGAAATGAAATCAGGTGATGCAAAGACCACTACCCTGGATGCAAGAACACAGCCTAAGTTTAGCTACAGAAAAGATAGAGGTAGTCCTGCTAACCAAAAAGAGAACTCTGACCAAAGCGGTCAAGTACCTGGGGGTAGTCCTTAATACGAAACTCACCTCTGGCAACAAGTAAAGGGCACGACGGAACGGGCTGCAAAAGTAACGACATCACTAAGCAGACTGATGGCTAACATAGGAGGCCCGACGGCCAACAAAAGGAAACTGCTAATGACAGCAACAAATTCTATTCTCCTGTGTGGGCTGAAGCCTTATGACAGGCGAAATACAGGAAACAGATATAATTGATATTAGCAGGAAAAACGAAAGGGAATTCGAAACCGAAATGGAAGCTATTCTTCAGGCGAAAAAACACTCAAAACAGTAATGTCAAGAGAGATGAAACTCAGAACGTAGGGTCAATATAGTGAAATGGCCACCTCAATCTCCAGACACTTAATTCCGCTTAATTATGTATGGGCTGATATAAGGAAAGGTGTTTCAGAGAAACAGCCCAGATATACTAATAAGCTTTGGGATGCGATTCAATCCTGCTAGTATGCCATTTCTTCGGGGAGATGTCAGCCATTAGTTAACAAAATGTACGGCTGTCGTTTCCAACAAAGCATATGCAACGAAATTTTAAAAATAATAAATTGAAATTGAGAATAAAATAAGGCCAAACGAATTCACTTATCTAAAATAAAATAAGGCCAAATCGTCAAAATGTTTATTTATCAAAAAAATTACATTAATGTTAGTTTTTTATTTCTTCACTTAACTTCATTTCATGATCTTTCCACTGGTACCAAACATGCTATATTTTCTGCAACATATTACTTAATACAAACGGTTAATTTAAAAAAAAAGTGTCACTGTGGGAGCGAGCAGTAAGTACAGAAAATATAAAAAAATGTTGCAAACAAGTAACGTGGGCGGATAAACCCTGCGGAAAGGGGGTTGAAGTTCCTTTTGCCTGCGAAGCAGACCACTAAGGTACCTTCAAGACATAGGCGTCTACCTGACAGTAGTTGACATAACCTTAGCGGAGCGACGAAGTTTAAATTGTAATACTATATGTACATTGAAGATAAAAGAACCAAAACCGTGGAGTCAAATGTGTTCACTTTAATTATTTCAAATTCATTTATATCGGATACACAAAGTTAAAAGCAATAAAAAGTTAAATAACTAATAATTGGAGTTATTTCACTTTTGCACAAAGCAAATTAAGGCCAAACCCACTAGGGTTTTCCTATAACGACTTGACAACCTTTTTTTTTAAATAAAAGGCAAACCATTTGAAATATTTCAAAAACTTTACTATTGGCTTGAAGTGCAATCAATGGGTTCGTCAATAAGCAAAATATGCGTTATTGGTCGGGTGAAAACCTACATGTGCTTCATGAATCACCACTTCATCCACAAAAAATAACTGTTTGGTGCGGTTTGCATGCCGGCGGCGTTATTGGGCTATATTTTTTCGTCGACGATAACGATCGTCACGTTACTATGAATGGTCAGCGTTATCGCGCCATGATTATCGATTATTTTTGGCCCGAATTGGAAGATATGGACTTGGACGATATGTGGTTTCAACAGGATGGTGCCACAAGCCACGCAGCACACGCTACAATCGATTTATTGAAGAGTAAGTATGATGAGCGTGTTATCTTAAGACATGGGCCAGTCGATTGGCCGCCTTATTCGTACAATTTAAGGCCGCTTGACTATTTTCTATGGGGCTTTGTTTAGTCATTGGCTTACGTCAACTCGCCGACGACGTTGGAAGAGCTCTGAGCCAACATTGAAGGCGAAATAGTGCCCGTTTTGGCTGAAATGTGTGGCCTAGTCGTTGAAAATTGGGTCCAACGAATTGACCGCAGCAAACGTGCCCGCGGTGGCCATATGAACAAAGTCGAGTTCCATTCATAAATGCTTTGATTTTACTTCAAGCCAATAATAAAGTTTTTGAAATATCTCAAATGGTTTGCCTTTTATTTAAAAAAAGAATTGTCAAGTCGTTATTAGAAAACCCTATATTATTTTGAATTCAAATAAATGGACTTCGTATATAGATATTATCGATAATAGATTAATTTCTATCATAGATGCATGGATTTTAGATTTACATTAAATTATGTGTAAGAACAAATTGAAATATAAACACAAAAGTTAATTGTCATATGTAAATTAATAAGCAAAGTAAAATTGTATTTTTAAGAAAAGAGGAAATGTTAGATACATTGAGCCTTAAGTGAATTTAAAATAATTTGTAAGCTAATGAAATATGCAAAGGAAAATATTATATTATGGATTCATAAATATGTTATATCTAGTAACATTGTTTTAATTTCCGGCTAGCAATATGAGAGAATTAATCAGTCTTTAACAGATCTGAGAAGAACATTTACTTTTACTCTCTAGGGAGATCTTTGTTCACATACACAACATATGCTTTTAAAAAAAAAGAAAACATTTTTTTTCTTCAATAATTGTTGACAAATTAAGTTTGGGGCAACATATACTTTGAAATAGTTAATGAATTCGTAACTACGTGTTTAACGATACCCCTTTTGTTACATATAAGTTTAATTTCTGCCTAATCTGGCAGAAATTCTCATCCCAACCCTCTTACGAAGTAGCAAACATTGTGAAACTAATCAGATGCAAAAGCAAGACCTAGCTGTAAAAGAGTGGGTACTGATCAACTGTGGAAAGAACCACAGCAATAAAGGAAGAGATCTGCTACTTGCCGACGACAGGCAGATACGGGGTTGGTTGTCAAAGAGCAACGCACAACGCTACTAATGAGAAAGCACAGATATCAACGCCGTGGGTGAGTTGATTTTTGAATTTGTTAATTTTCCAAACTTGTTTTGTTTAACAGAGTAAATTGCCCTACTTTCTATACAAAAAACAGAGAAGAAATTCTCGACTTTACAATCAAAAATATGCATGCTTAAAAACATGTTAATAACTTGAGAGTACCTATTAAAGAATCCTTCACGGTTCACCTTAGAATTCTCTTCACTATAGACAGTGGACCGTACAAAACAAGTTCCGAAATCCTAGGAAATGTAACTAGATGGCGTATTTTAATTGGACAAGCAAACATATGGAACTACCCGCAAGGGTGTACCTTCCTGAGCGCCTTTTCATTCACTTTGCCGCTAACCATGGAGCTTCAAACCTAGGGAAAGCCTTCATTATGAACTGTTAAAGTTAGGTTAAAGAAAGTCATAGCCAAAAGTCTGGAGAACTCCAATGAAGTCTGGACAAAAAATACCCGGGAATCATCATTGCTTCTTAGGGAAACTCACTTCTCGGTCTGTAAGGATGCTTATTAACACGTATTAACTGACACCACAACATCAACTCCCAACAAATCTATAGACCATAATTAATGATACCAACTATACTGGATTTTTCAGTACCATACTCTATTCGAGGTCTAGATACTGGATGAATTTCCATACTGAAATTTCATTAGTTTTATCAGCGTACTACGAATGTTGAATAAGATCTTTCAAAGAGCAACATTTGTGCGCATGTCGAACGCAATGTTTCACAACACCAAATGTCAAATAAAGCTGTCAAATGTAAATTTTTGCGTGTTTTTTCGTCATTTTGTTCTCGTCCAACATTCAATACCGGTTTATTTCTATTCAATAAAATTGCAACAAACCGTAGAAAGATAAATTCGTAACTAAAAAAAAATATTCGTTTTTGGAAGCAAAAAAAAAAAAAAAAAAAACATTTGGAGTTCTTAAAATACAAAAAGGCCTTAAGAACATAAAAAAAACTGTTAGAAGCGAAACTGTAACAAGAAAACAGGGTTAAAAACAAGAAGTTTATGTTGTTTACCATGTTTGTTTGGTATACAAGGTGGCGCAAAATGATTTTGAGTGATGGTCGCCAAGTGGTTGCCGCCAGTGTTGATATACATTTTTGCCTTATCGCATTTTCCATGTCTTTTCGCAAGATTTCTGGTGATAACTGTTCGCATTCCTGTCGAATATTCTTTTTAAGAGTTGCGGTTGTCTGAGGCTTGTTAGCATAAGCCTGCGACTTCAAGTAGCTCTAAAGGAAGAAGTCTTTAGAAGCCAAATCGCCAAAACGGGAGCAACCAGGAAACGCTTTCTTCACAATATCCATTGTGGCTCGTTCTGTGTTTGCGGTTGCACTATCTTGTTGAAACCACATGTTCACCAAGCCCCTTTCATCCATTTCGGGCTGTAAGAAGTCGTTTATCATGGCCCTGTACCCTTCGCCGGTAACAGTGACCGTATTACCGATGGCGTCCTCAAAAAAATACGGCTCAATCACTTCTTCCGCGTGAACGTCGCACCACGCACAGTGGCTTTGAGTGGATTTTATGGCTCTTTTTGCATCACACGCGGATTTTCAGTGCCCAAAAAACAAAGAGTTTGCTGAATGACGTAACCGCTTAAGTGGAAATGCGCCTTGTTGCTCATGATCATTTTCGACACAAAATCGTCCTCTTCGTTGTTGAGATTGAGGATGGCTTTACAGTAATTCACACGCGACCTATGGTCAGAAGGCATTAACTGATGCACTGTTTGCACTTTTTAAGGGAATATATGTAAGTCTTTTACTAAAATTCGCTGTAAGGTCCACCTGGTGATACCCAATTGCGTGGCCCGTCATATGGTTGATGTTTCTTCGTTCTCAGCGACATCGGCAGCCCAGTCGCGATATTCTCGGCCGAATGACCAGTCCGGTGGCGGCCACGCCCTGCCTAATCCCATGTAGGTCCACTCTGTTCGAGTAGAAAAGCTAAGTGCCAGAGCGTTTGCCCAGTTGGCGCAACAAGATTAGGAAAACGACGTCGAAATTCACGCTGCACTAACACCAGCCAGTGATTATTGGTCAAAAACATCGATACAATTACTCCACGCTCTTGCGGAGTATAGCGTTCATTGCTTGTCTGTTTGTATCCTCCTACCGTCTAATTCACAAATGTCAAATATGATTGATGTGAGACGCCATTTGTAAAAATTATACCATCTGCCGATAGAGTGATTAATGTATGTATGTAGATGTATGTGCAGCTGTCGATATAAATTTCCCCTTTTTGTTTTGGAGGAAATTTTCTCCACTAGTGGGTGGTTTCAGCTCCTTCTCGTATGGTGACGTCATAAGTGCCACGATTTTCCTCCGTCCGCTGAAGAGGTTACCTTAGTCGCTATCATCTATTTTTGCCCCTGCCTTTCATTGTCTGATCTATGATTTCTTCTCTCTTGGTACGTTTAGATTATGGACTGGAAATCTGTATTCGGTGTAAGAGTGTGCCGAGACTCTCGTATGGACTAGAATCAATTGGAAGGAAAACGTCGTGGGTTTTATGGAGTGAAAATCTCTTTGATTTAACGCGAAATTTATTTATCTATACAAAATGTGATAGTTGGATATAAATTCGGGTTAATTCAGGTTAGTGCAATTTGTTTTGTTTTTTATAAGACGGTGACCACGAGTTTGACCTTGAGACCCATTTGCAAGGTCAAACGAAGGTCACTTTTGATTTTTCAAATGATAATTCCTGATTTTCATTGCTCAGTCGTATTCCTCAATGGGGCACACGACTTTGTCTCAAAGGTCTTATTCATTCAGTGCTAGATACCACTGCACTGGCACGACTAAATCATAATCGGTTTCCAACGTTGTTAGGGTGTTAGAAGGTCTAGATTTGTTTTGAGGAAGTCATTATTGCCTGGAGTGAAGTTAAAACTCAAAGAAGAGACAAATTGTCCTAAACTTATCTAAGAGTGTATGATGTGCACCTTGCCCTTTTTTTTTACTTGAACGGAAATGTACTTCATTTAGAAGTTCGATATTTGTTTTGAGTAACTAATTATTATTAGTAACGTTTTCCAGATTAATAGTGCAGGCTATTTCAATTCAAGAGAAAATTAAAATGAAATTAATTTATGGAGAAAGTGGAAGGAACATCGATGGTGCTGTTGCTCTTTACGCCCAACGTTTCCCAGACCAGATACGATCGCGCGCTTCCTTTTATAGGGTCATCCAACAATTTACTGGTGAAGGAAGTGTGCAACCAAAGAAAAGGAATCGGTCAGATAGGGTGGCAGTTGAGGACAATGAAATAGCAGTGTTATCGTGAATCAGGAATTTCTCAAACGACTGTCTGTAAGATATTACATCGGCATAAATACCATCTTTATCATGTTTCAATGCATCAAGAACTTTCTAGTGAGGATTTTCGCAACAGGCTTTCCTTTTGTCAATGGGCACTTCAGCAAATTGAACGAGACCCCCTTTTCTTTGCCAAGGTGTTATCCTCTGATGAGTCGACTTTCACCAATCACGGTATGGTCAATCGACATACTATGCATTACTGGGCTACCGAAAACCCTTTTTAGTTGCGACAAGTTGAACGCCAGCACCCTTGGAATGTTAATGTTTGGGCGGAAATTATTGGGGATAAATTAATAGGTCCATATTTTATTGAAGGTATCTTGAATGGCGAAAAGTATGCAAACTTCTTGCGGGACCATCTTCCGGTATTACAAGAAGAACTGCCATTGGAGTTGCGACAAACAATGTTGTCCAGGCCATTATTCCCAAGTAGCCCGGGGCGTATTAAACAATGTTTAACATCAACGATGGATCGGACGAAGAGGTCCGAGGCAATGGCCTGCTAGATCACCTGATCTTTCGTCACTTGATTTCTTCTTGTGGGGCTACTTAAAAAGTGTGGTTTACAGAAAAAAGCCAAAAACACGTGAGGACATGAAAAGACGAATAACTGAAGCTTGCCGGAAGATTACGCCAGAAATACTTCTCAGTTCTGTTAGTTCATTTAGAGCGCGGATAGACAAGTGTATTGAAGTGAATGGTGACATTTTTGAGCATTTGTTGAAATGGTCTCTTGAAATAAAAGTCGAAATGGGAAGAATTCAATGATTCAAAAGTGGGAGGCAAGGGGACTCACTCTAATTAATCACCCCGAAGGAAACAAAATACTGCTACGTCCACGTCATTGTTTCTGGGTTATGCTAAACTCAGTATGTAAAAACAAATGACAAGCCTATGAGCAATACGACTGAGCAATGAAAATCAGGAATTATCATTTGAAAAATCAAAAGTTACCTTCGCTTGACCTTGAAAATGGGTCTCAAGGTCAAACTCGTGGTCACCATCTTATGTCCCGTTTAGAACCTTGTGACTTTTGTCTGAAACATTTTTCGCGATATCGCGTATTTTGAGAGTAATTTGGATGCCTCAAGTTAAAAAACTCACCCTATATATGATGTGTCTGTGCACTATAGGTCGGTTAAGACTCTAGGTTACGTGTATATGTATGTGTGTGATAAAGGTGGGTTGTGGACTCTAGGTTGCGTGTGATCCAATAATTGTAGACTCTAGCTTGTGTGCGTGAGTAATATGAATGGTTGTGACTAAAGGTTGGCCTGTGACCAATGGGTGTGGACTTCACCTTGTGTTTGAGGAGTTTGGTTATGAATTGGATTGTGCGATTCTGGGTATTTTTTTTTTTTTTTTTTGTAATCAGCGCGCGCTGAAGGGGTTTTTGTACCCTTAAAATATTCGTACACAGCACGGGCGAAAGAAATTTAGGGAGGAAGAAAAAACAGGTACCAATGTTCATTGTTTTTAAATGTTTGTAAATTATAACGACCAGGAAACACAGAGGTCGGCAGGGTATTCCATAAGAGAATCACGATATTTTAGAGTACGTCCGAAAATGGGCTTGAGGTAATACTGGTGAGTATTCATAGCGAGACGGGTGTTACGGTTGAAAGTTTGAATGGTAGACATTACTTGGGTGTCAATTGAATGACTGATATTAGTATCACCAATGAGTCTTATCGCAAGGTTTTGAATTTTATGTAAGTGGGGATAACGTACGTAAAATATATTGTGTAAATGCAGTTACTTTGCATGAGTGAAGCACTCTTTGTTGGTTTGATGGTTTGATAACGATGGTAGGTACTTGTGTTAAATGAAGTTCGAGAGTTGCCAATTTTCTTTTCTGTATTTTGGTTGGATTTTAATTTCTTTAGGTAGAAGTTTGTCTGTAAATGTATATAAATAAAATTTTAAGAGTTCCGGTATATACTAGTTTTCGGTTAGTTGTTTGTTTGAATTAGTTGGTAGAGGGAAAAGTTTCAGGGTATGTCTTTACAATACAGCCTAAACTCCATTTTGATGGGGGAAAACGTTCATCCTTTATTAAGGTCTCCTACCTTTAATTGTGGCTTAGGTCGCTGTTGTAACCACGACAAGTAATCTTGGTGTCACTGCTTCCAAAATATTTCTTTTGATCTACCAGCGATCAACGTATTCGTATGTGTCTGTGGTCAGATCGGGATCTGGAATAGTACAATTATATTAGATTAGACTGTTGGAAAGTGTACTGGGGTCAGTGCGCGGAAGTCGTCTGGGTTTCCCGATAGGGGGCAGAGGGTCTCGAATTGAGACACGCTTCGATCTGAAACAAAAGCGTGACGAGCTCCTCAAAAGAAATCGTCCCTTCACTGACGATTCGAAGGTACCGAAAATGAGGATTCCCAGCTTTTAATCGGAATACCTTCAAGTAACTCCTTTGTGTTCAATGTCCATTTATGTAGTTTGAAGCCACCTGCCTAAAGTGATTCTCTTATTTACTTTTTTTTCCTCTGCACACTTGCTTGGTGCCTGTGCCGGAAATAAGATCATCGAGGAACGATCTTTTTTATCCGATGGTAGTGCTGCAAAAACTCATCTGCTAGGTGTCGCAACGTTCTTATTACAAGCCAACGGAGTTTCAAATGTAATTGTGTTGAGACGGTAAACCTTGATGGCTTCGGTTGGATCATTGCGCCAAAGTACCAGCAGGTAAAGAGAATCTCTTTCGTTGCCCCAGGCTTGGCGGTACATCTCTCCGATGCAAGCGTGATATCTACATACTTCTAACTAGTACCGCTGCTACCAAACCCAGCACCGAGACCTCAACATTAGTAGACGTTGGCTTTAAACGAAGTGATTGTTTAAGTACTTGAATCAAGCGAAACTTTAAATAAGGCATTTCTCCCGGAGCAAACTTGGTCTTCAACAAAACCGTGGAAATTAAAACTTATGTTATCTTACTTGAAAATTGATGGGATCTTCCATTGCTAGCACCGATTCTTTCTTACACATTCTCAATAACATTTTAACTGTGTCTGGTAAAAGCAGTTGTTCAAACCACTCGTCAATTGTTTGTACGTTTCCAAGTACTTGGCCTTATGACCAGCGGATGATGGAACTTCCGGTTTGGTGCATCGCAGAATTATCTTATCACCTAACCACTCTTAAGAATCAAGAATTATTGACCCATAGGTCTCTCCTCGTTTCCCTCGTTTCTTTTAAAAACTCAATAAACAAAACCTATGCGGATCTCAACTCGCTTATCTTACAGGAAAGACACTAGAGAGGGTATTACACTGGGTTGTAGATACCATAGAAAAGAATATGCAATATCTGCATTATTACAAATATATACGAATATTCTTTATTAGAATATCACAGCCTGAACTGTGATGTCCACACTCTGCGAAGCAACTTGAATAATTTTGTAAATATTCCATCATTTCGTACCACTCACTTTAGAAATTTCTACTCTGTCGTGTCCTATAAGCTATTTAACAGGTCTCCTTCATCGATAGCCTACACCAGGAGGTATTACATTTTGACCATAATGAAATTGAAGTTTTGTTGTCCTACTTACTTTAAAAATGAAATGAACCCAACAAATAAATATAAATGTATGTATGTAGATCTTACTTTTCCTACTATTCTTTTGCTTCTACAATTTGAAATAATATAATAAACTGAAAACCCACAATACCTTCATTGTATACACTATATTAAGTGGCATCTATCTCTATTTCTATATTAAATACTAATGCTGCTACCTATTCTTATAACAATGCTAATGTTTTATTGATTTATTTTGTTGCGATATCATACACACACTTTATTTAATTAACTTGACTATTTTAAGAATAAAGGAAAGAAAAATAAATAAAATAAAATAAAATTTGAAAATTTAAAAGAATTCTTGACAATTCCAAAATTCCAACATTTACTGATTTCCAGAAATCCTTTATATTAACAACAGATGCTTCAAACACTTCCTTATTTGTTCGGTAGAGACAGACCAATAACTTACATCTCAAGACCATCACCCACCGACTTTTTCTTTGAGCAACCGTAAAGCAAATGCCAAGCTGAAGAGATGGATTGCGAGAATAAAAGAATACAAATATGAATTAGTCTACAAGCCAGGAAAACGTATCTCGCGGCCGACGCCTTATCCAGACTCAGGTCAGAAGCCGATATTTTATCAACATCCGACTTACAGATCATGCACAGTTCAGACCTATTGCAACATTGTGAAGCTGCTTTAAATGTTTTTTACGAATCAGCTGGTTATCTCAGAAGGACGAGAATTGTTCGCATACGAGGAACCCCATTGCAACATTTGGGAAACATTACCTCCGCTTCAGGAAAATAACTGCGGAATCTTTGAGCAATGCCCTAAAGGCAAAATAAAATCCGAACGTGCTAAATGGAATAAAGATTCCCAAAGCATTTATTCCACTCCTTCAGGAAATATCTACAAATGCTTTTTTTTTTAACTCAAGTTTAGAATAACACGGAGATTAGTCGAAGATTTGCGTAATGAGGAGAACAAAATCAGAATCATTCAAGAAGAGCACAACAGAGAACATCGGAACTACTGGGAGAATAAGGAACAAATACTGGAAAAATTATTTTTCTCGAAAATGAACAATTTGATAAAAAATTCATTAAGCACTATGGAATCTGCAACTCAAATAAATATGACAGACATCCGCCAAAACCTGAACTTCAGGAAACACCGATTCCTACTTGCGCCACTGAAATAATGCATATGGATATTTTCGAAAGAGACCAGGAAAAATTTACAACCTGTCGGCACTGTATTTAAGAAAAAAAATTATTAAGATTCTTCACTACTTTTCAGTGCCTCAACTAATCGTAACTTATAACGAGAGCGTCTTTATCATTCCCATCATTTCAAATTATGTACATTAAGGCACTTGACATAAAAACCTACCTGACTCCTCCTCAAAAAAGCGGGGTTAATGGAACTATAGAAAATGTACATTCGACGATATTAGAAATAACGAGGTGCTTGAAGATGATCGATACAACAATTCCATCCATTCGGTTACTAAGAGAAGGCCCAGTGATGTATTTTGCAGAAGAAGCCAAAGAATCAATTACTAAAATCTTATTGATTTCTAAGCTTAAGTGAACGAGGACCTTACAGAAATTATTAAAAGTAAACAGAAAAAGAAGATCATCCAAGAAAACAAAAATATAAACATTCCAAAAACATATCAACCCGGGAAAGTTATATACGCAGCCGTCAAATGACGCGATGGTAAACAAATACCCCTCTACACAAAGAGTCACCGTCATTACCGAAACCAGCAAAAAGATTCCCAAGTCCCAAATCATAAACTCTTCTGAGTAAATCTGTTTGTCCTTTAATTTTAGTTCCAAGGGCTGACATTCGGCATCGTCAACATATTTGACTATTATACAATAAACCAGTATTCACCATGAATCCAGGGAATGGCAAGATCATCAGTAGAAATTTCACATTACCGACCTGACGAGCTATGAAGATGTCATGAAAGAAATAATAAGCTTGACAGGAGGCCAAACAGATAAGAGCAGTATTCTCCGACCGCAATTGCTTCACTAGATTCAACAAGCCGAATGATTGTTGAGACAGCTAAATGGAGTGACCCGAAGGAAAGTGAGACCAATAAATTGGCTTGTATCAGCGTGGAAGTGAATAGCAGCCACACCCGATGCGACAGATTGGGACAATTTATTGAAAACACAAACCGTCATCACCGAAAATTTGGCTATGGCTATTACAAAATAAACAAGCACCTGACAACTGTTACACAAGCAATTCTCAAAACTTACAAGGTCATCAAGAGAATAGACAGCATCAGTGTAGACAAATATATGAACAGATATTATACAACCAACTAACAACAATCAAAGATGAACAACTAGCGAAAAAAGGAATTGTTAACACTAATCTGCTGAAGAAAGAAGGAATTCAGGAAGTAATCTCTCAAATAGAAACCCTTCCTTATAGTAACGAAATAGAATTAACAGAATACGCGTAACCCATCAACCTACAGAAAGAGGATGACTAGCCTAAAGGACCTTAATCATGCAGTGATTTATTCAATATCAATTCAATACAATTCAGAACAACAAGCGAATCCACCTTGAAACAAATTAACTTCTGTTAGCTCATGACGACATGTACAGTATTAAGAGTACATGTAATCATATGCTGTGTATGAATCTTTGCAGCGACAGGCAACTCAACTCGAAAAACTACCAACAGAGCATTGCATAGGTCAAGTGTTAAAAGCAAGAAACGCAAGTTGCGACTTCCAATTCAAAACTTCTGTTAGAGAACACAATCTTTCTCACCAACTTCAACGGAACTTTAAGGCATGAAAACGAAACATAGATAATGAGTGGAACGTTTGTAGTTCAATTTTACAACGATACAATAGCCCTCAACGTTAAAATCTATACCAACCGAAAGGTTAGAACCTTCCAGATTTTGCCTCCTATAATACAAACAAATGTAACTTTGAACAAGATGCAATTACATTTAAAATCTATTCACAATTTATAATTGAGCAACATTTAGAGACTAAGCAAATTTTCAAATGTTAATTGAAGTTGGACTTAAAGAAGAGACATTCGTCTCAGGAAAAATAAATTTTTTCACAAATCTCCTTAAAAATCCATTTACTGGACTAGTTGGCCGTACTAGCACACACAAGTTCTAAAGAGTACGAAGTGTAGTAAGGATTTTGTTGCCCAACTTACCCTGAAAACCGATTTCCGTCCACGGTGTTTTAAATATCGACCAGTTTCTTTTGCTTTATGACAAAATGTTGTCTTCGCCAAAAGGGTAAGAACGCATTCTGTAGATGCAAGGCCCAAGATGGCTTCATCAATATGAGGTAAGGAATCTAGTGCAGCAATGATTTGTTATAAAGGTTTGTCAGGATATTCAAGAATATTATAGTGGAAAAAAAAATACACTCACCTTTTGAAGAATAATTTAGTCTTAGTTGTCCGCATAGATCTCCAAATACTTTTCGTTTACTTTTTGTAGGCACACAAAAATTGTCCCAAAAACAGCCTTTGAAATGACAACCAGCTTTTCTCATAAAGAGGACAGTTAGCCTTACCACGATTTTATTCACAGGAATTAGACTGCCTGGCAAGCGAACTTTCGAAAAAAACAATGTATGCAGACGTTAACCCATGTGCAAACATAATATAGACACTGTACCGAAGAGCGTACAAAAGTTATCAAAAAATATTCCACAAAATGAACAACACGCGTGCGATTTCAATTTTTACAATTTTGTGAATGAAAAAATCTGATTTTAAATTTCTCATTTTTATTTGAACTGGGTTACTTTGTTTGATAAACAGTACAGTAGTTTATGTTTCAAGTTGTTATATGACCGAGAGAGAAAAAAGATGGATTTGAAATGCGGCTCCTGTAAAAAGAGAAGACGTGATGCTGAGACAGAACTTAAACAAGGTAGCTATGGTAATATTTTTCAACTAAGCTTTTTGACTATGATGCTTCGGCACTGCAGTAAAAAGAGTTTCTAGTAATATTATGTGAAACTAGTTAGAAACTAGGTGAGAAACTAGTTTCATTAAGACGTTGAAACATTAAGGTTAATGAATTGAAAAACGTGAGAGGAACACATATGCAAGTGAGCTAAAAAGAAATGCAAAAGTTGAAGTAGAGGCGAAAAATAATCAGAATGCAGATAAGACAAAATCAGAATTAAAATCAAGTGTAAATCCTTGCCATTCGGGTATACAAGTGCCAGGTATAAACAGATTTAACAGTGGCGAGGTATTAGTATCGTGCGAGAATGTACAATTATTGGAAACGCTAAAGGATAATGTAAAGGAAAACTTGGAAAGGATTATAACGTGAACTTCTAGCATGAGAAAGACCAGAATTAAAAATAGCTTTATTTCGGATAAATTGAATGAAAATTAAATGCTAAAAGATGCGGACATAAATTTAAGGGTATGTGGAAAAATAAAAATAAGAAGACAGAGTTTGAATGTGATGGATTTGAATGTGATTGGTTTGAATGTGAAAATTTTAAACGAAATAAATAAAGCAGGTAAAGTAAGCGTGGGCTGAAATAAATGTCCTGTAATGGAAGCAATTTATGTGAAAAATTTCTGGGCTTCAATCATGTAAGTATGGATTGCAAGAGCGAACGTAAATCTGATTGTCTGAGATGTGTAAATTGTATGAGAAATAATTAGGAACTGAAATTGAATCTTGAAGTTAACCACCATGCATTTGATTATAAATGTAAAGCTTATAAGCCGAAAATTACAATGATATTAAAAAAAACGATACATATAGCAACTATTTTTTAAGGCGAAAATATAGCACAAGCATACAATATTATTTAAATATTCCAAGTTTGTTGTGAAATAAGAGTGAAGTCGAATTATTGTTCCAACCATATTGAAGAATCTGAGTTTGAAATTAACTTCATTGTACTTCATTGTAGGTGGTGGCGATGGCGTGATGGTTGACTCACTGGCTGTCACGTCACCTACTTGGTTTCGAAACTCGGTAGGAATACAACAGCAAATTTTTCAAAATCGTCGGCGGATAATGGCATTAAAAATATTTAAAAATTGTAAAAAATGTAAAAAAAAAAAATAAAAATGTTGTGCGAAAATGTCTATGAAAAAGGTAATTTCCTTCAGATTTACAACGGATGAAAAAATATCTCCTTTATAATTATAACTGTCATTGTACTTCATTTCGGTATATGTCATTCATTTGAAGCGTAAACAACAATATTTTTTTCACTCAAATATGTCGAACTTTTTTTTACGGGGAGTTCTTCTTCGTTACTTTAATATGAAAAAAAACTGCTGCCGAAAGTCTTCGTATTTTGGTTGAAGTTTATGGTGAACATGCGCTAGATGAGCGAATGAGCCAAAAGTGGTTTTCACGATTTAAAAGTGGTGACTTTTGCTTGGAAGACGATGAACGTCCTGGGCAGCCAAAAAGGTTTGAAGATGAAGAACTGGAAGCATTATTTAACGAATATTGTTGCCAAACACAAGAAGAGCTCGCAGAATCTTTGGGTGTCACTCAAGCAGCCATTTCAAAACGTTTAAAAGCAGCTGGATATATTTAAAAGCAAGGAAATTGAGTTCCACATGAACTCAAGCAGAGAGACGACGAAAGACGGTTTTGCATGTCCGAAATGCTGCTGGAACGCCACAAAAGGAAGTCATTTCTGCATCAGATTGTTACTGGTGATGAAAAATGGATCCATTAAGACAAACTCAAGCGCAAAAAATCATATGTGAAACCCGGCCAACCAGCCAAATCAACGGCAAAGCCGAATATCCATGGCGCGAAGGTAATGCTCTGTATTTGGTGGAATCAGATGGGTGTGCTGTATTATGAGCTGCTAAAACCGGGTGAAATCATCAATGGACAACGATATTGAACACACTTAATCCGTTTGAAGAGAGCAGTAGCCGAAAAACGCTAGGAATATGCGACCAGACACGAGGCAATAATTTTCCATCATGACAACGCTCGGCCCCACGATGCTATTCCGGTTAGGAACTATTTGGAAGACAGTGGATGGGAAGTCTTACCCTACCCGCCTTATAGCCCAGACCTTGCCCCTTCTGACTACCATTTGTTCCGGTCGATGCAGAACGCCCTCACTGAAATACGGTTCACATCAGAGCAGAATATCAAAAATTGGCTTGATTCATTCTTAGCTGCCAAGCCGTCACATTTCTTTTGGGATGGGATCCACAATTTGCCAGGAAGATGAGAAAAAGTCATAGCTTCAGATGGGCAATACTTTGAATAATACTATTGTACATGTTTTTCTTAAATAAACGTTCAAACTTTGAAAAAAAAACCGCACGAATTAAAATGTATACCCAATACATTAATTGGATTACATATATGTATTTTCCATCTTTATGAATCTGATAATCCAGTTTATTCGTGTATTGTAATTTACATTTATGGTACATTTACGTTAACATCGGAACATACTCTCCTGATAAAAACACTCATGGTGAAGGGACAAATTTGTCCACACCGTGGGTGAATGAACAAATTTTAATATTTCTGCGAAGAAGAAACAAAAATGTAAGTGAAAAAAATGTCTATTGTCTTTATTTAGTAAATCTAGTTCGTTTTTAATTTATGAAAAGAAGAACAAGAAGCGGAAACAACAAGAACAAGAAATACAATTCAGGATATAAGATTCATTGGTACAGCTCAGGATGCGAGGAAGTCAGGTAAGTTTGCATTATGCATAGTGAGAATATTTTTTAGAAAATTAAATTCTACTTTTTCCGTAAAATTCACCGTCCATTTTAATCAAATTAATTTACGGGACATGGAGATGCTATGCATCCATACACTATGATAATCCCGAAAAGGCTGTTTGCTACAGATCAGGTTTGTTCTTATTATTTATGTTTCCCACTTATTTGTACGCACTTACGACCTATCGATTTTTTTTTTTGATAGAAATTCTTTGATTACGAAGCTGATTTGAATAATGAAATGGGAGGGTGAGGACCTAGGCGGATTACGAAGTTGATAATGAATGACTTGTAATACATGGGCACTTGAGGGATGAAGAGCTTCGAACTGAAGATAAACTTTGTCCCGATACGTCTCTTGAAAAAAAATCAAACTACGATAAATCTGTGCATGAAAATTGCAATCAACCATACGACTGTCATACAATCATTGTGAATACGTGCATTTATGTTTTGTGAACCACTGTTTATTGAAGAACTTGGAAGGACATATCTTGAACCTATTACACCAACAAAGAGCAACAAAAAATGACGTAAACTTGCTGACTTGTTTTAACCACTTTCCGTTGTTTAACAATATTCAATTCTAGTCAACATTTCTTTAGCAAGGAAAACCCCAAATAATATATCTAACTGTTTAAGGTGATACGACAAACAAATAATTTGCTAAAAAATATATATAATATCTGAATTGTTTATGTGACACATAAGGTACCTTGAATTCTGAATTGAATTGAAATTTCTGCAAAAATTAAATCTGTTCGCATTTGCGTTTGCTACGAAAATTTGCGGAAAAAATTAATTTTGCACTATTTCCTCAGAGTTAGGTTATATTTCGTTTTAAAATCTTAGAATGGAGATATTTGTGATACTTCTTTCAAAGAGAAGTTTCGTTCAGTAAGCTATCTTAAAAAAAAACTGCTTCCCATTTTTGTGGAACTATTTTTTATTTTTCATTTTTCAGGATGCAGAATAGGCCTACATTATTTAAGGTTAATGTTAAATTAATTTTATTTATTGAATTAAGTATTCAAAACCGAAATTGAGAAAAAGACACTAAGTATTTATATGAAACATATCGCTAATATGCAGTAAGAACAATTAATTATGTCTTTGTAGTCCAAATGTTGAATCTGCAAGGAAAAAGGCATTAATCCATTTGCGCCTTCTGTACTAATAAAAATAATAAAAATAATCAATTAACTTTTACGTGTATTTATCAATAAATGTCACTACTTTTCAATTTTAAATGATAAAAAGGGGATTCACAGTAAAGTAAACGCCATTTTTTGACATTTGGCAATATCATTTTTTGGATTTAAAAGGTATATTTAACAGGTTTTTGGTTTAGTTTCAAATCTAACGATTAGATGGTGCTTTTTCTGACCAAATATAAGATTTATGTAAGTATTTAGTTTATTGTTGGCTATCTAGTACAATAGGCACAAGTAATATACAAATAAAAAAAATTTCGTTGTTTTTTTTCAGAACTGATAAAAAATGTCAGCTTTCCAAGCCTGTAAAAATTTTATTAGTCTCGAAGAAGCCGTAAATGCTATAGCAGACGAAGAAAGCGAGAATGAATATGATGTAGTGATTATACCGCCAGATTCGGCCGTTGTTACAGATGAAGAAGAAGGCGAAGATGACATGCAGACATCGGATTTACCTAGATACATTGCAGGAACATTGGAAGTGATGCGTCGGCATCATGATTCTTCTGAATGGGAAGACAATGATGATGAATCTTTGTCTAGTAGAAGAAGTCGTCCATATTCTCATGATATAAATCCTAAATGGAGACAATGTCCACCATCTTACTCAGCCCCGACGTTAAAATTACCTAAGAATACATGAAGTAAAAATGAAGTAAAAGGCTTGTCACTACTTAGTTAAAATTTTTGAAAAAATATTCGATGAAGAGGTTTTGGATTTCATTTTAAGCAATACGCTATTATATGCAGGCCAGAATAATAGACATGGCCTTGAAATGGACAAAGATGATCTTCGAAGTTTTCTGGGAGTGCTAATTATATCTGGATACCATAAGCTCACAAGAGATCGTAAGTATTGGAGCTATGATGAAGACCTGTCAGTAGCCCTTGTAGCAAATTCTTTGTCTCGAAACATTTTTCTAGACATAAGGTGAAATTTGCATTTGGTAGATAAAAGCTTAGCAAATGGCTCGCAAGATAAAATTTTTAAAGTGGGGCCTTGTTTGTAATCTTCTTATACAAAAATTTGGGGTATTTTATGAAGATATGTCAATTGATGAGTCTATAATCAAATATTGTGTCCACCTCTCATCAAAACAGTTTATTAGAGGTAAATTCGGATATTAGATTCGGATATAAGAATTGGGTGGCACACAGTTCCGATGAATATTGCTTCTCCTTCGATTTATAATGTAGAAAAACAATAGAGATTACAAAAGCACCTCTTGGTACCAGAGTTGTGAAATCACTGCTTTCAAAAATGATAACAATACTTGAAGAGCACACAATATATTTTGACAATTTTATTACAAGTTGTGATTTACTCAAAGAATTGAAGTCCGGGTATTAAACCACGGGAACTATACGCGATAACCGGACAAAAAAATGTCCACTATGCCCTGTAAAAAATTTGAAAAAGTTAGCACGAGCTGAGTTTGACTATATGTTTGACTATATGTTTGACACAAATAATGAAATTTTGCTTCTAAGGTGGAAAGACAAAAGCGTATATACTACATATAGGTACAAATTTTGATACCGTATAACATATTTGCAAAGTAAAACGCTGGTGTTCACAGAGTAGAAAAGGGTGAACGTTAGTATTCCACATTTATTCCAAAATTACAACAAAGGAATGGGCGGCGTAGATGAGATAGATGGATCTATATCATTGTATCGCGTGAGTACCATATTCGTGGAAAAAAATGTTGGTGGCCTATTTTCACATACTTGCTTGATATGTGCTTAGCTAATGCTTGGCGTCTACATGCTTTGAGTAGCTCTGAGCGCTTTACCTAGCTGGCTTTTAGAAAACATATAGCTTGACATTATCCTCACCTGCGTAAAAGCAATAAAAACCACCCATCTGGCTCGGCAAAAGCGGGTCCGAGCCCAACTAACACAACCCTGCAAAATTTCCCAAACAGTTACGTTGTGTTTTGTGTCATACTCGTATTAAATAGCAATGTGTACAGTGTCAGAAACTATGTGTATTGATAAGGACTATTTTAGGAATTTTCATTCCTAGGTGCCCACTGTACTATAAAAAGTACACCCCAAAAACCTCTTGTTTTTTATTTTATTTAATTATTTTTTTTTTCTTGTAATTTTAACTAAGAAATACGAAATGTGAAATGTAGCCCCAAGTGTACCATTAATAAAGTTATATTGTATAACAATAACAATAAAATTGATAGTTTTCATTTGGGCGTTAATGGGTTATATGGTATTTATGGCTAAACCGAAATATGGTATAAACTTTTTACTCACATGTGTTTAGTCAGCATACAATGATTAAACCCTTGGAACGTCTTTGGTGGAACTGTTGTAATCCAAATGTTGATTCTGCAAAGAAAAAGACATTAAATATATGGCAAATACAAAATATATACTTTTTACTAACGTTTTCTTAGTTAGTATAATTTATCCACATTTCGTCACACGGGCGATCAGCAGAAAACCGGTTTTGATTTTCCAATATCTGAAAAGTTTGCCACTTGTTTCATTTTATCTATGGTCGCCACTATAACTGCTCTTTGCATGGGTTCTATGACTTTCTTTATTTTCCACATTTTAAGACTTTTCACAAGTGATTTTGGGACTAAACCCGTAGCTGAAACAACGATTGGGTAAATTTTGACGCTGTTGGAACGGACATTTTTTGCAGTTCTTTTGCTAAATCCGTGTACCGTGTATGGTTCAGAGAGATTGCAATGTCGTATATTTCGATTTTATTTTGTTCCTTGCAAAACACGACAATATCAGGCCTGTTTGCTAGGATAGTCCGATATGTTATTATTTCTCTATCCTAGTAAATTACTGCAGCTGAAATTTTTTAGTACTGGTGGGGCTCACATTTATAGTACTCCGTTTCTTTGTAATACAAATACAAGATTTTTCCGACACTATTGTGTCTGTTTGTATAATCGTAACTTGTCAGGGTGGTACAGCCAGCTATTTTATGCTCAATAGTTTCCTTCACAGAATCGTATCGCCCACACTCATCACTAGCAATGCTTTTCCCTAAAATATGCTATCTATAATTTGTTGTTGTAATTTCAACAACTTGCTAACAACTATCTTGGATGGTAATTGATCTGGTTTTCTTTTATAGAGTATCCATAAGATGTTATCATAATCTTCCCACGATATAGGTGAGCAAGTTTGCATTTTTCAATGGCAAACTCCGTGCTGATATCGTCACTAAACGCTATGACTATGTTGATGAGCCGATGTATTTTGTCTTTAGTTGGAGCGTAGTTTTTCAGATCGTCAACCAACAGCAAGAGACAAATCATCTTATTTTGGCTGCTTTCTTTTAATTCGTATCCCATATTTGTTCTGTTGATAAACCTACTTAATGGATTCAGTGTCAAGTAAAACTATAAAGGACTGAAAAAGTCTCTCTGCAGCTTACCATTGTTTATTTTGATAGGGTTAATACTTAGTCCCCCCCCCCCAAGGTTTAACTTGACGGTCTATAATTACTTGAGTTATTTCAGTGTGGCAATTATGTTTTCGCTCACTCCATATAGTTGCTATTTTTTTATGAGGTACTTATGGGATAGAGAGTCGAACACTTTTTTTTATTCTATGAAGCACATACCCAGGTTTTTTTTCTTCTTGTTGTACTATGACCGAATCTGTAATTAGATGGTCTTTACAACCTTTTGTATTCCGGCTGCATCTTTTCTGCACGGGTATTGTAATGTTGTTTCTGCTACAATGTATAGTATATACACTCTATTAGCTATCAATTTAATTTTATTTATGTTAAAAGCTTACATGCTGTACTCTACTGAATCGGGTCATTTTCTTCCCCTCCTTTTGGTAACAGAAATATATTCCCTATTGTGATTTTCGGTATAATTTCCGGTCAAAGAAAGATTAAAAAAAAAAACACCTCGCTGTGTGTGCATATAGAACAGAGATGTTTTAATTCAATGGTTGGAAACTTTATCTGACCCAAGTGACCCAGGAGAGTTCCAATTCTGCGTTTGGTCTATTTCTTCACTTATCTCCTCCATGGTAATTTCATCTTGACTCATTTATTCTATGTTAATAACTGCCGTTTGATCGTCAGTAACCCAACTAGCATTATCATTGTAGTTTCTGGGCTCAGACAATTTACTTGACCAATATCTTGAAGCTTGATCAATTGGAATAGTTTGTTATTGTTATTATTATTATTATTAGTATTATAATATTATTAATATTATTAATAAATAACAATAATTATTATTATTATTTTCTTTTTTTGTCTGATTTCACGCTATTACGTTACATTATAAATATACGTTACATTTTCAGGACCTTAAATCGAACAAAAATATAACAAGTCTTTATTGTATTGAAGTTAATTTAAAAATTGGCGAACTATATATTACCATATTCTGCAGTGTCTAGAATGATGGAATTTTGAACTTTCGCTATATATTTCTCACTGGTATCGAGGTCTCTCAGATGTTTCTTGAGGTTTTTTTCTACTAGTCCTGTTACACTTATTATTATTGGTACGGTCTTGACTTTCCGCAGGTTCCAATGGTTTTTGATATCTATTGCTAGACTTTCGTATCTCCTTTTTTTCTCATCGTACGTCCTTTTGATGTTATTATTGTTAGGAACAGCGAACTCAATGAATGTCATATCAGGTCCGTTATGGTCAACTCGATTTGCAGTACGAAGCTTTAGTTCATATAGGATCTTAACTTCCTCGTTTTCCACCACAGGCTCTGGTTCATAACGGTAATACGGTTGCAATTCTTGCAAAGGTCCAGCATTTTTGCATAACTGTTGGTGGAAGACCTTAGCGACATTGTTGTGCCTTCGGAGATATTCGGTTTGTGGTAGATTTGTACATCCTGAGATGATGTGTTCTATTGTCTCATTACGTTTTCTGCATATTCGACATTTATCTTCTACAGTATTGTCTCCTCGAATAAACCTTGTATAATTTCGTGTAACGACAACGCCATCTTGTATAGCTATCATGAAACCTTCCCTTTCGGAAAACAGTTCTCCTACCCGGAGCCATAAGTTTGACATTTCTGTGTCAACATGTTCACTCCCAAGTGCTTGATAGTGTCTTCCATGTACAGCTGATTGATCTTTTAGGTTGAGTGGAGTGAGATTGTCGTCAGCTTCCATAGTTATTTTTGCAAGGTCTGAGATGAGACTTTTCTCAGTAAAATATCTTCTAAATGAAAATACTTGCCTTGCATGCATGCCTTGTAGATCAATAATTCCCCTACCTCCTTCTCGCCGGGGCTAAGACATTCGTTCTCTGCAAGAATTCGGATGGTATACATAGATTATATTTAGTCAATAAGGTGCGGATCTTTCGCTGCATGTCCACAAGATCTGTAGTGGACTATTTGATTATACCAAAACTGTAGGTCAATACCAGTTTGTCATAGGTGTTTATTGCTTTGACTAAATTCCTGCCGTTTAAATGGGATTTTCCGATTTTATGCATTCGCCCTTTAAACACGGAGATAAGATATATATATCTGTTCCCAGATATGTGTAAACCTCATTCTGTAGCATTTCTTTAATCCCGAGGATTAATATTATTATTATTGTTATAATTATTATTATTATTATTATTATTATTATTATTATTATTATTATTACTATTATTACTATTTTTATTAGACACCTCGAGAGCCCCACGACTCCACTAGAGGAAGTCTCAACACGGAGAAAATAAATCACTGCTGGAGAAGCGCAGGGTTCAATTCTGGGACTTGACCTCTGGAACATCGTATATGTTAGCATTCTCCGCATGAAAATGCTAGAAAACACGCTTCTAGAAATGTACGTGGGCGACATTGGTGCGGTGCCAACAGCAAGATATACTCAAGATGTACAAATTAAATGAAATCAGGTGATGCGAAGACCACTACCCTGGATGCAAGAACACAGCCTAAGTTTAGCTACAGAAAAGATAGAGGTAGTCCTGCTAACCAAAAAGAGAACTCTGACCAAAGCGGTCAAGTACCTGGGGGTAGTCCTTAATACGAAACTCACCTCTGGCAACAAGTAAAGGGCACGTCGGAACGGGCTGCAAAAGTAACGACATCACTAAGCAGACTGATGGCTAACATAGGAGGCCCGACGGCTAACAAAAGGAAACTGCTAATGACAGCAACAAATTCTATTCTCCTGTGTGGGCTGAAGCCTTATGACAGGCGAAATACAGGAAACAGATGGCCGCAGTCCCAAGTCGTGGTGTCCGCATCGCGAGCTCATATAAAACACTCCGAAAAGCAGCTATATTGGGAATTCAAAACCGAAATGGAAGCTATTCTTCAGACGAAAGAACACTCAAAACAGTAATGTCAAGAGAGATGAAACTCAGAACGGTGGGTCAATATAGTGAAATGGCCACCTCAATCTCCAGACACTTAATTCCGCTGAATTATGTATGGGCTGATATAAGGAAAAGTGTTTCAGAGAAACAGCCCAGATATACTAATGAGCTTTGGGATGCGATTCAATCCTGCTAGTATGCCATTTCTTCAGGGAGATGTGAGCCATTAGTTTACAAAATATACGGCTGTCGTTTCCAACAAAGGATATGCAACGAAATTTTTAAAATAATAATTTGAAATTGAGAATAAAATAAGGCCAAACGAATTCACTTATCTAAAATAAAATAAGGCCAAATCGTCAAAATGTTTATTTATCAAAAAAATTACATTAATGTTAGTTTTTTATTTCTTCACTTAACTTCATTTCATGATCTTTCCACTGGTACCAAACATGCTATATTTTCTGCAACATATAACTTAATACAAACGGTTTATTTCAAAAAAAGTGTCACTGTGGGAGCGAGCAGTAAGTACAGAAAATATAAACAAATGTTTTTCCGCAACCAAGTAACGTGGGCGGATAAACCCTGCGGAAAGGGGGTTGAAGTTCCTTTTGCCCGCGAAGCAGACCACTAAGGTACCTTCAAGACATAGGCGCCTACCTGACAGTAGTTGACATAACCTTAGCGGAGCGACGAAGTTTAAATTGTAATACTATATGTACATTGAAGATAAAAGAACCAAAACCGTGGAGTCAAATGTGTTCACTTTAATTATTTCAAATTCATTTATATCGGATACACAAAGTTAAAAGCAATAAAAAGTTAAATAACTAATAATTGGAGTTATTTCACTTTTGCACAAAGCAAATTAAGGCCAAACCCACTAGGGTTTTCCAATAACGACTTGACAACCTTTTTTTTTAAATAAAAGGCAAACCATTTGAAATATTTCAAAAACTTTACTATTGGCTTGAAGTGCAATCAATGGGTTCGTCAATAAGCAAAATATGTTATTGGTCGGGTGAAAACCTACATGTGCTTCATGAATCACCACTTCATCCACAAAAAATAACTGTTTGGTGCGGTTTGCATGCCGGCGGCGTTATTGGGCTATATTTTTTCGTCGACGATAACGATCGTCACGTTACTATGAATGGTCAGCGTTATCGCGCCATGATTATCGATTATTTTTGGCCCGAATTGGAAGATATGGACTTGGACGACATGTGGTTTCAACAGGATGGTGCCACAAGCCACGCAGCACACGCTACAATCGATTTATTGAAGAGTAAGTATGATGAGCGTGTTATCTTAAGACATGGGCCAGTCGATTGGCCGCCTTATTCGTGCGATTTAAGGCCGCTTGACTATTTTCTATGGGGCTATGTTTAGTCATTGGCTTACGTCAAATCGCCGAAGACGTTGGAAGAGCTCTGAGCCAACATTAAAGGCGAAATAGTGGCCGTTTCGGCTGAAATGTGTGGCCTAGTCGTTGAAAATTGGGTCCAACGAATTGACCGCAGAAAACGTGCCCGCGGTAGCCATATGAACAAAGTCGACTTCCATTCATAAATGCTTTGATTTTACTTCAAGCCAATAATAAAGTTTTTGAAATATCTCAAATGGTTTGCCTTTTATTTAAAAAAAGAATTGTCAAGTCGTTATTAGAAAACCCTATATTATTTTGAATTCAAATAAATGGACTTCGTATATAGATATTATCGATAATAGATTAATTTCTATCATAGATGCACGGATTTTAGATTTACATTAAATTATGTGTAAGAACAAATTGAAATATAAACACAAAAGTTAATTGTCATATGTAAATTAATAAGCAAAGTAAAATTGTATTTTTAAGAAAAGAGGAAATGTTAGATACATTGAGCCTTAAGTGAATTTAAAATAATTTGTAAGCTAATGAAATATGCAAAGGAAAATATTATATTATGGATTCATAAATATGTTATATCTAGTAACATTGTTTTAATTTCCGGCTAGCAATATGAGAGAATTAATCAGTCTTTAGCAGATCTGAGAAGAACATTCACTTTTACTCTCTAGGGAGATCTTTGTTCACATACACAACATATGCTTTTAAAAAAAAAGAAAACACTTTTTTCTTCAATAATTGTTGACAAATAAAGTTTGGGGCAACATTTACTTTGAAATAGTTAATGAATTCGTAACAACGTGTTTAACGATACCCCTTTTGTTACATATAAGTTTAAAATATGTTATTTTCAAAAAGAGCCTAATCTGGATCGTAGTTAGCTAATGTTAGTTACGGCCAGAAGACAAGACTTTAAAGTTTCTTAACTCCGCAGTAGAATAAACCCTGCGACTTTCCCCATGACCATCGGGTGAGGTACCCGATTTCAGTAGTGGTTTGAGCGCATTTAATACATAAAACCTTGCATAAGAATGGAGGGCTAAGGATTAAACCAGTCAGTGGACTGGCTTCCAAATCGGCAGGTTCAGTGTTCGAATCCCAGCCTCGCCCGAAAAACATTCGTTTTTTTTATTTCATTTAACAAAAATAAATAAACAAGCCAACTTCCATTAATAATTGATGCCACCCATGGAGCAAAATAACCACTGAGCCTAAATATTTTTCTCTCTCTCACTATCCAATTTTCCGAAAAACTTAATACGTTCTCCGGCATTTTAAGAATAGTAATACCGTCTTAAATGTTAAGTTCTTTTAAAAAAATATATATACTGAAGAGCATGAAGAACAAATTAAAACCGGCTAACCGGACGGATTTGATGGAGCGGGCTGGCAAAATGAGGTTAAGGTGGTTGATTGCGGGAAAGAAATATCTCTGAGGTTCGTCAACAAGACCATATTTACCTGGAGAACTCTGGAACCCTCGTTGATAATTGTTCGCAAAACGAAAGAGGAAAATTCCTCTTCGCCATCACATAAAAGTATGAGTCCTTCCTCATGCAACTCACGAAGTAGCAAACATTGTGAAACTAATCAGATGCAAAAGCAAGACCTAGCTGTAAAAGAGTGGGTATTGATCAACTGTGGAAAGAACCACAGCAATAAAGGAAGCGATCTGCTACTTGCCGACGACAGGCAGATACGGGGTTGGTTGTAAAAGGGCAACGCACAACGCTACTAATGAGAAAGCACAGATATCAACGCCGTGGGTGAGTTGATTTTTGAATTTGTTAATTTTCCAAACTTGTTTTGTTTAACAGAGTAAATTGCCCTACTTTCTATACAAAAAACAGAGAAGAAATTCTCGACTTTACAATCAAAAATATGCATGCTTAAAAACATGTTAATAACTTGAGAGTACCTATTAAAGAATCCTTCACGGTTCACCTTAGAATTCTCTTCACTATAGACAGTGGACCGTATAAAACAAGTTCCGAAATCCTAGGAAATGTAACTAGATGGCGTATTTTAATTGGACAAGCAAACATATGGAACTACCCGCAAGGGTGTACCTTCCTGAGCGCCTTTTCATTCACTTTGCCGCTAACCATGGAGCTTCAAACCTAGGGAAAGCCTTCATTATGAACTGTTAAAGTTAGGTTAAAGAAAGTCATAGCCAAAAGTCTGGAGAACTCCAATGAAGTCTGGACAAAAAATACCCGGGAATCATCATTGCTTCTTAGGGAAACTCACTTCTCGGTCTGTAAGGATGCTTATTAACACGTATTAACTGACACCACAACATCAACTCCCAACAAATCTATAGACCATAATTAATGATACCAACTATACTGCATTTTCCAGTACCATACTCTATTCGAGGTCTAGATACTGGATGAATTTCCATACTGAAATTTCATTAGTTTTATCAGCGTACTACGAATGTTGAATAAGATCTTTCAAAGAGCAACATTTGTGCGCATGTCGAACGCAATGTTTCACAACACCAAATGTCAAATAAAGCTGTCTAATGTAAATTGTTGCGTGTTTTTTCGTCATTTTGTTCTCGTCCAACATTCAATACCGGTTTATTTCTATTCAATAAAATTGCAACAAACCGTAGAAAGATAAATTCGTAACTAAAAAAAAATATTCGTTTTTGGAAGCAAAAAACTGATAACTGATAACTGATGGTGATAACTGTTCGCATTCCTGTCGAATATTCTTCTTAAGAGTTGCGGTTGTCTGAGGCTTGTTAGCATAAGCCTGCGACTTCAAGTAGCTCTAAAGGAAGAAGTCTTTAGAAGCCAAATCGCCAAAACGGGAGCAACCAGGAAACGCTTTCTTCACAATATCCATTGTGGCTCGTTCTGTGTTTGCGGTTGCACCATCTTGTTGAAACCACATGTTCACCAAGCCCCTTTCATCCATTTCGGGCTGTAAGAAGTCGTTTATCATGGCCCTGTACCCTTCGCCGGTAACAGTGACCGTAGTACCGATGGCGTCCTCAAAAAAATACGGCTCAATCACTTCTTCCGCGTGAACGTCGCACCACGAACAGTGGCTTTGAGTGGATTTTATGGCTCTTTTTGCATCACACGCGGATTTTCAGTGCCCAAAAAACAAAGAGTTTGCTGAATGACGTAACCGCTTAGGTGGAAATGCGCCTCGTTGCTCATGATCATTTTCGACACAAAATCGTCCTCTTCGTTGTTGAGATTGAGGATGGCTTTACAGTAATTCACACGCGACCTATGGTCAGAAGGCATTAACTGATGCACTGTTTGCACTTTTAAAGGGAATATATGTAAGTCTTTTACTAAAATTCGCTGTAAGGTCCACCTGGTGATACCCAATTGCGTGGCCCGTCATATGGTTGATGTTTCTTCGTTCTCAGCGACATCGGCAGCCCAGTCGCGATATTCTCGGCCGAATGACCAGTCCGGTGGCGGCCACGCCCTGCCTAATCCCCTGTAGGTCCACTCTGTTCGAGTTGAAAAGCTAAGTGCCAGAGCGTTTGCCCAGTTGGCGCAACAAGATTAGGAAAACGACGTCGAAATTCACGCTGCACTAACACCAGCCAGTGATTATTGGTCAAAAACATCGATACAATTACTCCACGCTCTTGCGGAGTATAGCGTTCATTGCTTGTCTGTTTGTATACTGCTACCGTCTAATTCACAAATGTCAAATATAATTGATGTGAGACGCCATTTGTAAAAATTATACCATCTGCCGATAGAGTGATTAATTTTGCGCCACCGTGTATGTATGTAGATGTATGTGCAGCTGTCGATATAAATTTCCCCTTTTTGTTTTGGAGGAAATTTTCTCCACTAGTGGGTGGTTTCAGCTCCTTCTCGTATGGTGACGTCATAAGTGCCACGATTTTCCTCCGTCCGCTGAAGAGGTTACCTTAGTCGCTATCATCTATTTTTGCCCCTGCCTTTCATTGTCTGATCTATGATTTCTTCTCTCTTGGTACGTTTAGATTATGGACTGGAAATCTGTATTCGGTGTAAGAGGAGTGTGCCGAGACTCTCGTATGGACTAGAATCAATTGGAAGGAAAACGTCGTGGGTTTTATGGAGTGAAAATCTCTTTGATTTAACGCGAAATTTATTTATCTATACAAAATGTGATAGTTGGATATAAATTCGGGTTAATTCAGGTTAGTGCAATTTGTTTTGTTTTTTATAAGACGGTGACCACGAGTTTGACCTTGAGACCCATTTGCAAGGTCAAACGAAGGTCACTTTTGATTTTTCAAATGATAATTCCTGATTTTCATTGCTCAGTCGTATTCCTCAATGGGGCACATGACTTTGTCTCAAAGGTCTTATTCATTCAGTGCTAGATACCACTGCACTGGCACGACTAAATCATAATCGGTTTCCAACGTTGTTAGGGTGTTAGAAGGTCTAGATTTGTTTTGAGGAAGTCATTATTGCCTGGAGTGAAGTTAAAACTCAAAGAAGAGACAAATTGTCCTAAACTTATCTAAGAGTGTATGATGTGCACCTTGCCCTTTTTTTTTTACTTGAACGGAAATGTACTTCATTTAGAAGTTCGATATTTGTTTTGAGTAACTAATTATTATTAGTAACGTTTTCCAGATTAATAGTGCAGGCTATTTCAATTCAAGAGAAAATTAAAATGAAATTAATTTATGAAGAAAGTGGAAGGAACATCGATGGTGCTGTTGCTCTTTACGCCCAACGTTTCCCAGACCAGATACGATCGCGCGCTTCCTTTTATAGGGTCATCCAACAATTCACTGGTGAAGGAAGTGTGCAACCAAAGAAAAGGAATCGGTCAGATAGGGTGGCAGTTGAGGACAATGAAATAGCAGTGTTATCGTGAATAAGGAATTTCTCAAACGACTGTCTGTAAGATATTACATCGGCATAAATACCATCTTTATCATGTTTCAATGCATCAAGAACTTTCTAGTGAGGATTTTCGCAAGAGGCTTTCCTTTTGTCAATGGGCACTTCAGCAAATTGAACGAGACCCCCTTTTCTTTGCCAAGGTGTTATCCTCTGATGAGTCGACTTTCACCAATCACGGTATGGTCAATCGACATACTATGCATTACTGGGCTACCGAAAACCCTTTTTGGTTGCGACAAGTTGAACGCCAGCACAATTGGAATGTTAATGTTTGGGCGGGAATTATTGGGGATAAATTAATAGGTCCATATTTTATTGAAGGTATCTTGAATGGCGAAAAGTATGCAAACTTCTTGCGGGACCATCTTCCGGTATTACAAGAAAAACTGCCATTGGAGTTGCGACAAACAATGTTGTCCAGGCCATTATTCCCAAGTAGCCCGGGGCGTATTAAACAATGTTTAACATCAACGATGGATCGGACGAAGAGGTCCGAGGCAATGGCCTGCTAGATCACCTGATCTTTCGTCACTTGATTTCTTCTTGTGGGGCTACTTAAAAAGTGTGGTTTACAGAAAAAAGCCAAAAACACGTGAGGACATGAAAAGACGAATAACTGAAGCTTGCCGGAAGATTACGCCAGAAATACTTATCAGTTCTGTTAGTTCATTTAGAGCGCGGATAGACAAGTGTATTGAAGTGAATGGTGACATTTTTGAGCATTTGTTGAAATGGTCTCTTGAAATTAAAGTCGAAATGGGAAGAATTCAATGATTCAAAAGTGGGAGGCAAGGGGACTCACTCTAATTAATCACCCCGAAGGAAACAAAATACTGCTACGTCCACGTCATTGTTTCTGGGTTATGCTAAACTCAGTATGTAAAAACAAATGACAAGCCTATGAGCAATACGACTGAGCAATGAAAATCAGGAATTATCATTTGAAAAATCAAAAGTTACCTTCGCTTGACCTTGAAAATGGGTCTCAAGGTCAAACTCGTGGTCACCATCTTATGTCCCGTTTAGAACCTTGTGACTTTTGTCTGAAACATTTTTCACGATATCGCGTATTTTGAGAGTAATTTGGATGCCTCAAGTTAAAAAACTCACCCTATATATGATGTGTCTGTGCACTATAGGTCGGTTAAGACTCTAGGTTACGTGTTTATGTATGTGTGTGATAAAGGTGGATTGTGGACTCTAGGTTGCGTGTGATCTAATAATTGTAGACTCTAGCTTGTGTGCGTGAGTAATATGAATGGTTGTGACTAAAGGTTGGCCTGTGACCAATGGGTGTGGACTTCACCTTGTGTTTGAGGAGTTTGGTTATGAATTGGATTGTGCGATTCTGGGTATTTTTTTTTTTTTTTTTATAATCAGCGCGCGCTGAAGGGGTTTTTGTACCCTTAAAATATTTGTACACAGCACGGGCGAAAGAAATTTAGGGAGGAAGAAAAAACAGGTACCAATGTTCATTGTTTTTAAATGTTTGTAAATTATAACGACCAGGAAACACAGAGGTCGGCAGGGTATTCCATAAGAGAATCACGATATTTTAGAGTACGTCCGAAAATGGGCTTGAGGTAATACTGGTGAGTATTCATAGCGAGACGGGTGTTACGGTTGAAAGTTTGAATGGTAGACATTACTTGGGTGTCAATTGAATGACTGATATTAGTATCACCAATGAGTCTTATCGCAAGGTTTTGAATTTTATGTAAGTGGGGATAACGTACGTAAAATATATTGTGTAAATGCAGTTACTTTGCATGAGTGAAGCACTCTTTGTTGGTTTGATGGTTTGATAACGATGGTAGGTACTTGTGTTAAATGAAGTTCGAGAGTTGCCAATTTTCTTTTCTGTATTTTGGTTGGATTTTAATTTCTTTAGGTAGAAGTTTGTCTGTAAATGTATATAAATAAAATTTTAAGAGTTCCGGTATGTACTAGTTTTCGGTTAGTTGTTTGTTTGAATTAGTTGGTAGAGGGAAAAGTTTCAGGGTATGTCTTTACAATACAGCCTAAACTCCATTTTGATGGGGGAAAACGTTCATCCTTTATTAAGGTCTCCTACCTTTAATTGTGGCTTAGGTCGCTGTTGTAACCACGACAAGTAATCTTGGTGTCACTGCTTCCAAAATATTTCTTTTGATCTACCAGCGATCAACGTATTCGTATGTGTCTGTGGTCAGATCGGGATCTGGAATAGTACAATTAGATTAGATTAGACTGTTGGAAAGTGTACTGGGGTCAGTGCGCGGAAGTCGTCTGGGTTTCCCGATAGGGGGCAGAGGGTCTCGAATTGAGACACGCTTCGATCTGAAACAAAAGCGTGACGAGCTCCTCAAAAGAAATCGTCCCTTCACTGACGATTCGAAGGTACCGAAAATGAGGATTCCCAGCTTTTAATCGGAATACCTTCAAGTAACTCCTTTGTGTTCAATGTCCATTTATGTAGTTTGAAGCCAGCTGCCTAAAGTGATTCTCTTATTTATTTTTTTTTCCTCTGCACACTTGCTTGGTGCCTGTGCCGGAAATAAGATCATCGACGAACGATCTTTTTTATCCGATGGTAGTGCTGCAAAGGCTCATCTGCTAGGTGTCGCAACGTTCTTATTACAAGCCAACGGAGTTTCAAATGTAATTGTGTTGAGACGGTAAACCTTGATGGCTTCGGTTGGATCATTGCGCCAAAGTACCAGCAGGTAAAGAGAATCTCTTTCGTTGCCCCAGGCTTGGCGGTACATCTCTCCGATGCAAGCGTGATATCTACATACTTCTAACTAGTACCGCTGCTACCAAACCCAGCACCGAGACCTCAACATTAGTAGACGTTGGCTTTAAACGAAGTGATTGTTTAAGTACTTGAATCAAGCGAAACTTTAAATAAGGCATTTCTCCCGGAGCAAACTTGGTCTTCAACAAAACCGTGGAAATTAAAACTTATGTTATCTTACTTGAAAATTGATGGGATCTTCCATTGCTAGCACCGATTCTTTCTTACACATTCTTAATAACATTTTAACTGTGTCTGGTAAAAGCAGTTGTTCAAACCACTCGTCAATTGTTTGTACGTTTCCAAGTACTTGGCCTTATGACCAGCGGATGATGGAACTTCCGGTTTGGTGCATCGCAGAATTATCTTATCACCTAACCACTCTTAAGAATCAAGAATTATTGACCCATAGGTCTCTCCTCGTTTCCCTCGTTTCTTTTAAAAACTCAATAAACAAAACCTATGCGGATCTCAACTCGCTTATCTTACAGGAAAGACACTAGAGAGGGTATTACACTGGGTTGTAGATACCATAGAAAAGAATATGCACTACAAAGAGTACACTATTGCTGCATTCCTGGATATTAAAGAAGCATTTCATAACGTAAACACGGGTTCTATGAGGACGGTTTTGGTCAAGCTCCATGTAGAAACAAAGAAAGCGCAATTGATTGAGTATATGTCAAAGAGCAAAATTACCAATTAGGAGTTTGCTGGAAACATAGTCAGGAAAGCGATATCGAGAGGAACTCTACAGGAAAGAGTGATCTCTCCCGTGTGATTTCCTGTTATAAGGTTGTGTGGTTTTAAGGCAGTAGCCTATGCCGACGATATAGTCATTCTGGTAGGAGAAAAACATTATCCAACGATCAGCGAACTACTGGAGTCGGCTTTGAACATATAAGCAAAATGGACAGCGCAAAATGGGTTAGGAAAAAATCCATCAAAACCCGAACTAGTGTTGTTCACAAGAAAAAGAAAGCTAGAAAATTTTAATTTTCTCAGAATCAATGGCGTAAGGATACAACTTTCATCTGAACCTAAATATCTGGGGTTTATCCTACGCAGTGAGCTCAGTTGGAAGCATGACTTTGAAGAAAGAACCTAAAAAGCATTAGGAGCATTCTGAACATGCCAAAGAGTTTTTGGCAAGCATTAGAAGCTTAGATCATGTTTAATCTACCTAGGCCATAGTTAGAGTGATTCTTACTTATGGTGCGTTGGTTTGGTAGAATACTGCGAAAAAACACTTGTTATCTCAAAACACTCACACAAGATCAAAGACAAGACTGTGGTGCAGTAACAGAAATATTAAGGCCCACTCTTCAAGCTGCACTAGAGATAATTCTCAATCTCCTTCCTTTAGACGAATTAATAAAATGCACGCCTTCTAAAAGCATCTATAAAAGAGGAGTACAAACTATAAAAACGGAAGAAGTGTAGTAGTAGTAGTAGTAGTACTTTAGTACTTTATTACTGGCGCCCTAGGGGCTATTGAAATTCACAATTTTCAAAATAATGATTAAGTACTTAAGTTTAGCAAATTCCAAACATTTTTTTTAAGATTTAAAATTGGTGATGTTCTTTGTGTCATGCGGCAAATCCTTTAATAATTCGAAACCCTTATTAAATATTAAATTTTTTGTACACGTACCTACTCAACGTGTTTGACACCCTAATATCATTACTGTTTCTTAAAACATATGGCTGGACATCTCTTATATGTTGGGCATAGTTAAATAAATGTTCTCGCGTTAAATCATTCTTAATTTAATATGAAAATACTAGGATTTTTATCATAATTCTTTGTTTTACTAACAACCACTTTAACGGATTTAACATAATATTAACATCAACATATATATTGTTTTTTAAGATGTAACGCAACGATACAACGTTTTCACCACATAGAAACAAAATAGTTGAACAATACAATAAAGTCATATATATATTTATTGCACTTAGTGTCGACACCGTATGTAGGATTCTCTTTAAAAAAAATCCTTATCTTTTAGATACCTTTTTACATATGCAACCAACATGTTTCTTAAAGCCTACTGTGTTGTCAATTAATATGCCTAAATACTTTAATTCGTCCACTTTTTTAATATTTTCACCGTCAATCTTATGTCCTTTCCTGCTCCCTCGTTCATTATTATTCATTTTTTTTAAGAATTAGTTTAATTGTTTTTAGCTTTTAAGTCCTCTTGCATTTTAAAGCGGTAAGTTTACTATGATACTTGTATACACCCTGCCTGACTCGAACTGCAACTTTTTTATTTTTTGATAAATTTTATTGTGCCAAAGCAAAAAATTTTGGAAAATACATCAATTTCTAAATTGTATCAGTAGTTGTCAATATGTCCACCTTTGGCGCGAAAAATTTCTTTGAGACGGCAGAAGAAAGCATCGCACGCTGCACGCAAGTGGCTCTGTGGTATTTTAGCCCATTCCCGGCAAAGTGCTTGCTTAAGGCGGTCCAAACTTTAGTATTTTTTAGTGCCAACCTTCGCCTTCAAAATACCCGAGAGAGAGAAATCCAACGGATTTGCATCCGGAGAATTTGGAATTTAATATGTCGAAGAAATGAAGTGTGGAACATTGTTTTTTTAACCATTCTTGGTTGACGCGCGCTTTGTGAGACGGTACCGAGTCATGTTGAAATGTCCACGGTCTCCGACCGAAGTATTTTTTTGCGCAAGGCTTCAATACTGCCTCTAAGACAGTTTCACGGTATACGATCGCATTAATTTTGACGCCACAGTCCAAAACTACGAGCGGAGAGTGACCATCGGCGGTTATGGCGACCCAAACCATCACCATGGGTGCTGCCTGCTTTCTGGTGGCCATCCGAAGGTGTTAGTTTTCGAAGGACCTCTCTGGCAAGTGAACTCGGTCATTTTGTTTGTTGACATATTGCTCTATAACAAATAACGGCTTATCGGAAAAAACCAAATGATGGCTTTATCTCTATTTTTCTGGCCATCAAGAACAGAATATTTATAAATGATTGTTTTACACGCTATACTCGAGCTTTATTTATGGAAGTCAAAAAATTTAAGACTGAAAAAAATTATATATATCGTATTTACATATGTATATGTGGTTTCAAAAATCTCAAATTTTGCAAAGAAAACTAGACAAGGGAAAGATTGTTGCTGTAAGATCATTTGAAGGTTTGGTGAATTTGTAAAAATAAACCCAATAGCACGCTTTTTTTTATTGTCATGGATTAATCGCTGGATACTCAAAAAAATAAGACTAAAAACCAAACTGGGCAAAATATGTCAGAAACATCCATTAAATACTCGAATAAAAAATCGGTATAAAGGCTTATGTAAGAATCTAAACAATCTCATAAATAAGTGTCGTGATAGCTATTATCAAAGATGTTTACTCGTTTCGCAAGGCGACCCCAAAAGAGAATGGAAAGTGAGAAATGCAATAACAAACTCAAAAGTTACGTATGTTTCTAAAAAGTTCTCCTTAATCATAAATGGCGATGTCGTTGATCAATCTAACGAAGTCACAAATAAATTTATTGATTTTTTCGCTAACGTTAAGCAAAATGTGAGAGCAACTGACCAATGCAGGCCAATTGGCCAGAAGTCTTATGCTTAATTAAGTCACTTAAGAACTCATATGCCTGCATTGAACATAGTATCTCGAAGTTTATTTTAAAAAAAACTTGAAATTGTTCGTAAACATAACCAAAGCGTTTTATATGGTTGACCATATAATTCTCCTGAACAAATTATATGGTTTTCCTTTGTATTTCCTATTTAAAAGATAGAATGCAAAAAGTGAAGGGTGGGTACGTGCTTAGCAATGCAGCGGTGATCAATCTAGTTGTACCACAAGGATCAGTTCTTGGAACCATCTTATTCCTTGTCTATTTAAACTCACTTTTCAGTTTGCCATCTTAAGGTAAGCCAACTGCCTTTGCAGATGATGTTGGTATCGCATACATCTCAACTAATCCACTGAATCTCGTAACCGATTTAAACTTTGATATATATATAAAAGTAAGAAATAAAACCAAACTAATGTTTGGTCAATTTAAAAATACAATATTCATCAGATACGAAAATGTAGTTTCTTGGCGTAGGATGCAGCAGATATAAACTTACAAACTGCTCGTCTCCTGATTTCGAAACTAAAGATATGACAAAAAATTGTTACTCTAAATTTTTGAAGTAAAAGTTTTCAAAGATTTTAAATATCTTGGTGTGGTAATAGACCAAAATATGAGCTGATCTAGTCACATTTTAAATTTGAAGCAACACCTGTGTTCCTCTGTTCGTAACTTGTACCTTCTCAAACTTAAAAACTTAAAACTTTGCGCACAGGGTATTTTGGATTTTTTTATTCTAAGTTGCATTTTGGCATAAATTGTTGGGGGGGGTGTTCACAAAGAGAAAAAACAACCTTTGCTGGTTCTACAAAAGTGTGCCATGAGAAATATTTGTGGTGTGTACCGATCAGCTTATTGTATTGAGCTGTTTAGGTCTCAAAAAATTCTGCCAGTTAGATATCTGCATTATTACAAATATATACAAATATTCTTTATTAGAATATCACAGCCTGAACTGTGATGTCCACACTCTGCGAAGCAACTTGAATAATTTTGTAAATATTCCATCATTTCGTACCACTCACTTTAGAAATTTCTACTCTGTCGTGTCCTATAAGCTATTTAACAGGTCTCCTTCATCGATAGCCTGCACCAGGAGGCATTACATTTTGACCATAATGAAATTGAAGTTTTGTTGTCCTACTTACTTTAAAAATAAAATGAACCCAACAAATAAATATAAATGTATGTATGTAGATCTTACTTTTCCTACTATTCTTTTGCTTCTACAATTTGAAATAATATAATAAACTGAAAACCCACAATACCTGCATTGTATACACTATATTAAGTGGCATCTATCTCTATTTCTATATTAAATACTAATGCTACTACCTATTCTTATAACAATGCTAATGTTTTATTGATTTATTTTGTTGCGATATCATACACACACTTTATTTAATTAACTTGACTATTTTAAGAATAAAGGAAAGAAAAATAAATAAAATAAAATAAAATTTGAAAATTTAAAAGAATTCTTGACAATTCCAAAATTCCAACATTTTCTGATTTCCAGAAATCCTTTATATTAACAACAGATGCTTCAAACACTACCTTATTTGTTCGGTAGAGACAGACCAATAACTTACATCTCCAGACCATCACCCACCGACTTTTTCTTTGAGCAACCGTAAAGCAAATGCCAAGCTGAAGAGATGGATTACTCTTCTAAGTAAATCTGTTTGTCCTTTAATTTTAGTTCGATCCAAGGGCTGAAATTCGGCATCGTCAACATACGAGAGCATCTTTATCATTCCCATCATTTCAAATTATGTACATTAAGGCACTTGACATAAAAACCTACCTGACTCCTCCTCAAAAAAGCGGGGTTAATGGAACTATAGAAAATGTACATTCGACGATATTAGAAATAACGAGGTGCTTGAAGATGATCGATACAACAATTCCATCCATTCGGTTACTAAGAGAAGGCCCAGCGATGTATTTTGCAGAAGAAGCCAAAGAATCAATTACCAAAATCTTATTGATTTCTAAGCTTAAGTGAACGAGGACCTTACCGAAATTAATAAAAGTTAACAGAAAAAGATCAGCCAAGAAAACAAAAATATAAACATTCCAAAAACATATCAACCCGGGAAAGTTATATACGCAGCCGTTAAATGACGCGATGGTAAACAAATACCCCTCTACACAAAGAGTCACCGTCATTACCGAAACTAGCAAAAAGATTCCCAAGTCCCAAATCATAAACTCTTCTGAGTAAATCTGTTTGTCCTTTAATTTTAGTTCAATAAAAGGGCTGAAATTCGGCATCGTCAACATATTCGACTATTATACAATAAACCAGTATTCATCATGAAGCCAGGGAATGGCAAGATCATCAGTAGAAATTTCACATTACCGACCTGACGAGCTATGAAGATGTCATAAACGAACTAATAAGCTTGACAGGAGGCCAAACAGATAAGAGCAGTATTCTCCGACCGCAATTGCTTCACTAGGTTCAACAAGCCGAATGATTGTTGAGACAGCTAAATGGAGTGAACCGAAGGAAAGTGAGACCAATAAATTGGCTTGTATCAGCGTGAAAGTGAATAGCAGGCACACCAGATGCGACAGATTGGGACAATTTATTCAAAACACAAACCGTCATCACCGAAAATAACAATGGCTATTACAAAATGAACAAGCACCTGACAATTGTTACACAAGCAATTCTCAAAACTTACAACAAAGTCATCAAGAGAATAGACAGCATCAGTGTAGACAAATATATGAACAGATATTATACAACAAACTAACAACAATCAGAGATGAACAACTAGCGAAAAAAGGAATTGCTGAAAAAAGAAGGAATTCAGGAAGTACTCTCTCAAATAGAAACCCTTCCTTATAGTAACGAAATAGAATTAACAGAATACGCGTAACCCATCAACCTACAGAAAGAGGATGACTAGCCTAAAGGACCTTAATCATGCAGTGATTTATTCAATATCAATTCAATACAATTTAGAACAACAAGCGAATCCACCTTGAAACAAATTAACTTCTGTTAGCTCATGACGACATGTACAGTATTAAGAGTACATGTAATCATATGCTGTGTATGAATCTTTGCAGCGACAGGCAACTCAACTCGAAAAACTACCAACTGAGCATTGCATAGGTCAAGTGTTAAAAGCAAGAAACGCAAGTTGCGACTTCCAATTCAAAACTTCTGTTAGAGAACACAATCTTTCTCACCAACTTCAACGGAACTTTAAGGCATGAAAACGAAACATAGATAATGAGTGGAACGTTTGTAGTTCAATTTTACAACGATACAATAGCCCTCAACGTTAAAATCTATACCAACCGAAAGGTTAGAACCTTCCAGATTTTGCCTCCTATAATACAAACAAATGTAACTTTGAACAAGATGCAATTACATTTAAAATCTATTCACAATTTATAATTGAGCAACATTTAGAGACTAAGCAAATTTTCAAATGTTAATTGAAGTTGGACTTAAAGAAGAGACATTCGTCTCAGGAAAAATAAATTTTTTCACAAATCTCCTTAAAAATCCATTTACTGGACTAGTTGGCCGTACTAGCACACACAAGTTCTAAAGAGTACGAAGTGTAGTAAGGATTTTGTTGCCCAACTTACCCTGAAAACCGATTTCCGTCCACGGTGTTTTAAATATCGACCAGTTTCTTTTGCTTTATGACAAAATGTTGTCTTCGCCAAAAGGGTAAGAACGCATTCTGTAGATTCAAGGCCCAAGATGGCTTCATCAATATGAGGTAAGGAATCTAGTGCAGCAATGATTTGTTATAAAGGTTTGTCAGGATATTCAAGAATATTATAGTGGAAAAAAAAATACACTCACCTTTTGAAGAATAATTTAGTCTTAGTTGTCCGCATAGATCTCCAAATACTTTTCGTTTACTTTTTGTAGGCACACAAAAATTGTCCCAAAAACAGCCTTTGAAATGACAACCAGCTTTTCTCATAAAGAGGACAGTTAGCCTTACCACGATTTTATTCACAGGAATTAGACTGCCTGGCAAGCGAACTTTCGAAAAAAACAATGTATGCAGACGTTAACTCATGTGCAAACATAATATAGACACTGTACCGAAGAGCGTACAAAAGTTATCAAAAAATATTCCACAAAATGAACAACACGCGTGCGATTTCAATTTTTACAATTTTGTGAATGAAAAAATCTGATTTTAAATTTCTCATTTTTATTTGAACTGGGTTACTTTGTTTGATAAACTATACAGTAGTTTATGTTTCAAGTTGTTATATGACCGAGAGAGAAAAAAGATGGATTTGAAATGCGGCTCCTGTAAAAAGAGAAGACGTGATGTTGAGACAGAACTTAAACAAGGTAGCTATGGTAATATTTTTCAACTAAGCTTTTTGACTATGATGCTTCGGCACTGCAGTAAAAAGAGTTTCTAGTAATATTATGTGAAACTAGTTAGAAACTAGGTGAGAAACTAGTTTCATTAAGACGTTGAAACATTAAGGCTAATGAATTGAAAAACGTTAGAGGAACACATATGCAAGTGAGCTAAAAAGAAATGCGAAAGTTGAAGTAGAGGCGAAAAATAATCAGAATGCAGATAAGACAAAATCAGAATTAAAATCAAGTGTAAATCCTTGCCATTCGGGTATACAAGTGCCAGGTATAAACAGATTTAACAGTGGCGAGGTATTAGTATCGTGCGAGAATGTACAATTATTGGAAACGCTGACGGATAATGTAAAGGAAAACTTGGAAAGGATTATAACGTGAGCTTCTAGCATGAGAAAGACCAGAATTAAAAATAGCTTTATTACGGATAAATTGAATGAAAATTAAATGCTTAAAGATGCGGACATAAATTTAAGGGTATGTGGAAAAATAAAAATAAGAAGACAGAGTTTGAATGTGATGGATTTGAATGTGATTGGTTTGAATGTGAAAATTTTAAACGAAATAAATAAAGCAGGTAAAGTAAGCGTGGGCTGAAATAAATGTCCTGTAATGGAAGCAATTTATGTGAAAAATTTCTGGGCTTCAATCATGTAAGTATGGATTGCAAGAACGAACGTAAATCTGATTGTCTGAGATGTGTAAATTGTATGAGAAATAATTAGGAACTGAAATTGAATCTTGAAGTTAACCACCATGCATTTGATTATAAATGTAAAGCTTATAAGCCGAAAATTACAATAATATTAAAAAAAACGATACATATAGCAACTATTTTTTAAGGCGAAAATATAGCACAAGCATACAATATTATTTAAATATTCCAAGTTTGTTGTGAAATAAGAGTGAAGTCGAATTATTGTTCCAACCATATTGAAGAATCTGAGTTTGAAATTAACTTCATTGTACTTCATTGTAGGTGGTGGCGATGGCGTGATGGTTGACTCACTGGCTGTCACGTCACCTACTTGGTTTCGAAACTCGGTAGGAATACAACAGCAAATTTTTCAAAATCGTCGGCGGATAATGGCATTAAAAATATTTAAAAATTGTAAAAAATGTAAAAAAAAAAATAAAAATGTTGTGCGAAAATGTCTATGAAAAAGGTAATTTCCTTCAGATTTACAACGGATGAAAAAATATCTCCTTTATAATTATAACTGTCATTGTACTTCATTTCGGTATATGTCATTCATTTGAAGCGTAAACAACAATATTTTTTTCACTCAAATATGTCGAACTTTTTTTTACGGGGAGTTCTTCTTCGTTACTTTAATATGAAAAAAAACTGCTGCCGAAAGTCTTCGTATTTTGGTTGAAGTTTATGGTGAACATGCGCTAGATGAGCGAATGAGCCAAAAGTGGTTTTCACGATTTAAAAGTGGTGACTTTTGCTTGGAAGACGATGAACGTCCTGGGCAGCCAAAAAGGTTTGAAGATGAAGAACTGGAAGCATTATTTAACGAATATTGTTGCCAAACACAAGAAGAGCTCGCAGAATCTTTGGGTGTCACTCAAGCAGCCATTTCAAAGCGTTTAAAAGCAGCTGGATATATTTAAAAGCAAGGAAATTGAGTTCCACATGAACTCAAGCATAGAGACGACGAAAGACGGTTTTGCATGTCCGAAATGCTGCTGGAACGCCACAAAAGGAAGTCATTTCTGCATCAGATTGTTACTGGTGATGAAAAATGGATCCATTAAGACAAACTCAAGCGCAAAAAATCATATGTGAAACCCGGCCAACCAGCCAAATCAACGGCAAAGCCGAATATCCATGGCGCGAAGGTAATGCTCTGTATTTGGTGGAATCAGATGGGTGTGCTGTATTATGAGCTGCTAAAACCGGGTGAAATCATCAATGGACAACGATATTGAACACACTTAATCCGTTTGAAGAGAGCAGTAGCCGAAAAACGCTAGGAATATGCGACCAGACACGAGGCAATAATTTTCCATCATGACAACGCTCGGCCCCACGATGCTATTCCGGTTAGGAACTATTTGGAAGACAGTGGATGGGAAGTCTTACCCTACCCGCCTTATAGCCCAGACCTTGCCCCTTCTGACTACCATTTGTTCCGGTCGATGCAGAACGCCCTTACTGAAATACGGTTCACATCAGAGCAGAATATCAAAAATTGGCTTGATTCATTCTTAGCTGCCAAGCCGTCACATTTCTTTTGGGATGGGATCCACAATTTGCCAGGAAGATGAGAAAAAGTCATAGCTTCAGATGGGCAATACTTTGAATAATACTATTGTACATGTTTTTCTTAAATAAACGTTCAAATTTTGAAAAAAAAAACCGCACGAATTAAAATGTATACCCAATACATTAATTGGATTACATATATGTATTTTCCATCTTTATGAATCTGATAATCCAGTTTATTCGTGTATTGTAATTTACATTTATGGTACATTTACGTTAACATCGGAACATACTCTCCTGATAAAAACACTCATGGTGAAGGGACAAATTTGTCCACACCGTGGGTGAATGAACAAATTTTAATATTTCTGCGAAGAAGAAACAAAAATGTAAGTGAAAAAAATGTCTATTGTCTTTATTTAGTAAATCTAGTTCGTTTTTAATTTATGAAAAGAAGAACAAGAAGCGGAAACAACAAGAACAAGAAATACAATTCAGGATATAAGATTCATTGGTACAGCTCAGGATGCGAGGAAGTCAGGTAAGTTTGCATTATGCATAGTGAGAATATTTTTTAGAAAATTAAATTCTACTTTTTCCGTAAAATTCACCGTCCATTTTAATCAAATTAATTTACGGGACATGGAGATGCTATGCATCCATACACTATGATAATCCCGAAAAGGCTGTTTGCTACAGATCAGGTTTGTTCTTATTATTTATGTTTCCCACTTATTTGTACGCACTTACGACCTATCGATTTTTTTTTTGACAGAAATTCTTTGATTACGAAGCTGATTTGAATAATGAAATGGGAGGGTGAGGACCTAGGCGGATTACGAAGTTGATAATGAATGACTTGTAATACATGGGCACTTGAGGGATGAAGAGCTTCGAACTGAAGATAAACTTTGTCCCGATACGTCTCTTGAAAAAAAAATCAAACTACGATAAATCTGTGCATGAAAATTGCAATCAACCATACGACTGTCATACAATCATTGTGAATACGTGCATTTATGTTTTGTGAACCACTGTTTATTGAAGAACTTGGAAGGACATATCTTGAACCTATTACACCAACAAAGAGCAACAAAAAATGACGTAAACTTGCTGACTTGTTTTAACCACTTTCCGTTGTTTAACAATATTCAATTCTAGTCAACATTTCTTTAGCAAGGAAAACCCCAAATAATATATCTAACTGTTTAAGGTGATACGACAAACAAATAATTTGCTAAAAAATATATATAATATCTGAATTGTTTATGTGACACATTAGGTACCTTGAATTCTGAATTGAATTGAAATTTCTGCAAAAATTAAATCTGTTCGCATTTGCGTTTGCTACGAAAATTTGCGGAAAAAATTAATTTTGCACTATTTCCTCAGAGTTAGGTTATATTTCGTTTTAAAATCTTAGAATGGAGATATTTGTGATACTTCTTTCAAAGAGAAGTTTCGTTCAGTAAGCTATCTTAAAAAAAAACTGCTTCCCATTTTTGTGAACTATTTTTTATTTTTCATTTTTCAGGATGCAGAATAGGCCTACATTATTTAAGGTTAATGTTAAATTAATTTTATTTATTGAATTAAGTAATCAAAACCAAAATTGAGAAAAAGACACTAAGTATTTATATGAAACATATCGCTAATATGCAGTAAGAACAATTAATTATGTCTTTGTAGTCCAAATGTTGAATCTGCAAGGATTGGATTATTGGCAAATGGATTAATGCCTTTTTGCGCCTTCTGTACTAATAAAAATAATAAAAATAATCAATTAACTTTTACGTGTATTTATCAATAAATGTCACTACTTTTCAATTTTTAATGATAAAAAGGGGATTCACAGTAAAGTAAACGCCATTTTTTTAAAATTTGGCAATATCATTTTTTGGATTTAAAAGGTATATTTAACAGGTTTTTGGTTTAGTTTCAAATCTAACGATTAGATGGTGCTTTTTCTGACCAAATATAAGATTTATGTAAGTATTTAGTTTATTGTTGGCTATCTAGTACAATAGGCACAAGTAATATACAAATAAAAAAAATTTCGTTGTTTTTTTTTCAGAACTGATAAAAAATGTCAGCTTTCCAAGCCTGTAAAAATTTTATTAGTCTCGAAGAAGCCGTAAATGCTATAGCAGACGAAGAAAGCGAGAATGAATATGATGTAGTGATTATACCGCCAGATTCGGCCGTTGTTACAGATGAAGAAGAAGGCGAAGATGACATGCAGACATCGGATTTACCTAGATACATTGCAGGAACATTGGAAGTGATGCGTCGGCATCATGATTCTTCTGAATGGGAAGACAATGATGATGAATCTTTGTCTAGTAGAAGAAGTCGTCCATATTCTCATGATATAAATCATAAATGGAGACAATGTCCACCATCTTACTCAGCCCCGACGTTAAAATTACCTAACAATACATGAAGTAAAAATGAAGTAAAAGGCTTGTCACTACTTAGTTAAAATTTTTGAAAAAATATTCGATGAAGAGGTTTTGGATTTCATTTTAAGCAATACGCTATTATATGCAGGCCAGAATAATAGACATGGCCTTGAAATGGACAAAGATGATCTTCGAAGTTTTCTGGGAGTGCTAATTATATCTGGATACCATAAGAGATCGTAAGTATTGGAGCTATGATGAAGACCTGTCAGTAGCCCTTGTAGCAAATTCTTTGTCTCGAAACATTTTTCTAGACATAAGGTGAAATTTGCATTTGGTAGATAAAAGCTTAGCAAATGGCTCGCAAGATAAAATGTTTAAAGTGGGGCCTTGTTTGTAATCTTCTTATAAAAAAATTTGGGGTATTTTCTGAAGATATGTCAATTGATGAGTCTATAATCAAATATTGTGTCCACCTCTCATCAAAACAGTTTATTAGAGGTAAATTCGGATATTAGATTCGGATAAAAGAATTGGGTGGCACACAGTTCCGATGAACATTGCTTCTCCTTCGACTTATAATGTAGAAAAAATTGAAGTCTGGGTATTAAACCACGGGATCTATACGCGATAACCGGACAAAAAAATGTCCACTATGCCCTGTAAAAAATTTGAAAAAGTTAGCACGAGCTGAGTTTGACTATATGTTTGACACAAATAATGAAATTTTGCTTCTAAGGTGGAAAGACAAAAGCGTATATACTACATATAGGTACAAATTTTGATACCGTATAACATATTTGCAAAGTAAAACGCTGGTGTTCACAGAGTAGAAAAGGGTGAACGTTAGTATTCCACATTTATTCCAAAATTACAACAAAGGAATGGGCGGCGTAGATGAGATAGATGGATCTATATCATTGTATCGCGTGAGTACCATATTCGTGGAAAAAAATGTTGGTGGCCTATTTTCACATACTTGCTTGATATGTGCTTAGCTAATGCTTGGCGTCTACATGCTTTGAGTAGCTCTGAGCGCTTTACCTAGCTGGCTTTTAGAAAACATATAGCTTGACATTATCCTCACCTGCGTAAAAGCAATAAAAACCACCCATCTGGCTCGGCAAAAGCGGGTCCGAGCCCAACTAACACAACCCAGCAAAATTTCCCAAACAGTTACGTTGTGTTTTGGGTCATACTCGTATTAAATAGCAATGTGTACAGTGTCAGAAACTATGTGTATTGATAAGGACTATTTTAAGAATTTTCATTCCTAGGTGCCCACTGTACTATAAAAAGTACACCCCAAAAACCTCTTGTTTTTTATTTTATTTATTTATTTTTTTTTTCTTGTAATTTTAACTAAGAAATACGAAATGTGAAATGTAGCCCCAAGTGTTCCATTAATAAAGTTATATTGTATAACAATAACAATAAAATTGATAGTTTTCATTTGGGCGTTAATGGTTTATATGGTATTTATGGCTAAACCGAAATATGGTATAAACTTTTTACTCACATGTGTTTAGTCAGCATACAATGATTAAACCCTTGGAACGTCTTTGGTGGAACTGTTGTAATCCAAATGTTGATTCTGCAAAGAAAAAGACATTAAATATATGGCAAATACAAATATATACTTTTTACTAACGTTTTCTTAGTTAGTATAATTTATCCACATTTCGTCACACGGGCGATCAGCAGAAAACCGGTTTTGATTTTCCAATATCTGAAAAGTTTGCCACTTGTTTCATTTTATCTATGGTCGCCACTATAACTGCTCTTTGCATGGGTTCTATGACGTTCTCTATTTTCCACATTTTAAGACTTTTCACAAGTGATTTTGGGACTAAACCCGTAGCTGAAACAACGATTGGGTAAATTTTGACGCTGTTGGACCGGACATTTTTTGCAGTTCTTTTGCTAAAACCGTGTACCGTGTATGGTTCAGAGAGATTGCAATGTCGTATATTTCGATTTTATTTTGTTCCTTGCAAAACACGACAATATCAGGCCTGTTTGCTAGGATAGTCCGATATGTTATTATTTCTCTATCCTAGTAAATTACTGCAGCTGAAATTTTTAAGTACTGGTGGGGCTCACATTTATAGTACTCCGTTTCTTTGTAATACAAATACAAGATTTTTCCGACACTATTGTGTCTATTTGTATAATCGTAACTTGTCAGGGTGGTACAGCCAGCTATTATATGCTCAATTGTTTCCTTTACAGAATCGTATCGCCCACACTCATCACTAGCAATGCTTTTCCCTAAAATATGCTATCTATAATTTGTTGTTGTAATTTCAACAAATTGCTAACAACTATCTTGGATGGTAATTGATCTGGTTTCTTTTATAGAGTATCCATAAGATGTTATCATAATCTTCCCACGATATAGGTGAGCAAGTTTACATTTTTCAATGGCAAACTCCGTGCTGATATCGTCACTAAACGCTATGACTATGTTGATGAGCCGATGTATTTTGTCTTTAGTTGGAGCGTAGTTTTTCAGATCGTCAACCAACAGCAAGAGACAAATCATCTTATTTTGGCTGCTTCCTTTTAATTCGTATCCCATATTTGTTCTGTTGATAAACCTACTTAATGGATTCAGTGTCAAGTAAAACCATAAAGGACTGAAAAAGTCTCTCTGCAGCTTACAATTGTTTATTTTGATAGGGTTACTACTTAGTCCCCCCCCCCCAAGGTTTAACTTGACGGTCTATAATAACTTGAGTTATTTCAGTGTGGCAATTATGTTTTCGCTCACTCCATATAGTTGCTATTTTTTTATGAGGTACTTATAGGATAGAGAGTCGAACACTTTTTTTTATTCTATGAAGCACATACCCAGGTTTTTTTTCTTCTTGTTGTACTATGACCGAATCTGTAATTAGATGGTCTTTACAACCTTTTGTATTCCGGCTGCATCTTTTCTGCTCGGGTGTTGTAATGTTGTTTCTGCTACAATGTATAGTATATACACTCTATTAGCTATCAATTTAATTTTATTTATGTTAAAAGCTTACATGCTGTACTCTACTGAATCGGGTCATTTTCTTCCCCTCCTTTTGGTAACAGAAATGTATTCCCTATTGTGAGGATTTTCGGTATAATTTCCAGTCGAAGAAAGATTAAAAAAAAAAACACCTCGCTGTGTGTGCATATAGAACAGAGATGTTTTGATTCAATGGTTGGAAACTTTATCTGACCCAGGTGACCCAGGAGAGTTCCAATTCTGCGTTTAGTCTATTTCTTCACTTATCTCCTCCATGGTAATTTCATCTTGACTCATTTATTCTATGTTAATAACTGCCGTTTGATCGTCAGTAACCCAACTAGCATTGCCATTGTAGTTTCTGGGCTCAGACAATTTACTTGACCAATATCTTGAAGCTTGATCAATTGGAATAGTTTGTTATTGTTATTATTATTATTATAAGTATTATAATATTATTAATATTATTAATAAATAACAATAATTATTATTATTATTTTCTTTTTTTGTCTGATTTCACGCTATTACGTTACATTATAAATATACGTTACATTTTCAGGACCTTAAATCGAACAAAAATATAACAAGTCTTTATTGTATTGAAGTTAATTTAAAAATTGGCGAACTATATATTACCATATTCTGCAGTGTCTAGAATGATGGAATTTTGAACTTTCGCTATATATTTCTCACTGGTATCGAGGTCTCTCAGATGTTTCTTGAGATTTTTTTCTACTAGTCCTGTTACACTTATTATTATTGGTACGGTCTTGACTTTCCGCAGGTTCCAATGGTTTTTGATATCTATTGCTAGACTTTCGTATCTCCTTTTTTTCTCATCGTATGTCCTTTTGATGTTATTATTGTTAGGAACAGCGAACTCAATGAATGTCATATCAGGTCCGTTATGGTCAACTCGATTTGCAGTACGAAGCTTTAGTTCAAATAGGATCTTAACTTCCTCGTTTTCCACCACAGGCTCTGGTTCATAACGGTAATACGGTTGCAATTCTTGCAAAGGTCCAGCATTTTTGCATAACTGTTGGTGGAAGACCTTAGCGACATTGTTGTGCCTTCGGAGATATTCGGTTTGTGGTAGATTTGTACATCCTGAGATGATGTGTTCTATTGTCTCATTACGTTTTCTGCATATTCGACATTTATCTTCTACAGTATTGTCTCCTCGAATAAACCTTGTATAATTTCGTGTAACGACAACGCCATCTTGTATAGCTATCATGAAACCTTCCGTTTCGGAAAACAGTTCTCCTACCCGGAGCCATAAGTTTGACATTTCTGTGTCAACATGTTCACTCCCAAGTGCTTGATAGTGTCTTCCATGCAAAGGCTTGGCTGCCCATCTTCGTCTTCGGGCCTCCATTTACAGCTGATTGATCTTTTAGGTTGAGTGGAGTGAGATTGTCGTCAGCTTCAATAGTTATTTTTGCAAGGTCTGAGATGAGACTTTTCTCAGTAAAATATCTTCTAAATGAAAATACTTGCCTTGCATGCATGCCTTGCAGATCAATAATTCCCCTACCTCTGCAAGAATTCGGATGGTATACATAGATTATATTTAGTCAATAAGGTGCGGATCTTTCGCTGCATGTCCACAAGATCTGTAGTGGACTATTTGATTATACCAAAACTGTAGGTCAATACCAGTTTGTCATAGGTGTTTATTGCTTTGACTAAATTCCTGCCGTTTAAATATGATTTTCCGATTTTATGCATGCGCCCTTTAAACACGGAGATAAGATATATATATCTGTTCCCAGATATGTGTAAACCTCATTATGTAGCATTTCTTTAATCCCGAGGATTAATATTATTATTATTGTTATAATTATTATTATTATTATTATTATTATTATTATTATTATTATTATTACTATTATTACTATTTTTATTAGACACCTCGAGAGCCCCACGACTCCACTAGAGGAAGTCTCAACACGGAGAAAATAAATCACTGCTGGAGAAGCGCAGGGTTCAATTCTGGGACTTGACCTCTGGAACATCGTATATGTTAGCATTTTCCGCATGAAAATGCTAGAAAACACGCTTCTAGAAATGTACGTGGGCGACATTGGTGCGGTGCCAACAGCAAGATATACTCAAGATGTACAAATTAAATGAAATCAGGTGATGCGAAGACCACTACCCTGGATGCAAGAACACAGCCTAAGTTTAGCTACAGAAAAGATAGAGGTAGTCCTGCTAACCAAAAAGAGAACTCTGACCAAAGCGGTCAAGTACCTGGGGGTATTCATTAATACGAAACTCACCTCTGGCAACAAGTAAAGGGCACGTCGGAACGGGCTGCAAAAGTAACGACATCACTAAGCAGACTGATGGCTAACATAGGAGGCCCGACGGCTAACAAAAGGAAACTGCTAATGACAGCAACAAATTCTATTCTCCTGTGTGGGCTGAAGCCTTATGACAGGCGAAATACAGGAAACAGATGGCCGCAGTCCCAAGACGTGGTGTCCGCATCGCGAGCTCATATAGAACACTCCGAAAAGCAGCTATATTGGGAATTCAAAACCGAAATGGAAGCTATTCTTCAGGCGAAAGAACACTCAAAACAGTAATGTCAAGAGAGATGAAACTCAGAACGGTGGGTCAATATAGTGAAATGGCCACCTCAATCTCCAGACACTTAATTCCGCTGAATTATGTATGGGCTGATATAAGGAAAGGTGTTTCAGAGAAACAGCCCAGATATACTAATAAGCTTTGGGATGCGATTCAATCCTGCTAGTATGCCATTTCTTCAGGGAGATGTCAGCCATTAGTTTACAAAATATACGGCTGTCGTATATGCAACGAAATTTTTAAAATAATAATTTGAAATTGAGAATAAAATAAGGCCAAACGAATTCACTTATCTAAAATAAAATAAGGCCAAATCGTCAAAATGTTTATTTATCAAAAAAATTACATTAATGTTAGTTTTTTATTTCTTCACTTAACTTCATTTCATGATCTTTCCACTGGTACCAAACATGCTATATTTTCTGCAACATATTACTTAATACAAACGGTTCATTTCAAAAAAAGTGTCACTGTGGGAGCGAGCAGTAAGTACAGAAAATATAAAAAAAAGTTTTTCCGCAACCAAGTAACGCGGGCGGATAAACCCTGCGGAAAGGGGGTTGAAGTTCCTTTTGCCCGCGAAGCAGACCACTAAGGTACCTTCAAGACATAGGCGCCTACCTGACAGTAGTTGACATAACCTTAGCGGAGCGACGAAGTTTAAATTGTAATACTATATGTACATTGAAGATAAAAGAACCAAAACCGTTGAGTCAAATGTGTTCACTTTAATTATTTCAAATTCATTTATATCGGATACACAAAGTTAAAAGCAATAAAAAGTTAAATAACTAATAATTGGAGTTATTTCACTTTTGCACAAAGCAAATTAAGGCCAAACCCACTAGGGTTTTCCAATAACGACTTGACAACCTTTTTTTTTAAATAAAAGGCAAACCATTTGAAATATTTCAAAAACTTTACTATTGGCTTGAAGTGCAATCAATGGGTTCGTCAATAAGCAAAATATGCGTTATTGGTCGGGTGAAAACCTACATGTGCTTCATGAATCACCACTTCATCCACCACTGTTTGGTGCGGTTTGCATGCCGGCGGCGTTATTGGGCTATATTTTTTCGTCGACGATAACGATCGTCACGTTACTATGAATGGTCAGCGTTATCGCGCCATGATTATCGATTATTTTTGGACCGAATTGGAAGATATGGACTTGGACGACATGTGGTTTCAACAGGATGGTGCCACAAGCCACGCAGCACACGCTACAATCGATTTATTGAAGAGTAAGTATGATGAGCGTGTTATCTTAAGACATGGGCCAGTCGATTGGCCGCCTTATTCGTGCGATTTAAGGCCGCTTGACTATTTTCTATGGGGCTATGTTTAGTCATTGGCTTACGTCAACTCGCCGACGACGTTGGAAGAGCTCTGAGCCAACATTGAAGGCGAAATAGTGGCCGTTTCGGCTGAAATGTGTGGCCTAGTCGTTGAAAATTGGGTCCAACGAATTGACCGCAGCAAACGTGCCCGCGGCAGCCATATGAACAAAGTCGACTTCCATTCATAAATGCTTTGATTTTACTTCAAGCCAATAATAAAGTTTTTGAAATATCTCAAATGGTTTGCCTTTTATTTAAAAAAAGAATTGTCAAGTCGTTATTAGAAAACCCTATATTATTTTGAATTCAAATAAATGGACTTCGTATATAGATATTATCGATAATAGATTAATTTCTATCATAGATGCACGGATTTTAGATTTACATTAAATTATGTGTAAGAACAAATTGAAATATAAACACAAAAGTTAATTGTCATATGTAAATTAATAAGCAAAGTAAAATTGTATTTTTAAGAAAAGAGGAAATGTTAGATACATTGAGCCTTAAGTGAATTTAAAATAATTTGTAAGCTAATGAAATATGCAAAGGAAAATATTATATTATGGATTCATAAATATGTTATATCTAGTAACATTGTTTTAATTTCCGGCTAGCAATATGAGAGAATTAATCAGTCTTTAGCAGATCTGAGATCTGTTACATATAAGTTTAAAATATGTTATTTTCAAAAAGAGCCTAATCTGGATCGTAGTTAGCTAATGTTAGTTACGGCCAGAAGACAAGACTTTAAAGTTTCTTAACTCCGCAGTAGAATAAACCCTGCGACTTTCCCCATGACCATCGGGTGAGGTACCCGATTTCAGTAGTGGTTTGAGCGCATTTAATACATAAAACCTTGCATAAGAATGGAGGGCTAAGGATTAAACCAGTCAGTGGACTGGCTTCCAAATCGGCAGGTTCAGTGTTCGAATCCCAGCCTCGCCCGAAAAACATTCGTTTTTTTTATTTCATTTAACAAAAATAAATAAACAAGCCAACTTCCACTGATAATTGATGCCACCCATGGAGCAAAATAACCACTGAGCCTAAATATTTTTCTCTCTCTCACTATCCAATTTTCCGAAAAACTTAATACGTTCTCCGGCATTTTAAGAATAGTAATACCGTCTTAAATGTTAAGTTCTTTTAAAAAAATATTTATACTGAAGAGCATGAAGAACAAATTAAAACCGGCTACCCGGACGGATTTGATGGAGCGGGCTGTCAAAATGAGGTTAAGGTGGTTGATTGCGCGAAAGAAATATCTCTGAGGTTCGTCAACAAGACCATATTTACCTGGAGAACTCTGGAACCCTCGTTGATAATTGTTCGCAAAACGAAAGAGGAAAATTCCTCTTCGCCATCACATAAAAGTATGAGTCCTTCCTCATGCAACTCACGAAGTAGCAAACATTGTGAAACTAATCAGATGCAAAAGCAAGACCTAGCTGTAAAAGAGTGGGTATTGATCAACTGTGGAAAGAACCACAGCAATAAAGGAAGAGATCTGCTACTTGCCGACGACAGGCAGATACGGGGTTGGTTGTCAAAGGGCAACGCACAACGCTACTAATGAGAAAGCACAGATATCAACGCCGTGGGTGAGTTGATTTTTGAATTTGTTAATTTTCCAAACTTGTTTTGTTTAACAGAGTAAATTGCCCTACTTTCTATACAAAAAACAGAGAAGAAATTCTCGACTTTACAATCAAAAATATGCATGCTTAAAAACATGTTAATAACTTGAGAGTACCTATTAAAGAATTGTTCACGGTTCACCTTAGAATCCTCTTCACTATAGACAGTGGACCGTATAAAACAAGTTCCGAAATCCTAGGAAATGTAACTAGATGGCGTATTTTAATTGGACAAGCAAACATATGGAACTACCCGCAAGGGTGTACCTTCCTGAGCGCCTTTTCATTCACTTTGCCGCTAACCATGGAGCTTCAAACCTAGGGAAAGCCTTCATTATGAACTGTTAAAGTTAGGTTAAAGAAAGTCATAGCCAAAAGTCTGGAGAACTCCAATGAAGTCTGGACAAAAAATACCCGGGAATCATCATTGCTTCTTATGGAAACTCACTTCTCGGTCTGTAAGGATGCTTATTAACACGTATTAACTGACACCACAACATCAACTCCCAACAAATCCATAGACCATAATTAATGATACCAACTATACTGGATTTTCCAGTACCATACTCTATTCGAGGTCTTGATGCTGGATGAATTTCCATACTGAAATTTCATTAGTTTTATCAGCGTACTACGAATGTTGAATAAGATCTTTCAAATAGCAACATTTGTGCGCATGTCGAACGCAATGTTTCACAACACCAAATGTCAAATAAAGCTGTCAAATGTAAATTTTTGCGTGTTTTTTCGTCATTTTGTTCTCGTCCAACATTCAATACCGGTTTATTTCTATTCAATAAAATTGCAACAAACCGTAGAAAGATAAATTCGTAACTAAAAAAAAATATTCGTTTTTGGAAGCAAAAAAAAAAAAAAAAAAAAGGCCTTAAGAACATAAAAAAAACTGTTAGAAGCGAAACTGTAACAAGAAAACAGGGTTAAAAACAAGAAGTTTATGTTGTTTACCATGTTTGTTTGGTATACAAGGTGGCGCAAAATGATTTTGAGTGATGGTCGCCAAGTGGTTGCCGCCAGTGTTGATATACATTTTTGCCTTATCGCATTTTCCATGTCTTTTCGCAAGATTTCTGGTGATAACTGTTCGCATTCCTGTCGAATATTCTTCTTAAGAGTTGCGGTTGTCTGAGGCTTGTTAGCATAAGCCTGCGACTTCAAGTAGCTCTAAAGGAAGAAGTCTTTAGAAGCCAAATCGCCAAAACGGGAGCAACCAGGAAACGCTTTCTTCACAATATCCATTGTGGCTCGTTCTGTGTTTGCGGTTGCACCATCTTGTTGAAACCACATGTTCACCAAGCCCCTTTCATCCATTTCGGGCTGTAAGAAGTCGTTTATCATGGCCCTGTACCCTTCGCCGGTAACAGTGACCGTATTACCGATGGCGTCCTCAAAAAAATACGGCTCAATCACTTCTTCCGCGTGAACGTCGCACCACGCACAGTGGCTTTGAGTGGATTTTATGGCTCTTTTTGCATCACACGCGGATTTTCAGTGCCCGAAAAACAAAGAGTTTGCTGAATGACGTAACCGCTTAAGTGGAAATGCGCCTCGTTGCTCATGATCATTTTCGACACAAAATCGTCCTCTTCGTTGTTGAGATTGAGGATGGCTTTACAGTAATTCACACGCGACCTATGGTCAGAAGGCATTAACTGATGCACTGTTTGCACTTTTTACCACCTGGTGATACCCAATTGCGTGGCCCGTCATATGGTTGATGTTTCTTCGTTCTCAGCGACATCGGCAGCCCAATCGCGATATTCTCGGCCGAATGACCAGTCCGGTGGCGGCCACGCCCTGCCTAATCCCCTGTAGGTCCACTCTGTTCGAGTAGAAAAGCTAAGCGCCAGAGTGTTTGCCCAGTTGGCGCAACAAGATTAGGAAAACGTCGTCGAAATTCACGCTGCACTAACACCAGCCAGTGATTATTGGTCAAAAACATCGATACAATTACTCCACGCTCTTGCGGAGTATAGCGTTCATTGCTTGTCTGTTTGTATACTGCTACCGTCTAATTCACAAATGTCAAATATGATTGATGTGAGACGCCATTTGTAAAAATTATACCATCTGCCGGTTTTTTTTTGCGCCACCTTGTATGTATGTAGATGTATGTGCAGCTGTCGAAATAAATTTCCCCTTTTTGTTTTGGAGGAAATTTTCTCCACTAGTGGGTGGTTTCAGCTCCTTCTCGTATGGTGACGTCATAAGTGCCACGATTTTCCTCCGTCCGCTGAAGAGGTTACCTTAGTCGCTATCATCTATTTTTGCCCCTGCCTTTCATTGTCTGATCTATGATTTCTTCTCTCTTGGTACGTTTAGATTATGGACTGGAAATCTGTATTCGGTGTAAGAGGAGTGTGCCGAGACTCTCGTATGGACTAGAATCAATTGGAAGGAAAACGTCGTGGGTTTTATGGAGTGAAAATCTCTTTGATTTAACGCGAAATTTATTTATCTATACAAAATGTGATAGTTGGATATAAATTCGGGTTAATTCAGGTTAGTGCAATTTGTTTTGTTTTTTATAAGACGGTGACCACGAGTTTGACCTTGAGACCCATTTGCAAGGTCAAACGAAGGTCACTTTTGATTTTTCAAATGATAATTCCTGATTTTCATTGCTCAGTCGTATTCCTCAATGGGGCACACGACTTTGTCTCAAAGGTCTTATTCATTCAGTGCTAGATACCACTGCACTGGCACGACTAAATCATAATCGGTTTCCAACGTTGTTAGGGTGTTAGAAGGTCTAGATTTGTTTTGAGGAAGTCATTATTGCCTGAAGTGAAGTTAAAACTCAAAGAAGAGACAAATTGTCCTAAACTTATCTAAGAGTGTATGATGTGCACCTTGCCCTTTTTTTTACTTAAACGGAAATGTACTTCATTTAGAAGTTCGATATTTGTTTTGAGTAACTAATTATTATTAGTAACGTTTTCCAGATTAATAGTGCAGGCTATTTCAATTCAAGAGAAAATTAAAATGAAATTAATTTATGGAGAAAGTGGAAGGAACATCGATGGTGCTGTTTCTCTTTACGCCCAACGTTTCCCAGACCAGATACGATCGCGCGCTTCCTTTTATAGGGTCATCCAACAATTCACTGGTGAAGGAAGTGTGCAACCAAAGAAAAGGAATCGGTCAGATAGGGTGGCAGTTGAGGACAATGAAATAGCAGTGTTATCGTGAATAAGGAATTTCTCAAACGACTGTCTGTAAGATATTACATCGGCATAAATACCATCTTTATCATGTTTCAATGCATCAAGAACTTTCTAGTGAGGATTTTCGCAACAGGCTTTCCTTTTGTCAATGGGCACTTCAGCAAATTGAACGAGACCCCCTTTTCTTTGCCAAGGTGTTATCCTCTGATGAGTCGACTTTCACCAATCACGGTATGGTCAATCGACATACTATGCATTACTGGGCTACCGAAAACCCTTTTTGGTTGCGACAAGTTGAACGCCAGCACAATTGGAATGTTAATGTTTGGGCGGGAATTATTGGGGATAAATTAATAGGTCCATATTTTATTGAAGGTATCTTGAATGGCGAAAAGTATGCAAACTTCTTGCGGGACCATCTTCCGGTATTACAAGAAAAACTGCCATTGGAGTTGCGACAAACAATGTTGTCCAGGCCATTATTCCCAAGTAGCCCGGGGCGTATTAAACAATGTTTAACATCAACGATGGATCGGACGAAGAGGTCCGAGGCAATGGCCTGCTAGATCACCTGATCTTTCGTCACTTGATTTCTTCTTGTGGGGCTACTTAAAAAGTGTGGTTTACAGAAAAAAGCCAAAAACACGTGAGGACATGAAAAGACGAATAACTGAAGCTTGCCGGAAGATTACGCCAGAAATACTTATCAGTTCTGTTAGTTCATTTAGAGCGCGGATAGACAAGTGTATTGAAGTGAATGGTGACATTTTTGAGCATTTGTTGAAATGGTCTCTTGAAATAAAAGTCGAAATGGGAAGAATTCAATGATTCAAAAGTGGGAGGCAAGGGGACTCACTCTAATTAATCACCCCGAAGGAAACAAAATACTGCTACGTCCACGTCATTGTTTCTGGGTTATGCTAAACTCAGTATGTAAAAACAAATGACAAGCCTATGAGCAATACGACTGAGCAATGAAAATCAGGAATTATCATTTGAAAAATCAAAAGTTACCTTCGCTTGACCTTGAAAATGGGTCTCAAGGTCAAACTCGTGGTCACCATCTTATGTCCCGTTTAGAACCTTGTGACTTTTGTCTGAAACATTTTTCGCGATATCGCGTATTTTGAGAGTAATTTGGATGCCTCAAGTTAAAAAACTCACCCTATATATGATGTGTCTGTGCACGGTTAAGACTCTAGGTTACGTGTATATTATGTGTGTGATAAAGGTGGGTTGTGGACTCTAGGTTGCGTGTAATCCAATAATTGTAGACTCTAGCTTGTGTGCGTGAGTAATATGAATGGTTGTGACTAAAGGTTGGCCTGTGACCAATGGGTGTGGACTTCACCTTGTGTTTGAGGAGTTTGGTTATGAATTGGATTGTGCGATTCTGGGTATTTTTTTTTTTTTTTTTTATAATCAGCGCGCGCTGAAGGGGTTTTTGTACCCTTAAAATATTTGTACACAGCACGGGCGAAAGAAATTTAGGGAGGAAGAAAAAACAGGTACCAATGTTCATTGTTTTTAAATGTTTGTAAATTATAACGACTAGGAAACACAGAGGTCGGCAGGGTATTCCATAAGAGAATCACGATAATTTAGAGTACGTCCGAAAATGGGCTTGAGGTAATACTGGTGAGTATTCATAGCGAGACGGGTGTTACGGTTGAAAGTTTGAATGGTAGACATTACTTGGGTGTCAATTGAATGACTGATATTAGTACCACCAATGAGTCTTATCGCAAGGTTTTGAATTTTATGTAAGTGGGGATAACGTACGTAAAATATATTGTGTAAATGCAGTTACTTTGCATGAGTGAAGCACTCTTTGTTGGTTTGATGGTTTGATAACGATGGTAGGTACTTGTGTTAAATGAAGTTCGAGAGTTGCCAATTTTCTTTTCTGTATTTTGGTTGGATTTTAATTTCTTTAGGTAGAAGTTTGTCTGTAAATGTATATAAATAAAATTTTAAGAGTTCCGGTATGTACTAGTGTTCGGTTAGTTGTTTGTTTGAATTAGTTGGTAGAGGGAAAAGTTTCAGGGTATGTCTTTACAATACAGCCTAAACTCCATTTTGATGGGGGAAAACGTTCATCCTTTATTAAGGTCTCCTACCTTTAATTGTGGCTTAGGTCGCTGTTGTAACCACGACAAGTAATCTTGGTGTCACTGCTTCCAAAATATTTCTTTTGATCTACCAGCAATCAACGTATTCGTATGTGTCTGTGGTCAGATCGGGATCTGGAATAGTACAATTAGATTAGATTAGACTGTTGGAAAGTGTACTGGGGTCAGTGCGCGGAAGCCGTCTGGGTTTCCCGATAGGGGGCAGAGGGTCTTGAATTGAGACACGCTTCGATCTGAGACAAAAGCGTGACGAGCTCCTCAAAAGAAATCGTCCCTTCACTGACGATTCGAAGGTACCGAAAATGAGGATTCCCAGCTTTTAATCGGAATACCTTCAAGTAACTCCTTTGTGTTCAATGTCCATTTATGTAGTTTGAAGCCAGCTGCCTAAAGTGATTCTCTTATTTACTTTTTTTTCCTCTGCACACTTGCTTGGTGCCTGTGCCGGAAATAAGATCATCGACGAACGATCTTTTTTATCCGATGGTAGTGCTGCAAAGACTCATCTGCTAGGTGTCGCAACGTTCTTATTACAAGCCAACGGAGTTTCAAATGTAATTGTGTTGAGACGGTAAACCTTGATGGCTTCGGTTGGATCATTGCGCCAAAGTACCAGCAGGTAAAGAGAATCTCTTTCGTTGCCCCAGGCTTGGCGGTACATCTCTCCGATGCAAGCGTGATATCTACATACTTCTAACTAGTACCGCTGCTACCAAACCCAGCACCGAGACCTCAACATTAGTAGACGTTGGCTTTAAACGAAGTGATTGTTTAAGTACTTGAATCAAGCGAAACTTTAAATAAGGCATTTCTCCCGGAGCAAACTTGGTCTTCAACAAAACCGTGGAAATTAAAACTTATGTTATCTTACTTGAAAATTGATGGGATCTTCCATTGCTAGCACCGATTCTTTCTTACACATTCTCAATAACATTTTAACTGTGTCTGGTAAAAGCAGTTGTTCAAACCACTCGTCAATTGTTTGTACGTTTCCAAGTACTTGGCCTTATGACCAGCGGATGATGGAACTTCCGGTTTGGTGCATCGCAAAATTATCTCATCACCTAACCACTCTTAAGAATCAAGAATTATTGACCCATAGGTCTTTCCTCGTTTCCCTCGTTTCTTTTAAAAACTCAATAAACAAAACCTATGCGGATCTCAACTCGCTTATCTTACAGGAAAGACACTAGAGAGGGTATTACACTGGGTTGTAGATACCATAGAAAAGAATATGCACTACAAAGAGTAGTGCATTCCTGGATATTAAAGAAGCATTTCATAACGTAAACACGGGTTCTATGAGGACGGTTTTGGTCAAGCTCCATGTAGAAACAAAGAAAGCGCAATTGATTGAGTATATGTCAAAGAGCAAAATTATCAATTAGGAATTTGCTGGAAACATAGTCAGGAAAGCGATATCGAGAGGAACTCTACAGGAAAGAGTGATCTCTCCCGTGTGGTTTCCTGTTGTAAGGTTGTGTGGTTTTAAGGCAGTAGCCTATGCCGACGATATAGTCATTCTGGTAGGAGAAAAACATTATCCAACGATCAGCGAACTACTGGAGTCGGCTTTGAACATATAAGCAAAATGGACAGCGCAAAATGGGTTAGGAACAAATCCATCAAAACCCGAACTAGTGTTGTTCACAAGAAAAAGAAAGCTAGAAAATTTTAATTTTCTCAGAATCAATGGCGTAAGGATACAACTTTCATCTGAACCTAAATATCTGGGGTTTATCCTACGCAGTGAGCTCAGTTGGAAGCATGACTTTGAAGAAAGAACCTAAAAAGCATTAGGAGCATTCTGAACATGCCAAAGAGTTTTTGGCAAGCATTAGAAGCTTAGATCATGTTTAATCTACCTAGGCCATAGTTAGAGTGATTCTTACTTATGGTGCGTTGGTTTGGTAGAATACTGCGAAAAAACACTTGTTATCTCAAAACACTCACACAAGATCAAAGACAAGACTGTGGTGCAGTAACAGAAATATTAAGGCCCACTCTTCAAGCTGCACTAAAGATAATTCTCAATCTCCTTCCTTTAGACGAATTAATAAAATGCACGCCTTCTAAAAGCATCTATAAAAGAGGAGTACAAACTATAAAAACAGAAGAAGTGTAGTAGTAGTAGCAGTAGTACTTTTACTGGCGCCCTAGGGGCTATTGAAATTCACAATTTTCAAAATATTGATTTAGTACTTAAGTTTAGCAAATTCCAAACATTTTTTTTAAGATTTGAAATTGGTGATGTTCTTTGTGTCATGCGGCAAATCCTTTAATAATTCGAAACCCTTATTAAATATTAAATTTTTTGTACACGTACCTACTCAACGTGTTTGACACCCTAATATCATTACTGTTTCTTAAAACATATGGCTGGACATCTCTTATATATTGGGCATAGTTAAATAAATGTTCTCGCGTTAACTCATTCTTAATTTAATATGAAAATACTAGGATTTTTATCATAATTCTTTGTTTTACTAACAACCACTTTAACGGATTTAACATAATATTAACATCAACATATATATTGTTTTTTAAGATGTAACGCAACGATACAACGTTTTCACCACATAGAAACAAAATAGTTGAACAATACAATAAAGTCATATATATATTTATTGCACTTAGTGTCGACACCGTATGTAGGATTCTCTTTAAAAAAAATCCTTATCCAAACTTTAGTATTTTTTAATGCCAACCTTCGCCTTCAAAATACCCGAGAGAGAGAAATCCAACGGATTTGCATCCGGAGAATTTGGAATTTAATATGTCGAAGAAATAAAGTGTGGAACATTGTTTTTTTTAACCATTCTTGGTTGACGCGCGCTTTATGAGACGGTACCGAGTCATGTTGAAATGTCCACGGTCTCCGACCGAAGTATTTGTTTGCGCAAGGCTTCAATACTGCCTCTAAGACAGTTTCACGGTATACGATCGCATTAATTTTGACGCCACAGTCCAAAACTACGAGCGGAGAGCGACCATCGGCGGTTATGGCGACCCAAACCATCACCATGGGTGCTGCCTGCTCTCTGGTGGCCATCCGAAGGTGTTAGTTTTCGAAGGACCTCTCTGGCAAGTGAACTCGGTCATTTTGTTTGTTGACATATTGCTCTATAACAAATAACGGCTTATCGGAAAAAACCAAATTCGGCAACTCTAACTCTAACTTTTTTTTGTTGCGGTGTAGATCGTGTGCTTCTTGGAACTTCAATGGCTTGAGCCCAAGCTCATTTTTTAGTATGTGTTGCATCCGTTCCAACGATATGCCATTTTTCTTCCACTTAGACGCGGATTTCGCTCAATTCTAGCCTTCACTTTCCGAACCATTTCTGCCGATGTTGTTGTTTTTTATGACCACCTTCATGGCGTTTTGCAACGCTGCCAGTATCACGGTAACGAGCTATGGTTCGAGACACAAATGATGTACAAACGTTAAGATGCTGGAGGGTTCAAACGATAGCTACTTGTGGTTTTCCAGCCAAATATAATGCAATCACATTATCACGTTTGAATTCCATCGCGGATAAATTTTTTTTAACACAATTGAGACGCAAATAGTTCAAAACGCTTGTAAATAATAAAATTATCTGTCATGTGTCAAAATTCAAGCTCACTTTCATGAACGATGTGGAAATTATAGCAGTCTGAAATTGGTTGCAGTTCGAGTCAGTCAGGGTGTATATAGAAACACTTTCATTACAATAATAATAACATTTATTTAAGTATATAGTACAGATAATATAAAATTCGAGTTAAGCACTTCTTTGTCGTTCCGATGACAAAAACAGACTGACTTTTAATTGAAATCATACGGCATTGTACAGTACGTGTAGCCGTGGTGTAGTAATACATATCTCTGAAAAAGTCTTTTCATAGAATTTGTATGTAGTTATATGAAAATCCCGTGGACGTCAACTCTAACATGAAGGTACAACACTGATGTTGGAGTGGTTGCTGGCTGGGCTTAATGTAACGAATTTAATAACTAGCACGTACTAAGACCCACCGTGTGAGGATGCACTGGCTCCAGTTTGACAACCACCCCTGGAAAAAAATCGAAACCTAATACACCTGAGTTTCAAACTACTACACTACCTGGAGAAAAATAAAATCATTTTTCACTTATACAACTTCTCGGCTATCCTATCTAAGTGGTCCTCGACATCCTCACCATCCGATGTTCACCACTAGTCAAAGAGATGTTTAAAAGTAAGCACATACGAATTCATGTTATCAGCAGAACAACTCGTCTAATTGGGTCCCTCATGGTCGGCTAGCTTTTCCACCAAATAACGATCGTTCCTTAATACTGATGTAACTTTATAGGGTGCGAGGAACTTCCATTGTAATTTTAATCCTGAACCGAACTGAGTCCCTTTGATAGTCACCTAATCTCCAATACGATAAATGTACGACAGTTCTCTTTTTGGATCTTATCGATATGTGCAGTAGCCTTAATGCGCAACTCAGTACGTTCCTGCTTGAGAGCTTCAACTAGTTCTTTTTAATCAGCTCTTTCAATTGTAGGTCTTGTTTTAACTTCATTACCCGCCCAGTCAAATGAATAATCCGCTTTTGTTGAAGACAGTTTAGTCAGTATTGGTATTATTGTACGAGTAGCCATTTCAAACTGGCCATTACCTCGTGGTACTCCAGTTGTAATTAGCACATGTTCGATATTTTCGTCATCACAATATTGTTGAAAAATACTGGAGCGAAAAGCTGAACCACGATCGGATATAATGCGTCTGGGATTACCAAAAATTGAAGCTTGGTTTTGCAAACGTGAGATGACTTCATCAGCAGTCGCCGACTTGGTGGGATACAGCCAAACGAATTTTGAAAAGGAATCTACTACCAGCAGGATATGGTTATATAACTTTTTAGTATTAGTCATCGGTCCAAAATGATCTACATGTACGTGTCCAAAGAAACGTCGCCTTTCTTAATGGGATTAAGTTCAGCTTTGCCTTTTTAACGTTCTGCTAATATACATTCAATGCAGTTACTAATAATTTTTTTTTCTATTCTTCTATTCTATAACGCATATGGGGAAACCAAAAGTCTCTGCGAGTGATGTGCTCGGTTTTTTGCCACCTAAAATGTACTTGCTCACGAGCTCGCCCAATAACGTGGTGCTGCATCCCCTTTGGAATAACGAGTAATATGTCACCTTTCTGTGAACGATACAAAATATTGTTTTTAAGAATAAAATTACCAGGCTAATTGTTTTCGATTTTTCTTTTGATATCATATAAGGAACTATCATCTTTTTGAGCAGAACTAATTCGAGCCGTCAGCAAATCAAATCGTCTGCCGATGTTACAAACGGTAACCGAATATCTGTTTAGAGCATCTGCATGGTGTATAGTTTTTTCCGGAACGGTGAACTATTGTATACTAGAATTCTTCTATTAATAACACCCACCTAGCAACTCTTAAGCTGATATCATTTTTTGGCATTGTCAACTCAAGTGCTTGAAAGTCTGTTACTATTTTGAATTGAATCCCTAACAAGTATATCCGATATCTTTTAAGTGCCAAGATTTCTAATATGTAGCTCGAATATTTCTGTTCATTGGATGGATGCATTGAATAGTCTTGTGTATTCCTTTGAAGTAGTATAGCACCAAGTTCTTGTTTTGCAGCATCGGTATGTAGGTCTGTTTCTGCTTCCACAGCATAATTGTTCAAAACAGGTTCGTTAGTCAGAATGTCTTTGATTTGCTTAAAAGCTTGTTGCGGTGTTGGCCCAAAACCAAAATTTATAAATTAAATTTTGGAAAATAGCTCGTTAATACACAAAATCTTTGGACGTATTGGACTTTCTCCGGGTGTGAGGAATTTGTCACTTTTTTCACTTTATTTTCGGTCGGTTTTAAAGATTATATGAATTATACAATATTCGAGTTAAACCCTTTTTTCACATTCCGATGGCAAAAGCAGACTCACTGATCATTCAAATCATACGGCGTTGTACAGAAAAATAATTTTTCGCTTCTACATATATTTACTAGATTCTTTATGTCATTTATATATATGATGAACAACAATGATCCTAAAAAGGATCATTGGGGGACACCAAATAGTCTCTCTTTTGTCTTTTATAGCTCTCCATTTAACTTTACTGGCTGTTGAGATTGCGGAAAGCAATTTTTCTTTTAACATTGAGAATAAAAATTGACGTAAAATCACGGCGTTTTCCTGCTGAACAGGAAGGAAAAAGGGAGGACTAGGAGAGAGAACAAGGATCTAGATATAAAAAGGAGTAGCAGGGCGGAAAAAGAAGAACTGCTCCACAAGAGATGCAGAACTCCAAAAAAAAAAAAAGATTAAGTAGAGTGTGGTGCAGAATAATGTAGTTAGCGTTTTTTGTGGTGTTGAAAAATTTTGAAAAGTGAGACTTCGGTGAGCCGCGCGAGCGAATGAATTAACCTCTTGTGGTTATTTGGAATAATTTTATAGTCTTTGATGGTAGTGTTTAGTTATTTGAGTAACTTATCACCGTACGTCTTCACTGCACAACGTGGAATAAAGCTTCACCACACAACTTTGAATAAAAAATACAACTTACTTTTATAATTTTGTATTCTTCTGTATTACTACTTTCTTTTTAGTCTACTTATAAGTAACATTTCGTCTTATCTCTATTGGTACTTATATTCTAATCTGAATTATGACATAGGCATGTACATATATTCTAATCTATATGTTAATATGCATGAATTATTTATTTTCCTTATTTTAATGTGTACATATATTTTTCTTACATCTTAACTCTTCTCATCTTCAAATAAAAGTATCCTCACTTTTTCTTATTTATCTAAATAAACTTTACTATTGTACAAATGTTCTGCATTATTGTCTCTTAGAACTTGAAAGTACACTTTATCTATCTTTTTGTCTTTCTTTTAAATCTTTATACTCATTAAATCGTCTACAGGATTTAATTGAAAGAAAGGTAAATATAATAATTGAAATAATTGTTAACATAGTATACAAAGATGTAGTTATAGATTTTTCTTCTATTGGAATTAAGAGTTTACTTAAAGTTTGAATATTTGAAAATGTATATTCTTCAGTTTCAAAAATGTCTTATATTTTGACATGATTTTGTTGGAAATCTAATAAAATTTCCTTTGCTTGTTCTTCATAATTTGTATATAAGTTTTCATGAATAATTACTGAATAAGTAAAAGTTGTAGAGTGAGTACCTTCAAATGATACATTATTAATTTTTTGAATGCCACTAACTATAATAGTACCAGCATTTATACGATTAATGTTTGGTTATTTTGTTGTATATATTAATATTACAATGAGCTGGATATCCTTTAATAAGTCCAATTGTACAATTATCTTTTGATCAAGTTTTACAGATGTTCTTATTTAAGTAATTCTTACAATTTTCTTATAAAATATAATTTTTGTGTATAACACATACTTGTGGGGTTACTACATATTTTCCATGTTTATGACTTAAAGCTATTATCTTAAAATAATTAATTTTTGGTGTTATAATTGGGTAATTGAGTATAATGTGTGATATTTGTTATATGGTATAAGAATTCAAATTGTTCAAACGTATATGTATGTATGGTGTATGGTGTATGGTCTTCCTTTATTAGGATAAATTTTCTATCTATTAAGTTCATTTCATTTTATTCATTTCGGCATTTATCTGTTGTGTTATGAATATAATCATAAATATTTTACTTAATACATATGTTGTTTACGGATGTCATCCTTGTGTACAACCTTGCCTGTGTTTGTTAAAATTGTGTCCTCACGATTCTCTTGTACTATATATTCCTTCTTTCTTTTTTGTCTAGCGAATATTTTGGTTCCTACCTAAAATGTTCTGTACATTCGTTTCTTATTTTCGTTTTTTAAAGTATTTTGTTGTCCTAATTGTAACTTATTTCTGACATAAAAAAAATCATTTTGATTGAAGTAAATATCTATAGGCTTCTAATTTATTACGGAATGAATTGTGTAATTGTATTGGTATTTCTTCTTCTGGTTTCGTTTTATTTTGTTCAGATAATACTCGTGTTAATTTAATTAAAAATGAATGGAGTCGTTCTACTTGACCGTTTGTAATAGAATGGTTTATCGGTGTAAGATAATATTCTATATTTAAATTTCTTAATAACATTCCTACTATTTGACTTTTATATATGCTTTCGTCATCAGTAGTCAAATTTTTCCTTTTTGGATATATGGTTCCTAAAATTTGTTCAATATGTTGTTGCACATTTGTTTTTTCTGTAATGAAATGTAAGTATGCGTATTTAGAATACTTATCTTCGCATGAAATAAATGTTTGATTTGCAATATAGAAGATGTCCATATGTATATATGTTCCTGCAGTATGGGGTATGGGAGTTTGTTTTAAGATTTGTTTCTTTGCCTATTTTTTAGACAGTTCTCACATATTTCTGCTTATTTTTTGGTTTGGTTAGGCAAATCAGGCCAATAATATTGTGTTCGTAGTTCTTGGAGATTATTTTTCCAGTTTCTATGGGCTCTATTATGGGTTTCTATTATGAGATGTAATTGTTTATCCGTATCTTTAGTATCTTCTAAAATACTTTGTGTAAATACCATTTTGTAATTATTATTATGTTTCATAATTTCATTACTTAAAGTATTCCATAGTTCTAGATTACAATGGAATGCTATTGTTTTCTTAGGATCCACAATAATTTTTAATTGTTTAATTCTGTAGCTTATATCCACTGAATTTATACTGTATTTTGTATAGTTTGGAAAAGTATTTTCAATATGTATTTTGTTCAATGAACTTATGTGAATTTGTGTCTTGAACGCATTTAATGGTTTAATTACTGTCTTTATTGCTTCTTAATAAGAGCTTTCCTCTGAATGATCACTGTGATCAGTTGAACTATTATTTATTGGTTGCCTTGATAATGCATCAGCTACTACATTCTGATGCCCTGATTTGTACCTTAATTTAGCTCCATATTCCTCGATGAGGTTTATCCAACGTTTGAGCTTTGAATTTGGATTCTTTTCTGATATTGAGAATATAAGACTCTGATGGTCTGCATAAATAGTTAAATCGGCTATGCCGTATAAATGGTTTCTTAACTTTTGTAAGCTCCAAATGATTGCCAGTATTTTTTTTTTTTTTTCATTCGTTTAATAGTTTTGTTCGGTTTCTGACAATATCCTTGATATAAATACAATTGGATTTCTTGACTGACTCAGCAATCATGACTCAATTATAATTTGGTTGATATAATTCAACTTGCGCTTGTAATTTAGCATTTAATATATTCATCGCTTTGATGGCTTATTCATCTTAATTTATCTGTATATTACATTTTTGCTCTTATTCAAATAAACTGTTAAACCTTTTGCTAAATTTGCAAAATTTCATATAAATTTCCTGTAATATGAAGTTAATCCCAAAAAAGACCTTAGCTCTTCTAATATTTTAGGAGTATTAGGTATTCTTGAATGGTTTGGATTTTTATTGAAATTGGTCTCTGAATAATGTTAACAGTGTATATCTTCGCTTGATATTTTTCAGCGAATTTACATCTAATGCAAGTTCCTGCAGGGTTGGCTCCGCCATATTCATAACCATTATGGCATTTGAGCGTAGACAACTTTTTGCTGCCGAGTTAAATTTACTCTTTTCTAACAATGGGACGGACTTAGGACAACCCCGATAATTCGGGGTGTATTTCGAATTGATCCGCTGAACCCTTTCTTTGATAGAATTTTGTTGTTTCTGTTCTTCTGCTGCTGTTGTGTGTGTTTCTCTTCTTGTTGCTGGTTCATTTGATATTGGTGTTGTTTGTATTTTGGCTACAGTCGTTGCAGCTGCTGCTTTGACTGCTGATTTGGGTTCACAGGATATAACACCCGAAAAATTGCATGCAATAAGTCTCTAAACATGGATTTACACATGAGGTCTGTTCCAGGACTGCACATTTTTACAAATTTGTATCATTGCGATTTTTTACCGATTTCATAACTCAGGTTTTCGAGTTCAAACATCTTGTATCTTTTTGCTTGTATCAAGTATTCCAATTTTAAATAAGTTTTAAGTTTTTAAGTTCTCTTTAATAATTGTTTGATCAAAGCAAAGGTCGTGTTTCGGTCAACTTCGGTTATTCGTCCATTTATTATTAAAAATAATATAAAAATATTGTCCCAAATATTCAACTTCAGTTTTAAAAAATGTGACTTTTCAAGTGACAATTTCATATTTGCCTTGTGTAAAGCTTTAGTTATAGTTTTGATGTGGTTAATATGTTCTTCTGGTGTTTTAGAAAATATTAATACATCATCAATGTATACGAGTACGTATGCAAATTTGCCAATGTATTCTCTAAGTATATAATCCACACATCTCTGAAATATGCTGGGTGCATTCTTTAGTCCGAAGGGCATTTTTGCATTTATAGAAAAAGTAGTTTTCTCTGTATCATTTTGTTTTATTTTTATTTGATGAAATCCTGATTCTAAATCAATTGTGGAAAATTGTCTATCTTGTCTCAAATTTTGGATAGTCATATTTATATCTGGAATGGGATATCTATCACTGATCGTTTTTAAATTTAATTTCTGAAAATCAATGACCATTCTACGCTTAGACTTCTCTTTATCATCGGTGCCTTTTTTCGGTACAGTCCATACTGGAGAATTGTATGGGCTTCTACTCGGTCTTATAATACCCTTACTTAAGAGATCTTGTATCTCTTTGTTCACAAAATCATTGTCGCTATATGGGTATGGATATTGTTTAGTCCATATGGGATTATCATCTGTAGTTCGTATCGTAGCTTCTATTGTAGTTGTGCAAGGAAGTGAGTCATTCACATTATTATATTAAAATATTTCTTCCATTTCTTTTCTATATTTTGCATTATCAATAGAATAATTTATTCTTTGTGGATTTACGTGATTTTTATTTAATTTGATTCAAGATCAATGAATGCTTTTAATTTGGACAGTCCGTACACCTAAAAGCGTATCATGTTTTTTAATTCATTTATAGTAAAAAATACTAAATCGTGCCAATATAAATCAACATACTTAGGTTGGACTTGCCATCCGAAGTTTTGAGGTTTTACATCGGCAAGCCCTTTGAAAATCTAAAAAAGCTGCCGCTGTATGTTCTGAGTTATGTTCTTCATATTCTTGTATATTAATTTTACTTGATTCATTATCTGCATCCTCAACTTGAGTTATCTTTTGATTTTTTATCGGAGGTTTGAATCTGGCTGAAGAGTTCTTTCTTTCTCGTTTGAATGATTGTTGCATAGATCTTCTGAATCTACTAGAAGAACCGATTTCCATTGGCTCTACTCCGTTAGGAGGTTGGAAATTTCTAAATTGCTTCTGAGGATATTGTGGATTCGACTTTTGTGTTGTAGTTTTCAAAAAATACCTGGGCGGTTTCTGATCACGATTTTGAATTTGATTTCATCTATTAAAAGGCTGATATTCGAGTTGTTTATATTTTATATCATGGTAAGCGGTTTGTGCTAATGCGAATGCTTCGCTCAGGGTTTGTGGTGCTTGACCATATAATAGGTTTCTTGTTGTTATAATATTTATTCCTAATATGACCGTTCTTATAGCTTTTAATTCAGCTTCTGTGTTTAATGCTCTCACAGCATGTTCATTTGTATATTAAGTTCCTATTTTTTTAACACCAAATTTAATTTTTCATTAATTTTATCGTGATAATCAGTAAGTGTTGTACTTCCTTGTCATATTGAGGTTAATTCATTTTTTAATACATATAATCGTAAAGGTCGTTTATCGCCATAAATTGAATCTAACCTGGCTATAAAAGCATTTAAGTTAAATGTTGTATTGTTATTTATCAAAGCTGGTTTCGATGTCTTATCTTCCAGGATTACTAATGCTTCTGTGAAGATATGATGATCTTCAAAATTCTTTAACATTTCGAATGCTCTAACTACAATCTATCTCCATGAACGATATTCTTTTGCATTACCAAAAAAAATTGGTAAACTTTTGAATACTTCCAGTTTAATTTTTTTAAGATCGGTACATCTTGTTTCATGATCTGTATAAGTTTTTATTTGTGTTGGTGTTTTTATAATATTCAATTCCGTCTGTAATGCCTTTACTTCCTGGCTTAATACTTCTATTTGTGCCATCATTGTTGCTTCCATTTTGTCAAGTTTTAATTTTCACCAGTAATTTTTTTTAATAATTTCTTCCACTTTGTATTTATATTAGCTACCTCAACTATCTGATAGCTGCATGAAGTATTTCTTTATCTTAATGTTTAGTATTAATATTTAATATTTTTCTTACATCTTAACTTGCGCGAATATCTCGGGAAAAGACGAGAACAGCGACCCTTAGCTAGCTTATTTAGATACTTCGGGACTGTTAAGAATAGCGGGTCACTCCATCGACGAGTGTAACGCTAACTCCGTTAAAAATAAATCGTCGAGCTCCAACGGAGCCCGTATAATATTGTGGAAAATTCTGTTTTTTATTTAATTTTGTTAAATTTTCAATTTCGAAGAAGATTTTCTGTTTGGTCGAGGCGTTTTTTTCCTTCCTTTTTTTGCAATTGAAGGTTTGGTGATTCCTCCAAAATTACGTGGCGCTCAACTTCTTTTTGTTTTCCCAGGTTTAGCTGCCTCTTAAAGCGCTACCTGGAGTTCGAACGAACCTTGTTTTGGAATTAGTAGGGATTCCAAGATATTTTTGGTTCAGGGCAACTAGACATGTCCCAGGAATTAATCATACAATAACATAGTTACTCTGGTGACCCAGAAAGCGTACAGTACAGTCGAATCTTGCCTCTGACAAGAACACAACGTGTTTAAATTCATTCTCGGCTCAACAAAACATTTGGTGGTAGCGGTGTGATGTTAAGGTAAAGCATCTGCCTAAACTCCTAAATAATTTTTTTTTTAATACAAAACATTCAGTACATCAGTCACAGTGTTTCACAAATCAAATCACAGAGTAAAGCCAAATTCTGCAATTCTAAAAAAGAAAGCAAGAAATTTTCAAACCGGGGCAATTAACGGACATCACCCCACGAACACCAACAACAAAAACAAAAACAAGAAGCACCAGTAAGCTAAATTTATTATTTTTTTTTTTTTCGTATTATACAAAGTGGTATTAATTTCATTTTTGTTCAAAGCTTTTTTATATATATTATTAATTTAAATTAATTTTATTTAATGTGTACCCAAATTCTAGTTGTTTATTTTAAATAAAAGAACAAAACCCCTATCACTCCTTACTTACCTACTTTTTCACAAATATCATTCGGTATATGGAAAAAGCGAACGACATGACATTGTACACACTATTCTGATGATATATGTCGGAATTTAATCTCAATATATCTATAAGAAGCTGTAAAAAGGTCGGAAAGACATTTCTGAACTCCGAAAATTCTGAGTTAAGATCTATGTCTATTCTACGAACCCGTACTAAACTTAAACCGCAAGAGGAAAATATCGGGGAATTGGACCATGTAAACGAATCAACGCTTTTAAAATCTCAGCTCAAATTCAAAACTCGCCAATAGGACCAGAGTTACGTCCCAGTGGCAAACCAATAGATCGTCAAACTCCTTCACCTACCGCGCGATCGTTCACTAATTCTCACGTTAAAACCGTTAATATTCACAAATGGCCCCAAGTTACTTTAATTCATCTCACACCATCAAACTTATACATGAGTTTCATAGATCAGCTAAAAACCCGGACAGATTTATCCAGTTAGTCGACCTACAGTCAAAAAAAGCGACTGACGACGTAGATAAACTAGAATAAATAATATAGTGAGGTCAAAACTAACTGGGCGAGCTTATATTGTTATAATAAAATATAACGATTATACAGAATGGCCTGAGTTGATCTACACAATTGATACAAATGGAGATTTTTCAATTCAGGCAAGGCTACAACGACCCAGTAGCATCCTACATGGAAAGAGCAAGCCCATTATGTGACGAACTTAAAAATGCGAACACGAACACGGGGAATGAAACTGCCGATAAGGCAATACGTGCACTCAACGGTGCAATGATATTGAATAGCTTTTGTAACGGTTTAATGCCTCAGATAAAACTTCTCGTCAAAAGTGCCAGATATAAGGAAATTTACGAATCAGTTGACATAGCAATGGAGGAAGAAAGAAAAACTAATTTCATCCGTGAGTAATCAGTACCCAAACAAACCTAATATGTATTGTTAGAACTGCAAGACGAAAACCCATAATAGCAACGAATACCGTAAGTCAAGAAACAATAACTCCCACTGCCCTAACCTAGCTAGTAAGTCATTCACGATTAACCATAACCGCACTAATATCCAACCACTATTAAAAGGTGTCGGTGTTAATACGGTGAAAAACAAAATCTGCAGGCACTGTAAGAACCCAGAACGTTCTATAAAAGGATGCCGTAATAGAGCTTTCAAAAAAATCAGAACTCCGATAACCAAGTTCACTCCAATCAAAAAAAAAAGATATCAATCCCCGTTTGTAGGTGTCGTTATGTCTCAAAATCAATCACTGAATCAAATTCCAAATCGAGAAAATGTCCCTCGAAATCAATCACTGAATCAAATCCTAAATCGAGGAAATATCCCTCAAAACCAATCGACGAATGAAATTCTAAATCAAGAGAAAACTACTCAGAATCTAAAATCGCATTCAGTGTATCAAATATCCAAATCTATGTACATGCGATTAAGAGCAAGGAAAAACTCCGGAACGTGGAAGCAAGCCACTGTCTCAAACCTCCAAGTCCACTAGTTTGAAAGTACTTTCCAAAATACAAAATCGAAATCAAACTCCTTCACTGAATCTTATACAGAATCAAAACCAAAACTATCAAGTTCAATACCAAATTGGCTCTCTGAATCAATATACTAGATCCGACTCACCAAACCGGGCGATAAGAACACAAAACCACGAATCGAGCCCACAGTTTCAAAATCCTAAACCATTAAGATCCAAGAATATCGAAAGCGAAGTAGCGAAGATAAATTTAATTCCAAATTTCCAAGTGTAACTAACGGACGAGATCCGGAACAAATTACAAATGGAAACACACCGCTAAACCAAACCTTTACTAATGGACGAAGTCAAAAACAAGAAAAAAACTAAATAAATTCTTGAGTGAAATACCTAGTTCAAAAAATAAATCGGTGGTTCAAAAACCAATCGTAAATTTTAGTTCCATTACTACATCAACAAATTTCAAAAGTCAAATATAAATAACGTCAAGAGCTTGCTAAGGTCAGAGCAAACTATTACCCAATTAACTGGCATCTGCGTTACACCTACATCAACCCTAGCAACCATTAATCTAGGGTTGATAAAAATTACGCATTTATTGCACATAGTGCCTAACGATTTCCCAATTTCACAGGTTGGTATTGTAGGCGAAGATTTCTTCCGAAAATTCAACGCGGTAATACATTATAAAGACAACTCTTTCAAATACCGTTACAAAGAGAAGTAACTATTCCAGAGGCATACCCAAATCCTAATAACGATGACATTCTTGGGTAGTTCGGAGACTCAAAGTATTTTACCACGTTACATTTGGCAAATGGGTTCCACCAAATCGAGATTACTGAAGAGGACAAAGAAAAAACAGCGTTTAGCACTACCTACGGTCATTTTGAATTCAACAGAATGTCGTTTGGGTTAAAAAATGCTTCCCCTACATTCCAGAGACTTATGAATGTCCGGATTACAAGGGATAATGTGTTTAGTTTACCTCGAAGATATAAAGATCTACGGGGAAAACTTGAAAGTTCATAACAAGAAATTGATTAAAGTTCTTAAGGCCTTAGATAAATACAACCTAAGAGTCAAATTATCTAAATGCAAACTCTTGCAAACAGAAGCTATGTATTTAGGCCATCTCATCACACCAGACGGTCTCAAACCGGACCCCGATAAGATCGCAGCGATTTACAATACTGAAACCCCAAAAACCCAAAAGCAAATAAAGTCCTTCTTAGGTTTGTGTCTGGGTATTACCGAAAATTTATAAAGAATTACTCCTAAATAGGTAATCAACTTAACAAGCTACTGCGCAAAGACTTCCCTTTTGAATGGGATGTTTTTTGTGAGGGTTCATTCAGGAAATTAAAAAAATCCATAATCTAACCTCCAGTACTGATATACCCAAATTTTGAAAACACTTTTTATATTACTTCCGACGGGAGCAACGAAGCCGTAGGCGCTGTACTATCTCAAAGAGACTCTAAAAGTAGCGACCTACTAATAGCATTCGCCAGTAGAATATTAAACAACGTCAAAAAAAATTACTCTACTATTGAAAAAGAAGCTCTCTCAGTAGTATTTTCAGTCACAGACTTTCGACCTTACGTGTATGGGCGCCACTTTGAAGTTATTACTGACCATAGTATGTATGATTTCACGGTTTTGCATAAAGCAGGGCATCTAAATACTAACGCAGATGCATTGTCACGGTTAAATATGACTCAAATAATCGTAGTAACCGTAGTCGAAGTGAAATTGTCTCAGACAACCAACAGCAAGTCAACCAAGTGATGGAAATTACAGACCCAGGAAAAATACAGCAAATACTGTACGAATTTCATGACACACCCTTGGTAGGTCACCAAGCGCACATTAAAGCCTTTTTGGAAGGCATACAAATGGAAGAACATGTATGTGGACATAAAGAATTACATTATGGCTTGTGAGGCATGTCAAGAGAACAAAAATTATGCAAGTAAAAAACTCCTTATGCTATAACTACAACGGCAAAACTCCTTTCGAAAGGGAAGCCCTCGATATAGTGGGACCACTACTGATAACAGAAAATAATATTAACTATATACTTATATTCCAAGATGATTTAACAGAATTCGTACAAGCAGTAGCGATACCCAACCAAGAAACCAAAACGGTTGCTGAAGCACTTATAAAGAAAATAGTGCACGATTGGAATACCATGGGCAATACTGGCCGATCAGAGAACAAATTTCACAAGTGAACTTTTCAGAAGTGTTTGAAAAACGCTGAAGATTCAAAAGATGCAAACTAGGCCATACCACCATCAGTCTAATGGTGCACTCGAAAGATCGCACAGAACCCTAGGCGAATACATTCGAACCTCATTTCGGTCTAAAAGCCCCAATTCCCTCTACCCTGAACAGATGTATATAACCTACATGCAATTACGATGATTATATAGCTGAGATAAAGAAAAAATTGCAAAGTGGTTATGAAATAATCCGCAACAAACAAGTTAATGCAAAAGAAAAGTCTAAAGCCTGCTACGATCAAAACTGTAAGCAAATTATCTACAACATAGGAGACAAGGTCTTACTAGAAATAAAAAACAGAGTCAACAAAAAACCTACCCCGATATTTGAAGGACCCTACGAAATCACAGAAAAAGTCATACACAATAACTTAATTAAGTCTTACGCAGAGTCATACACAAACACTTAACACTAAGTCCAACATTAGCCACAAAAATATATACCAAAAAAAAAAACAAAAAAACACCAAGCTTTTCATTTTCAGCTACATTATTTTTACATGCGTGGTAAGTACGGCTATAGCGCAGTTAGAGCAACAACTACCACTAAACACTACAGGTTTCTACTTGGAACCCGTGGGAGTAAACGATAAATCATTTACAAAATGGACATTAGTATTTTATTTCAATAATTTTCCAACCAACGCCAATACCAAAACCCTAGAAAACAATATTTACAATCTGTCGAATCTCTGCGAAACCATCATAAAAGAATATCCATTAGAGCCCTGTAGAATGACACTTCATATGTTAAAAACGACGGTCTGTTTACCGGCATAGGTCATATAAAAAAGTTCCTGTTCGGAACGATGGATTCCCAAGACGCCGCGAAGATAGAGAACGCTTTACAATCCCTAACAGAAAACCGAAATAGTCTTTATCACATTACCGAAAACCGACGAACAATAATATTGAACGTTTTCGACGCACTTAACGATACGACTCGTAAAATAAACAACAACTTTAATTCAATAACGGAAGAAATAAGGGAAAATTCAATAAAATTGGTAAATCTCACGAAATTCGAAAAGGTGTTACACAATTTTGACGATATGTCGAACCTTGTGTCAGTTAGAATTACTGGACATTTTGTAAGAGACTCCGATACATTTATCTCAACGCTAAACCATATACAAGCGGAACTCTCACAAAACGTGAAGTTCCCACATTCAATTCACTATCAACAACCACGCTAGTGTATGTGAATACTAAGTTTATGATTCAAGTAAACATACCAATGGTCAACGAAGAGTTTAACCTATTTAAAGTAACATCGCTCCTTATCAAATGACCACATTACCGTCAACGAAAACAACAGACGATACATATTTCTAAACTCCAATGATTTAGAAAAGTGTGCATTGGGTGAATCAGAACATTTCGTATGCGAACAAAATTTTGTTGTACAATTGCATATTACAACTAATTTCGGGTAACCCAAACTCACAAACTTACGAATCCTTTGTAACGACGCTCCATACACAGCTAAGTTATCAAATAGGGGAATCCTCAAAATAAATCCATACTGCGAAGCAGTAACAGGCGAAGTCTACCTGCAGGCGTCTAACGACGTTTATAACAATGTCCCTATCCTCTACTATTTCCAGGATAAGTAATTAAACGAAATAAACGATTTACCCACTAACCTTTCCCAAATCTCTAGCAATTTGAAACATGTTGAAAAATTAGATCTAAATAAATACAGCATAAAAATTTGACAAAACAACATGGAACATTCTTATGTTTAAATCACGAACATATGTATACTTCCTTTTCTGTTATTTTTTAATTTCTATAATTGCCATATCATTATTTATGATACACAAATTTTTCAAAAAACAAATATTCAAAATAAAATTTTTTTTTCCTCTGTAATTTCAATTATTTAAATCTAATGAGAAAATGTATTTGTACAATATTTAGAGTTAAGAAAAAAAAAATAAATAAATAAAACACTCCTTGTCCGGTTGACTCCTATATGTTTCCCGCCGAAAGTTCTCACTCGTTACCTCGTGCAATATTCGTTTATTAAGGGGGGAGGACTTTTGTGCCCACACAAAACGCTAACCCACTTCACACACAACGCTGTGCCCGCACACAACGCTAACCCACTTTACACACTAAACCATTTCAGTCATTGCAATGCGAGCAAGCATGCAACTGTCCCACTGCGGTGACACATTCATATGCCCACTCAAGTGCCCGAAACAAACAACCAAAAAGGTCACAAAGTATCGATGACTATTACGTCGCTCGAACCGAATTTCTTTGATGACCCATTAAACACACAATGGGTAAGTGCGTTCTCTAGTTACTCTGGTTACCCAGAAAGCGTACGGTATGGGTAAACAACGAAAAGAGACTAAGAGGAAACATTATCAACAACTGGACAATCAGTCGAATCTCACCTCTGACAACACAACAATTTTGTGTTTCACGATGGGCATAATTACCATAATTTGTTTTTGACTATTTTTTTTTTTTAACAGTTTTTCTTCTAATGACCGTACTGCTTGAATTGAAAACATCATGAAAACATGATATAATGATTATTACTGCTGCTGCTGTTACCTTGCTGATAGCACCCTTTTTTTATTGTGAATAGTGCAGTGTCTGAAATGCTACTTTGATGTTCATTTACACACAACCGTGCTTCTTCCATGATCGAGATCTTAAATCGATGGTTTGCTGCTTAACGTTTGTTGACTACCACGTACTGAATTGATCCGGTAGGATCATTATTACTTTGGTTATCAGCATTGACTTAGAAACTGTTTTTCGGGCATATCTCAACTGTTGAGTTTAACTTTCCAGTTTGCTAATATGTGTTGCGATGTTGTCATTTTGATCCTTCTGAAATCAATAGAAACGTTGTTCAGCATACACACTGGTTTTGCATTTCTGATCGTATATAGAGCATAGCTTAGACCACATCTGAAATGCTGTTGAACAATGCATGATGTGCACAAAAATTATTTTCGGTATTTTTGCTACCAAGCCTTAAGCGCAATTTTCGACGCCGCATTAGATACTATCACCTCCGGTTGCTGCTCGTCCACATTCACCAACTAAAGAATATCGCCTGCATTTAAGAGGATGCAAATTCGAAACTTCCACGTTCACTCTTGTTCCGCACAATGAAGTTAATCGATTTTTATTATATTTCTCTAAATTTCGAAAACTATTTTGAGTTTATTGTTTTCAATTAACCCAACTCTTCGCGGACCAGTTGTAGAATGTAGCGAGTCTCGTGAGCTAAGACCTTGGCTTGATCGAAATGTATCCAGTGTTGTTCATTTGGATTATTCAAGATATGCTTACGAAACTCATTACATTGTACGACTGGTCCGCGAAGCGATTAAAATGAAACGGCACAAAAATTTCAATCATGACGACAGCTTCAGACTCTCACGCGCATGGGATCCCGTGATTAACATCTCTCGTTAACTCCAGTTCCCTGCTAAAACCCCCAGTGATGTAGTGGTAAGTACGGTTTGCTCACATCTACGTGCACCTCAACAACAACAACAAGATCAGTTAGAACCGTCTACGCACCGCTATAATTTGTGGAGCCAATCTAATCTTCAAAACTTTACAGCAGTTACCCAGTTACCACGCCCAATGCAACTTGATGCGAAACGTTCGGGGGAGCTAAGTATTCGACTCATTTATTTTAATTTATGCGATTAATCCCAAAATAATTAATAACGATCGGCTCATGTTTGCTGATCCCAGCAAGTTCACGCAGGAAATGACCAGCACAACAACCCGTGGAGCTAAAAATTCTGACAATGCAAATTCCCCATTATTACCGCAGGTATAACATAAATAAGTTAGCGTTAAGTAGAATAAGTTGAGTTGTAATATTGAATAAGACGAATAAAATTGATTTTTTTTGCTAAAACTCGCGAACCGTAGTTTAACTTATACGCAGAAAGTGATCCATCAATTGCATATGACTTACCTATAGAATCACTAAAAGACATATTCAAAATTGTTCAGTAACTGGTTAACAGGCTTAAAACGTTTTAAAGTTAAAGAGTGTCGAGGTAAATACTATTTAACTAAACTTTATAACTGCAAGTTAAGTTTTTGAAAAATGGAACAGAAAGAGAAAGGATGATGTTTGCGTTCAGTGGCTATTCGCTCCATGGACGGCATCCAACATTTAATGGATATTGGGCTTATTCCTGAAGAAATCAATAGTACAGTCGAGTTTCTATCCCAGTTGTGGCATTTTTGTCATTTTATATTTGTCAAAACCGTAAGCAGTGACAGCCGGTTTAATTGTATCGGTTCTTTTAGACGACTCCAATTCCGAATGCGAGCAAATATTTGCTTTTAGGGTAGGTGCTTTAGTAAGCTAACTGGCAAACTAGGAGCTCTTCCCAAACAGATCAGAAACCGCATACATGCCTTTGGATTTTTCTATTTATATTTACTGACTACAGCAAGCAACTTACCAATGATGAAGTACGTGTTTAGCACTTCTATTGCAATCATTGTATCTCGACTACCTTGAGCCTGCTTTTGAGCTATCCACCGCGGGGATCGAACTCCTTTTCTTGCTTCTTTTCTTACCATCTATGTTGGATTTTTTAGGCTATCCAACCTCTTTCAGTTTTTAATCCGTCGGTGTTGTTTGTAATAACCACGCCAAGCACTTTCGAATTTGTCACACGAAGTTTTCTTTTTTTTTACACTTTCGGGAAAGTTTAGTCAGTTATGTTTTCAGTGGCTTTCATACACAAACCAAATGACACTACTAAATGACCACGTGTACACGATATGTAAAGGTTTTTTTTGTGTCATTGGGTCTCGACCTAAAAATGATTTTATTTAAAAGATAAACAATAAATAAGTAAATAAATAAGCGTATGCTATTGTTCGAATTGTCAATCACTTTGTCGACCATACTATTGTATCTTCTAAAGCTTCAATTACTACTGTTTAATTCACATAAACAAGCGATTTTACATATACGCCTCCACATGAAATGATCGAGTTATGCTAGACACCAAGATCTTGGTAGACAATTTCCTAATTACAAACTTGAAAAAAACTCACTCACTCATTAAATTTTGATTTCAGTAGGTCTATAGTATTGGTCGCATACGACACGTAGCCCCATTAGGCAGGAAACATATATCATGCACATCCATGTCAAGTATACACATGTGTTGATCATAGTTTTGTATCGGTTGCATGTTACAATCAATAAGAGTTTCTGCCTCACTTGTGAAGAAATAAGACACAATGATCCTGCCAGCGTACAAACTAGTACATTTTTATAGATACATATATGGTGTCTGAAGAATCACTTACGGATTGTTCTTACTCCAGAAACGGAAATTTTGCTTATTAACCTATTTACTGAGCAAAAAGGTAAGCTTCATCGCTAAACACAATTGTGGCATAAAATTCTGGATCAATTCCAATTAGTTTTGAGTACGCTTGGCATGATCTAACGGCTCCAATTGTTGCACCATTTAAATCTTTATGGACTAGGCTGAATTTCTTTAGCATAATGTTCAAATTTATGGTCCAACAAAGTCAAATGGGTACACCTGCGAACGGACAATTTCGGATTTCCATTAATACTGGCCTCAATCTATGACAGTATTTAGTTCGGAAGGGGTTGGGCTTTCAATTATTCTGAAAATTGTTTAGAACACAATGAACATCATGTTCAAATGGGCAATTAGTCGGTACATAAAATTAACGAAGTACTCGATAAGTTTGTGTAACTGAACAATTGACTATTTGGTAATGTTGATGCGATATAAGTCTATATATAAAAGCTGGACTATTATTTCTATTGACAACCCAACTAACTTTTAGTAAACATCATATAATCTATTTGTCGTTATTCATGGCACCATTTGAATGTAAACGGCAGCTAAGCTGAAATGGTTAGTATTAATAGTATTAAGTTATTTTGTTCTAATTTCTCGTATTCGTTGGTCTTCAATACGCTTTGATAGAATACTTCAATATATAAACAGCAACAGATGCAAAATTTTACTCAATTTTTTTGTATCTTTCTCTGCGCTATAGTATCTCCTTAGTTTTGCGGGATAGGGTTTTACTACTCAATTGCCATTTTAGTACAAAGAAACAGCGATTGTCAACACAGATTCTTCGTTTTGTTTATGCTCAGGTGTTTTTGGCAGAATTAGTATCACAGCTAGGGAAGGCAACTTCATTTACTACCTACAAATTATAGCTGTCGATTTTGACGTTCTGTTCAATTCATCGATGTTGTGTTTCTTTTCTTGACTTTGTTTTGCTCTTTTGGTAGCTTTCGTTTTAACACTAGAGAACGCACCGGTAACAAACCGCTGATTTCTCTTAATCTTCATTCTGCATATACGGACAAGCTTGACAGGGAAATTTAAATCAGACTTGGACCTATATAGTTTGTCTCTATAAATACTGTCTTATGCGACCTTCAAATTGATGAAAAGGTGGTGGGCATCGATTTGGAATTCTTGAGTTTTCCAGAATCTGCTGGAGTAAGAAGATTTGGCCGACTGTTGACTTTTCTGGTCCGAAACCGCACAAATATGGACCAATCAGATTGTTAGCGAAGGGTTTTACAGGTTATACCAATACCATATTACAGTTAAGACCAATGTTGGAGAGACTTGTACCTCGGGATAGGTACAACTACTGGCGCAGTTGAGTGGGTCTCCATTTTCATTTTATTCATCAGCCATACACTCTTCTAACCAGATCTGAAAAAAGAGTTCACGCATACTCTCCACAAAGTCAAAGTCAGTAGCTTTGAATACCTCAGCCAGTAAGAAGTCAGGTCCAACTGATTTGTTAGATTTCAGCATAAATACTGCTATCCTTACTTCGTTTGGTCAGATGAGCGGAATCCATATTAACATTTAAGAAAGCGAAGAATCTGTTTTAATACATATATACTATATAATCCCATGGGCTTGCCCATTTTATCAACGAGCCAACAAGATACATTCAGATACTTGTTTCGACCACATCTATTCATTTCACTAAAGTGATGGAGTCAAACTTACTCAATCGTCTAACAACATTACAAAAATTGGTTTTACAAAGCTAACAAATAATCTTCTTTATGAACTCTGGGAAAATATTTCCTCATAAAATAATGCTTCTACATCCTATTCAATAGTCATCAAAATATAAAAAATTATATTAAAACTTGAAAAAATCTGATAGAAGACTTAAGCCCTGAATGATAAAGAAGAGAAACATTAGATAAAATTATAGCTCAAAAAAACAAATCCCTGTTTGTCTAGGGAACTATTACCGTACGCAACACAATCTAGAAAAGTAAATGGCAAAATTGCAAATAACATTTTCAATGAACCCTCGTTTGTAAAAACCTATGCTGTCATTCGTTCTATTGTTAATAATTCTGAAGTTTCTGACAGTTTACGACGCGCCACATGGGCATAGTACCCCGGCGTTAAATCCCGGACCCTACAAATTAAATTTGTATCGTTCCCTTGATAATAATAATAATAATAATAATAATAATAACTTTAGAAATTTTGAAAGCTAAGCAAACTTAAGATCTCTAATCCTTGTAGAATTAATAGCAATTTAAATCTTATGCTAAAAAAATTGCGTTCTTTCTAGTTGACATTTTGAACGGCAGTATACGTTGTGCAGACGTTGTTTCTATCTTAAGAAAGAGATCAGTAAATAAAATGAGTAACTACAGACCAATATCACTTCTTCCAGCATTGTTTTCGAAGCAATATTATTAAGGAAAATATAGTTTGGCTTTTAAATAATGCAAAATTCTTGAACCAGTTCAATTTGTGTTTCAAAATAAAAATCTAACAAAAATATTGCTTGTTCTCATATTTTTTTGATGATAAAAAGTTTGCGTGAAAAAAACAAGGTTTTGTTTTTTAGTCTACGAGGGCGGTTCCAGAAGTACTCGGTCTGACCAAGCCGTAGCGGTAGTTGTTTGAAAATATCACTGTATTGGAAGTACGCAGTCTATAAAGCATATGTTTTAAGTTTCAAAGCGCCACGTTATTTGTTTGGCAGCCATCAAGAGTGAACGTTGTCAGTGAATTTGAAAATTTGGACATGAGAAAGCTGTGTGCAAGATGGGTGCCGGGTTTCTCACATTCGAGCAAAAACAGTGTCGTAATTGCAATGGCCAAAATTAATAATTTAAAGTTTGAACTGCTACCTCATGCACCCTATTCGCGAGATTTAGAATCTCGGATTATTTTCTGTTCTCAAACTTGAAAAAATGGCTCAGTGTTCAAAGATTTTCCAACGATGAAGAAGTGAAGAAAAGAAGAAGTGTATAGAGCTGAAAAGTGATTATGTTGAAAAATAAATAATTTTTTTCCAAAATTTTTGCGTTTTCTTTGTTGGGTCGGATACTTGTGGGACCGCCATCGTACATTAATTTATGACATTTAAAAGCAGAATAACTGCATTTGCGGATGACATACCATAGGTTGTATTTACGGTGCGAATAGTGTTTTGAATCTTGTTGCTGACTTAAATTTGGATCTAGATTTGTTGAGGCCGTGGTTTGACGAACTCAAGTTGATCATTAGTCCGAAAACAAAAATTATGTTTTAGTTGTTATCCTTAAATTTGATTGAAACTGATGTTCACAATCATCCCCTGACTGTGAAAGATTTAAGATTACCAGTTGTCAATGTTCATTAGATTGTTCATCTTCTACTTTTTATACGTAATAGCCGTAGTTGCAGCGATAAATGTTTTGTTATAGAGAAAGTTAATGCTTTTAAGTACTTGCGACTTTGTATTGACTCAATGATTAACTTCGCATGTCTAACGGAGTCCTCAAAAAAATATTTCAACCGGACACTGAGAAAATTTTATAATCTGCTCTATAAAACTCCTCACAACAATCTACTACGATATCTTTCATTTCAAGTTACAGTACGGAATTGCTTGATGGGAAGGTGCGTACTTGTATAGGAACAAAACTCAACCGCTGCTTATATTCCAGAAGTTCTTAGTTACAAAAATATGCCATAAATATCACAAATATCACAGTTTCGAATTATTTCGCCTCCTGTTTGGCATTTGTATTGCCTTAAGGTAATAAAGACATTCTTTTTGAGGTAAGGGAGTCCTCAAATTTTGTATTGAGGAAAAACAGCTTTTCGTAGTTTTTATTTTATATTTTCATACCACATATTTCCATAACTCATTTCTTGAAAGTTTTTAAAACGTGTAAAATATTGAATTTTTGGTTTTGACATAGAAAACCTATTTTCTGACATCTTGGTATAATAAAGTGTTCAATGATTATTTTGTTTCTGTTTTTCCTTCTCCTTTTTCTTCTGTTGTAATTGATTAAAATATTGTATATAATATTATGATTTCTACTAAAACTTGTCTATAAAAAATTGCTGTATCTCTGATTAATTTCAAACTACTTGATTAAATAAATCGCCTAATATTTTTTTAACATCATACTTACGACATTTCTCATATGCCTTATTGTGCAGCTCGTAGAAACATTCTTTGGTGTCGTTCATTTATTCCGTTAGGGCATGGGCGCATATTAGGCTTATGTTAGCCTATTGTCATAAGGTCAAAGCTCCCTACCTAACTTTGCCGCATTTGGCAAATACGCATCCGAATAAGAGCTATTCCTTTTTCCCATAGCAGTTGCCATAGTATATATATATCACAGTTTTTCATCCTCCCTATGTTCAGCGCATCCCATCGCTCTTCTTATATGGATGTGATTTCTGCATCATAGCAGTCAATTGCTAATTGTTCGGTAACGGTTTGAACATTCCACGTTCCAAATCCAATCAAGGTCATTGTTCTTTAAACATGTGCTAGGGTCGTAAACAGTCTATTTTTATCCGAGTCAATTAGTTGGTTAGTCACATATTTTAATCTCTTTCGTATAAGGTTGTGAAGACTATGACGGCATAGGCCAGTAAAGACATTTTTCGCTGTTTACTTGAGCCAAAATTAACGGATAAATCAGCAATATAGAAATGCTATATATGCTACTATCAAGAGGGGTGCTGAGGTGGGTACGCTCACCGCACACCTACTATATAAGAGAGTCTGGATTGAAAACTTGGTTTGGTGCTAACCAAATATAGCTGGAAAAAGCTAACATACATGTAGAAGGAGGTGAATATTATGAATTTGTTAAATAGTCTATGGGGAAATGCAGCACGTAATGCAAAAGCCCACTTCCGTTTACCAAAACTGTTATGACACGAAAATATGGTAGTCAGGCATACTACTATTAATCTTACGGAGGACTTACACCAGACTTAAATTCTTTTTTGAAATAAAGAAGTAGAATATAATAAATTATATGTAAATAGTAATAAGAACAAATAAACCGAAAATTAATATTATGAATTATTTTATATGGATGCGAGTAAGATTATTGGGCACTATATACAATCTACACTTTAAGTGTTTCGTCTTGAAGTCGAAGACATTATTATCTTCAATTCAGATACGTGCAATCATATTCCATTTCTGTGTCCGAGGACCTATAAATATGATTTGTTTTTGCAAGACTTTATTTAGTGACAACAATCTTTCTGTGGTTGATTTTGTCTAATTGTAGAATTCGAAAGTGAGTTCAAAGTTGTGTATAAACTTTAGATTTTTTAACAGATAATAAAGAATTGTTCGTCAGTTAATTTTATTTTTTTATTTTATCTGGAACCGTTCATCAAAATTGTCCATAACTAATACTGTATTCCAAAATAACTATTTTAATTAGTTTAACTAATGTGTGAATAAAATTTTTCCAAAATTATTAAATTGTTTTAAAGTTGCTGTAGAATTTATTAGAATTGTTAGAATTGTTGTTTACATTTATCATCGTCATCGCTCTGAATATGAATTCTCTCCACGAATTCGTTAAATGTTACAGTTTCATGAGGTGGAAGGGGATTATTTAAAATATCACTTTCAGTTTCGTTATTATTTTCTCCTAAAGTATCGTTTAATTTTAAATGTTAATTCTCGATTTGATAACGTTTTTCAGCATCAGTAGATTCTTGAGAAGTTGTGCCAAATATTTTAACAGATTCGCTTTTGGAATAAAGTGATGGTTCATATATAGTGTCACTATAAAAATTAGCATGTTTTTGCATATAATTTTCAGCACATTGTTTTGAGCCTAAATTTTGATTTGTTTCCTCTTGCATTGGTAGACCTACAGTCAAGAAAGAATTATATGCAAAGATTGATTAAAACATTAATCGACGTTAATCACAAACCAATGCAAACAACAATTATTACTGCCATTATAGATAATCCAGCAATGAAGGCTGCCACATTTTGCACTGTAGTAAACTCAAGTTCATCAGATGTTTCAAGAACTTCTTCTAATGTTTGGGCAGAAACAGTCACATCATTCCTGCTTTCTGACAGCAATATTTTTAAAAAATATTTAAAAATGAACACGTGTCTTTATGATTGGTCCTTTTCAAAACCATACGCCCAGACCCTAATTCCGAAAGGAAAACATGCTTATGAAACTCCATATTTCTAATGTAAGACGTACGAAATGCTCAGCCGTCAAAGTTTTAATTGTTAATATAAATTTTGAGCTTAGGCCATCAGCTGTTCCATCTTTGTCGGTCGCATACACAATTAGAAGTATTTCTGTTATGCCTTTCATTGCATTAACATAAGGGTTTACCTTACCATCATAAGAATCTATTTTAAAATGCTCTTTTGGCTGAATGGAATACCGAATTTTTACATTAATATTTTTATCCTTATCTTCAGAATTGACCTGAATAACATTTTCTGGAAAAATATGATTTATTAATTTGTCAGCAGGGAAGCCCATAACAAAGCTTTTTTTGTTTTGGATAATGTAATGTCACGTCTTTGCGAATGTAATGTCACTTGTTAAAATCAAAGATCTGTTTTTAGCGAAATAATTTATATTGTTGAAATCTCTTTCATTCGTCTAGAATTGTGATAGCTGTCCTCTTTACCTTTTGTTCTTTGATCGGAACAAATTAACTTTAATTTTACCTTTACATATTTGCGGTAGTATCACATTTGGAGAAAATAGGATCTTCCATATCAGTTGGAGCCATTTTTAACATTTTTTTATCAGGATCAATTCTAACATACCCTTAAAATCAAATTATTAAAATAAAATTTTTAATGGTGATAAAACTGTTTACCTTGATTATCCGGTAAACACAAAATCACAATATCAAAATCCATTCAGTATATTGTCATGAGTCATGAGTTGTTTCTTCTTCCAAATATTTTATTAGAAGAGAATTTGATACAGAAATATAATCTTCATACTCTATTAGGTCTTCAATATGTAACCTGCCCTTGGCTCTACCCTGGTCTTTAGTTTCGACATTTTCTGCTATAATCTCAAAATAGTATATTCCTGGGCTAGTTAGAGCACTAAGATAAATTTCTCCGGATACAGTATTTATATTTATTCTTGATGTCAAAAGCTCTACACAAAAAATGGGTTAATGAAACATTTTTATATCAAACAGTATTACTATAAACGAACGTACCATTTTTAACATTAAGAAAGTATCTTACATTAGCATCGGATTTATTTACTACTGCATTAACTCACTGAAGGGATCCTGCATATAACGTTGTTGCATACAACTGGTAAAAAGGTTTTTGAAATTCAGGGATTTTGGAATGTTGGTGGATTTTGACTAGTACAACTTATTTGATATAGGGAATAAAGTAAATTTAAATTAATTAGTAATGGAATTAAGTAGAGAAAATAAAAATTATACTTTTTACTATTTATTTAATACAACATTTATTTAACAAACCTGATATACACATACACACAAAAATTACTAAGAGAGGAAGATCTTCATGATAATCTTACTTTATCGTACTTTCACAACTATTTACTTTGTTCAATGGGTACGAATTTTATTCTTTCTATATATATTAGTAAAATCCAAAAAATTCATATATATTTATATTATGTTAAGTATTATTTAGTAAATGTTCGATGTCAGTTTAGAATAATGATTTGACAAATAATATGATCTGGCGAAGGTACCATCTCAATTGATCTTAATTGAGCCTAATAAAATTTAACAAACAAAATCATTGAGAAGTTTTTTAGTATAGACGAGGTCACCTGCTATACAAAAATGCGGTCGTCAATTATGTGTGACACCTGAAGAACATCATACACTGAGATCTCCATATTCCGAACTGGGAGAACAAATTGTGGAAGGGTGTCCACCACCCGATGAGATGGCGCCTTATGAGCTATTGACAATCAATATGTATGAAAGCAAGACGTGTCCTTAACATTCAAGATAATGAAATCTGGACTTGCTGCAAGGCTTTTCTATTGCACCAATCGAATGAAGTGGAAACGATCATGACAAACATTCTTTTAACGAGCGATCTTTAAAACTTGGTTAGAGAAAATAATGACTGCTTTATTTTTAAATAGCGCGCGCTCAAGGGATTAAGATACCCTTAACATCTATGTACATAACGCGGGCGAAGGAAAATTAGGGAGGAAAGAAAGATAGGTCTGGGTATACCTTGGTTTTAAATACCTGATTGATACAATGACTAGGAAATAGAGAGCTCAGCAGTCCATTACACAAGCGAGTTACTTGGCTTAGGAACGAATCACGATATTTTAGGGTACATCCGAAAGTAAGTTTGAGGGCTGTTACTGATGAACATTCATAGCGAGGCGAGGTGGAATGTTACAGCCAATTTTTATGGAGCACTGATGGTAGAAGTAGCGAAAGAACAAAGTGAGACACGAGACATTTCATCGGTGTTCAAGAGTGTCCATTGACTAAGTGATATTAGCATCACCTATGAGTTTTATTTTTTCCTTTATTTTGAATCCTATCTAGAAGGTGCAGAGATGATTTATGTGCAAGTGAACAGATGTGTAAATTGAAATTCAATTTTGGGCGGATAAATGCCTTATATATTAAGGCCAGTTCAGAAGAGAAAAAGTATTTCTTACATCGCTTTTGCGACACCGAATATGTGATCATTCCAACGTATGTTTTCAATGACACCCATACCGAGAATGGAAAGTTTTTCGGTTTTGACGATTCAAGCCGCATTCATCGATAAAGGCTGGATGTTTAAATTTCGCCTTAACGAGAGCAGACAGCATTGTGTTTTGGAAGCATTGAATTCTACTCTGTTGATGGTTATGCTGTCAACATTGAAATTTAATTTCTACAGCCAAAGAGCAGGGAACGAATTTGAAAAGCAGAGAGTGCTGTTGTTAGCAAAGAAATATATTGGATAAGAAGTGGCAGACAAGAGATCATTGATAAAAATTAAAGAGAGTGTCGGAGACAGAATGGAGCCCTGAGGAACACCAGCATCTATTTTGTAAATATCAGACTTCAAACTATCCAAGACAACTTGAATTGAACGTTTCGAAGTTAAGTTTCTAACTCATTGAATAAAAGAGAGTAGTCGACCCCAAAGAGAAATATCAAATGCAATTGTTGCTACGAAAAGTTTTCGTACTTCGAGATATTTCGTGTGCTGACGATTTCACAGCGTTTCATGACCTTGGAAAGAAGGGACGTAAGTGCAATGGGTCTATAGAGAATGGGAAGGAGCAGAAGATTCGCCTTTTTTGGGACGGGCTGTACAAATGCTGTCTTCCATCTGCTCGGAAAGAGTAATAAAAAGCAGGATTGATGAAAAAGCTACGCAGTGGTTTTGCTAGCGCGAAAGAACACCTCTTCAAAAGAAGGGGAGATATAACATCTGGACCAGCGGATTCCTGTATATTGACATCTTTATGTATTCTTGCTACTACTTGAATGCGAAAGTGGATTCGCCTCATTGAAGATTCGACGTACTCAAGTGTAGGCGAAGAAAAAGCGCAATCAATGTAGTATTTTTTGCCTTAGCTTTTTGTCGTATTAAAATTTCACATGCTTAAGAAAGACGTTTCAGTCATTTCTGACTCGTTTAAAGTTTTTCGGCTTTCCTCTCTCGGACTGGTTTTGAAGGACCGAAAAAACATTTCTCTAACCTATTTACAGCTCGAGTCGTACCTTTTCTTTAGGGTAAATGATCTAATACCAAAGAGGATACTATCTGTGATCATATTAGCATTGGCATGATCATTATGTTTTCTCGATAACTATTTTTTAAGGGAAGGATGTACATCTTCATAAATTATGATGACCAAACGTTGATTTAAGCTGCGTTATTATTTGTTGGCTTGAATAGCCATTGTTTAGCAAAGTAATTCCGATATACTTTGGGAAGTAGTCTACAACCAACATCTCAAAATTCACTGGAATTAAACGACAGTAGTGAAGTTAAAAACCTTCTTTTGCAACCATATTTGACAGTTTGAAACTACTTTGTACATCATTACCGATATTGAGTCAGAAAACTAAGTTGTTTGCTAAAGGTATGTCATTGATCTTTCAATTCCCATATGCCCTTCATGGATTAAAGACAATGTAGAAGGCCTCATTTTGACAGGAACCACAAGGCAGTAAGATTTGAATACCTAGCCGTCTATTACGTGCAACTCATCTCTAAAATTGAAGTAAGGCACAGTTCACCTACTTACTTCTTTTTTGATCTCTGGAGATTCCTTTCTTAAGTATTTCTTTTTTTTAACAGAAGAGAGACTTTATCAGACATTGTTTATTCTCGAATTTGATCTGCTTTAGATTTCGACATTGCCAAATTTGAAATCAGTAAGTTGTAGTACAAACTTGTGTCTTTCTCAAACTCACTTCAAATATTTTTTTTATTTAAAAGAGATCAAGACAAGGTGTCTGCAAGAATCATAGCTGTCCCTGGCTTGAAATAAACTAGCAGATAAGTACGATAGGAAAAAAATTAAATAAAACAACAACGGTAAGAGACATAAAATTAATTCAGGCTTTATTTTGAAACAACGTTCTTGCCATTATGTGTGAAATAGCACATCATACAAATTGCCGCCTCAGCTTTGCTGGCAGTGCTTCAAGCGGTCGTTCCAATTTTTGGTTCAATATGTGCGGCATTATTCTGGTGGTTGGCCCAAAGTGGTTGGCTTGTTAGCCTATATATATCCAAAAAGTACAGAAAGTTGGTTTACATCGCTCTAAACTTGAAGTCACTGACGGTAACTGTGTCCCATTCCTCATTTCAGAAGAAGTAAGAACCTATGATGCCGCACCATCTTTGTGGATGCATTGATGCTTGGCCGAACACATGTGGATTGTGTTTGTTCAAATAACGGCAGTTTTGTTTGTTGACAAAACCGCTTAGCCAAAACTGGGCCTCGAACGAGAAGATAATTTTTTGGCTAGAATCTGGATCTCCGGCAAACATTTCCAGCGCCCAATTATCGATGGTCGTCCGGCTTCCTGCGTCACCACAGTCTTATATGGATGTAGGCCCAATTCAAACCACAAGATAATTTTTTTCACGATACAACGAATTGCCTGCACACTGAAGCCATGATTACGACCGACCTCACAACGAGATCCGGAACCGGAATTTCGATATTTTTTAATAATTTTTGCAGATTTGGCAAGCATAAAACGATTATACAAGAGAAAAACTGACTTTTCTTTTATTGTAAAAGAGAAATTAATTGCCTGTGATCTACTTCAGCGTAAATCTCAGCCTTATGTACCATAGAAATGATTGTGAAATTTTGTGCAGCCGAATAATACTTAAACCTCTGTATAGTTTTTCTGACATTCAGTCAAAGTAGTGGATGCAAAACCTATTGGTTTATCATCATGAGGTAAAAAATTATACGTTTTAGATTATACGTATAAGATTACCTTTTGCCGATCTTTCAGGTAGCACAACAATAAAAACAATGTTGTGTTTGATATGAGTAGTAAACTGTTTCTTATTTGTTCTGTTGTCGTTTTTGGTAGATTTGAATTTTTTATATTTTATGGACTGCTCGTTAGCTTATTTTCAAATATAAGAATCATGTATCGACCTTTATTAGAAGCCACGTCCTTTCATTCTTATTTCTATTTTAAATATTTTGATAAAAAAATAAAACCCTTCAAACCTTACTATTCAATATTGAATTTTTAATGATTAATAAGTTTGTTTCAAAAGCGAAAAGGAAAATCTTCACGAATAGAACAGTGTAATAAAAATCGGACGAATACGAGAAAACTCTACACGAAATAAAAGAACGATCCCAATGGTCTGAAAATTCTTCAACGAAAATGGACGAATAAAAGAAAAATCTGGAAGAATTAATGTAGATTCTACAGAAAAAGTCCGAAGAATTGATGACAATTTCGAAAAAATATAGATAGAAATGCCGGACGAAAAATTCGAACAAATGAACAACAAAATTGTACAACTGGTAAAAAAGCTGGAAGTAATGCGAAAGCAGAAACAACAAGAATGACAGGTCCAAGTAGGTTGGGATTGAAGCCTTCCTCATTCGATGGCCAGACCTTTTGGTCTACGTATAAGAAGCAAATCGAGATATATGCTTATGCAAACAACTGGGGCAATAAGAAAAAAGTGCTTTGCGCTAACCATGGCCTTTCACGGTCTTGCTCCAGAATAATTACAAACAATCGACAGGGCATTGAGAAATGGTTTGATGATTGCCACATAACCGACGCCTCTAAGCAGACGTCAATATATTATAATGGCACATTTAAATTTAAATTTAAGTTCTAAGCGATTTTTTTTATTTATTTTTTTTTTAATTTATTCTTACTTTTCATTTATTTATTCTTTTTAATTAATTAATTTTTATTTAATTATTTATTTATTTCAATGATTGGAATAAAATCTTCCTACTCAATTTTTAGTTCAACATAACAGTCACCGACTGACTTTCGTTCTGTGCTTATCGTTCGAACCGATGGCTTTCTATTGTGTGCAAATACAAAGACATCTCTATTCTAACAGTACCCCGTTAAAAATAAGTTCATTTACCACTCATTCACTTCTCCGTACAGTTCATCATTTTTACTTTCGCGAGTGTTAGTTGCTCCTTCCACCATGGCTTTAGGGTCAAAAACAAAGGCGGGCAATAGGCTTAGTACGCTTTCAGAAGTTGTGCTCAACGAAGTTCGTGAAAAAAAGAAAACAATAAACCATTGTAAGCCCACGATCCCTTCGCTGATCTCCCTAAAATCCATTATAGCGAAAATCTAAGATTCATAGTCATTACTTCTGAAAGTGAAACTAAACTTCTATCGTCAGTGAGCATTGTTGCTCTGAGAATTTCTTAGATCTCACAACTAAGAGACGGTAAAGATCTTAATCCTCGCAAGAAATCAAACTGTTGCCGAAAGGTTCATTGCCACGAAAAAATTGTCTAACCTCTGCCCAGTAACCATCACTCTGCATAACCAACTAAACCTGTCAAAAGGCATTGTATACTCCCCATGGCTTATAAATGTTCCCGAAACATTGTTCTCGTAAATGAAAACCCAAAAAGTTACTGAAGTGTACAAATTTACGCGATAGATTGAATTAAATCAACGACTGTCAGAACGAATGCTTTTCACTTCCGAAACATTTCCAATTCCAAGCAATGTCGAAACTGGCTGGTAGAATGTCAAAGTTACTGAGTACATTCCGAACTCCATGCGATGCCGAAATTGACAGTTACTTGGTTACACCAATAAAATATGTAATAATACTCCCATATATGCAATTATCCATTACACACCAATTCCGAATGCAGCCGATCCATGTGCGCGAATTACTTGGATTCCCATCCCTCTTTATCAAAAGATGATGATTTTTTGATGATTGATTCTATGAAACAGATTCTAAAAATTAAAACCCAGAAAAAGTGTAGCATAATAGATGCTAAACGCATCTACAAAGGACAGTTCCTCTCACAAGCCAATACAAATCATTACTTATTTGCCAACATAACAAAACAAGCTAATCCGCTGTTGGATTAAAAAAAGCTAAGCAAATTAACTCAACTCCACTTACTTCCAACGAACGTCTACCACAAAATTCTTCCATGAAGCACACAAGTCTGAAAGAAACAAATAATTCCAGCACCCACACTAATCTATCTCACTCTAACTAACCTACCCCTCTAATCTCTTTAAGTCCACATAAGGCATACTATCATCAAGCTCTTATAAAGAACAACAAATACTTTGTTCCTATAGAAGATGATGACAGCAAATAGCACAAAAAAAAAAAAAAAAAAAACTAACCTTAATAACTCCGACTCCGCTGACCGGGTATTAAATCGTCCGAGCTTGTCCGTTAAGTACCTCAAACTTACCAAATACACATTTTACACCATATAATTATTCATCATCATACTTAAATATAACATATCAAGCCCCTTCCACACTTTCATTGTTGCCAGCCAATAAAAGAACGTGGATTCTTAGTCATAAAAATATAGTTCTCGTTAGTTTGCTATGGAATATGAAAGGTTTCACAAACAATTACAATGAATTTTTGATTTCTAGGCACAATCCATGTATTGTGAATCTTGAAGAAACTCATTGTCCCTATAAATCTAGTCCTATTATCTCTAAAATTTTCGAGGATTACTTTTTAAATTTTCCTATTAAAATATTCCACATGAACAGGTCAACATTAATTCGAATCTCTTAGTGTTAGCACTAGAGGTTCGACTTAAAATAAAAATCACATACATATTGTACATAAATCTGTATCTTTCACCAGATCAAGCCATCACGAGGTTTGATTTTGAAAATATTCTAGCGCAGGTCCATGGCCCAATTATAATAGGAGGAGATGTTAATGATTGGAGCGCCCTGTGGGACTCTTGACGATCTGCACAACAGCGATCATTTCCCCATATTAGCTACCTTCATACTAGGTAAAAAATATAATAAAGACAACTCTACTCCTCCCAAGTTAAAATTCAAAATTGATCAAGCAAATTGGGCAGAATATACGAAATTTACTACAGACATATCAGCGGGCTCAGTAGCTAGAAATAATATCAACAGTTCTGCTGCCATTTTTCAAAAATCTCCGAAAAGCCGCTAACCTAACAATACTCCCAAACTAATCCCAAACAATTCGAACATACTGTCCCATGGTGGAACACGGACCTCAGCAATCTAAGAGACAAAAAAGTAAAAGCCTGTAAAAAATTAAAAAAAAAAAAAATGCCAATACAGAAAACTTTATCTTGTTGAAGAAAGCGAATGCAATCTTCAAAAGAACACTTAAAATGGACAAAACAAAAAGTTTCAATGACTTCACATCATCTATAAATCCTTACTCTTCTATAAGCAGTATTTGGAACAGAATAAAACGAATCTGTGGCTCAGCTACGCCTCATTCTATCGCGTGTATTGAAACTAACTCAGGTTCTCTAGTCAACCCTATAGAAATTAGCAATCATTTTGCAGCTACTTGGTCCGATTATTCTAAGGACACCAACTTCCATATGAATTTTAGATCAAAAGAAGAAGAAAGCCTAAGCATCGTACCCCTTCCGTTTAACAATCCTGCCAATGATGATCTTGAGCAAACTTTTTCATTGCCCGAATTAGAATCCTGTCTCAGAAAACTAAAAGGGAAGACAACAAGTAGGGACAGACTTTCCTACCCTATGTTTAAAAATTTGTCAATGGAAGCAGAATCCGCTCTTATAAAAATTTATAATAAAATTTTTGACACAAGTATAATATCGCAATACTGGAAAACAGCCACGATCATCCCCATCCCAAAACCAAAAAAAAATTGATAAAGTTAACGGTTATGGACCAATTTCCCTCTTGCCATGCATCTCGAAAATTTGGGAAAAATAATATCAAAACGTCTCCCTTGGTACACAAAATACAAAAAATTAATTGACCCAATTCAAGTAGCTTTTAAGCCGAAAAGAGGATGCCAAGACGCTTTACTACACATTCACAGCTGTGTATCTCCAACGCCATCTCAGCAAAAAATCATATAACAATACTCTCTCGATTTCGATAAAGCATTTTATAGAATAATAGTGCACTTAGTGCTAACAAAGTTGAAAGAATGGCGCACAGGTCCGAAAATGTTTGGGTATATCAAGGCTTTCCTTTCCAACAGAAAATTTTGTCTTAAAGTAAACAATGCATACTCTCAACACTTCCCCCTACACAATGGTATCTCTTAAGGATCATCCCTATCAGTAATGCTGTTTTTGATAGCATTCAATGAAATCAGCAATATTATTGATAAGTATAAAATTTTTTTGTATGCTGACAATGTTTATATACTTTGTAAAAATAATGACCTAGAAATATGTAAGACAATTTTTTTTTAAATGTACAATATTAAAAGATTTGGAAGAATGGTCTACCTTTTCAGGTGCAAATTTGTCATTACAAAAATGTAAAACATTCCATATTTGTAAGAAAAGACTATGTCCAAACTTTAACCTTAGCATAAGTAATTTAGAACTAGAATCTGTCAATAAATTAACCTTTAATAATAAATTCAAGTGGAAAAACCACTGTATTGAATGAAAGAAAACACTTGCTGTAAGGCTTAATATTATTAAATATGCCATATATCATCAAAAATATGGAAAATCCATATAAACACACTACGCTATTGAACTTAAATGTTAGTATTAAATAAAATGGGCTCAGTATCTGTGGAAATAGTCCAAAATCAACTCTCAACATCATCAAGCTTACGTACAGGCAACGAAAAAGTCAATCAATGCATTTGCAACAATTCCAATAAAAAATATTTTGGCCTAATCTTTCTTACCAACAGTCAACGAAAGATATGAGAAAATAACTCTTAAACTAGTAGCGAAACTCCTGTTCCCTTCAAAATCCCTAATAATCAAGAACTCCATTGCCGCTAAGCGGTCAACCCGTAAAAAAATCCCATCAGCGATTTTAAACATTTGAAACAGCATATCAAAATTCAACCTGCCAAAAAAAAAAGATATGCTGAAGCCTAACAATAGCATACTCTCCCTGGTTGTGCAGACCTGAATCCTTCGAAATATCTGTACCCAGATACACAAAAAATGTATTTAACAGAAAAATCTCAACGCCATTGAAAATGTTTTTTGTTTTTTTTTTTTTTATTTTTTTTTTTTTTTTATCTCATAACTTTATTTTATTGTATATTAAACACTTAAAGCTAAAATATACATAACATAAATATTGCATAGTTACTTTTTACATTTCTGAGTGATAAAGTGAGATTCAATCAATTGTCGAAGACAAGGGGCGAATGTACTTATCATTTTATATTATAATTATAAAAAGAATAAATCTATTGATGGGGAAAATATAGGGTGATTCATCGTGAGGTTTGATTTATAATGTAAAATAAAATACATAAATTTGAAAACAATTCATGGCATTTACTTCTTGAAAATGTTGGCCACGACTACGTCTAAGGTGGTCCATTCGGAAGGTCCAATTTTGTGCGAATTGTTTCAGCATAGCGGCTGGTGTCTCGCGGATAACACGAGTAATGTTGGCTTCCAAAGAGTCAATTGTAGCTGGCTTATTCCTGAAATCTGAGACTTTACATATCTCCAGAGAAATTAGTCCAAAGGTGTGATATTGCATGATCTAGGCGGCCAATTTACCGTAGCAAAACGTGAAATTAAGTGCTCACCAAAATGATTTCTTCACAATTCCATTGTTTCACTGTATGTTGTTTCACTCTTGTTAATCCCAGAGTTCACCGAGACCATGTGCTTGAATTTCAGAAAGCACATAGTCCGTTAACATGGCGCGATAACAATTACTATTGACGGCAATATTCTGATTTGTCTCATTTTTGAAATGATATGGACCAATGATTCCACCAGCCCATAAACCACACAATACCGTTGTTTTTAATGGATGTAATGGTAGCTCTTGGTACACTTCGGGATGCTCATCAGCCCAAATACGGCAATTTTGTTTATTAACGTATCCATTTTGAGAGAAATGGGCTTCATCACTGAACAAAATTTCACAATAAAATACCGGATTTTCATTAAGTTTTTCCAGAGCCCATTCACTGAAAATATGAAGCAAAATCAAGTCGCCTGGCTTTAATTCTTGTATAAGTTGAAGTTTTTAAGCTTTTAGGCCTCACTCGAAGTTGTCGAATACGCCAAGCCACGTGACGTATTGAGCATTCACTTAAAATTGCGAATGGTATTGACAATAGTAGTTTTAGTAGGTCGATTATGCGCACCTAACTTACTCGAATCGCACGAAAAACATTTTTCACAGAAAGATGATTTTCGCAACACAGTTGAACAGTTTGGAGATGCTATTGTGGTGTGAGTCTTTCCATGATGACTTGTCAAACGATACTGAACAAAAATGATAGAGCAGTTTGATAGGAGTCACGCGTGATCTGTCAAAAAAAGCCTATTGAAATTCAAACCTCACGATGAATCACCCCTTATAAAGCAAATTCATCGCAGATTTCACCCTTGATATTAAAGAGCATAAATTTCGTTTTATTACTGATTAACATCTTATGTTGCATCTTCTCAATATAACTCTAACTCTAATTAGAATACGAAAGAGCAGTATCGTTAGCAAATGTTGTAATTTTGCCTATAAAGGGTTGGATAAATAACGAATTGACATATATTAAAAACAGAATTGGATCCAAAACAGATCCTTACGGAACACCTGCATTAATGAAATTCTGTGAACTAAAACAGTTTTTGATTTTTAGTATTTGCTTTCAATTTTTTTGATTAGGGGTAAACCAATCATTAACAAAGGCTCTGAAACCCGCATCAAAAAGTTTATTTAATAGCAAATTGTGGTCCACCATATTAAAAGCTTTGGTGATATCTATGAAAAAAGTAGCTGGAATTTCAAATGAATTCAAACAGTTGTATATCGTATGTATATCGTATTTTACCAGTCAATTTTAACGAAGCACTTTCCGTAGGCCTCCCACTTCAGAAACCAAACTGGGAAACACTAAAAAAATTGGTCATGTCTAAGAAAACTTCAATTCTAGACTTTATACCTCGTTCAAAAACGAAAAACCATACACGCTTTGCTGTAACAACAGACAATGGTGAACTCATTAGGCAAGGTCTTATTATTGAATATGCATCAATCTTCTCTGCGCAAAAACAAGCGATCTATGAAGCCTTATAAAACGCCACCAACACATGCACCGGCAGCCTTTCAGTTATCCACGCTATCACGAACCTGAACAAAACTACCCCGGCTGTAATGAAGCACATATGCATCTAGGGTAATGAATTCGCGGACAAAGCTGTTAATTACGCCAACAAAACTCCTACAATCTTATTCAACAAATACAGTAACGATGACCTATTTAGAAAGCGAAACCACTCAGGTCAGCAGCTGGACATACATACATCACTACTCCAGGATAAACAACAGCAAAAAAAACCCTATATACCTAGTCCAAACAGCCAAACTGACAATTACAAATTTTGTACGATTTCGCTTCAACATGCTCGAGCTGTTCGGAAACACTAGACATCAGACACCTTCTAGCCCATTTCAGGCGTTCCTGTTCCAAACAATGACGACAACATCTACGAAATTCTTTAAAATATCAACATTAAAAAATTCCAAGAAATTTTAACACTACAAAATTTATTTACATACTATCAAGCCGAAAGCACCGGCTTGTGCTCTCCAAAATTTATATTGTACTAACTTAGAAATTTAAGATTACTATGTTAGCCTGTATAAATAAATAAATAAATAGTTCAACATATTTGACTTAACTAAGCTATTTTTCACTGTCGACATCCAACAACTCAGCTTTCACCACATTTTCTTCGAAAAATATGCTATTTTCTCTAAGCCACGTTTTGATTTCTTCTTTTCTGAAGGAAAATGAGGGCGCTTTGTTTTTCTTCCAAATTATACGTAGCGTTATCTATCAATATAAGGGAGTTGGGTTCAAGTATAAGGCATTTTCAAAATACTTTTTCATGCATCGAGGTATTAATATCCTCATGATGAGGAAACAAAGTTGAAAAGTAATTCCAGAACGAATCATGTCCGGCCTTATAGCGTTAAATCTCTGTATGTTTCTCTAGTTCGTTCGTTACTTGAATATTGTTCCCTAAATTTGTGTCCCTATCATGTTAAGATAAGATAGTTACAGAATAGATTTACCAAACATGCACTTCGTAAAATACAATATATGCTTTTTATAATGTTTCTAAATATAGTATTAGATGTCAAATAATCGGTATATTACCTCAGTATAAAATACGATTTTAGTTTTTCATTATTTTTGTACATGATATTTTATGAACGTCTCCGTCTAGCATTCGTTGCGTCAACATCGTTTCTCTAGTCTGTGACTTTTCTCTTCAAGTGTGTTATCTAACCTCTTTAACCGGTTGGTTTTGCCTTTCTCTTTTCATATAATCTCTTTTTCTCACTTCCACACATAGTTTAACTTTCTATTTAATATATTGTTTGCCCCAATCCACCAAGTCCATCCCGAAGGGGTAAAATGAATGGGAATAGATGCAAAGGGTTATCTGCGGATACATCTCTTAACTTACCGCCCCTTCACTCGCCTCGCTAAAACGATCAAAAAGGATTGCTAATTTCGAAGAATTCCCCCATCTTCCTCCCCGAACCAATTGTAAAAACCAAAAATTTGTCCTTATTTCATCGAATGATGAAAATAAACCACTTTCTAGGGTAAGTATCTTGGTTCTGAAGAAAGCAATAGATGCTATTAGTAAAGAATACGAAAATGTCTCCCAATTTCGCGATGGTAGCATAATTATTCTTGCAAAAAGCAAAACTGTTGCTGAAAAATTTATAAAGAATGATCACCTTATCTTATCAATATTACGGAGTCAGACATTATTTTGAAAATGGCCATACAAGGTGTTACGGAGGTCTACAAATTTACTAAAAACTTTGACGGCAAGCAGCGCCCGACTGGCCTCATGATCTTTACATTTGATCTGTACCAACCTCTGTACCATCTGTACCAAGGAATACATTCCTAATCATATGAGGTGTCGCAAGTGCCAGATTCTTGGGAACACCATAAAAAGGTGCACCAAAAAAGAAATTTGTGCTACATGCAACCTTCAAGCACATGAAAATGCTCCCGCCACTTGTACACGTGTTATGTGTGCAAATTGTCCACCAACTGCAGAACCACATCCATCTTCTTCTATTAAATGTCCCAAATACATTAAAAACAAAGAAATTCTAACAATTAAGACGAAAAAAAAATGCAGCATGACTGAAGCGAGACTCTTATATAACCTTAGCAAACCAACTAAAACAAGCTTTAATAATATACCCTTAAATGTTAAAGCAAAAACAAGCAACAACCTTTCCGCAGATAATGCCATTTCACGGGAAAACTCAAAAATAACTTCACATAACTCCCTTTTATACTCAAAAGTTACCATCTCTCTAAATTTTTAAACACCCACCTCTTCTCTTTCTAACCCATCACAACAACTTTGAATTAATGAAAAACATCCGTGTACTACTACTCAAACTGCTACAAACCAACATCAAAACAAAGAAATCACATATCAAACTTTACAGAAAAACCCAAAAAATCAAAAAATGATAATCAATTCGAAAAAATGAACATCTCTGGCTCTGAATCAGAAGATCCTAATGTCACATCACCCATTTAAGCTATTACTAAAACTCTAATACAAAAAAATAAATACTATTTGCCTCAGAACCGTAAACAAGATGAAAAACAACCAAACCAATAATCAACAAACACCTGTAACCCCTGGCCCCGCTGATCGGTGGTTGAGGTCCTCGAACAACAATAACTGTCCGGGCGCCTCCGACAAAGGGCAACGGGGTTATGTTGACAACGCCAACGTAAATTCACCTACCCCACCTTTTCTAGAACCAAACTCAGCAGCATAGCTCAAAATTTAAAACTGACTTGGCAAACTGGCTAGTTTTCAAAGCTCATGCTTCACAAAACCTGTCGGATAAAATTCCAACACAAACACAAACAAAGAAGCCACAACTTTATTAAAGGCAAACAACAATCCCTTGTTCCACCAACGTTCCACCGCTGACCTAGCTGGGCTCCAAAAAATCAAAATGGTAGGTTGGAATATATTCAAAAAAAAAAAAAAAAAACAATCTACAATAGTAGCCTTCAAAAAAGGTTCCGAAGACAGCTCAAAATAGCCAAATTTAAAAGTTTTGAAGATTTTACGACTTCCATTAATCCCAAAACCCCAACAAGCAAAGTTTGGAACAGTATTCGATGCCTAACAGGAAATCCAACCTCACTCACAATAAGCTCCATTAAAATTCCTTATGATCCACTTTCAAATCCATCTGAAATAGGGAACTTCATTGCACAAAGTTGGTCAAAATACTCAAGCGACTATAGCTTATCAAATGAGTTTAAAAATCTGTAAAAAGAGTCCTTATCCTACTCCTTCTCAAGAAACCAATTATAACGCTCTTGTCATTGAGCGAGATTATTTCATTACTGAGCTCGAATTGTGTCTAGCGAAACTTAATGGTAAATATCATAATCTGTGATTACAAATCCTCCAGATAAAGTAAAGCTCTGAATCCTCAACCTCTACAACAATATCTTGAATGCAGGTGTTATTCCTCAAATCTGGAACACAGCCTCAATACTCCCTATCCCTAAACCTGGTAAAGACAAACAAACGCCAGAGGGCTATCGCCCGAATTCACTCTTACCATGCCTTGCAAAAGTACTTGAAAAAATAGTTGCAAAACGAATATTCTGGTATGCTGAGACTAATAATCTTCTTGGTCCAAACCAAGTAGCGTTTAAACCGAACCGAGGGTGTACAAATGCTCTTCTTTATATTGATGACCACATCTCCAGAGCCTTGAGTTAAAAAAAACCATGTGTCGATTCTCACTTTAGATTTCGGGAGGGCATTCGACAGAATAGGCATTCATGTTGTGTTGAATAAACTTAAGGAGTGGGGTTTTGGCCCCAACATTTTCAGCTACGTGAAATCGTTCGTTAATAATCGAAAATTCTGCTTAAAATGTAATGGTTTCTACTTCTCTTCACATCGACTTGACAATGGTATCCCCCAGGATTCAACATTGTCAGTTGTATTGTTCTCAATTGCCTTTGAAAACATCTGCAAAATCCTATCCAAACACAAATTCTTAAACTACTGCGTCTACACAGACGATGTTTATATTTTGTGTAAAAGATAAGAAATAAACGATATTCAAAATATTCTTACCAACGCAATTAAAGACATTTTGGAATGGGGAATCGCCTCAGGTTCCAAGCTTTCATTATCAAAATGCAAAGTGCTGCACGTATGCCGTAAGCATCTGTGTACACCCCTTAACTTAAGTATGTTATAAATAATGTACAAATAGAAAATGTTAACAATTTAAAAATCTAATATTCAATAGAAGATACAATTGGCGAGACCTTTGTTTGGATCTTTAAAAGTCTCTGTCTACAAAGTTAAATATTTATCAAGTAAAAGAAGTAGCGGACATGTTAATACACTTTGTTATATTACTAAATCACTTATTCTAAGTATAATAGATTACGGCAATTCTCCTAAAACAACACTTGTAATCATAAAACCAATTTATTATCAAGCAGCAAGATGTAGTTTTGGCACCTTTCTTGCCACTCCTACCAAAAATATCCTGGCAGAGACTGGCCTACCGACTCTTGAGGGACGGAGAGATAAAATAACGCACAAACTTGACGCCAAACTGATTTTCTCTTTTAATTCGCCAATCGACAAAGAAGTTAACCTCACAATGAATCGTAAAAGGAGATACAAGATTCCAAGAGAATTCTACAATCAGGCAATGACGAATTTCCGAAACAAGAGCTATTTAAATCCAACTTCTTTGGAGAACTCAACCTCTTTTATAATGGATCTTGCATCGTATGGAAAACCCAATACAAGTGACCTTATTTTTAGTAGTAGGTCGCAATGATTCTGCTACTTTCTGCTACTTTCATAGCGTTAACAATTTTAGATATTTGGGTATTATATTGGATCATAAGCTCAGTTGGAAGGATCATACTTTATATCTAAAACAGTATCCAAATAGAGTTGTGAGGCAAATCTACCATCTCAGTCTATACTGTAGCCTGCCCATCATAAAGTTAGTCTACAACGGTTTATTGAAATCTAAGCTGCAGTATGGAATTAATTGTTGGGGTGGTACGTACGAGTATTCCTATAATACAATATAAAACAAAAACACGCAATCAGTATTATGTGTAAAGTTGATCGTCGAACTCCTAGTTTTTAATTGTTCCAAAATCGTGAAATCCTTTAAGGCATTTATATTGTTACAAAGTCATTAAAATATTTTTTCCGGGTTCTAACATATGCTGTTAGACTTCATGAAAATTTAAATTTACAAGTCATTATAAGAAATCTTGTATTGTAAATGTGCCAAAATCTATAAAACACACTTTTCACGATCTTATTTGTTACTGCGCCTCGTCTGTTTAACTTACTACCAGAGATCCTTAGATGTGAGAGAGTGAAATCCGTATTCCTAAATAATAGTAAAAAATGACTCTTCTCCTTTAACCATTTTGCAATTGATGTTTTTTTACACCTTTTCTCTAATTTGAATTCTGTTTGGATTTTCTTTCCTTTTGTAGCAATATTTTGTGTTTAGCCTTGATGAATATTTTATATAATGTATAGGGTGATTCGTCGTGAGGTTTCTTTTTAATTGATCATACGTGACTAGTATCAAACTGCTCTATCATTTTTGTTCAGGATCGTTTGGCAAGTCATTATGGAAAGATTGACAGCACAACAGCCTCTCCAGCTGTTCAGCTGTATAACGAAAATCAGCGTTCTGTGTTTTTCGTGCGATGCGAGGAACTTACCAATACCATTCGCACATTTGAGTCCCAGTTCACATTTGTGGATGATAGTCGACCTGTTAGACCATTTATATTTTACGTGAGGATCTCGACCTAAAAGCGTATAAAATTCAACTTGTACAAGAATTGAAGCCAGGCGACTTGAATTTTCAGTGACTGGGCTCTGGAAAAACTCAATGAAAACCCGGTATTTTATCGTGAAATTTTGTTCAGTGATGAAGCAAATTTCTGTCTTAATGGATACGTTAATAAACAAAATTGCCGTATTTGGCTGATGAGCATCCCGAAGAGTACCAAGAGCTACCATTACATCCATTAAATAGAACGGTATGGTGTGGTTTATGGTCTGGTGCAATCATTGGTCGATATTTGTTCAAAAATGAGGCAAATCAGAATGTAACCGTCAATTATAACTGTTATCGCGCCATGTTAACGGACTATGTGCTTCCTGAAACTCAAGCACATGGTTTCAACAAAACGGCGTTACGAGCCATACAGCGCGTGAAACAATGGACTAGTGAAGAAATCATTTTGGTGAGCACTTAATTTTTTTTTTATAATCCTTTATACTGGCTTTTCTCCAGGGCGCGGGCGGGTGGTGTAGTAGTTTGAAACTCAGGTGTATAAGGTTTCAATATTTTTCCAGAGGTGGTTATCAAACTGGAGCCAGTGCATCCTCTGTACGTGCTAGTTGTTAGTTTGTTACATTTAGCCCAGCCAGCAACCACTCTAACATCAGTGTTATGCCTTCTTGTCAGAGTTGAGGATATGTAAAGTCTCAGGTCTTCATGAATAAGCCAGTTACGATTGACGCGTTGGAAGCCAACATCACAGTCGCAATGCTCGAACGAGTCGCCCAAAATTGGACCTTCCGAATGGATCACCTCAGACGTAGTCGTGGCCAACATTTACATAATATTATTTTCATGAATTGTTCTCTCAACCAATAGTAAAAATTTTAAGTTCACTTTCGAATTTATGTATTTTATTTTACATTATAAATTTAGCTTGCTATATTATAAATTTTAAATTGTAATTTATTTCTTGCTATAAAATATAAAAGGTAAAAAAATAATAATATATTATGTACATAGTTGCATTGATTTCCAGCCTTACTTTTTTTGTTAAATATTTATGCACCTTTGCAGCCTAGACCTAGAGACAATTTCGTCTTTTTAAATTCTAGAAATAACATACGACTGTTTACGTACATTCAAAATAATTCCATAGCTAACGCTTCATATTGCTTTCATACTATTTTACAATTAATAGATTTTAAAATGAGCAAAGAAAATTGTAAAGATACTATATTGTCCAGGACTACCTAAGACGCTCATAGTGTATTTGTGTAATTGTCCATGTGATTAATATTTTGTTTATATTGTACTTATTTGTTTTATTTTACAATATAGCAGGTCGGCTGAAAAGTTCATAGGCTAACAAAGTAAAACATATTTTTTTGGTAAAATGCGATTTTATTATTCAACAAAGTTGCCTTCGACAAAAATTTAGGGTAAGGGTTAGGAAATAAGGGAATGGTGGAGGAGATCAAGTTTGTGACGAGAAGTGCTCAGGTTAAACACAAAAACGGGGAGGTTTGAGTTGAATTTACGGAGCATGCGGGAGATTGGTTGGTTGGAACCATAAGAGATGCGATGGGTTGGAACATAGAAGAGACGAAGACAGCGTAAATTACGAGGGTTAGTGTTTAAGGTAATAGAATTTTAAAGAGAAGCGCAATCCACAGAATCAGAGAGCAGCCGATGAATGAAGAGAATGTCAGCTACCTCTGAGAGTATTTAGGTGAAGAAGTTTGAGGCGGTCACGATAGGGAGGTAAGATAAAGGGTAAATCCCAGGGCAGTCCTCAAAGGGCGAGTCGACTCGGGTAAGGAACCGAACAAGAGTAATATTGACCTTGTTACATTAGGGTTACAAAATTCTTTAGACTATCGTTTGATAAAACCAAGTGAAGAGTTGGCTCAAAGGATTATCTCATCAACTCTCTATTGTGATAGAAAAGGTTACAAAAATTTCTTACTTACGAATGGAATCGAATTGTCTAGCAAAGTGGAAATTTATATGGACCCTGGACGGTACAGATTGTTCTCGAAATATGCCATTGGAGTATAAATATCAGCATTCCCAAGGTAAGCAAGTCAGTTCATCAGTTGAATTTGAAGTGTGAATTACTTAAGTGGTAAAGTAGTTTAAGTAAAAATAGGAGAAGTAAAAGGGTTGAGATAAGTAATTAAATTGTGTATTGTAATTGTTTTGAAACGAATAAGTTCTATCATTTTCTATCAAACAAACATAATATATTCCAAGGTCGCGAAGGGATTGAACCTGACATATAGGTTGGGCATGCAGAATATAAAGTCGAGAGGAAGATTTATTGGACTACATGGCAAAGTCATAGATTGGCATTTATTATTATTTTTTTTTTTTTAAATTTGCGCGCGCTCAATGGAGTTGAGTACCCTTAATATGCTTGCACACAGCGAGGGCGAAGAAAAATCAGGGAGGATGGAAAGAGAGGTGTCGATGAACGTTGGTTTTAAATGTTATAATGACTAGGAAATAAAGATCTAGGCAGGGCATTCCGTATTCACGGTTAAAAGTTTGAACGGGCGGAATGCTGCTAGCGATTTCTATGGAGCACTGGTGATGGGAAAAGCGATACAAGAGAGTGAGACACGAGACTATGTCAGTGTTAAAGGGTGTCCATTGTCTGGGTGGTATTATTATCACTTATAATTTTTGTCACACGGTTTTAAATCCTATTTATCAGGTACAGAGATATCTTGGGTGCACCAGATGTAGCTATTGTACTCTAATTTCGGGAGGATAAATGCCTTATTTATTGAGGCCAGATCAAAGGGTAAAGTATTTCTTACATTGTTTGAGAAAACCTACACATTTCGCAACATTTTCGACGACACCGAATATATGGTTACTCCAACATAAGTTTTCGTTGACACACATACCGAAAATGGATAGTTTTTCGATTTCGACGATGCAAGTGCCATTCATGGACAATAGCTGAGTGTTTAAATTTCGCTTTAACGACAGCAGGCAGCTTTGTTTTTTAAAAGCATTAAATTCTACTCTGTTAGTGATTCCCCAATTGGTTATGCTGTTAATATCAGAATTTAATGAGCTTTACATATGCCGCCGTTTCCGTTCTACACCCGAAGAGCAGGGACGTGAGTCAGTTAACGAATATGAAAATCAAAGAGTAATGTCGTTAGCAAAGGAATATATTGGTTTAGAAGTAGCAGACAAGAGACCGTTGATGAAAATTAAGAACAGTGTCGCAGACATATTGGAGCCCTGGGGCACACCAGCAATTATTTTGTGAACATCAGACTTAAAACCATCCAAAATAATTTTAATTAAACGTTCCGAAATGTAATTTTAAATACATTGAAGAAGAGAGTCATCAATCCCAAAAGCATGCATTTTCGACAAAAGAGCCTGATGCCAAACTCTGTCAAATGCTTTAAAAATATCAAGTGCAACTATCTTGCTTTCGCCAGATTGATGTACGCTTTGGTTCCTCTTTTCCGTAAGACATGCCATCAAATCACCTATGGACCTGTGGCTACGAAAACCGTACTGCCGTTTATTGAGAAGCTTTCGAGATATTTCATGATCTGATCCCTTGGAAAGAAGGGACGTAAGTGCAATGGATCTGTAGGAGGAGTGAGAAGAAAATGCGCTTTATGTAGGGACGAGCTAGACAAATGCTGTTTTCCATCTGTTCGGAAAGAGTCCTCAAGAGTAGAATTGATGAAAAAACAATGGTTTTTTCAGCGAGGAAGAACACCTCTTTAGAACAAGGGGAGATATACCATCTGGACCAGCGGATTAGTGAATGCCAAAATCTTCAAGAACTCTTGCTACTACACGAGTGCAATAGTGGATGTATCGACGCATTCAAGTGTAGGCGGAAACAAAGCACAATCTGGGAGTGTTGAACTTGTCGCCAAGTGTACAGCAAGCAGATTGGCCTTGTCCAAAGAGCTGACAGCTAATTGGATGATGGATGGAGGATGAGGCAGTATTTTTAATTTTTTATACGAACGACAAAAAATGTTTACTACCTTTGGAACCTTGTAGTATTTCTCTAAACCCTGACAACCTATTTACAGCTCGAGTTGTACCATGCCTTTTCTTTTAGTTTGATATTCTTCATCCGATAAGGGATAAAGGATCTCATTCCAAAGCGAATTGTGTCTGTGATCATATCAGCAGCGGCAGCCACGTTATTATCGAGGAAATATAAAGACCAGTTAAAATTCCTAAGGAAGTTGTTAAGTACGCTCCAATTGGCTTGTTCGTATTGCCATACGGTTCTTTTAGGAATCTTTTCTCTAACTGTGTGGTCAACGTACGATAAATTAGCTGAAATGAGACAATGGTTTGACAAGCCTAGAGGGAATAGCACATTGACCTTGTATTTATCAGGGTGAGAAATTAAAAACAAGTCCAGGATGTTGGCGATATGACTATCAACGTTTGGTATACGTGCGGGCTCATTTACAAGTTGGGTCAAATTGTTTTCCACAGCGAAGATCTCAACACACCTTCCTTAGGGTGTTGTCTGTCCAGAATATCGAAGTCACTCAGAACTGTGCATATTGAAATCGCCCGTAATGACGATTTTAGTATGAGGATACAGCGATACAATTCTTTGAATGGAGTCAGACAGCGCATTAAACTCATTAAAGGTCGAATTGCTGTCCAGTTTGGGGCTTCTGTAAATAAACCAGTAGAAGATAGTTTGCTAACGGAGATGGAATTTTAGCCACAAGAAGTTAAATTCCGGATTGGAACACGGATCACATTGTGGTGGAATTTGGTAAGCTACATCACAACGCACGTAAATGGCTAGACTGCAGTGACAGAAAAGTAATGGCACTAGTTCGAATCCAGGTAGCTTCAGATCAGAGTGATCTGAGAGGTGTGGGCGGGGATCTACCTGTGTTTCACTAAGTGCCAAAACGGCTGGTCTATATTTACAGACACGTGGACTTATGCAGAAAAATAATACATTTTTAGCCCGCAAATATTTGCTATATCCACTCTTAATTTCCGAATCATTATAGAAAAAGACAAACACAAAAAACACAAACACCTACGATACTAAGCATTTGGAGACATTAAGCTCTAAATTTTTTTATACACCAATTGTAAAAGAAGGTGGCTAATGGAGAAATTGGGAAGGTACTTGAAATAAGTTTATGGAGTCAGGTACGAAATGATTGCACAAATGATTGTATGCAAAACAGTTGACAATAGTATGGGAGTCGGTTGATCATATATTACATTTTGAAGTTTCGAATTGATAAAAAGTCTTAGAATCGTTGATAAGATTGGTGTGCGCTGTGTCGAGAAAGCGTTGATATAGGCAGTTATAGAGCCGTTAACCGCTCATAATTTGTTTTTTTTTTTTTTTTTTTTTTGTTAAGAGCGAAGTCTTCTGTAATACCAGGGAAAGGAAGTAGATGATGTTTAATGTCGTGAAAAGGGGACGTAAAGAAATGGAATTAAATATTTCACTGTAAAAAATTGAGACAGCATCAGGTAATGATAGGCTGAAACAATCAAAACAATATTTGCTGAGATAGATATTAATTTTGCGAAAATTAGCTTTATGGAAATTGTACGAAGAGATAGAAGGTGAAGAAGAAGACTGGGGTGAAAAATAATGGAAAATGAGAAAAAGAGGGAGGTGAAAGTTGTCGATAGTTGATAGGGTTAAAGGACAAAAAGTTACTGTGGAGTCAATTGGATCTTTAGTGAAAATAAGGTTTAGTTGCTTACCGATAGAGTTAGGGACGCCACTTACTTGGCGTAGGCTTGAGTTTGTTTGACGATTAATGAATAGACATTCCTTAGATGAATGTCCAAGATGCGGTAAAAATGAAGTGATCTTCCAATTTTTTTGTGCTACACAATCTCCGACGTAAGGACAGGGAGTCCGCGATAATATTAAGCTCAAAAAGAATAAAGTATCATATATTTTTAAATTCCTTTACATTATATAAAAATAGCATAATATGACATATAAAAGCAAATACAAACACTCATAAATCAACCGCTATTTATTAAGTATTATACACCTTGACTGACTCGAACTGCAACCTAATTCAGACTGCTATAATTTCCAAACCGTTCATGACAGTGAGCTCAAATTTTGACACATGACAGATAATTTTATTATTAACTTTTTTATTTATCTTTTAAACGATTTGCGTCTCAGCTGTGTTGAAAAATTTTTATCTGCGATGGAATTCAAACAAGTAGCTATCATTTGTGTCTCGAACTATAGCTCGTTACCGTGATACTGGCAGCGTTGCAAAACGCCATGGAGGTGGTCATAAAAAAACAGCAACATCGGCAGAAATGGTTCGGAAAGTGAGGGCTCGAATTGACCCAAATCCGCGTCGAAGTGGAAGAAAAATGGCTCGTAAGCTCAAAATGTCGTTGGAACGGATGCAACACATACTTAAAAATGAGCTTGGGCTCAAGCCATTGAAGTTCCTAAAAACACACGATCTTACACCGCAACAGAAAAAAGTATGAGTCGAAAGAGCGAAGGAGTTGCTACGCTTGCACGGAAGTGGTCAATTGCCGAATTTGGTTTTTTCCCATGAGTCGCTATTTGTTATAGAGCAATATGTCAACAAACAAAATGACCGAGTTTATTTGCCGGAGAGGTCCTTCGGAAATTTATACATTCGGACGGCCACCAGAAAGCAGGCAGCACCGACGGAGATGGTTTGGGCCGCCATAACCGCCGATGGTCGCTCTCCGCTCGTATTTTTGGACCGTGGCGTCAAAATTAATGCGATCGTATACCGTGAAATTGTCTTAGAGGCAGTACTAAAGCCTTGGGTAAACAATCATTTCGGTCGGAGACCGTGGACATTTCAACAAGCCTCGGCACCGTCTCACAAAGCGCGCGTCAACCAAGATCGGTTAAAAAACAATGTTCCACACTTAATTTCTTTGACACAATGGATTGCAAATTCTCCGGATACAAATCCGTTGGATTTTTCTTTCTGGGGTATTTTGAAGGCGAGGGTTGTCACTAAAAAATACCAAAGTTTGGACCATCTCAAACAAGCACTTCGGAGGGAATTGGCCAAAATGCCGTAGAGCATTTGTGAGATTAATAGGCTGTTGACGGTGGTCAATATTATGCGCTTGAGTTCGCACAGCTCGATTTGGAGCTGTTTTGGACCATTTATTTCTATTTTTTCCATATTATCCTTGTTGAGCTAAGACTCCAACACTTCAACTAGACGTGAATCTGACACAGCTCATGTCTTACTAGTTTTCATACATTGTGAAGAAGATTCTTCATATTTTTTCGTAGGTCGTGATGGCCCAGAATTTGACATTTTTACGTAAAATCAACCTTCAAACAAAAAAACAATTAATTAAAACACAGTTCAAAAAAAGTTACGTACACTCCGACGGTCACTCAAGCCGCGATTGTATTTAACATCGAAATTATTCACCGAAGGTGCTCCCGCCGGTGCAACCACTACTCGCCACGTCACGAACGCAATAGACCTACGTACTGAGACGTTTGTGCCACGAAAGGCGGTTAACAGTAAAATCTAACGGCTATAAAAACCTCAATGGTCTCAGAGATCGCCAGTAATTGGTTAAAAGTAAATTTTTGGAAGTGAAAGGGAAAAGGGGTAAGAGGCCCTTCTGAAAAGGAAGGCGATTAGAATCGGAATTTAAGATATGCGACCTAATAAAGTTTGTTATATTTGTCTCCGGTTGTAAGATCGAAATTGGGAATGCAGTTGTTAGTATTCGGATGTGGGCGGTTGAGCTTACTATTTCATGGGCAGGGTTTATATTAAAAAAAAATGCGATGTGGTTGTGAGGCTTGGACGGAAGTGAGCCAATTGGTAAATTTGTGGGGGAACGTGAAAGGGGTTGCTTAGAGATATTTTTATCTAAAGACTACCTACTCAACGCATATTAGCATCAGCCTGCATCATATCAAAGCCTTCATGATGTAAGCTACGGGACACACGTGATAGCTTTATTCGTTTCGATTCTAAGACAAATCTATGATTTATTGTGAAGCCAAGACTAGTGACTGATTCTACTACTTTGATTTTATTATTATTAACATATTAATCAGACAACCCAATTAACGTAACATAACGTAACGGTCCTAGAATTGTTGCTTACCGATGTGAAACATCTTGTTTCTTTTCCTTGAGAGATGTAGAGCGTTCACCAGAAAATCTTTCTTTGCGATCTACCACAGAAAAAACTTTTCACAAATTTTACTGTTCTTTCACTGAATCCAAAATAGTTTCTTAGTTTCCAGCATAGAATTGAGTGATTTACTTTATCAAAGGCCTTTGAAAGTCCAGTAAACAAAGAACAGAAATATTGTTGTCGACATCCTGCCTGATTTCCTCTAATAGCTTTTTTTTTATATAATTCCGCGCGCGCACCAAGGGGATATGAATACCCTTTTACTGGCTCTACACTAGAGCGCGGGCGGGTGGTGTAGTAGTTTGAAACTTAGGTGTATTAGGTTTCGATATTTTTTCCAGAGGTGCTTGTCAAACTGGAGCCAGTGCATCCTCAACCAGTGGGTCTTAGTACGTGCTAGTTGTTAGTTCGTTACATTTAGCCTAGCCTGCAACCACTCCAACATCAGTGTTATGCCTTCATGTCAAGTTGCCGCCGACGGCAATTTCATATAATTACATACAAATTCTATGAAAATACTTTTTCAGAGAATAGCCTCGCACGGAATTCGAACCCGCGACTCTCTACTTGAGGAGTCTATGCATATACCACTACACCACGCCCACCATGTTTGACGTTGGCTGTTGAACATCTGTGGTTAGCTCTAAAATCAGATTCTTGATCACTCAGTAATTTATTGGATGTTAAATGCTCAGTGATTTTTTTTGATATTACTTTCTCGAGGACTTTTGGTAAGTAAAAAAGAATGCCAATTGATCTAAAGTCAGCAGAAGAAGATGGACTAGATTTCTTTGCTATGGGCAACACTCCAGCAGTTTTCCAAATCGCAGGAAAAGTTGATGTTGTTATGCACCAGTTAATTGCATGGGTGAAATGTGAATCAATTTGGGATATAATGCGCTTGATAAATCGTATTTAAATGTTATCCTCACCAATGGAATTGGATTTAAGAGCTGTTATGCATTGGACAATGTTGCTAATTCGTAATCTTCTAGACAGAGTAAAGAGTGCGTATCCATAGTCTGATTGAAGTCAAAATTGCAATCATTAGTCTCATCCTCGGAAAAAAGTGATTTAGTTCATCAGGGTCAATTTCGGAATTAGATACAGCATTGTGCTGCAGATACCGATTTTACGTAAATTACCCAAGAGCTTCTTTGGGGGACGGGCGGTATTTAATTTGGAGGTGTAATACCTCTTCTTAGAAGTACGTACAATGTAGGTTGAGTGATTACGTGCTACTTTGTACTCAGAACAAGTAATATTGGAACGTCTGCGCTTCCATCACCTATATAATTTGTTTCTACTTTTTATTGTTGAATTGCTGCACACTGAAGCCGTGATGAAGACCGACCTCACGACAAAAATCACATCGTAGTTCATAATAGTTTTTAATAATTACCGCATGTTCGGTAAGTTTAAAACAATGCATGATGAAATGGCAAACCTTATTGAATATTTTGACAGCTGGATGTCATTGGTAACCTTGACAGCTACTGAAACAAATCGATTGGAAAAACTATCATTGCTATCTGGTTACCCGTTATAATGTCAATGTCAAATATGTCAATGCATAAATAATATATAAATAATAACCACGAGCTCAACGGAATACAAACATCCCTTAAATATTTCCTCACTGCGCGGGCGAAGTATATTAGGGACAAAAGAAAGATAGATACTGACGTATATTGGTTATGAGTACCTAAAGAGCTTGGTAGAGCTTGAATATTCAAGTTTGAAAGGGCGTAATGTTACTGATAATTTCGTTGGAGTACTAGTTTTGAAAATAGCGATAGAACAATGCCACGCAAGCGACATTACGTTGGGGTTGAGGGGTTTCAATTACCTGGGAAATATTGTCGTTTCTTTTGATTTTTTTGACACGATTAGGAATTCATACATTGAAAGTTGAGATTGTGTTTTTGTTCTTGTGTTCAGGCCACATGTTTGGAAAAGCATGTGTGATTTTCTTTATATGTAGTTTATTTGTAAGAGGAAAAATTAATTGTAGTATTAGCAAAAATTTCCATCTTAGCTTTGCCATTTTAGCTCACATTTATGTATAGATTAATCGATATGAGTAGCATCTCTCCCCCAAGTTTATACGGGGAATTCTTAATAACTTTTATAATAAGTATTAATGGTTATCATAAATTACATATCGAAAAAGAATTGTATTCTTTAAAATAAACGTATATTCGAATACCCAATACATTTTTATCAGCTATACCTATAGATTTTTCTTAAACAATAACAACATTTATTGAATTTGAATCGTACATGACATAATGGTTCGATTATGATTTTCGGCATATTGTTTTCTCGGCTGTCCTTAACGAAATATTGAACTAACTAGCTAACTGTATCTATCTCTACACCATTAACATTCTAAAAATTAGACTCAATACTGGTGGCCAATCCACTGGTTCATTTCGCGATATAATGTTGTCGCTGAATTTAGCCGTCAGCAAGCCAATCTTTTCATTGGCAGTTTGACCCGTATCGAATTAAATACCGGCCGAATCAACGTCATCCATATTTTTAAAGAAATATTCACTAATTATTGCCTAGCAAAGTTTGCGAACTCAACTCTAAGTGAAAGTAAGGACCGATGATGATTTGATGATCCTAGCAGCGTGAAGCTTCAGGCTGCTCAGGAACCCAACCTGAGAACTCCCTTCGAAAGACATGGTCTCATTGCTTTGGTTTCTGCATCAGCCTCATCTTATACAGTTGTAGGGTGAAATCTTTTCAGAAAAGTTGACGGACAAAGGTCAAACACTTGCGATCGAAAACGAATTGACCATTCCGGATCTTCCGCCACACATTCAGTTACAGCAGCTACAGTTTTTTCTGTAGCGAAGAAGTTACAAAAATTATAAGTTATAAAGCGTTTCCTATTGGGAAGTTCCTACACATGCTTTTGCAACTTCTTAAGCTGCTCTTACATAGTTAATCGACTGACTTTCTGCATGATGTACATGTGGATTGACGCTTACACGTTCAAGCGATTGAGACCAAGTTTTTAGTTATTGTGAGTTTTCGTGGCGTACGGATGTGCGATATACATCATACTTTCCTTTTGCACTTTGTATAAAGAGGAAAAAAAGAATATCAAAAAGGAAGAGAATGCGTATGAAGTAGTGGTTAAAAAAGGAATCGTTCACACACGAGAATCTCCATCATCCCTAACTTTTCCGACATATTTACTCTTCCGTGGCACAAAATACTATAAAATAATTAAAACAATCCAACGCTTACACACATCAATCAGCATGACGCTCATCATGCAAAATCAAACATCCTTTGATTATTGTAAATCAGATTTCATCAAATGTGTGTGACGCACATAGATGCATGTTCAAAAATACATGTCAGTGATTGACGTCGTTCGATTGATTGAAACGGGGCACTCTATACACATAACTATGTCCGCCACATACATTTTTAAAGCCTGAATACGTTAAATTGTTGTATCTTTCTTGCGACAATAACCTGTCGAAAAAAGGTAATTTTTGGGAATTCTTTTTAAAGAAAACTATTGCATCAAATGTTTTGGCGGATATATTTATACATAATAAATAATCAATATACACTGCAACTTTTAAGGAAAAAATTAAATTTTCAGCGATTTATTCGACATAGCGAAGTCACAAAAAAAGCTGAAATCAAAAAAACTAAAAAAGATTATTAAACTAGAAGGTATTGCTTATATGTACAATAACCCACGATTGTGAAAAACATTGAAATTTAACGAAACGGCGCGTTTTGAAAAAAAAAATGTCAAATTTTGTCTAAAAAATTTTATGATTTTTGGGACGCCGAATTTATATTTTTCATACAATCGAAATACTGAAAGGTCATTGATTATATAGGGAAACATATACTAAATAAGCAAAAAAATAAATAAATAAATAAATAAATAAATAAATAAAAAAATTAAAAATTAAAGCGATTGGATGATTTGTCTTCGAGTGACAAATTTGTTCGGATACAGACTAAAGCTTTTAACTCATTTTTTGATTCAATAGAAAAGGCAAATAGGTTTGATTTTGTACTAGATCCTTGACAACTTTTGGTCAAACACTGATGTGGCCTTCAACAAGTTTCCGATCAATTTTGTGCTCTGATAGCATTACTTTGAGTGGAAAAACCAAGGATACTCTATATAAGACCTTGATCATACCAGTCCTACTTTATGGCGCTGAAGCATGTACTCTATCAAAGCGGATGAAGATATCCTCAGTCGTTTCGGACAAGAATCCTTCGAAAACTGTTCGGTCCCGTTTGCGTTGACGGTGTTTGGAGAAGAAAATTGAACGAGGAACTGTACGACCTGAAGAACGATATCGACCTAGTCTCCTGAGATATCTAGGAGATGTAGAGCAAATGGACACAAATGATCCGGCCCTCAAAGTCTTCAAATCTAACTTGGAGGGTCAAGGTAATATTCAAAGTTCTAGGCATCAACCAACTAGGAGTGCGGAACTGGAGGCAGTAAGCTAAAATCCATCCTTATTTATTGAGGCTCAGGTTCACCCCGAACTGTAGCGCCACCTGAGTAAGTAAGTAGGATAGCATGACGAACTTTTGTTTCTGAGAAGGTTAAAAGCTTCATTATCTTTCGCACAGGAAGTACATAACTTAAAATAATATGACAATTGATTAAAGTAAGGACATTAATTTATTTTTAAAAATGTTTCTGGACAAAGATATGTCGAATTCTGTTCTATATATTATATTAATCATTTTGATAAACAAAGAAATAGGTTTAAGTTGTACATACAATGTATTATGAAAAAGTTTAAATAGTAGGGGTCTATGTTTTAGGACTCTTGAAGGAGTTTACAAATTCAAGCATCTAAGGAAATTCTCACTGTCAATGGTCGGAGATAGTATAGGGTGATTTATCGTAAAATTTGATTTATAATGTAAAATAAAACACAAATTTGAAAGTAAACTTAAAATTTTTATTATCAGTTAAAAAAACAATTCATGTCATTTACTTTTTGAAAATGATATCATCTAAATATTGGCCACGACTACGTCTTAGGTGGTCCATTCGGAAGGTCTAATTTTGGGCAAATTGTTTGAGCATAGCGGCTGGTATCTCTCGGATAACACGAGTAATGTTGGCTTCCAAAGCGTCAATTGTAGCTGGCTTATTTCTGAAGGCCTGAGACTTTACACATCCTCAGAGAAAATAGTCCAAAGATGTGATATCGCACGATTTAGGCGGCCAATTTACCGTAGCAAAACGTGAAATTAAGTGCTCACCAAAATGATTTTTCAACAAGTCCATTGTTTCACGCACTGTATGGCTCGTAATGCCGTATTGTTGAAACCAGAGCTCACCGAGATCATGTGCTTGAATTTCAGAAAGCACATAGTCCGTTAACATGGCGCGATAACAGTTATAATTGACGGTTACATTCTGATTTGCCTCATTTTTGAACAAATATCGACCAATGATTGCACCAGACCATAAACCACACCATACCGTTCTATTTAATGGATGTAATGGTAGCTCTTGGTACTCTTCGGGACGCTCAACAGCCCAAGTACGGCAATTTTGTTTATTAACGTATCCATTGAGACAGAAATGGGATTCATCACTGAAGAAAATTTCACGATAAAACACCGGATTCTTGTGCAAGTTGAATTTTGTACGCTTTTAGGCCGAGATCCTCACGTAAAATATGCCAAGGAGTTGAATATGCTAAGCCAAGATGCTGAGAACCACGACGAATCGATTCGTCACGGTCTTCGCGTACACTCTCAACTACAGCTGCTATAGTCTCTTCATTACGTGCTGAATGTGGTATGACTGGTCGAGTATCATCTACTAATGTGAACTGGGACTCAAATTTGCGAATGGTATTGGCAATAGTGGTTTCAGTAGGTCGATTATGCGCACCGTAAGTTCCTCGAATCGCACGAAAAACATTTCTCACAGAACGCTGATTTTCGTTATATACCTGAACAATTTGGAGACGCTGTTGTACTGTGAGTCTTTCCGTGATGACTTGCCAAATGATACTGAACAAAAATGATAAAGCAGTTTGATAGGAGTCACGCGTGATTTGTCAAAAAAGCCTATTGAAATTGACGTAAGGAAATTTTAAGAACTTCTTTTGAAGGTTTTTGATTTTACGTATATCTGTAAAAAAGCCCCAGACAACACAAGCACACTCCATGACTGAACCCAAAATGCTGCAATACAATGCCTTCGTAGTATAAGGATCTTTAAAATCAGAGGAGTTCCCATTAAGAAACCCTAAAAGAGAATTCCCTTTGGTAACTATGAAATTAATATGTAAAGAAAAGGTTAACTTGTTATTAAAAATTAAACCAAGGTCTTTAATATCATATACTGCTTTTATTTAAAAACTATTTAATAATAATGTGTAACAATATGATGCAGAGTTCTATTATAGCTCATGCAAGCACACTTGTCTACGTATACTTAACCTTGAGTCGTTTAATTTGCACCACTTAGTTAAAATATTTAGATCTGTAACAAAAAAGGGTCGTTTATAGTAGATATCTCAGCAAAAAAATTTATATCATATCTTTTATGATCTTACCCTTCCAAAAGCCATGTTGGTATTTATTTAAATGTTGTTGAATTATAAAGGTAATTTTGTCCTTTTCAAGACTATCTAAAAGTTTGGGAATAACTGAATGTTTGGTAATCGATCTGTTTTCATTCCGATAGAGTATTCATTCAATAATTCTAATAAAGGGAAACTAAATGAGTTGGAACAGTGATTACATAGGATAGACTCAACATCCGTAGAATCTAATGAAAAGTAAAAACAATCAACAATTGATGAAAGAGAGCGAAAGTAATTCAAATCGATGGAGGAAGAGCAGGTTGTATTATAAATACATTGAAAGTATTCTCCAAGCATTTCTAACAACCTAACTTTTTTTTCATATTAATATATTTCCAAAAAGCTTTTGATCTATTTTTAAGATTAACTTCTAAAGAACGAATAAGATTGCAATACAGTAATTTGGAAAGAAAAATAAACTCTTTTCTAGACGTAAAAAACAGTGTAATCTTCAGAAGAGCACGACCTTTTGAAAAATTTATGTTCTACATTCTTAGCATCTTATAAATGTTGAATGAACTCCTTGGAGGAATATAGCTTAGAAATAGCAGCATACCTCCAGCAACAAAACCTACACGCACACATAGCTGATCTCTGTGCAGCTAATGATGGATGCATTCATCAATTTTGACTTCAATAGCCCCAAATAAACATATTGCAGCAATCAAAATGCCACTTCCACATAACTAAGTGACAGCAAATTGACACAATGTGACACAATAAAATACGGAGTATAAAGAAATGTCAAATAACACTTCATTCTTTATATTGGCATAGATCCACGTATCAGTCAATGCAAAATTTTAACACATTTACAAGCATCAAAAGCAATAAAAACCCTTAGGCTAAAAGAAAATCCGCTCATATTTTGATAATACATACATATTTCCGTATTGTTTCAGTTGGGCAAATGCAAATTTGTTTCTGCATTCACTGGTGATGTTATTGGATGTGATGTATGGTATGTATGGTATTACTGAATTATTGTTAGATTGGAGTTTTTTGAAGCCGTTTGAAATTTTCTCATGTAAAAATTTAAAGGCCAATTGTTTACATTTGTGGCACAATTCAATTTGCTCGCAAAAACACCAACTTTAAAATCTAAATATTTTAGTTTTGACAAGTCATATTATTAATATGAAACACTGAACTTCATAACTGTATCACTGTTAGGAGCATTTGGTTTAGAGATACCACTACTTGCAGCGAATAAACTAGGTTCATTTCATATCCGAAAGTTAGTAGTCTCCGCGCAAGAGTTAAGAGCAGAAAAACTGCATTGTTGTTAGGCTTGACACGAGCGCGATTTAAGAGTTCATTCACATTCAATTGAAGAAGTCTAGATCCTTTTAATAGAATTTAACAGAGATTGTTCTTTGATCATTTTTTTTTTTTTTTTCGAGATATCGGTGTTGGAAAAGTTTTCTGAGTGATAAACGCTCGTTTTAGTTTTTTGGAAGCGGTTAAACTTTTACCTTTGTGATTTTGGTAGTAACTGTACAAATCCAACTTTGATTTGCATTCTAAAATAACCTGCATATCATAAAATAACGATACACACGCGCATACGTTTGCATCTCAATGCTGAAATAACACAACAGGTGTGCGTGGGAATTGCATTGCAGCAATTTAGTCTTAAATGAAAATATTTTAAATTAGAAATAAGGTATTCAGTTGGTGTCTATCATTTAACTCGGGCGATTGACTCTGGCAATAAATATATATATATATATTTTTTTTTTATATAATAAAAATAAAATCCTTTACTGGCGCCCGAGCAGTGATATGATGTTGATCAGTGGAATCCTGTGAAAAAACGAAAAATGCAATAGACATAAGTGTACTGTCTTAAAAAATTATATGTTAAAGAAGAAATTAAATAAGAATACTTAAGTGAACTAAATTAAAGAAACATAAGTGTACTGTCTTGAGAAGTCCATGTGTAAAAAAAAAAAACATTCATTAAGAATCCTTAAGTGAACTAAATAAAAGAACCATAAATAAAACACAAAGCAATCAGTGCTGTCAGAAAAAACAATAATCAAGGATCATGCATCATCTTCAGCTAAAACAAGGAGTTAAGGACTAAAGTACCATCAGATACGCCATAAACATGCTGTTGACGTCAACAAATATTTTGTTTTTAGTAAGAATTTTGTATAAATTTAAGATTTAAGTATAAATTTATTCAAAAATTTAAAAGGAAATCGTATGATTAAGACTGTTACATACGTATACAATAGCTCAACACAAAATAATATAGCTTACAAATTATGCCTTGGAACCACCTTTGAGGAAAAAAAGGGGTCGGTCAGTTGAAACAATAATTAAGTCCAATTTCCTATGGTGAAAATCTTTGTACCTTAGTAGGCTGCTGTGAAGATTATTGCATTAACGGCTACCCCGAAAGTTTAAAAAGAGCGTTTAGCGGCCATTTAAGGAAACGAACTGAAGTGCTGATAGATAAAAAAAAGTTGTATACAAAGAATACAGAATATTTGAAAAGAAAAAACAGATTTAGTTTTCATTAAAAAATTGATTAAAATTATTAAATTACTAAATTTGGATGTTTTTATGAAAAAATATAAAAAAGAAAAATAAAAATAAATAAATGGCGCGACAGCCCGGTGTAGGCCAAGGTCTAGCTTCTCGCACTCATTTGTGTTTCTCACTTTGCAATTTTTTTACACTCCTGAGCAGAATCCTACTGCTTATTGCCGGTTCCGAACGGCTCTCCTGAGAAGCTTTTTTCATAGGCAGGGTGATGACGATTTTATAAAATTTGCTGTTGTGCTCCTACCGGGATTCGAACCCATGTAGGTGGCGAAATAGCCAGTGAGTCAACCATTACGCCATCGCCACCACCAAATAAAAAAATACTGTGAAAAATTTATATTGGTTAAGGGCCAAAAGAAAGTATACAACTAATAAAAAAACAAAACTTCATATCGAAATCCACTTCTGTTCGTTAGACGAATTTCTCTAGAGTTTAAAATTTTCAAATTAATTCCTGTCGCATGATCACACACCTTCACCTACAAAGGATGAGCTTTAAAAATCAAAATCAACAAATATGATCGGAGAGCCGAATGGGGAGGATTGAACAATCGAATCCCCAGGAAACAATTCTATCTGTGAATGATCGGTTGGAAACCATCGCAAATCGCATCACAGTTTTAGAACAATCGGGTTTGGCAAACGATTCCATTCTTCATCGGTGGAACAAGCGGAACAACTTTGTGGGCAGACCTGTGAACAGGATTTGAAACACATTTCTAAACTCACTGATTCCGGATACCCAAACCTTCGATGGGGACCCGGTACATTACGTCTCCTGGGTCCAAAGCGTTGAGACGGTACTGAAGGATTACGAAATAGTTTGTACTTAGCTCATATATAGGGCAATGCTCAAACATATCCGCCAGAAGATTAGAAGCAAAGCAGAATCTGAGCTGTTCCCATACAACATTTTTGACAACGATTGGATCGAGATGAAAAGGATTCTCTTCCCTCACTACGCTGATAAGAGAGATATCCTAACACTCGGAAAACTAGGTAAATTAATTAAAGCAGGGTAACTTAAGAGTCGACGATTTTTATGCGACCGTTAACCACTAGTTCTCCCTGATCATTAGCAAAAATTGGACTGAGGCTTATTCCACCGAGACAATGTACGCCTTGGTGGAAACCTATAAAAATCGCGCACTAGATGTGTTCGTACGATGGTTAAGTCGGGACTTCTCAAGGCTCAAAAGCCAAAACCCTGCCCGAAGTATATTCAGCTGGATATGCAAAACCTAAACTTAGAAAGCAATTCGGTGTACCTAACGGCACCGAATAAAATTAATTCCCCTGTCAATCACAATTTCAGAGATAACACAGGACCCTTCAGAAACATTGGAAGGCCGGCCGTTGAGATAAATAAACTTGCTCAAGGGTCATACCCTCGTTGGAACTCAGGTTTTCAGCAGAAATCTCCGCGTCCAAGGCCATGGGCCTCAAAAACGCCGATTAAAATTCAGATGTACGGCACAGTTCCATCTAGAAACGGGAACCACATAAAACGGCCTAACCCGTTTAAACGAGAACCTAGATTGGATAACTATAATAACCGATAACAGCAGCAGGGGTACCATGTGGCATCCTTAGACCCTGAGACACCAGATGGGGTACGTTTTCAACGTAACATACATAGAGTATGTTACGCAAGACGGGGACATTCGAACAATGAAAATAAAGTTTGTGGAAATTTTTTTTATGATTTAGATTGTGAATTAAATATTACAATATTTGTTCTCCCCAGCTTAACAGTATTCGATGGCATTATTTACGATAACACGTTAAAACAATTCAAATATCTTAAAAAATCACCTCAAGCGCAGTAAATCAAATGTTGACCCTAAACGGGGATATATAAGTATCTGTAAGATCCAGATTGAGGGTTGTTTACGAAAAGTTCAGTAATCTCTTTGGTCTAGTTGGTAACGAAAAAGTAGAAAACAACGTTTAAGCCGGAATCTGCACAAACGCAGACGAACCTATCTATGCTTAAAGTTATCTCTATCCGGATTTCATGGGGAATTGAAGAACTACTGTCAGAAAATAGCATACGTTTCTCGAACAGTCGATATAATTCACCTTTATGGGTTGTTCTTAAAAAGCCGAAACCCAATAGTCAAAAACAGCATAGAATGGTTATAGATTATAAACGTCTGAATGCCGTATCGATTCCGGATACGTGTCTCATTCCAGATATCAATAGCACGCTGGCCAGTCTAGGAGATGCTAAGCTCTTCACAACACTGGACCTAATTTCAGTATTTCATCAAATCTTGATAAGCGAGGAAGACATACCTAAAACGGCCTTCTTAACAATGAACGGAAAGTACGTCCTCAAAAAAGCTCCCGCCATCTTCCAACGGGAGATAATCGGTAATATATGCTATGTATGTATATATCGACAACATAATCATCTTTAGCAAATCCGAAGAAGATTGCCTGTAAGACATTGAAACCTATTTCTCTAAACTACGCGAGGCCGGATTAAAGATAAACCTGGAAAAAAACTAAATCTGTGGTCACTAGCGTCGAGTTCCTCGGATATCTGGTTACTCCAGAGTATCAAATACTCTGAATACTCCAGTATTCAAAGTATTCAAAAGTATTTAAAACATTCTTCCTCCAAAGAAATCTAAAGAAATTCCTACTATAGGAAGTTCATCCGGGACTATGCTAAAATAGCAAAACCCGTAACTAATTTATTGTAACACGTGGTAACTTTTCGCATGTTACTGCAAGCCAATCAAGTAACGTTCCAATCACCCTTAACAAAGAGGCAGTAAAGTCCTTTAAAAGCCTGAAAGAATTGCCTGCTTCCGCATTTCCTGAGTTCGACAAAGACTTTAATTTGAGCATGGTGCTGTCTTATCTCAAAGCGAGCATGGCAAGAAAAAACCATTAGCATACATCTCCCGCTCCCTCAACTGAACAGAAGAGAATTATACCACCAGGGAAATAAAATTTTTTACTGACCACTAGCTTCTGACGTTTTCGCTGACGAATTGAAAGCATAAGAACTGGAAGGCAAGAATTAAGGAGTACAATTACGAGTTGATTTACACTCCTGGTAAATCAAACTTTGTTGCTGACTTAGTACGAAAATCCATCACTTATCAGATACCAGCACCGAAACTGCTGACGAGACTCGAGTAAATCCACTTTAAGATGGGGTCACGGACACTGCAAGCGAAAGCCTACTCTCCAGGGTATATCGAACTGACACGGCTGAAGAAGGACCTTGTGAGCTATCCTAGTGCTACTGAATCCTGTACGATGAACAGTGCCGATCAGAGTAACTCAGACCTCATTACGCACGTGGGAGCTCTAATCAATGTTTGCAGGAATCAATTGATCTTTAAGATTGGCATTGACCTACTCTCACGAGGAGCCACATCGCCGCTCCTTGAAAACATTTCTCTATGACAACCTTCCTTGTGAAAATATTAAGGGAAGAACTTATTCCAAACGTTATAAATGGCATAAAGAAACCAGAAAATTATCTCGGAATGCTGCAAAGGGTTTATGGAAAATTTTGGAAGTTACAAGTTCCGGGTGACACAAAGAATTGTTGAGGATGTCGCCAATGAAGACCAAAGGTTTATAATTATCGAAATGGGAGACAGAAGAGCCCAAAATGCTCATAGAAAAAACAAGAAGCAAATATTAGAGAAATATTATTTTCCACACATAATATCAAACCAGGAAATTTTCTGCCTTATGCGAAATTTGAAATGCAAACAAGTATGACAGACATCAGACAATCCCTTTATTGCCAAAAACACAATCTCATAATTACCCTTGCAAAATTCTCTACATGGAAATCCAGAGTAAGAATTTCCTAACGGTGGTTGATAGTTTTCAAAATTCTCCTAATTTTTTCATACTAAGGAAAAATCAGCCATCTACATTAGGTCCAAATTAATCAAAATTGTACACTATTTTACTGTCCCACAAATTTTAGTGACAGATAACAAGAGAGGGTCCTTTAGCTCGATAGTTCTAAATTTCATAAAGAATTTAGGTATAAAGCTCTATTTAACCCTATCCGGCAGAAAAGAGGTAAATGAGCAGATAGAAAGTCTTCACTCCACTATATAGGAGATATACAGATTTACTAGTGCCTCAAGGTCAAAAACCCAGACCTTTAGGTAAAAGAACTCATCTGCATAGCAGTGGATCGCTGTAATAACACCATTGGCAATGACATCAACAAAAAATATTTCTTTCATTTCTTTTCCATTTTTTATTCGCTTTTACTGCTTAGGTAAACAATATTGGAACTTTAATGTTTAGGTCAACATTTTTTTGTTTTTCTTTAAACTTCCATGTTATCGTGATTTTTTTGTATAAATTAAGTGAAATAAAGTTACCTTGGCTCGGTCTTGTTATTTAATTAAACCAAGACTTTTTACTTCCTTATGTGAGGCTGCACTAGGCTGCACCTGTTCTTCAACAGGTCTCAGAGGGTCAATTGCCAAAACCTATTATATAAAAGATCAAAAATCAATAAATACCTTAGGGGTATTGTAAAATGAAACATGGATGCGATAAATGCAATGTTCAATTTAAAAAGAACTGCTCCCAAAAATATTGCGTAGGTAATGTGGTGTACGCCGCAGTAAAATGCATAAAAGGTAAAAACTATAGTGACCATATATTTTATTTTCTCTAAAATAAACATGTAGACATACACTTATTTCATTTTTGTTTAATGTAACTTATGACTCTAAATCAGTCTTTATAAGTAAATTAAGTACCACAAAACTTAAAATTTCATTCTATGAACATAAAAAAAAAATAAAATAAAAAAAAAATTGTTTGTACTTTTATTTGTATTAATTCAATATCATCTTTAACCGATTTGTGGAAAACCTTAATTAAGAAGTAAGTAAATAAATAAAATTAAGTATCATTATTTTCCGAAAAGTTTGTAAATATTGCCACCCACCTTAAATCAATTGGTTTAGAATGTTCGTTATGAGAATTGAACCATGCCCTATTTATAACACCGGACTTTTCTACATAATTTGTTTATAATTTGTCTCCTTGTTATTGAAATGAACTGTACGTTCATTCGTTTATTTTAATTTTAACTTTAACGTTGAAATTTGGCTATGAATTTGCATTATAGGTTTTTTATCCCTTTCCACTTGCAAAATGGCGCTATGAAACAAAGATGACTAGTTATGTAAAAACAGTAACCACAACTCAGATTTCGGATCTTCAAAAAGATTTTTCAATACACATGGACATTTCAATTTTTCAACTCTAACAATGTAATATATATATAAAAATGAGATTAAATTTTCAATATAATATTCTCTAGGTCAACCGGAATCAGGTCAGCAGCAGTTTGAATCGCATAATGTATAATATGCGCTGAGCAACCTACGCCGATTATGGACTGTTTAAATTCCGTATTTAACCTGTTAAAAAAGTTTCGTATTTGCATTGTCTGCACAAAATCCTACCAACTTATCCAACAAATCGAATCTTTTTAAAATTTGCAAAATGGACTCACTTATCATTTACGAAGTTTCTCCAGGTAAATTAATATTAAACGCGTAGTCTCTTTGCGATCAAAATATCGTACAAATGTTGGAAAAAGCTTGATGACTTTTTTATTTGATGCATCCGAATAGATAGAAACGAATCTGAAGTCTTGCTGTTTTTTTGTGGCGAATGAACACAATACATTTGTAATGATGGCCTCGTAATTTTTTCGGGCGCAAGCAAATTTTGAATCAAAAAGCTTTTGTAACATTTTAGGTGTACAATCCATCGAACTGAAGCTCTGATTATGGCAAATAGTGTGAAAAGCCATGTCGGTTTTGGAAATGACTAATTTTTTTTCGCTCACACCTCTCAGCTTTTCCAAAAATACTGTCGAGCTTTCTCGTGCCGATGGATGCTTCGACTTTTTGTTTGTGTTTGTCGGATTTAATGTGACGGACATGATATTGTCCGTAGCAATAGAGATTGCATTAATAAAAAGCATTTGTAACAAAGAGTTGAGATGTGCTACTTTGCATTAATCAAGCTTATTTTACTTTTGCGGGACTTTGCAGGACAAATTTGTAAATGCGGGATATTTTGCGGGACAACTAATGATGCGGGATAGCAATGTGAAATGCGGGACTGTCCCGCAAAATCCGGGACGTATGGTTACTATAGCAAAAACAAACTCTTACACAAAAAAGAAATTGTCACAAGGTGTAAGTATTTTGATCAATGGTAATCCTTATATTTAGTAATTAACAACCTTTCTTTTAAAAAATTAAACTACTCGCTTCAACGATTGGGAAGAGTAAAGAGTGCGTTGTTATTTTGAAGTTCCCGGCCAGAACAGTTTTTGTTTTTATTTTGTAAATAAGGGAAAATTTTTGAGGTAATCGTTCCCGGCGTTGGAGCACCCACCACGCTCTAAACTTGATTTGAACCGGTTGACTGCAACCGTTGCCCAGGAAGGGAACAACATTTCAAAAGCGAAGCGACATCAAGCAAGTAAAACACCCGTACAAGTAAGACTCGCGGAGAACCCGTGCAAGAAAGTAGCAACGGAGCAACATCTTGTGATAGCAAGCACTCGTGATAGTTCAAAAACGCCAGAAAGGGATTGCGTCAAGCAGTGGCTGAAACTAGGAAGATAGTTGTTCAGGTCCAGCAACAGAGAGGCAACTCTAAGAAATATTTTGTGAATCTGCAGATGAATGCTTTTGAGTTTTTGGTTGAGGATTTTTGGTTCTGGGAATTGTGTGCGCCAGTGGTAAGGTAGAGTAAGTTTACAGAGAGTCGCATAGTTGCCGTTGGGAGATGCCATCGACAACGAGAAAGAGGGGAGAACTTGCTCAAGACGACGGAGTCGACAGTGACACCCAAGACAATATGGACGTAACCATATTCCACTAAAGTGTAACACCAGCAGAAGCTCCATCTGTTGAGCAGAGGCTTAACGAAATGATGCAGCACATACAGGATTTACAACCACAGATTGCCAAGGGCTACGAAACCGCAACAGTAACAGGTCTGGTTAGTGAGTGTCTTGAGTGACCTAAGCCGAACGCTATCAACCTCTAGAAAGGAGCAGGCACGGAAGTTCTTTAACCTCCCTGAATTTGACGGCCAGCCAGATGTATGGCCTATGTTCATGGAATCGTTTTCGATGACCATCGAAGAGTATGGATACAACGATCGTCAGAACATGCTGCGTCTACAGATGGCCCGGAATGGAAAGGCAAGAGAGACCGTGGAGTGTTTGCTGATACACAGTGCCAACGTCGGGCAAGTGATGAAGATACTCCAGGATAGGTTTGGCAGGTCAGACCAACTAGTGAGAAGCTAGTTAGCAAGGATAAGGAGCGTTCTACCCATTGCTGAGAATCTTGTGAACCAGTTGGTACCATTTTCCATCGAGGTACACAACTTGTCTTCTTTCTTAGAGGCGGCGGGTTGCACACAAAACTTATGCAACCTCACTCTTATGGAGGAACTCATCCGAAAATTAACAATTCAAAGGAGACTGGATTGGGCAATATAATTTCAGTAGCTGGCTGCAGGAGCCAGCTTACGTGATGAGTTTCATCTGCGTAACTGAGAGCGACCAGTCTCCACAGGGTAATACCAGGGGCGGGCGATGATCGAGGTTGTTCCATGCAGGTGAGGTAGTGGGTGACTGCAAAGTTTGTAGTGCAAATCATAACATTGAGAAGTGTGGACAATTCAAGGAAATGATCGAGAATCAACAGTGGCATTTTGTGGGATGAGATTGTGTTTCAATTGTTTAGGTGAAGGTCATCGAAGTAACAACTGTTCACAGCGGCATAAGTGTTCTTACCAATTCAATTGAGAATTCGTGTACCAATAGACTCCTATTTAAAATATTGCCGGTCATCTTATACGCAAATGGTTGGGAAGCATATAGCTACGCTTTGTTAGATGAGGGCCAAAAGAATCGCTAATAAATCAAAATTATGCGAATCGTCTGAGCTTAAAATGTGCCGAGGAAAATTAAGAGCTGCAGCTGTTGTTGGCTAACACGCCACTGCTTGCGTGGGCATAACGCTTTTCCATCCTCTGGTCCCGGAGTCTGATTAGAGTTTGTTGCACCTAGCAGGAAATGATTAGGTGTTAGAGGCTTCTCATCTTCAGCAGACGCAGGCAGATGTGTCAGCGGGCGACTGTTAACTATATTTTCTGTCTCGATGAGAGCACCCTGAAGCATTTCCATTCTTGGGACTATCTCGATCAGTGTTCGTGAGAGGACTCTCTTAATTGACGAGTCTCTCCCAACAAACTCCGGCATGTGGACTTAGCGGCAATAGAACAACCATTCGATGTCCCTCGATGACAATTGGGCCTTAATCGCATCCTCGTCAAATATATCAGCGCCTGACAGCTTCTCTTTTGCCCGACGAAATTAGTTCCATTGTCGCTTCGAATTTGAGTTGGTACACCGCACCGGTTTACAAAGTAGCGAATACACATATACAAGCGTCCGTTGATTGTTCCGCCGCGATTTCCAAATGCACGGCTCGCACTATCAAACATGTGAAGAGTGCAACCCACTACTTCTCTTCCACTCCAGTATAACTGAATGGCCTTACGAACGGAGTGAGACGATCTTTCGGAAGTTGGTGAGCAAAGCTGAGCATCCCGAATCCGACAGAAGTAACAGTCGTTTCTCACTTTCTTCACGGCAGAGCGCAGTCTGGGTCACCGGAATCTAAATCGAATCTCGTTCACGATGCAGTCGGTATGATGAAAGTGTTCGACGATAAGCTTCGTTAGGTGATGGTTTTGTCGGCAAGATGATTGGCCGTCTGGCTGAAATTGATATGGTCGTGGTGGCATCTATACGCCTATGGACTCGTAGTAGACCGGCGTCATCCTCATGGGAATTAAATCTGTATATCTGGCTACATTTCCCCACTGGCGCATTTCGGGAAAACTGACCAATTTCACTCGCAAAAGCATCGTTTTGCGCTTGTCGGAATAGCATCTGTTCAGCTGCTTTGAGCTCCCTGGCTGACAACTCGCCTCCTTCTGTACGCTTTCTTCGACAGGAGTAGAAGTGGGGTACTCACTGTGTCAGCATGTAGTAATATAGTAGCTTCGGGCGTAGCTCATCGGTACTTGTCTGGCAGGACTGGCATCTATCCATTTACTTCTGGTCTCAAATTTAGGGGGATACTTTCCTCTTGTGGCTTCATCCGCTGGATTTCGTCTTGACGAGACCCACCGCCATTGGTTGACATGGTTGCTTTCTAGAATTTCAACAATTCGAAACCCTACAAATTGCTTAAAATGATGGGGCTCCGAACGTAGCCAGCTGAGCACTGTCTTCGAATCATTCCAGGAGGTGCGGCGTCTGAACGACAGTTCATGGCACTGCACCAGCGAGTTGCAGAGTCTCATCCCAAGAACGGCAGTGGATAACTCCAGGCGTGGAATTGACGATCAATTTCTTGGAAGCACACTTGGTTTTTCCACAGGTGAATGACACACGAACACCATTGACGGACTCATTCTTCATAAACGACACCGCGCTGAAGGCCTCCTCGCTGGCATCAACGAACGTGTGCAGATCGATATGATCCACCATTAGCAGGGATTGTGACACCTAGGCATCTTAAACTGGGTTAGCGTCGAAAGTTCGCTCTTCAACATTCCCCATCGTCCGGAAATGTCTTGGGGAATTTGCTCATCCCATCCGACTTCACGTCTCCACACCGATACGCAGCAATAGCTTGATATGAAGAGTGAAATTAGCGATAGCACCATATGGGTCGACATGGCCACGTCCAAGAATTCGCGTTGTGTAGGACATCTATCACTTTCTATGACTTCCCGGCTTACTACAGGAAATCTGCATTTAAATGAAAAAACATATTCGTTCGGCTCCCAACATAGACCAAGTATCTTCTCTAAAGAAGTTTCGATGTTCATGTCCACTATTCTCTCCTATCGACTGTCTCCTTTGAAGTCCGATATGTTCCTCAGTACTTCCGCCGATTTTAACATGAAAATTCGCAACTCGAAACCACCATTCATAATAACTTTGTTCGTGACTTCAAAAGCTTTGACAACATTCGTAAAGCTGTCGACCTAATTATCGACATAGTGATGGTCGATTATGGCTTTAACAGCCCTGGGATGGTCGCTCGAGAACCTCCTGGCATTAAGATGCCTTACGAAATTAGCTGAGCATGGCGAACAGCTGGCTCCAAAGGTCATTGATTCCATCACGTATACATCAATTGATTTTGTTTTGTCATCATCCTCGAGAGAGGAAGCGCTGCGAGTCTCGATCACACGGTTGAATATGGATCTAGTGAAATATTTTACGAATATCGCCGGATATAGCCATAGTTCTTAAAACACTAGGTCCCTTGCGGGGGAGCGAGGATACACCATCCACGTCCGCTGCAGCATCAAAGGCTAGGCGAACCTTTGATGGTTTATTCGGGTTACGCACTCCAAAAATACCAGGTTCGTGACGTCTTCACAATCGCCTCATCTTCCGTAAGCTTACTAGCGTACCCCTTTGCGACGTATCTGGTGATGATATTTTTGTACGTGCTAGCGAAATCAGGAAATCAGAGACCATAGCCTTTTCTTCGCCATATTGTACCTGTCCGGTATATCGCCGACGTCCTCTTTCCAAAGTAGACGCGTTTGGTATCTTCGTTTAAGCCTTTTGGTTGTGTATCAAAGAATATTCATTGCTTTCCTATCCTCTAAGCTGAAAAACTTCTCAACAACTTGCTTAAGATGGTCGTCCTGTTCTGCCCTCCTTCTGTCGCTGTGTAAAACGAAGTCGTCATTGGGTTGTGTTTCTGGTTCAGTTGACGTCCTTCCATACGCAACCCATCCCAGCTTTGTCTTTGCCACGATCATTCCAACTTCTTCTGATGCGAGAGTACGAATAGGCGCACCAAGCAAGCTGTTATCTAGTCCGATGAGATTTTGAGGTTTCGAGTTTCCATACTCCTCACCTTTCACTTCGTATTTCTTGGCATCTTCCTTGTCAGCACCTATTTCGACATTGACAACGAAGGATGTTTCGCATTGCGTCCTTAAATCCTTATCACGTCTTCTAAGCCGTAGGTGTTTTGCAACATCTGAGCTCAGGATGATCACGGGAAAACCCTCGTCGAGAAGCGCATATGTCCTGACAATACGGTTATTGGACAAAAGTCCTACTGGTAATACGCGAAACAAAACTCGTGGGTCAGCATCAACGTTGCAACTGAGAACGGGTCTGACAACTCCTTTGTCTGTGCTGGCATCTACTGACCCCGACGTATTTCGTTGCTCTTCGTTAAGTGACAAATAATGAGTTTTTGAACAGCCAATAACTCCGCATACCTTTCGAGATCTGCACGTTCGAGTGTTGCGGTCGAACTTAAGTATAGACACTACATTCGGCTGGTACGCGTTGTATCCCTTGACGCCCGCAGCCGGTGAGTCCTGTGAACATTCCTTATCCTTGACTTCAGTTCTTGTTAGGAGTGTGGCGTTGAAGTAGTCGGTGTAACCAATCACACTAGTCGGGCGATCTCAGTCACCCATTTTGCAAAGTGTTTCACAGTGGGATACGGTTGAATGAATGAATTCTAGACGCTTATTCATTGGCAGCTTTGTCACCAGTTCTTCGATGAATGTGGGATTTCTTAAATTTTGGTGCAGACCGCTTGCTTCCAGAAATGTTGAAAGATTTTGCATCCTTGTTGCGAAGGATATTAACATTTCTAGTTTTCCTTTGGCGATTTGTGATAACTCTCTTACTTTTTGTAGCTGGCTTCTCAATAAGGAATCCGTTAGTCCGAAGGGAAACTCCAACGTGGCCATGACCTGTTCGACATTGTCGGGATCCTTTAATGGATCTGTGCATACGAAGGTTGTTTCCGATTCTTGTATATCCGTACCTCGCTGATGATTCGCGAAACCTGACGGCGAACATTGCCCATTCTTCTGGCCTACCAGTAGGTAGGCTCTGGCAAGTCTTGGAGTTGGTACTCCTTGGGCATACGAGGAACCATTTGGCGTTGTCGTCATATAACCTGTTTGTCAGGGCTGTGGTAGGTGGAGTAGCACGGACACAGGCGTGGCAGGCACGACGCTAAAATAGATGGCGGTGGTACTGGAATTTTGACACTAGATTTGAATACCCTAAGGAATTCACAGCATAGGTACTTGAAGTTGAAGCATTGGTTATGGTTGAAACGATGGGAGCATTAGTGGCGGCGACTACTGACGTTATTGATGCGAACTAATCCTGTTGCAGCAATAGCTCTTATAAACGAATGCGTTCCTGTCTTTCAACGGCAGCATTGGAAGTTGCTATTTCCAGTTGGGATCGTAATTCACTTACTTGTTGTAAAATATCTTCCATTGTCCATCGTAATTCACAAGCTAGCAGCTTGTGAGTATATTCCTCCACTATTGTTAACTTGCCGTCACCCCCGGAATCACTTTCAGACTGCTCTGAAGAAAATTGGATTTCTGACTGCGATGCTTTCGCTAAGCGAGAACTTTTCCTTTGTTTCCTTTCAGACATGCGTTTTGTTGTAGGCGACGATTTATATTTTAATGGCTGCGATTTATAATTGTTGGCGGTGACAAATCTATTTCTGGCGGCAGACAATCCTCCGTTATCTTATCTTGGCATATTGGCGGCGGCAAACAGTTGATATGAGGATCACCAGAATATAAGAATAATGAATTTGTTGCCTTATCTAGTGAATGGATGATATCTTTTTAAGTTTTTAACAAGTAATGTTTATTTTCTGCAAACAGATATTACAATTCAATATACACATGTATAAATTATCATTAATAGACTTACTATTTTGTGTTCTTCCAGGCTTCCGACTCAAAGGCAAATGCGCCTTTTTTCTCTTTTTCGACTAGTTCACTTTTCGCTGACAAATGTCAATGTCTTGTCAACTTGACTTTTCATAGCTTTGTTTGTCTTTGAGTCGGAATCAGGATGGTTACATTTTCAGTTAATTAATAAATATTTCATAATTTCACAATCGCAAAGACGCAGCGATGATAACGGATAACCGCACTTGGTATCTTTCGCAATCAATCTGAACAAACCACACAAGCTACAAATGTTATTTGTATATGAAAGAGCGATTAAGGGAATTAAGCGAAGCAACGACAAGACGGACTCGATCTATTGATTGGATATGGCTGGCAGGCTTCCCTGACGCAACTAACTGGAACAAACTTTTACAGACGTAGACAGGTATTGTGAATAACAATAACCATCAGTACATAGTTAATCAGAAGCTTTTTGACGAGATACACGAGGTTATTAGTAAAAATAACGAAATAATAAATCGATATAATTATGCCATACAGAAAGCCGAAACGGAAAAAATAAGACATGACCTACTCATTAAAATACTTATTCTGAAAGAAGGGAAGGAAAACAAAATAATTAGGGCTTGCCAAATAGCTTAGACAGGCAACAGCAACAGCTAACAGCATGGAACGCTATTGCTATACGTACTGTCGATCCTAAAGCTCGGCAACAATATTTTTAATGTAGTAAACGTTCACGCTGCAGCTAAAGATGGAAAACGAATCAACGTAGACTACACAAAACTACTCGTTAATCATGACATGACTTACGGACTTACGGGCGATAGGAAACACATGAGTATGTGAAGAAAGTATTTTAAAGAAATTACCAGAAAACATATGCCTGCCCAGGGTTCTTAGAGGCACTGCAACATACATAACTAATTTTAACGACTCAATCTTTTATAAAAATTCCTCTATTCCTCTATAAGGTACTTATCTCATTCAATTCGACAATGATACAGTCAGAATCAAATACCAAACATACTCCCGTGTGTCGGCTATAAGCTACAGAAACTTCCTCCCGTGTTGGCCCACATAACCAGAAAAAGAATTAGGCCTAATCTGGAACATTTGCGCGACATGAGTGTCAATAATATAGAACTCATTACAACTCTTCTAAGTAGCTCTTCTATCGTTACAATAATTCTCATTATCCTAGTCATAGCTATCTTCATTTGTCTCCTGTGGAGAAAGATCTACCAAAAAGATAACATCTCGGAGCTTCATCCGTCGTTTCGGCGGAAGCGCCTCCCAGCCCACCATAATAAGGAGGTTCAACAACCTGGTAGTAACCTTAGCTATTCCATAAGTACAGGAATTGATCTGCGGGTCGCAGATATTTAAAGAGGCGGCAGTTAACACGATCAGCGATGAACGTGCCATATAAAAAATGCAAACGATGTACCACGCATCCGTATTGCACCTCCACAAATGGGGACCTGATCCTAAGAGCAGGAATAACACAATGGGTCTGCGTGGGAGCTACAAGTAAGCGAAAATATTATAAATTAGAATTAAGATGTTCAGTTGGTGTTTAACATTAAACTCGAGCGGCTGGCTCTGGAAAGAAATAAGTTTTTTTTTTTGTACAAAATATAATAAGAATAAAATCCTTTACTTGCATTTAAAATTCCTTCTGTTTATTTATTTTTGTTGATATCTGCAATACCCTTGTTTTTTTTAAAGGAATTCTGTAGAGTACGTTGGTCGAAATTCAGTAAGCATACGGTATTTTTCCAAAAAAAAAAGAAAAGAATATTTTAAATTGAAAAATTAACATGTTCGCTTAAGGTTGCAAATTGGTCATTTTAATTTGACTAACGTTTATAATCTTTTCAACTCTTGACAAGGTAAGTAAGGATGTCACCGGTAACGTGTAGTGTATGAACGACACAAAAACTTACGACACAAACAACGCGTAGAAATAGCACGCATTCATCTCCATTCCCTTTCAAACGCTGCTTCTTGGTGTCGGTCATTTCTCAGAACGGTAAGAGCAATGACTAAGTTATTGTTATTATATTAGGGGTGGCCGTGGTGTAGTGGTATATGCATAGTCTCCTCAAGCAGAGGGTCGCGGGTTCGAATCCCGTTCCAGGCAATTCTGTGAAAAAGTCTTTTCGTAGAATTTGTATGTAGTTATATGAAAACCCCGTCGGCGGCAACTCTGACATGAAGGCATAACACTGATGTTGGAGTGGTCGCTGGCTGGACTAAATGTAACGAAATAACAACTAGCATGTACTTAAGACTCACTGGTTGAGGGGGATGTACTAGCTCGTCCCGTCCAGTTTGACAACCACCTCTGGGAAAATTATCGAAACCTAATACACCTGAGTTTCAAATTACTACAACACCCGCCAGCGACTGGAGAAAAAGCCAGTAAAATTCATATCCCCTTGGTGCGCGCGCCATATTATATATATAAAAAAAAAATTGTGCCATTTTATATACTCGTATAACACTTTGTTAGTTATTAATTTTGTTGGTTGACGAAATCATATTGTAAGTATAGAACACATTCGATAATTTGTATTGTGCATTTAAAATGAGTAAAAAATTACATCGCACAATATTCAAACCAATACATACCAACACTTAATTTTTCCTCTTCCCGCGCTTTGTGTAAACATTTAGATCGTATTTAAAACCTCTTATGTATTTTATTTTATTATATTTATTACATATACAATAGTATTTCAGTGTATTGTAATGTAATATCATAGTTACATTAGATAAATTATTCTTTTGTTTTCTGCTCCTAGTTTTTCATCTCCTTTTTTGTAATTTTTCTTTTTACGGCAAATACGAGTATCATCAACATTACCATGATATTTGATGATAGTTTGAGTTTAAAGTTAAGTAGCTCCAACTTTAGAGAGCATTACACCTAATCTGATCTTCCTATCAGCAGTGGATATTCTCAAATGAATACTCATAAAAGTGAGATGCTGAACCTAGTCCAAAGTTCGTAGACTAACTGGAGGCCGCTTTCTTGAAGGCACATCATCCGTGCATCTCTTTAAGTAACATATGCGAGTAGATATCTTTAAATTGTCTTTAATAATTTTACTTAGTTCATTCCATCCAATAATTGTTGGCTAAATTAATTGCAAGGATCAAATAACCGAATCTGTTAGATGTGTTAAGTTATTTCGCTTGTTTCTTTTTAAAATTATGCCTAGTATTTAAATACTTATTTACCCCAGAAACGTAGCCATTTTTGGAGTATTCCGATCAAAACCTTAGTCGCTTCATCACAAACAACATGCTCTTGAATTCTTTAGCACATTTGGAAGAAATTGATTTAATACTTTTTATTTTGTTTTTATTTTGTTGCATCAAGGAGGGGAAAAATTGGGAAATATTTTGTTTTTAAAGCTCCAGTTGTGGTCAGGTTTAGGATATAAATGGGGAATGGATCTGGGCGATTAATAATTAGGTTTATTAGATGAGACGTTGACTGATTTTTTTTTTCTATGTTTTTAATGGTGGGTTGATCCGTCCACTTTGAGATCCGCATCTTTTCGAGGTTGGTGTTGGATAGGTTACCAAATAACCATTCATGCCTAGTCGGTAAATTTAGCTTTAAATTTCGTTCATTTTTGTGATGAGATGTTGAGAATATTGTGCATTGGCTGATGGTGATGCCATACATCGAAATTCAGAGACCGAAGCAACATCTGCGTAATTTGAGGCACCTTTGACGTGTAGGGTAGTGAACATCTGATTCGTTGTGTGCAGTCAGTCAAGCTTGCTTTGCCACACTGGAGGTGTCCACGTGGTGTTTAATTGTGTGACAAATTTCCGTGGGGTGGCGACAGGAGGAATTGACGTTGGAGCAGCTATATCACAATAAGATTTTTGGATTAAAGTTCTGGAAGGATTTGGAGGTTAGGTTGCCGGCACTGGATAATTCGGCTTCGATTTGTAACAATTCAGCCAAATTGAAGAATTGTATTTGTTGTGCGGCGGCGATGGGTTGGAAGACAATCGATTTTGTGACTGTTCCGATAAGGTCTCCAAATTATTCCACGCTGTTCTATTCGTAGTCAAAGTCACTGATTTTATCGAATATAATCGTCACTTCAATCATGGACTTGTAATGCTGCAGATTGGATGCGAGTGACTGCAGATGAATATCTATGCCTTCCCAGAGAGGGGAATCCATTCATTGTGGAACCAATAAATAATTTCACTTAACACTTTATCGAGGTGGTGCTTGGGTTTTTCTTCATTTCTGGATCTTGCAGTTTCGAATGTTTCGAATTTAATTAAACACGCAATTTGTTTCTCGATACTCTGACCAAAGCCTTCCACACATCCTACACTGTGTTGGAAAATGTAGTTTGTCCTTTATCAGTCTGACGAGTGAGTTATGATTAGATTCACTGGAGTTACTGAGGCACTTAATTGCAAGGAACACATGTAACAGAAAGATATTGATACTCATACCCTAGTCATAGAAGAATAGCAGATTTTCCGAAAACTCTTTAACGAAGATCGTGTTTCTTTTATCTAGGCCAACACAAATAACATTTAATATTTCGCCGCATATCTTCTTATAGGCAACAATTTCAGCATTGTTGTCGTTAATGAAACAGATGGTTAACCCACGAGAAGACATAACGAAGACCAGGAAAACAAAAAGCAACACAAAAATGATTGCAAAGAAAAAAAAAATAAAAACTGTACTAAACGCACTGTCGCACAATAAAATTGACTTGGAAAAAGAAAAATTAGGCCAATCATATTTACCTATATTCAAAATATCAAACATCTACATAAAAAGGTCTTTCTAACGTTATATACCTTGTGAAAATCGGTTCTGTAGAATAGTGAAAAAAAGAGAAAGCGTTTTATTTAAGTGGGAAGAAGAAAGATTACTTGCAACAAAAATCCACTGCACAAGATTTTCGGGTGAAGCACGACGTTTTTTTCCATATTGTCCCATTTCTGACATCTTTTTTCATTTTAGTTTTGATCGATTATGAGCAAGGGAATATAAAGAAGAGAAAAAAAGGTATGTTTCAGGCCAACTGCTCAAATTTAAAAATTAAAAATGTCTTTCATCCCCACGAAAATGTGAACACGACGTTCATGAACAGGACTTTTATGCCACGCTAAAATGAATAGGCAGATACAAATGCAATTGATCATTAACTTCGATGCATAGATAAAGTATTGAAATAAATGATTATCGAAAGATGTATTGAAAATTTGTCTGTAAAAGGTAGATGTCCGGTAATGTCATAAATATAATATAAATATATAACATATATCGTGTGGGGTTATTATATGTAACATTGAGTTTTCTTCTTCTAGAGTAACTACAATTTTCTAACACTTCACAACCATATGTTAAGATTGGGATAATAAGTGTTTTACCTAGCTTTAATCGTTATTTAAAGGGCGTATAACGTTTATTACCCACAAGTTTGGAAGTATTTTGTACTCTTAACCAATAATAATGTAATGCATACATCTCAACTTAGAGTATTGTCAAACACTAGTCCCAGATTTTTTATAGACTCAACATACTCTATTGGGGAGTCTTGAAGTAAAAGTTGCGGAAAATATTAGATTTATAAGGCCTTCTGTGTTGTTACTATGCATTTTGACTTAATGGGATTTAAGATGACAACTATAAGATTTTTATGGGACATGGGGAAACCGAACACATAGTAAAAAAAATTCGTTACCGCTGTGCATACCTCAAGGGTGGTGTTGAATTGATAACCCAAGAAAAAAAAAAAACATTTTCTTTATTTTTATTCTATTTATTAAATAAAAAAATCAAAACAAAAATCGAGAAAAAGGCATTTAGTGTGTTTATTAAACATATCGTTAATGTGCAGTAAGAACAATTGATTCTGTCGTTGTACCACAAATGTTGAATCTGCAAACAAAGAGGCGTTAAACTAAAATGTATACTTCTTACTCACATGTTTTTAGCCAGTAGTAGATAGTTCCACCCTTTTGTTGCTTTTGTTGGGAATTTTGTAGTCCAAATGTTGAATCTGCAAAGAAAAAGGCATTAAATGTATGGCTAAACCAAAATATACACTTTTCACTCACATGTTTTTAGTAAGTATAATTTATCCACATTTCTTCAAGCTCTTGACCATCACATTTAAATTTATTTTCCCTATTGTAAAAATTTTGATAGTAAAATGTTTTAATTGCAACAGCTTTTTCCACATCCACATAAAAGCAGTATGTTGGTGGCAGCAGTATTTTGTAGGAAATAATTTCTACTTGCTTCAGATGTCTTGATTTTCCTTCTTTTCTTGTCCTAAAAAAATATAATAAAGAAATTAGAGTTGTAAGCATGAGAAATGTCAAAATCGAAATTCACCACGTATTTTTATATGAGAGACGTCACTTCTCGAATTTTGACATTGTTGACAATTCACACGTATTCACGGACATGTTCACACGGATAGGGGTGGTCGGGAGAAAACCGGTTTTGATTTTCCAATGTATGGAAAGTTTGCCATCTATTTTTAGTTTATATGTTTTACATCTAAATATACATTTTTTTGTTTTCCCCATTTTTATCCTTCTATAAAACCAAAACGAATTAGTTTTATTAGATTAGAACAATAGACATTTTTTTTACTTAAATATTTGCTATTTCAATAAAATATTGACATTTGTTCATTTCACCACGGTGTGGGTAAATTTTTCTATTCCCCATCAATGCTTTTGCCAGGAGAGCATGTTCCGAAAAAATGTAAATAACAATACACGAATAAAATGGATTATTAGATTAGGTGGAAAGTACATAGTATATATATTATAATTCAATTGTTGTATTAATTTTTCGTAAAAAGTAATAGGTAACGATTAATAATTATTTTGATTGATTTTTGCTGTGAAAATATAACTTTACACAAACCTTTTGCAAAATTGAATTTAAAATACTGGTAATAGTAACAAACAAAATAATAAGCAAAGTAAAAAAATATTGTGCTTTATAAGTCTATTTGGTACAACAGAGAATTGACCAATTCTTAAAAAAAAAAAAAAATGGGTGTAACGGGACACATTTAGGTCAGAATAGAGAAAAAATCTGAATTACACGGCAAATGGTAATTAACTTATATGAATTTCTATACTTCAAAAATAAAAAAATTGTCTACGGTCAACGATTTTAATTTTAAAATGTCTATTTCTGTAACGCTATCGTTTGACCGATTCTTTCCAAAAATTTCCGAAAAGAAAAAAGTCGATGTAAACACAACGCTGGACCTTTTAGAAAGATCCTGTTGTACCGCTTAAATTCTGCGGAGTTGTCGTGAATGTCAACGAAATCAAATTAGCAGTACTGTGTATACGTAGATGGACACAACGATCTGAACATAAATGTTATACTGCTAGAAGGAAATCTTTCGCCAGCGAAGCAAACAAAAAAAGAGAATACTTTACTGATAAATATAAGAACAAAGGATTTTATTTCTAGAATTGTATTCAGAAGATTCAAATATGCATTGACTTGACATTTATGGTTCAAATAAGCCATCGAAAGCTTGAAAACAACTAGATGAAGCTTTGAATCCAAAAACACAAGGAAACCAATAAAGCGTGGATATGGTGGTTATATGATGATGAAGAGTAGCATGAAGGGTGGTCATGAGGGTTGGTTGCTTTGGGATGGTGTTATTGATGGTTTTGTTGTTATTGTCTACTGTGTTGTCGTCGGCATTACTCATTGCTGATCGACCACAAATGTCCACGACGAAATATGTCGTGAAACAACTCGATATGGACCTTCGTACGGTGGAGTGAAATCACTATGTGATGCATCAAGGCGGACTACCAGAAACGGGTACAAGATGCGCAAACTGCATCCTCAGACGTTCGGCGATATCTTGGGGAGATAAGTGATTAGAAGGAGATGGTACGAGAAACTCACCAGGTAATAGAAGCGACTCTGCATAGACGATATCAGATGAAGTAGTACCCAACTCATCCTTCCATGCTGTGCGAATTCCCAACAATACTATTGGTAATGTGTCAACACAAGTCATTCTTTCATGGCACCGAATAGCAGCTTTGAGTTGTTGATGTAAGCGCTCGACCATACCATTTGCGGGTGGAATCTCCTTGTATGAATGTGTTTTTGCTGCCGAGCAGTTGACAGAGCATTGAACAGTTGGCTCTCAAATTGCATTCCTTGGTCAGTGGTTATCCGCAATGGCAAACCGTAACGGCATATCCAACCAGCGTATATTTTGCGAGCCACGCATTCGGCTCCGGTGTCCTCTAACGGAAAAGCTTCAGGGAGAAGCGGTATATGATCGTTAGGCAGTAACGATATCCTCTTAAGGGTATAAGAGGATATAATATAATAATATGTGCTCGAATCTGCGGGTGTCCAGCTGGAAAGTTGTTGATTGGGGATACAACGTGGCCAAAAATTATGTTGCGTTGGCAAGCTAGACACGCACGAGACCAGCGACGACAATCCAATCCACAGCCAGACATATCGCTGTGAGACAAGTTTAATAGATGCGTTGGCTTCAGGGTGACTTACGCTATGAAGAGATGAGAAGTTTCGTTGACCGAGGCTATTTGGCAGCATATACCATATGTCGGCTGTCGGTCGAAATTTGACGAAATCCAGACGCCGGTTCTCTAGATCGAAACGTTGCCTGAACTTTCGCAATGCCGCGTAAACTGCATGTAATTCTTGGTCGTATTGGCTTCGTTTCCTCAGGGCTGGTTGCAGTTTCTGGTTGAAGAACGCAAGGGGCTCCCAAATTGTACCGCACCTATATAGGTAAGAGACGCGTCAGTAAAAAGAGCCCATGACAGTGTTCGGGTACATGAGAAACGTGGCATTACGAAGCTGCTCTTTACATGCTGTGAAAGCTTGTTCTCGTTGTTCTCGTTACGATAAAAATTAATTATACCAAGAAACTTACGCAACTGTTTGATGGTATCCGGGCGATGGAAATTGATGACCGCCTCTACTCCTTCTGGCGGAGGACGAATGCCTTCTGCAGAAACATGGTATCCGAGGAAATTAACTTCGGATTTGCCAAAGCAGCAATTTGCCGAGTTGACCACGATTCCGAACTCAGATAAATGATTGAAGAGAATGCGGAGGTGAATTCGGTGTTCGTCATCGTCTCTGGATGCTACCAAAATATCGTCTATATACGGAAACACAAAGTCGAGTTTCCTTGTGACTTCATCAATGAACCTTTGAAAGGTCTGTGCTGCGTTGCGAAATCCAAAAGTCATCAATGGGAACTCAAACAGACCAAATGGAGTAATGATCGCTGTTTTATAAATGTCGTCCAGCGCCTTAGGGATGTGGTTAAAAGCACGTACCAGTTGATCGTAGAAAACACGTGTTTCCCAGCAAGATTTGATGTAAAGTCCTCAAGGAATCGGACTGGATATCGGTCTGGCACTGTCCGGACGTTGAGCTGCCGATAGTCACCACAAGGTCGCTTTTTCGGCGCTAAGTGAAGTGGTGACGACCAAGGGCTTGTTGAGAGACGAGGAATACCAAGTTTTACCATATTTTCGAATTCCTGCTTTGCAATGGCAAGTCAGCCTGTAGCAAGGCGGTGTGCCTTAGGCGACACCGGGGAGTCAGGTGTAGGTGTGATGTGGTGCTGAGTTGCATGTTTTGCTGGTTTGCAAGTCCCATAGGGCTTGGTTATGTTGGGGAAGTCGGCTAATATAATTTGCAATGGCATATATGACGCAGGCCACTGAAAATCCGGTTGATGAATCCAGGAGACGACTGTTCCTGAAGTCTGGAAGTAAACCAAAATGGGCGAGGAAGTCAGCTTCTATTATAGGTCTTTCGATGTCCGCCACTACGAAGCGCCAAGTAAAATCAAAAGTATTGGTTTACGATCCATTTGCTTCATAAGGACAATAGCTTGTTTTTGCTTGACGACCTGTTGTGAGTTTTTCCGGGTAGACGCAGAGATCAGCGCCAGTGTCCACGAGAAAGCGGACCTTGGTAGCGCTATCTGATATGAAAAGGCGGCGTGATTGAAGTGAAGTCGTATGCCGCCATTAGCGACCCCTTGTTACGTTTCCCGCAAGGGTGCATTTGGTGCGACAATTCTTGGCGAGCTCTCCCCATGTGGCGTGATACCAGCAAACGCTGTTAGACGAAACTGGTTGCGAACGGGATCTTGAACGGGATCGTGGACGGGATCGTGGACGGGATCGTGGACGGGGTGGTGGACGACTGTGCACACGTAGACGTTCATGCGTCGAGTTTTTAAGTTAACTTACCATCTCATTAACCATGGTTTCGTGTCTGCACAGCCAGGAGTCCAAAGGTTAAACAACATCTGCGTAATTGGTAGCGTCAACAGGCGCTATGTGGTGGGAAAATGGAATTTCCATTATATGGTCGGCGAGCGTGGCTAGCTTTTCTAACGGTGTATCCTGCTGCGTCGCTAAGATCGTTTGAACCACAGTTGGCAACCTGCTTAACCACCTGGTACGAAGGATATTATCAGGAATGTTATCGACAAGACGGTTTCCGGTCACCCAAAATTTCCTTGTCGAGTACCTAGTAAAACCCTGTCTTCTGCGATGAGTTAATCGCTCGATAAGCGCTGCTTTCAAACTCAAGTATGGTGTCACGGCAGATGGATGAAGGATGATGTCTTGCACTTCAGCAGCGGCGAAGGCATCCAAATGGGAAGACGCAGAGAAAAACTTTGTTGTTTTATGGGTGATAGCAGCTAGATGAAATTGTTGTTCAAGTTGTGCGAACCATAATAGAACGGGGCGATCGGCAGTGAAAACTGATGTCCAAACGATAAAACGCTGCACTGATATATTATCAACAGTTGGAGCAGGATGGTATTGGATCAGTCATTGGTAAAAATTAATCCGTGCGTCGGTGTCACCAAATGTGTAATTTGTTTCCAGAAATAAAAATAAAAATGAATGCAAAAAAGAAATTATTTATTATTTACAAAATTATATTTTTTTGATCGATGTTGCCTGCTCGGCTTACTAAATACAACTGGCCATCAACTGGCTATGGGAACAAAATGAAAAGCAAAAGCGAAGGTAATATTCTTGTGTCTATGTACAATGTACGTTTTACATAGGCAAATAACATAGCACAGCATCACGTCATAAAGTAGCGGATCGATTGTGTGACAGAAATTATGTTACAATGGGATATACGAGTGACAAAAAGTAATTTTATACAGTGAGGTCGCGAAGTTGCGCTATAACCATACTTCGGAAACAACTATTTTAAAACAGTTAAAATAATAATGAAAGAATCCTGAAAAAAACTGGAGGAGAAAGAACAACTCTAAAGAAACCAATAGGAAACAGCGACACTAATAAACCAATATTCAAAAGAGATCAAAAGAATAAAGAGCACTTACAAGAATTAATGAAAATAAACAACGGTCAAAAAGCGGAACTAACAGTTACAAAAACTGAATTGGAAAAACAAATAACAGAAAATAAAATAAATGTACCAAATATTTTTAAATGAAAGTAAAAATGAAATATTTAAAGACGAAATTTTAGAAATAAACAAAGAATACCGCCATATAACAAAAAAAGTGATGTGTCAGGAATGAAACAAAATCTAAAAACCAAATAAGAAAAACATAAAAATCTCAGTTTTCTATTGTGTAAAAAATTATGTAAAAGGAGAAACTGGTAAGCTTATTCAACTTCTAAACATCACAATTATGAAGCGATTCGAGAATAATAGGCTCCTATTCATAACACAAGTATATCGAATTTTGGATTATCCTTTGGTAAACTGCGAATTAGCTTCAAGCATTAAATACGATTAGTTATAAGACAAAAAAATTATATGTGTCCAGGCGCATAAACGCCTCGATATTATGCTAGATTATGATGAACCATTTATAGTCCGAGTAATTGTTCGCAAGCTTTGCGTTTCGGTTTGTTATCGTCTCTTATCGTTTCTTTGGTCTCTATGCCATTGTTTTTGATTCTGCTTCACGGAGCACAGGTGCGTTCCTATAAGTTGATGCTTTTTAATAAGTATCAGTCTATAAAGTTGAAACTTTTGCTGCATCAGTTTTCATTCCCGCAAGTAATCGGAATATGAAGGTCACCTCCCAGCAAAGCCCATTTTGATGAAAGGAAGTCTGGGTACATAAATCGAAGGTAGCCCGGTATTCGAAGTTCGCAAACTAGAAAGAGATTAGTTCCTCTTCGTCACTCATTTTTTCCGGTGTTATGACATGTACACGGAGAGAAAGCATTTCAACGAGTTTGTTAGTACACAGAGCATAAGCACTCTGCAATATTAAAGGGAATGACATTAAAGACAATGAGTCTTCTTGTATCAGTTACTCTTAGGGATCGTCGTACGACTTTACCTTACAAGTCCGTACATGACCACCATCTTCGAAAGTTTTCAAAAAGTTCAAGAACCAGCTGCAAGTAACTTGAGTGATCGAACGTGCACTTGCAAGTTCAGTTAAGAAATTTCGTTGAAGGCAACGTTTCTTACTACAATCATGGCTATTCGCGAATTTTAGAAATTAAAAAGTAAATGTGAAAACGGGAGAAAAATAAAATGTAAATAAAACAAAAAGAAAATATTGGGTGAAACCTTTTCTAATAAAAAAGTCTGACATTGATATTGAGGCGCATTCGCTCAACTTTTTGTTTTAGGAAGATAACGAGAGGAATTTTAAGAATTTTTAGCTTTGCAGTTCATATTTCATAAAATGGCATGGGAACCATAAAACCCAATAAATATTATTATCTGCAAGTTTGTCCATTTAAAATCCATTTATTTTTTAAACTATGATATTTCTTTTTTTTCCACACTTGACTAACGTTTTTGTTTTAGTTTTTTGTAATTTCTGACATTTTACTTGCAGTTTACATGTTTCAAAAGTGCATTAATGGAAAAATGTAAAAGGAATGAGTTTTTCGAATTTTCTTTCTTCGCATCACATGTGGCTGCTAGGTTACTTAAATTCAACTGCCTTATCACTCAGTAGTGTGAAACCTACATAATATCTCGCATGTCTAATTCCGTACCATTGCAGGCATTCCAATTTCCGAACTTTTGTTTTATTGTTCGTCGCCATCAATAAAATCAGCTACGGAGGCTGGTTTTGCAGGTTTTTGACTTAAATTTTCTTTCGGAATTTGTTAAATATCTCAAAATCGACATATTGGTCGATACGCGTGAAAACGCAAAAAAAAAAAAAAAAACAACGTTTTCGTATTATTTTGAAAAATATTTGATTTCAATTCTGCGAAATAAATACAAGGAAATTTATTTATATTGTGTCTGCGTAATCATGGCTCAATAAAATGTATCAACTCAAAGTATTAAAAGTAAAAGCTCCTTGTGGAGGACAAATCCACGAACCAAATTCGTCATCAGTCTACATATTTAAAAGGCGTTTTATATCTTTTGATTTTTATTATAATCCATTAAGTAATGGACAAAAAACAATATTCACGACAGGGTTCCAGCAAGGCCCTGTCTTCTGATTCACGCAAAAGTTCAGGTGCGTATGATGTCGAATTATATTATTTTTCTCGTGATGTAAATAATATTCTTATGTAGAGTATCAATCAAACAAACCTTGGCCAAAGCATTCACGGCGTCGGGAATATCCGAGCTGTGGAGCCTCAAAAAACGATAACCAACGAAATTCTAAGGTTACTTCCGCAAAAACTAGACCAAATGTTGACAAAAGGCCTAAGGCTCGTGGTGGTGCATTTGCCATCAGCAGTGGGCATGCATCATTCGAAGACATGCCTACTTCCAGCTCCGGACTAGCATTAGATCAATATTTACCGGATGATCTACAAAATAGTGGCAAAGCAAGTCACTCGGAGTACGAACTGAATTCTGTTTATTCAGCTGGCAGCAAAAAACAGAATTTAAATCATTTATTAAATTTTCACTACGGTCCAAGAGAGTTTGATAATTATAGTGGAATAAACGTTTTTGGCAAAAACTTTAATAATCGACAACACACAAGGAAACAAAAGTACAATAAGGAACAGTTTTTACAAGCCAAGTAAGTTTAAATGTTATAAATAGTATATTTCGATACTACGATACGATACGATAAGTTTACAGTTATCAATTCTTTGCTTATAAAGACATCTAGTCACACATTGAAAAAACAAGAAAATGTATTGAATGAGGATATCGTCACCAAATTTGGACTGATAATTCGCCCAATTAAAAATCTCTCCGTTCGTAATAGCATAGAGACCAGCCATTTTGCTCTTTCTATGTACGACTAGGTAGATAGATAGGTAGATGATTGTATTAGATAAAAGTAACTTTTAGGTATCGATAAAATTAAATTTTTAAGTTTACATAAATTAAAGGCAAAAAAAAGATAAAAATTAAATCTTTTAAAAGTTTTATTTTTTTTTTATAAAATTACAAATTTTTGTTTTAAACCCTGGCAATATTGTTTCTTGTAATATATTAAATAAAAAGTTGTTAAAAAGAAATATTCCTCGATAAAAATTACTAGTGTATTATAAAATAGTATCGCTGTTTAAAATAGCAATAAAAAATTGTACTACATACGCAATTAAATTAGCGTATTACGATATTACGTATTAAGATATTTAATACTTTTTACACACAATTTTTTGTCGTTAATATTTACATTAATAATTTACGCGAAACTTCATATACTTAATCTTATTTGCATAGGGTGTTAGCTTGTTCATCTTTAGCCAGTTATTTATAGAATTTAAAATCTTTGCTTAATTGCTCATATATAAGTTTAGCATTTTTATGCCAAATATAAAATAACGTATCATCCGCGAACAACGCCACTTAACAATATCTTAGCACATTTTTATATATTTACATATATGTAACAAAAAAAGTGTATCCAATACTGCTCCTTGAGGGTATCCTGAATCAGATGTCTGCAAAAGAAAGACGATTATTAATTTTGGTCCTTTATCCTTTCCCTGTTAAATAAGACTTGAACCATTTGTTTACCTGCCCAACGTCACTAAAAATTCTCAATAGATAGTCAATTGGCCTGCTACAACCTTTTCTATCAGCTTTTCAGCAAGTAGGAAGGATTATTACTGGACGAAACTTTTCACATTTTATTGTATTTATTTTCTTCGACTGCTATCTTTAGTGCTTAATATAAAATTCCAGATACACTACTAAAAACGGATGGATTCAACGCTCAATAAAGCAGCACCACTAAGTACTAACTACATTAATAGCAAAATTAATTTACTTTTTCGTCGTTATTGCTGGTGTAAATGTTAATTTATTTTTTTTTTCAATATAAAATATGCTAAATTGTTTTCACAGGTAAATTCGTTGAAGTGATTTGATTTTGTTAAAATTGTATTTATATTCTATATTTATGTTTTGAGTTTTGTAGTAGGATGGATTGAAAATGAAAAAAATACTATTAAAGCATATACTTGTCGTTTATGTCGTTTATGTCGTTTTTTTTTTTTTTTTTTTTTTTTTTTTTTTTTTTTTTTTTTTTTTTTTTTTTTTGAAAAATATAAAATAAATCGAGTTTACAAAGCGACAAAGAGAAGTTTACTGACTTATGATTGTTTAAAAACGCTGTGTAGCGTATCTCAGATGACTTTTGGAATAGTCTACGGTCGTACCAAGAGCTCTTGTAAATTTTGAATTATGATGAGTCTCTTATTTTTTTTTTATTATCGTACATAACAACAGCTAGAGAAGTATGTAGAATTTTTTTTTTTTTTGATATATTGAATTTTGGCCGAATGTAGTACTTTCAAAGTCAAACGCGCAAAATTTGCAGAAAAACCGCCAGAAAATTGTTAATAACAAATGAACTATATCAACTTAAAATCCTACGTACTTATATAGACAATATATTTTTAAAGATCTAGTTAAAACTTAAAGTGAATTGGTTGAAAATTGTTCAAGTTACGGATGCATTTGACTTGAAAAATGCAGTTTTGAGATAAACGCGTATTAAATTTTTTGTTTATTTATTTATTTGTTTATTTATTCATTATTCTCGTTTTTAAAATTTATAGAGTTATATACAATTTACAATTTTTTAATTTAGGAGAATAGTTAGTGGGATTTTTATTAAATATACCATAGAGATAATGCCACATCCATTTTAATTATTTTCATTGTGGGGTAAACAGTAAAATTAACGTTTTAGGTTCAAAGGATAAAATGTGATATAAGTTTATAGCTAAAAAAAAAAAAACAATAATTCAAATAAATATGCAAGCAAGAACAAAACAAAAAATATATAGATCTAAAAACAGTGCAACAAATTTTCAATTTCATCTATATTGTAGACAAGGATCCACGACTTTTTTTTTTTTAAATAAAAGGGTTCATAATGTTTCGTATATTTTCAAGAAGCTTGTTAAATAATTTGCGGGATACGAAAGAGTAGGAATTTATAAAAAGTGTAGTCCGAAAAGGTAAATTCAATATAGTACAAGAACTGCCTCTTAGGTTATAGGATCCAATAATAGGACTTCGCATATCACCACTGCGTATAAGAAAGATGTTTAGAACTTTGTAGTATCGTAGTGTCGTACTGGCAGTACGTTTGTTTGACGAAATAACTCCATAGAATGAGCTAAGTTGGTAGAATTGCAAATTTTTCGTTAGGCACATTTCTGCAGGAAAATGAAATTTTGCAACTTGTTGCGCTTAGCAGCTCCCCAACAGCATATACCGTACTCTAATCTCGAGTGAAATATTCCGTAGTACACGTTTTTTAATACAGCGTTGGAACAAAATTTTCTCAGATTTCATCGAATTGTTGATAGAAAATGCTATTTTAAATTCGAAACATGGTCGGTCCAGTTAAATTGTTGGTTTATTGTGACTCCTAATTATCTGAAGTTTTTAACAATGTCAATTTAAAAAGTTGTTGTTAGTAAAAGTGATATTAAGGTCAAAAAGAGATTGAGAACTAAGTCTTGTATAATTTTCGTTAAATAATTTAAATCTTAAACAACCAGTCGACGAAAGATGTGGACATCATGATTGATGTGGCAGGTTAAATTTAGAGGATTTACTGCATTATACCCAATCGTAAGATCATTCGCGAAGACTTTAACTTTCCCAAAAAAAGTTGGCATAGGATCCAATAATAGGACTGGCATCTTTTTTTAAAAAGAGGTATCACGAGAGCACATTTTGGTTTATTTGGAAAAATATCTGAAGTAACACTTATATTAAATATGTGTTCTAAAATGTCAGCTATATTAGATGCAGTTTCTTTCAACACAAAGTTTGAAACACCATCTCTACCACATGAGTTGGACTTTTTGAGAGATCTTATTGTTTTCCAAATTTCAAGACCAGAAATGTTTTTGTGTTTCTATTTAAAATTCCGTTAATAGCTCTCTACTCATTCTTGGGATTTCCCGCCGCACTACTAATTTTATTACTTTTTTAATTTTAAATTTGTATTGAGAGGATGCTTACGACATTTGCTACGCAGTTTGTTCTTGAGATTAATTTTTCTGAGAAGAAGGTGGCTTATCCAAGGTTTTAATTTCATGTTCTTAGTGCTAGTATATGTTGAATTTTTAATATAATTTATTAGTCTTTTAGAGAAAAAGTTATATGCCCTGGAGTAATTTTTTTCATCATATACTTCGTCCTAATCAGCATAAAAGAGTTCATTACTAAGTTTGCTATAATCAATTTTGGTCATTTGAAATTGTAATATTGATTTATAGCGAACTGCATTTTTCAAAGTCTTAAAAACAACAGCCGTCATGCAATGATCTGTAATAGCATGATAAACAGACTAAATGATATAAGCAATAACTACGGACTACGAATAAACACCGCCAAGACAAAATTTATAGTTCTACTATAAATAAAGAACAGCAAAGCCATGTCTTTGAATTAAAAGCAAACAACAAAAACATAGAAAGAGCCGACAGCATTATATACTTAGAAACGTTGAACAATAAAAATGCAAATCTTAGTAAAAAAATACTTCTACTATTTATTTTGCAATGAAAGATAGAAAAAAGAAGTACGGTTGAGAGAACAATATGCGGGAATGGCTCAAACTTTTCGACTTAAGAAATAGTGAGAGGACTAAAAAAAAACATGAACGATGAAGATTTCTAACTTCGGTGAGGAACTTTCAGAAGAAGAAAAACCCCTCGCGCCTATCACATGGTGTGTGCATTGTGTTTGCCTTTCGTTACGTTACTTTTTAGCTTTTCGTTTCTCTAGCATTGTTTACGATCGGCTATTTTCCTTTTTACTGATAGCGCTTCTTCTTTTTTCTTTCTTTTTTTCGCGAGTTGCTTTAATTACAATATTATTTATTATTATTTTGCGATTTTCAACCAAATAAAACAAAGATTCAATCTTATTTCTTTAAAAGAAATCCTATAGTTACAAAAAAAACTCAAGTTTTATATTGGGTATGTAATTTAATTCGGGCGGTTTTTTTTTTTTCAAAATTTAAACGATTATTTAAGAAAAACATGTGCAATAGTATTATTCAAAGTATTGCCCATCTGAAGCTACGACTTTTTCCCATCTGTCTGGCAATTTGTGGATCCCATCCCAAAAGAACTGCGCCGGCTTGGCAGCCAAGAATGAATCAAGCCAATTTTTGATATTCTGCTCTGATGTGAACCGTATTTCAGTGAGGGCGTTCTGCATCGACCGGAACAAATGGTAGTCAGAAGGGGCAAGGTCTGGGCTATAAGGCGGGTGGGGTAAGACTTCCCATCCACTGTTTTTCAAATAGTTCTTAACCGGAATAGCAACGTGGGGGTAAGCGTTGTCATGATGGAAAATTATTGCCTCGTGTCTGGTCGCATATTCCGAGCATTTTTCGGCTACTGCTCTCTTCAAACGGAATAATTGTGTTCGGTAGCGTTGTCCATTGATTTCTCCCGGTTTTAGCTGCTCATAATACAGCACACCCATCTGATCCCACCAAATACAGAGCATTACCTTCGCGCCATGGATATTTGGCTTTGCCGTTGATTTGGCTGGTTGGCCGGGTTTCACATATGATTTTTTACGCTTGGGGTTGTAATGGATTCATTTTTCATCACCAGTAACAATCCGATGCAAAAATGACTTCCTTTTGTGGCGTTCCAGCAGCATTTCGGACATGCAAAACCGCCTTTCGACGTCTCTTGGCTTGAGTTTATGTGGAACCGAATTTCCTTGCTTTTGAATATATCCAGCTGCTTTTAAACGTTTTGAAATGGCTGCTTGAGTGACACCCAAAGATTCTGCGAGCTCTTGTGTTTGGCAACAATCTTCATAGAGTAATGCTTCCAGTTCTTCATCTTCAAACTTTTTTGGCTGCCCAGGACTTTCATCGTCTTCCAAGCCAAAATCACCACTTTTAAATCGTGCAAACCACTTTTGGCACGTTCGCTCAGCTAGCGCATGTTAACCATAAACCAGCAGTTTTCTTCATATTAAAGTAATGAAGAAGAACTCCCCGCAAAAACACTTTCAGGCACAAAGTTCGACATATTTGAGTGAAAAAAAATTGTTGTTTACGCTTTAAATAAATGACATACTGAAATGACGTACAATGACAGTAGCTTTCCAACGCATGTTCCAATGGAATAATAACAATGGGATAATACAAGTTACGCCATCTCTTAGCAAACCGCACCGCAAACCGCAATTAAGTTATAGACCCAATATAAAAAAGTCAACTGGACCCGATTCAAGACTGAAGTCGAAACGGAACTTCAACTACCAAGTCATGAAAGGTGCCTAACTAATGAGGAAATAGATGACAACATCCTGCAACTACAGGCAGTTGTAAACGGAGCCATTGAGCGCCAGAAGGAGCCACTCACTAGCAGGGATAAATACGGGAACCTTCCCCAACACATCCAGGCTGTCTACACACACAGACAGCGGCTTCGCAAACGCCTTCAGAGGACCTTCCACCGAACATGGAACCGAAATAATGGCGAATACAGAGCTATTAATTCACAGCTCGAATGTACGAATATAATGTTTCAACGAGCGATAAGTCACTACCATGAAGAGGACTTCAGGAAGAGGCTCGGGAACTTCTAACCCGGACCAGATGCTTTCAAAAAAATAAACCGACTCTTCGGGAAAGTCAACACCATCCCCGACAATCTTAACTTTGGACCTCAAATACTCACCACATCAGAGGTAAAAGTTGAAGCCTTCGCTAGCCATTTCGAAGGAAGGCTTACTGACCACCCTCTAGTGCATTTGCCCGACTTCATCAATGAAGTTGAAACGCAAGGCGCCGCATCCGTGAACCATTGCCAACACGTCACAGAATTCAGTCAAACTAATCCTTCAGAGGACCCTTCTCATGGGGACATATTTACCACAGTTGATTAAGTTGCTGAAATTCACAGTGGACGCACGTGCGTGGAAGAATATAGATCAATTGCTTTGCTGTGTTGTGTTGGCAAGGTCCTGGAACCAATAATTCTTAGAAAGATTAACCTAGAAAGCGAAGAGAGAGGACTTCTGCCGTCAAATCAATATGGATTTAGGCCAAAGCATTCAACAATTCATCCCCTGATGCAGCTTCATAGGGATGTGTCCCGAGCACTAAACAGAAAGGAGACAACAGTGGCATGTCTCGTGGATATTGAGAAGGCATTTGACAGCGTCTGGGTCAAAGGACTCATCTTTAAACTTATTCAGTATGATATCCCTGGATATCTGGTAATATTAATAACCAACGCATGTTCCAATGGAATAATAACAATGGGATAATACAAGTTACGCCATCTCTTAGCAAACCACACCGCAAACCGCAATTAAGTTATAGACCCAATATAAAAAAGTCAACTGGACCCGATTCAAGACTGAAGTCGAAACGGAACTTCAACTACCAAGTCATGAAAGGTGCCTAACTAATGAGGAAATAGATGACAACATCCTGCAACTACAGGCAGTTGTAAACGGAGCCATTGAGCGCCAGAAGGAGCCACTCACTAGCAGGGATAAATACGGGAACCTTCCCCAACACATCCAGGCTGTCTACACACACAGACAGCGGCTTCGCAAACGCCTTCAGAGGACCTTCCACCGAACATGGAACCGAAATAATGGCGAATACAGAGCTATTAATTCACAGCTCGAATGTACGAATATAATGTTTCAACGAGCGATAAGTCACTACCATGAAGAGGACTTCAGGAAGAGGCTCGGGAACTTCTAACCCGGACCAGATGCTTTCAAAAAAATAAACCGACTCTTCGGGAAAGTCAACACCATCCCCGACAATCTTAACTTTGGACCTCAAATACTCACCACATCAGAGGTAAAAGTTGAAGCCTTCGCTAGCCATTTCGAAGGAAGGCTTACTGACCACCCTCTAGTGCATTTGCCCGACTTCATCACTGAAGTTGAAACGCAAGGCGCCGCATCCGTGAACCATTGCCAACACGTCACAGAATTCAGTCAAACTAATCCTTCACAGGACCCTTCTCATGGGGACATATTTACCACAGTTGATTAAGTTGCTGAAATTCACCGTGGACGCACGTGCGTGGAAGAATATAGATCAATTGCTTTGCTGTGTTGTGTTGGCAAGGTCCTGGAACCAATAATTCTTAGAAAGATTAACCTAGAAAGCGAAGAGAGAGGACTTCTGCCGTCAAATCAATATGGATTTAGGCCAAAGCATTCAACAATTCATCCCCTGATGCAGCTTCATAGGGATGTGTCCCGAGCACTAAACAGAAAGGAGACAACAGTGGCATGTCTCGTGGATATTGAGAAGGCATTTGACAGCGTCTGGGTCAAAGGACTCATCTTTAAACTTATTCAGTATGATATCCCTGGATATCTGGTAATATTAATAACCAGTTTTCTTAATAACCGACTCTTTTATGTACAGATATACAACAAGAAATTCAGAATTAGGCTCAAAGCCGGAGTAACACAGGGATCGCGGCTGGGGCGATCAGCCAACAACGAGATAGCAACGAGACGAGTACAGGATCATATAAGAAGTCTATGGGAGTACTATTTAAAATGGGGCCTTAAGATTAAAAGCAGCAATTCGGAACTCATCTGTTTCCGGACCCCAATGACAGTTATCAACGGGAGAAGAAAGAAAACCCTTGTAAGAAGAAGCAGGGGCATAAGAATATAACTCCATATGGTACACCCGCTCCTAAGGAAAGATATGTAGACTTAGCCAGCGAACCAAGTTACTGATTTATAAGCAACTAATCAGACCGGTCATTACCTATGCGTACCCAATTTGGTATACTATTTCACCCACCATCATGAAAAGAATCAAAATTTTCGAAAGGAAGATCTTAGATCTTACGTTCCTGCATGGGACTTCATCGGAATCCGAACAAGCTGAAATATCACAAGGACGAACATCTATACAATGTAGCAAAAACAACGCCAATTGACCATTTCATGATGCAGATCTAGAGGAAACTTTTGATAAATCTCAGTGACCACCCAAACCAGGAGATACAGCTACTTTGGCAAGAGCCACTGAATCCTAGTCACATATACCTGGATGTAAAGGCGATCAGCCTTTATCATTTGCAACGAGGCGACGCCATTCTACAAAAAGAACAACACTGGACATAACAGAGTATAGCACCCTGCAATTAACTAACTTAAATTTTAAACTTAAAACTTAAAAAATCTTAATCTAAAAAAGAGGGCCATATAATAAACCATCCGCTCTTTCGGCAGCTTCTAGTAATCCCAGTTGGTGTTGTCTGCGGGCCATTTTCCCCCTCGTGTGCTCTCATCTGTTTTTTTTTTTTCTGATGTCTTTACAAATATTCATGTAACTCCTAGAATAATCGTCGCATTGACTTAAAATTGTAAATCTGTGCGCGTACTTAAACATATATACATTACGAAAATGAAATAAAAAACAAATTAAATTAAATCCATTTTTTCCGTTAAATCCGTTTTTTACGCAAAATTAAAAATTGAACAATGGGAGCGCCACACGGTAGTTATTCGGTTTTTTTTTTTTTTTTTTTTTTTTTTTTTTTTTTGATCAAGGTGGTATAACCCCTTAAAAAATGTATTGTCTATGGTCGGTAAAACTAATTACCATATTAGTTATTATATGAATTATTTTAAAAAAATCCTAGATATATGTATATATCCTATATATATCCTATAATCCATTCGAACTGCCAACAACATTGTTAACAATTCCTAGAAAAAAAAAACAAGACTGTACTTGTGGCAAACCCAAAAAGTCACAAGCGGTAAAAACGCACGCGCCTCACTCGAAAGCTGGACTGAAGAGAATATAGGACATTTAGTGTGGTACAACCCATTACATTATAAATTGAAATCAAGCGGTTTCATGTTTAGGAATGGTATATCTTTTTTTCGTAATTGCAGCGTTCGATTACAATGATTTAAATTTTATCCATCTCTAAAAATCATTAAAATTATTGGTTCAGAACGAACGTTCTTACATATGTCATCTTTTAAGGATAAATTATTATTAAATTATATTTCACAATAAATTTCTTGAAAAATTATATAAGAGCAGATATGCTCGTACGTATATACATATTTTATTTTTGAACTAGCGTTCATTTAAAAGTTTTTAATAAAATAAATAATCGTTAGTATTAATTTTAATTGTTAGCAGTTACTTTATGATATAACTAATATAAAATAATGTTATTATTTAAAGTTTTCAGTTTGTTGTTAATTGGAAGGCAAGGTCTAAAATAACTTCATCACCAGATACACTCATTGATTGGGATTTAATTGAGCAGATCAACATACAAACAACAGAGGAACCACAATGCCCTATTTGTTTATATCCGCCTATTGCGGCTAAATTAACACGTTGTGGACACGCTTATTGTTGGACATGTATACTGCATTACTTGGCATTAACCGATAAACCATGGCGTAAATGTCCAATATGCTATGAGGCAGTACATATGAGTGACATAAAAAGCACAAAGATTGTACAACAGGTCAACTTTAGTGTTGGAGATTATATAAATCTGTATCTAATGAAGCGGAAGAAAGGTTCCTTGCTTATTGAAAAGTATCAAAGCTCGAATTTAGGCGGAAACCTCCCTTTATATTCAACCGATGACGAATCCGTAAAATTTGCTAAGTTTTTGATAGCTAATAAATCTGATGTATTATCAATTATTGGAAGAGAACAACAAGAGCTGTCAACATGTAACAGTGAGGAAAGTTGCCCTGAATTTGTTTTTACTAAACAAGCCTTCGATTTGTTAAAAGAAAGAGAAGATAAAATAATCAAAGAAATTGATCATCCTGAATGTAAATGTTTGAAAGAAAAAAACACAGGTGGACAAAATGATGACTCAAAATCAGAGGAAGAATTAGAACAGATTAAAAAGTGTTATTATTTCTACCAATCTATTGACGGTCAAAACATTTTTCTTCATCCATTGAATGTAAAAATGTTGCAAGCGTGTTATGGTTCACTTGATCGAGCACCACCGTTAATTCGTGCAAAAATTCTTCAAAAGGAGCATCATTCAATGGATGAAGATCATCGTCGAAAATTCACATGCCTTGGACATCTGCCCTTAACATGTCATTTCGAAGTTGTTGAAGTTCAGTTAGCACCACCAAATATTTCTGAGGATATCTTAGAGCATTTTAAAGGTTTATATTCAAAATTAATACATATTTATATAATTTAGTGACTCTTTTTTTTCCTTAGAGCATATCCTTCAACGCAAAAAGGCCCGTCAAAAAAGAGACAGAGAAGAAAAGAGACGTGAAATAAAAATAAACGCAATTAATGATCTACAAATGGGAAAACTTGTTTCAAGTGCAGCTAATATTAATCTCTCATCTTCAAATGAATTTCCAACCGTAAATAGTTTTAATGTTTTATTTTGATATTGTATTTCGTTTTGATTAAAAGTCCTTATTTTAGTGTGGTTTTGAGGAAGCCCTGGCTATTTCTAACCAAGAATCCACTGATCCTATAGATGTACCAATTAAACCCATCACTTCTCAACGTAATACTTATTCTTCAGTTGCTAATTCTGTGGGTTCCCCAAAGCCTGAGTTGTGGCCATCACTGGGAGAAACATCGTTCGATTCTCCAAGCAGTAGCAAAAGCCAAAGCTGGACAAAGGACATCGTCTCCACTCGGTTGAGATCTGATCACCATAGCGAATGCGAATCGTTATATGAATTTGGCGAAGAATTTCATCCCTCACCAAATCTTGGAGATGTTTTAGCCGAAGCAATCAATCAAAAGCATAATAATGCAAACAAAAGTGACATTATAAGTGGAAATAAGAAAAAAAAGAACAAAAAAATGCTGCTATTTTCTACCGGCATGAACTTTAATGGAAAATAATTATTTTTTCCCTAAATATGGAACATAATTTTGTGGAGAATTAGTGAATATTGAAGTAATTGAATTAATTAAACACATTATTATTTTTAGTATTCCCTTACTAACGACATCATTATTTATAATATAAAACAGTTATTTTTTTCTTTCAAATAAAATAAAAAATATTTTTAAAAAGAGTCAAAAAGAAAACATATTTTCTTTTTTTTCTGATGTATGCTCAGAACCATAATCAACATTAGCCCGCATGTGCGCGCATATGCAAACGTTCGATTGTTCAGAAACCTTTTTAGAGTCACAAAATGACAAATTTAACGACATAAGGAATTTTTTGTAAATTTTATAAATGACTGGCAGTGAAAATTATTTAAATAATTATTCACTCTTTGGATAAAAATAAAAAATATCAAATCCAAAATAAATTAAACGTATGGTGGAATCAATGGAGCAAAATAGTTATTAGCAACGAATTTTAAGAAAGGGTTTTTTCAAACGGCTGCAAAAAAAAAAAAACTGGATGAAGAGAAGTAACTAAGATTTTAAACAACTTTGGACCACTTTAGAATGACAAAAGATGTGCAAATGGAAGTTATGAAGAAAAAAATAATAAGACTTACGTATGACCTTAAATTTAAAGTAAAGAAAAAGCTTATATTCAATAAAAAAGAGCAAGAGGCTACTGGAGGAGGACCGTATAAATGGAAAAATTTTAACTGAAATTGATGAAGCAGTAGCAAGACCATACGTTCTTCAAATGAATCAATAATTATGACTGAAGAAAAACCGACTATAATTTGTTTCTATTTATAAAAAGCGAAATCTTCTGTTATACCAGGTTACCGGTTGTAATTTCTGAAGCATAAGCAAGTATTTCGTTCAGTTATGGCATTAGCTTAAGTTTCCCAATATTGATTATGAGATCGGTCGGATTAGATAAATAAGAAACTTCCCTGCTTATATAGCTGGATAAATTTATCTTACTTAGCTGTGAGTGACGAATAAGTTATGCACTGAAGGTTGTCACGTAATTTGGGTTCACAATACTCGTATCTGTTATCGGACTACCGTTCGTATAACATTTTCGTAATTTCTATCAGTAATTTAAAAAGTTATTTTTTGCACCGAAAAAAAAAGAATGCACACATTTGTAAATAAAATTTTTTGTTATTTGATAAATGTGTTCTTAAATATGTGTCCGTAGTTGGAGGATATACTGATAAAATCAATAAATACTCGAAAAAAAAATGGGGCATACGAATTTGTCTCGATTTTTAATTTTTTTTATCTTGAAGGCGTAAAAAAAAATTAAAAAAGGAAGCCGTAGTTTCGTAGAAACGTAGAACGTTGTTTCGAGAAAAATAAGTTTAAAATTGTTCTTTAGTTTTTTTTTTTTGCCATTAGTGACAAACTAATCCTCCTTACGGCTATTCTAGGGCCATATATTAATCCTTCATCCTTCTATTGTCCCATGTTGTTTGAATAAATATTTCACGAAAACAGGAAAATATCGCCATCTAGTCATTTAAATCAGTTGCCAATACAGCCATCTACCGTCAGTAAAACAGCAATAAGTAGGTGCCTAAATGATACGAGATAGCCCACGTATAAAGTTAATTCAGAAAAAACGTTTGAGTACCATTTTCTACATATGTTTATTATTTATTAAAATTATTTATAATTTTTGATTTTTGGGTTGAATTTCATGTAAAGACCCCATTAATTCTACATTTCTTGCTTACCGTCTAAACCGTTCAGTAGTCGTCATCGCAAAAAACAGTAATTGTGAAAGAATTTGCCGCGACTTTAATGCAGTAAACTCGCAACTCATCGTGGATAAGTATCCAATCCCTAGATTCTGATGTTTATTTGTAGGTCGAACTGGGACTCTATCAATGTTAAAGTTTACCATTTGGTATCGGAAGCGCACCTGCCATTTTCAAACGATTAGTCAATATAACAGATAATTGTTGATATTTCTGGTTGATATTCCACCGACTAAATTCAATAGTTTTCCAACGTCTGGAGATAAATTGCTTAGTGTATAATAGAATTTCTTCAACCTCAGACCAATTATTTAAGAAATCAAGTGTCAGTACTGTTACAAAGCTCTTGTAAATCCTAATACAATACTTAATTTTAATAATTTTAAATTCAGTCACCTTATGCGGCCTCACATAGAAGTAAAAAAGCTTGGTTCGATTGAATAGCAAGACTGAACTTAAGTAACTTTATTTCAACTTAATTTATACAAAAGTTCTACTAGTTTAAGAAGTTTAAAGAATAACAAACAAATGTTGACCTAAATATAAAAATACCAATAACCTAGCCTATGCAGTAAAAACGAATAGTAAAAGGAAAGAAGTATTTTTTGAAAATATTAGTAATATTTTGCATCCTCCGGTGTTATTGCCCAATTGATCTCAAAACGGTGACTCGGAATACTTTTCTGGCCTCTCAATTCGACATTGGCAGAGTTCTTACTTGTTTTTTTTATATATATATGATCCAGCCCGTGCACCAAGGGGATATGAAAACAATTTAACTGCCTTTTCTCAAGGGCGCGGGCGGGTGATGTAGTAGTTTGAAAATCAGGTGTAGTAGGTTTCGATATTTTTCCCAGAGATGGTTGTCAAACTGGACGAGACGAGCCAGTGCATCCCCAACCAGTGGGTTTTAGTACGTTCTTATTGTTAGTTACCTTTAGTCTAGCCAGCAACCACTCCAACATTAGTGTTATGCCTTCAGTTGACGTGGACGGAATTTTCATATAACTACATACAAATTCTATGAAAAGACTTTTTCAGAGAATTGCCTCGCACGGGATTCAAACCCGCGACCCTCTGCTTGAGGAGTCTATGCATATACCACTACACCACGGCCACCCCGATGATGATTTAAACGATGACGGTATTTGAGGGTTACAACCAACAGACAACAGCAAAACCCAATTGTCCAACACTGGTCTTCTAGTTGTGGTCATGTAGCCGTTGACTGCCTCGAATGCTTCTTGATGGCTAAAATATAAAACCGCCATTATATCCTTATTAAGATATATATAAGGTTTAATTTGTAAAATAAACCGGAACCTGGGTTGATAGTGATTTGTTTACAGTGACATTGGATTTGCTGAAGCTCATCACCCTCATCATCTTGTCCTTGATTAATTTTGCTTCCAATCTATGAATTTGGATTGGATAACGCAGTCCGGAGTGACTTGAATAATGCTCGTGTCAGTTAAAATTATTTCTGGTCCACAGCTTACGAATACAGTGACTTACTCGGCTGTAATGAATATCCACGCATTGTAGGTCCATAATTTATTCCCATAGTGTTGTGATTTTGTGCGTCCTTGATGGACATCGTTTAAAAGATAGTGTCTTTTAAGGAAGTACGTAAGTTAGTACGAGGGCTGATTAATAAGTACTCAGATTGTAAGATAGGTGGCGTTACTGAACCAAAACAGGTGTAACATCATTTAGTGTAACCTCTTAGCCCTCCTGTCAAATTTGTCGACAATCCGTCGCTTAGTTTTGTTTTGACACTCATTTCAAAACATCATGTTAGAGTTTTTTGCGACCATAGAAGAAGAGCAGTATAATTTATGGTCCGATTGTTGTTTTTTTGTGCCAAAACTTGCAAGGAAATCAAGCTCATCCTCCCATGTGTATGGGACCCATTCACTTTCCTATACAGCCGTTTACCATTGGTTCGCAGTGTTTCGCCTTGGTCGCACGTCGGTTTTTGATGAACCGCGCCCAGGTGGGCCAAAAACGGTTACCACAGAGGAAACCGTTTAAAAAAATCCATGATCTCGTATTGGCGGACCGCCGAGTGAAAATTTGCGAGTTGGCTGTAATAGCAGTCGTCTCAACTTAATGCGTTAGGCATATGCTGTACGAGATTTTGGCAATGAGAAAGCTGTCCGCTTGATGGGAGCCGCGTTTGTTCACACTGGAGAACAAGCGCAATCGTGAGACCACTTCAAAGACGTGCTTTGTCCTGTTTAATCGAAATTCGGAGGAGTTTCTGCATCGTTACTTGACCGTCGATTAGACATGGACTCATTGGTATACACCAGAGATTAAAGAACAATCGAAATAATGGGTTTTAACATGTGAACGTGCTCCAAAGAAGGCGAAGACCGTGCCTTTGGCCGGAAAGGTGATAGTCAACGTTTTTTTGGGACGAGCGAGGTGAGATCCACGTTGACTATTTGGAGAATGGAGAAACAATGACATGAGCATACTACGTCGATTTATTGGACCAATTCAAGGCTGATTTGAAGAAAAAACAACCACATTTGGCGAAGAAAAAAGTGCTTTTTTACCACAATAGTGCATCGGCTCACACCTCCCGCAGCCGCCACAGCCAAATTAGTCGAATTTCACTACGAATTACTCGTCCATCCTCTGTATTCACCGGTTTTGAATCCCTGCGACTTCTTTTCGTTCAAAAACTTTAAAAGGTCATTCGTCGAAAAGAAGTACGGGTCGAACGAGGGAGTCATCGCCGCCACGGATGAGTATTTTGCAGGCTAACAAAAGTCATTCTATACGGAGGGGTTAAAAAAGTTGCAGTACCACTGGGAAAAGTGATGATGGATGATTTTTTTTTTTTGTTTCTCAGCTTCCTTCTGGGTCTGCTGGATGGATGATTCGACTGTTGAACTATGTTATCATCAGGCTTCATGATATTTTTTTCGCTTGGCAGCAAACACACCTTGACTCTTGATCGCTCTGCACTTCAATTATTTTGTCTAGATGCCATTTCGATGGTGTTAGTAGCTCGTTTTTTAACAGCAGCAATTGCCCAGCAAAAACTGATCCCAACTTTCCATGCACATTTCTAATGCAGCTCGAAGTCTTTTCAGGTTAAAGTCGTTAGGAACTTCAAGTACCTTGGCACAACAATCGACCAAAACATGATTGGGCTGAGCATATTTTAAACTTGAAACGATACCAGCGTTTTTCTATTCGGTGTTTTTATCGTCTTCGAAAGTTTTGTTCAAATAGGGTTCTAACAAAAAACTGTTTATCATGGAATTTTCCACTCAAAACTGCAATATAGAATTAGTTGTTGGGGAGGTGCTTACACTACCAATATAATGCCGTTTCTCGTTTTGCAGAAATGCGCTTTAGGAAGAATTTGTAATGCTCACCGCCTAGCTAATTCTATGGTATTGTTTATTTCCTTAAAAATACTACCATTAAGGCACTAATTTTATTTTAGAGTCCCTAAGATTTGAACAGCCCTATGTCTGATACACGCAATTTACGTTGAACTAACCGTCATATTGTTCAAGTCCCAGCTTACCATTTGTATCTTATAAACTTTTTAACCGTCTTTCAACCGATATAAGAGTTATGACGACTTCTCGTACATTTTCAAATAAAATCAAAGCATGGCTTCATGGTTCCGATCATAACGAGATTGAAGTTTTACTCACTTACCTTGTGTAAAAAATTGTTTATTTTCGCACTGCCTGTTTTTTTCTTTTTATTTCTTTTTCCATTTAAAGTTTCTGTAATTTTCAGAAAGTGTTAACTTTTAATTTATTACCCACTAAAATGTTGTCACCCCACAATAATTAAAGTTATTAAAGTATATCTTCTTGAAGTGGCATTTAATCCTATTTATTGCTATAATTAGCAAAATACAAATGTCGCTCATAAATATCTTTACGGAAAATTTTATAATTGTTAAGAAAATAATGAATTAATAATAATAAAAAAAACTTAACTTCGGCTTCCAAGAATCCAAGAAAGTGTGGAGCTCGAGGTGGGATGAAATGCCACTGGATTGCGTTTTCGGCTAGCGTAGATTGTAATACATTAATAATACTTTTTGCGCCAACAAAATTTGTTCCATTATCGCTGTAGAGATGGTGTATAGATCCTCTTCTGCTTATCATTCATAGCGATGCTGCCATGAATCTATTCGTTGTTAAATCAAGGTGCACTACTTTTGTGTCTCAAATGTGTAAGCATCTTATGTTGATCGGGTCTGCGTAATCCATCCCACAATGTTTAAATGGCCGTGAAAACTGTATTCGAGCCTCTGGAAGTTGTCCCATAAGTTGATTTGATTCTTTGGCCTTAAATCAGAAGCCCCTGATAAATTGATTTATTATGGTCTTGACAGTGTTGGTTCCTCGGATGATCCAAATTTTCTTCGAATGTGATTCAGAGTTAGTTTCACTCCACCGTGAATTGATGTTGATATGGCGCTTATTTATGATTAATTTTATCAGTGTATGCGATGATGACAGAATCATAAGAGGTTTCTGATCAATTGATAAGTGAGCATTTTTCAACCGACCTCTCACTCGCAATATTCCATTGGCGTCGATAAATGGGTTCAGTGATCATTTCGTACTGTTTGAATTCAGTGTCTTATTCGCATTTTAACTATTCATATCCTTAGAAAAACTTCGTTGAGCACAACTTACCAATGCACTTTCTGCTTTCAATAACTACTTTACCGTTACCTTGCCATATTGTACATAGTTGTTCATGCCTCTTGCTGTATTTACGGGTTGAAGTTTTAAAAGTGATAAAAAATTGGGATAAATCTCGTCTTTGTGCAATGGATTGCTGGGATGTACTGTGAGGCAAGGGTGAGATTTTCAAATCTCAGGCATATTTGCATTTCCAACATAAATTTGTCAGCTGGCCAATGTGGTTAATCTTCCTTCCATGCCAACATGTTGAATTTTCAGCTGGGGTATCTTAAAAAAGATCCTCTAGTTAGCAGGATTTTCTCTTTCTGGTAGGACCTCCATTGTCCTTTTAAAGTATTGTTGCACATGGAAACTTGGTTGGTGACACATGTGTTCCATTTCATTGGATGTTATTTTAACCAATTCAATACTACATATATTAGAATCTGACCATGCTTAAACCTTGATATTATTTGTAGCTATTTGCTTTCTGATGTACTTTATTAGCTTCGTAAGTAGTGCTGTTCCACATAACTCCCGCTTTGCCAATGAAACTTGCTTCACATGCGCCACCTTAGTCTTAGACGCGATGAGGCTTATTGTAGTAGAGCCGCGATTAATAATCTTCTCATAAACCATCGCTCCATACGCTGATACTGATGAATCTGCGAATCCAAACTGGAAGTAGTTCCTTTCTAGGCATCATTTTATTCTCAAAATTTTAAATGTTGTGCCACTTTTAAAGTAATTTTCTGGCTCCACGTCAATTACTCTTTTGGCTTTAATGAATGCTGTATTATTTGGTGTCCATTTGCATAAGTTGAATCCACCCTTCTGAAGTAGCATCAATTCCTTTTGTAGATCTTGGCATTTTCTTAGTAAATTTTCACCTCCTAGACAATCGTCTACATAGAATCCTTGAAATTATGTTTTGCTTGTCCGTGGGTACAGTTGTTTTTCGTTTTTGGCTAGCTGGCATAGAGTTTTAATCGAGGTGAGGTTGATGCGACGTATGTGACAGTTTTAAGAACGTATTCCCTGATCGGATCATTGGAGTTTTCTCTCTACAACATATGTTGTAAATTTCGATCCTCCTAATCGACTAAAATCTGCCGATGGATTTTTTCGACGTCAGCGATGAAGACGATTGAAAACGACCTCCATCGAAGTAGCGATTCCCCAGTTGTTGTCTTTGCCGATGCGTCAAATACTAATCTCAGTTTGGTATTAGTGCCGTCTTCTTTTATTACTACGTGATGTGGAAGATAATATCTTTTTTGAGTATAACCCTCTGATACTTCCTCCACATGTCCACATTTAATATATTCTCAAATAAAATTGGAATATTCATCCCGAAGAATCTCATTTCATGCGAATTTTTGTTCCAACATAAAAAATCGCTTTAAATCCATTTTGTGTGACTCGCCCAAAATCATGCAATCCTTCAGCAGTGGCAATTTGACGATGTAACGCCCAGTTTCATCCCGGTTGTACGTCATTTGGTAGTGATTCTCGCACATTTTGTCTTCTGTAGACTTGACCTTTGCACTTGTAATTTCTTTGAATTTTTTTTACTACAAACACTGATGTATCACCCAAACACTGTGACCTTTGAACTGCTCCCAATCGGTTTTTCGCCTTCATACTTAATCTTTTGCAATTATAAATACAATTGATGAAACTCATTGCACACAAGGCATTTCGATTCTGTGACTTCCGTTCACTGTTAAATTCGCGACTGCTTTCTAATCCTCTAAATCTACCCTCAATGACGTCAAAAAATTTGCTTCTTTTAGGAATTTCTGTTGAAGTTCCTCTGGATTATTGATATACTCGATTGATAATTTCGTTAATTCAGGGTTAGCAAATCCAGAGCTGTTGCATAATTAGTATATGTCGGTCTCAATAATTAACAATACTTGCTGCTTCTCCTTTTATATTGCCTTTTAAATTTTCAATTCACTCGACATTGTTTAAAGATTTGTTCTGGTGAACTAATCAATCAAACAGTATTCGAAATGATGTCCACTCTTCATACTTGCCGCTGAAAGATGGTATGCTTATTGGAGGAAGTTTGGTTTTCCGATGTGTCCAGCTTGTGAAGTTACTGCCTCTAGTTGGTGTTGTCGTTGTTCTGCTTCTTTAATTTGGATATAAGCATCTTGATCTATGTGCTCCAACTCAATCAATTCGTTGTTGGACACGTATTCCTGATCGTAATCAACTTCTTCCAATGAACTTCTCATCGTTCATTGTCACCAGCTTTGTCCAGTATATTCCAGTATTAATCTGATCTATTTTTAATGTTGGGTAAACTGTATTCTGAGTTAACTTCAAGTTCTAAATAATGCGTATAAACTTGTTTTTAATGAGATTCAACTTCATAAATCTTTCTGGGCACTTTTTGATGTTAGTGACCCTTTACTTCTGGATCCGATGAGTTGCTCGTTGATTGTTGACTTACTACACTTAAACTTTGGCTTACTGGAGATAACCGTAAGTCGTATCGCTTGGTAATGGCTCTGTCGATAATTGCGTGTTTTTCATGATTAGCTCAATTTTGCCTTTAAAATACCCTTAATATCGAGATACCTTGTTTCATATTGACTAAAATACTTCCTCACAAAGAAGTCATGCTACCGATTTGTCCTTCGTAGATCTAATACCTAATACCCGGTATTTATTTGGAAGTGCTTCAAATTAGTCCATATTCGATGCATTTCTTCTGTGATTCTCGCCTGGTTTAAAACAATGTCTTGATTTCTTGTTCAATTAAATGACGTGGGTGGCCGTAACTCAAGTGGTAGCAGACTGGCTTTCAAGTTGTTTGAATACCAACCGCGCTCGAAATTTTTTCATTTAACAAAAATCAAGTAAGATGAGTAGTTGACTAGAAATCAACAACAAGCCAACCTTCACCAAGAACTTAGTCTCCCCATTAAATATTGGATGCGACCCATGGAGCGAAATAACCACTGAGCCAGAATATCTTTCTTTCGCTCTCTATCCCATTTTCTTAAACGTAACATACTATACCCACTTGATTTATACAAAAATTCTGTTGGCCCAAGCAACAAAAAGAATAACAAAACAACGTTGATCTAAATATGAAAATACTAATGTCGTTAACTTGAACAGTAAAACCGAATAATAACAAAATAAATATTTGTTGTTGATATCATCAACAGATCCCAAGACTAAAAGAACTGCAAGCTTCCCTTGAAAAAAGCTATTATAATAAATTAATTAATTTTAATAAATTATTTAATCTTTACATATTATATAACAAAATCTGTTTTGCGTGGCTTTGCCGTCTGCCGGATGTATATTCCCTTTCTGACAAATTGCACATGCTGCATAGGATTGGTAGATCATCTCTATGTGAAACGAAATTATAGTTCAATAGTTCTCTCTGAAGTTTAAACATCATTGCAATATCCTGAATTCAATGGATATCTTTGAAATATGTAGTTTCAGACATCCATGTTATGACTTAACCGACTATACACAGCACGATGTAGCGATCTCGATGCTTCACTAAGGAACTTATTTCTAGCCTCCTCGTCGACTTTTTCTATTAGTCGGTTTAATTCATTTTTCCACTTCCTTCCTTCTAAGTTCAAATCAAGGTCATATCCACAGGATAGATCCTTCCATTATTGATACCATGCCGCTTGGTTTTGTATTGTATGTAGAGTCACTATTTTTGGTAGTCGATCGGCCGACATACTCATTAACCATAGTATATAGTTTACGTGCAGCTTAAGCGTCTTAATATATAAATGCGATAAACCTGTCTCGAGCATCAGCATGTAATTTGGCGCATTTACGGGAAAATGAAAGGTTTTTTTTGATAAAGAAACGCAAAAGCTTTTCGACCTCTTCATAAGGTTTATACCCCCAAATTTGTGCTGCGTAAAGCATCATTGACTCAGCTGCTGCTCCAAACACTTTATACTTACTGCTGTGGACTATATTTGGGTTATTGAAACAGTTTTTCTAGGCTACGCTGATTGCCGTCTTAGACTTCTTTAATTTTTCGTTCAGATGTCTTTTCAAGTTGAGACTACTTGTAAATAGGATGCCAGGATACTTTTATTCTTTTACTTATTCTATTCGTTCGCCGCTATAGTACCAATTTTCATTGCGATAACTTCTACCTCCTTCATTTTTGAATACTAATACTTTAGATTTGTCTAAGTTGAATATAAGGTTATACAATCTACAGTACTCATATAACCGATTTATCATCAGTTGCAGCGACTCTGGTGAGTATGCCAGCAACACAATATCGTCCGCAAAAAGGAGGGCCTTAAAATAAACTTCGGCACCAGGTAGAAAGTCGAATATATCATTTATGAAAAGTGCAAATAAAGTTGGACTTAAAGTTGGACTTAAAGTTGGACTTAAAGTTGGACCTGTCTCCGTCTTGAACCATTCCGAAAGAGCTCCATCATTCCAATCGGCCGTTATGCTCTCTTCATATACGTTTTGCAACACATTTTCGAATTTCAAAGAGATTCTTATTTGGCATAATTTATATAATAAAGCATTTCTATTCACAGAGTCGAAAGCTGCATTAAAGTCTACAAAAAAAAGCGTATAACTTTTTCTTTTGTTTCATGAATAACTCTGCTATGCTTTTCAAGACAAATATGTGATCTACGGTTGAGTAACCAGGCCTAAAGCCCGCTTGAAATTCTTTCAATAATTTATTGCTCCTTATCCATACAGCCTCTGCTGTATTGTGTCAAGGATTTTGTGAGTGGTATTTAGGAATGATATGCCTCTTTAATTGGCTGAATCTGTCTTGTCACCATTTTTATATATAGGAAAAATTAGAGCTTCTTTAAATATTGATTAGGTTTTTTCTTAAATTTTTTTTAAGATTTTCTATACTTAAAAAATTTGGTAAGTATACCATCTGACCCTGAAGCCTTTCCATCTTTCAGTACAGGTAACGCACTTTTTAATTCCTGGCGGGTTACTGGACTATCCAAGCATGCATTTTGGATGTTTAGCGTTGCTTCTTATTTCCTCTACAGGGCGTTTTACCGTGCATCACTGGGGTAGGACACTTTTATGATTTGTTCGATTTCACCAATACTGACATTTTATTCTTGCAGTTTCTTTTCGATTTTCGTTCGATATAAAGCGGCGTTTATTTCATTCCAAACTAGCTTGGATAGCTCCGTCATTTGTCTAATATGATCATTTTCAGGTGTTGTGTATCCACCCGTGATAATGATCGGTAAGTGGTAGTAATAAATTACATGTCTAACTTCGAAATCAATGACATGATGATTCCATTCTCCTCTTACCATACAGTAGTCGATAATTGATGACCCCCGTCCTTTAATGTACGTCAGCTCTCCAGGTTCATCGCTTTCACTGGTACAATTCAAAAGTCGAAAACCAAAAGATCACAGAAGTCTTTTTTTCGTGATTTTCGTTTTTCGTTCGTCGTTTTTTCCCAGTTTCCCGGTATTATAATTCATCAATCATTGCTTCCTGCAATATTTTGAAATCTCTTTCCCAGTGGTTGTAGTTTAAGTACATTGGTATTACGCAATATCTTTTATTTTCCCATCTTAGATTCAGATATATGAGATGTTCGGTTGTTTTAAATTCACAGTCAATATTTAGATCCTTTTTGTATCCGAAATACAATAGCATCCATGGCTAGCTCTACCTCTCTCACACGTTCTTTTGGCGGATATTCACTTAAATTCGTAATTGATTAATTAATTTTCGTAGAGTTTATAATTATTCTTCATTACGTAGGTTTCAAATAGAAAAATAATGTCCAAATCATTGATAAAATTCAGGAAATAGGGACTTATTACTTAAACCTGCAACATTATATGATAAAATTCTAAATTCTTTAAAATCCTTACACTCTTTATTATTTTTGTTTCTCTTAGTACTATTTTTAAAATAACAGACGATATTACAATTAAAAACGTATTTTCGCTAATTTGAGAAGCGCTATTGAGATTTTCGCTTGTGCTTGGGCCATAAGCATTCTGTCCATCATCTCCTGTCACTTTTAATTTGGACTTGTCATTTATCCTCTGCAATAACGCCTTTCCATATTCACTATCGCTTTGAATGTTGTTGAGTTTGTCGGGTTTTATATTACCCGTCCTTGCCTGCTTTTAATGTTTGTCCGCGCAGTTCAATTTTTATGTTGTTATTTTGTTTTGTGATTTTCGGTAACTTAATTGCTGATTTTAATATACTTCCCACATCTTCTCTGTTCCGCATTCTTATAATTACATTTCTGTCAGAAAAATGTCCGATATGTGTGAGGAATAAACCAGAATACAATTTTCAAAGGTAAACACCCAGTTAATAGAAGCCACATTACTTTCATATTAAAAGGATGATTTGCCCTACCCACCAACGCCTCTATTCATGACATTTGAGCAATAAATTCACATATAAATCGTGTTGGCTCAGAGATTAGGAAAGCTGACATTAAGACATTATAGCCAAATAGAGAATGAAGCTCTCTTTATAATAGATTCATTCTCTACACCATACATACCGTAATGGTTAGTGACCACATTTATCACAGACATAGGCTTATATAGGGTTTTCTAATAACGACTTGACAACTTTTTTTTTTTTTTTTTAAAATAAAAGGCAAACCATTTGAGATATTTCAAAAACTTTATTATTGGCTTGAAGTACAATGACACCAAGGGCACGTTTGCAGCGGTCGATTCGTTGGACCCAATTTTCAACGACTCGGCCACACATTTCGGCCGAAACGGCCGCTATTTTGCATTTAATGTTGGCTCTGAGCTCTTCCAACGTCGTCGGCGTGTTGGCATAAGTCAATGACTTAACGTAGCCCTACAGAAAATAGTCAAGCGGCGTTAAATCGTACGAAAGAGGCGGCCAATCGACTGGCCCATGTCTTGAGATAACACGATCACCATACTTACTCTTCAATAAATCGATTGTAGCGTGTGCTGTGTGGCTTGTGACACCATCCTGTTGAAACCACATGTCGTCCAAGTCCATATCTTCCAATTCGGGCCAAAAATAATCGGTGATCATGGCGCGATAACGCTGACCATTCACAGTAACGTGACAATCGTTATCGTCAACGAAAAACTATGGCCCAATAACGCCGCCGGCATGCAAATCGCACCAAACAGTTATTTTTTGTGGATGAAGTGGTGATTCATGAAGCACATGTGGGTTTTCACCAGACCAATAAGGCATATTTTGCTTATTAACGAGCCCACTGAGCCAAAAATGAGCTTCGTCACTGAAGATGATTTTGCGAGTCCGAATATTTGTAGAAAATTTTTGTAATTTGCAGAGGTTGCTCGTTAGTGTACTTAACCATGATGAAAATGTTGAGCTTACTTAATTGACAGTGACAGTTTGATGATTAGTGAAAGAGTGCGTTCACAAATTAAATTCAAAGTTGTCAAGTCCCTATTGAAAAATCCTATACATAAGGGCCTAACTAACCATTTCCATTGAAATGTGAATATTCAAGCTTGAAATTAACCTTTTATCAGAAACTGGATGCTTATCCAATAGATCGAATTGTCCATGTTTTTTTTTTTATAATCCCGCGCGCGCACCAAGTGAATATGAATACATTTTTCCTGGCTTTTTTCCAGGGCGTGGGCGGATGGTGTAGTAGTTTGAAACTCAGGTGTATTAGGTTTCGATATTTTTCCTAGAGGTGGTTGTCAAACTGGAGCCAGTGCATCCTCAACCATTGGGTCTTAATACGTGCTAGTTGTTAGTTCGTTACATTAAGCCCAACCAGCAACCACTCCAACATCATTGTTATGCCCTCATGTCAGAACTGACGCCGACGGGGTTTTCATATAACTACATACAAATTCTATGAAAAGACTTTTTCAGAGAATTGCTTCTCACGGGATTGAAACCCGCGACCCTCTGCTTGAGGAGTCTATGCAAATACCACTACACCACGGTCACCCCCACATTAAAAAAGGTTTAGAGTTTTGTCCAGAAAGGCAGACCGAAAATTTTTAGGTTGGTAGAAAAAGATCAGAAAACCATGTTTGGCCATCGGTTTGCCTTAAAATAAGAAAATAATACACTTCTAGAAAACCGTCAAATTTACAAACGAAGGTGATCGACTTATTACACAGTCATTGGGATATTATTAGGATGAAACAGCTATTCAAGAGATACGAGGGATATATGATGAATACCCAGATTACAAATGACCACACAACTTTTTTAAGTTTTACAGTTTATATTTCAATATAATCCCCTTTTAACTCGATACACTTTTTCCAGCGGTGCTGAAACTTTTTTAAAACCCTCCGTATATTCCATATATATACAACTTCGCGGCAGTGATGACCTTCTTCTTCGACCCGTACTTCTTTCCGGCGAGTGAATTTTTAAGGGTTGGAACAAAAAATAGTCGCAGGGATTCAAAACCGGTGAATACAGAGGATGGGTGAGTTCGTGGTGAAATTCCACCAATTTGGTTGTGGCTGCTGCGGAGGTGTGAGGCGATGCGCTATCGTGGAGGAAAATCACTTTTTTCTTCGGCAAATGTGTTCATTTTTTCTTCACGGTCTTCGCCTTCTTTGGAGCACGTTCACTAAGTAAAACTCATTGTTTCGATTGTTCTTTGGTCTCTGGTGTGTACCAATGATTTCGGATTTCGATTAAACAGGGCCAAGCGCTTCGTTGAAGTGGTCTCACGATTGCGCTTGTGTGAGCAAACGCGGCAGCTTTCTCATACAAGATATAGCTTGCGCGTTCAGTTGAGATGCCGGCTATCTCAGCCAACTCTCGAATTTTCACTCGGCGGTACGCCAATATTTTGTCCACGGTTTTCTCTGTGGTAACCGTTTTTGGGCTACCTGGACGCGGTTCAACAAAAGCCGACTTGCGGCCCCGGCGAACCTCTGGGAACCAATGGTAAATGATAAGCGGTACGGGAAAGTGAATGAGTCGCATATATACCATCGAGAATACTGCTCTTTTTTCAAGGTCGCAAAAAACACTAACACGATGTTTTGAAATAGGTGTCAAAGCAAAACAGAGCATTGGATTTTCACCTTATTTTGACAGGCGGTCTAAAGGAGGTTATACTAAATGACTTTTGTCAGTAGCGTCACATATCTTATAATCTGGGTACTCATCAAACAGCCCTCGTATTGCTGGTGATCCAAAGTAGATAAGTGTATCACAGATTCAAATACTATAAATATATAATATACCATATACTCTAAACACATCTTTTAGAAAATTGCATGCAAAAGCTCTCCACAGACTTCAAGCCAATTTAGAAGAAGAAACTTATGCGCTCATACACACACGAAATAAAAACACTTTATTTACGCTGTCCGACTAAGACTGACAATATTCTTTTGTGCATGCATTGCAATATAGGAAAAAGTAAGTACGAAGAGGGATATAAAAATGAGTATGAATAAGCTAAATATCATTAATAAGAATATGAAATATACTCGTATGCAAAGCGTACGATTCATTCTCGACGAGAATACCTATTTCCCATGGTCATCTGGCTGTAGGTCCTCTGGTTCGCTTACGTTAGCTGGAAGTATACATATTTTCTGTAGTGGTCTAACTAATTGACCAGTTTCTGAACGTAACGTCGCCGACCTTGCGGTTCTAGCCTTGGTCTTGATTAGCTGGCAGACTCTCCCCTTATACCATTGGGCTGGAGGAAAATTTTCATTTTTGATAAACACAAGCTGTCATATTATAAGAATTTCCTTCTCTCTTCTCCATTTCTTACTTCCCTGCAATGTCCATCTTTTCCAAAAGTGATCTAGCATGAGCTGTCTTTCCTTCCAGATATTTCGCCACTGCTGCTTGGCTGTTCGGCTGTCGCAACTGATGGTGGTTGTTCTGGGCTAGATGAGCCGAGAATTAAATTATAATGGCTGTTGGAAAAGTCTCCGAACCCTTCAAATATAATGAAACAACAATTTATTTTCTTATTTTTTATTGGTTTACATTTGATGACGAGGTGGATGCAACTGTGCCAATCTGCTCTACGCACTAACTTCGATATCTCTGTACCTTGTATAGTAAAACAGCTGGTTTTTCTTTACATTGGTACGTATATGGTCATTGACCCTGCCTTACATCTTATTGTGCCATACCGTTCCTTTATAATGCACTAATATTATTACATTTGTTAACAATGCCTCCTACTTTACACTGTGGGAACTGGATGGCTCTATCGCTGATTGCTCTCTCACTTCATGTGTTGACATTGATTGAAGGTGGTTGGACTCTTTTCAACTCCCTTGTGGATTTAGCGTAGGTGTGAGTGAGCCGGCTTGTTCCTTGACTTGCTGCCTGTCATTCTTGTGACAGTTCGGCAAATCATTTTATGTTTTTTTGGTGTTTTGTTATCGCTGTAGAACATTTCGTGGCGGCGCGTATATTTCGTTCGTGCTGCAGCAACCAAAATGCCATGCCAAGAAGTGGAAGTGCGTGCTGATAACCTAGGATGAACTTGAGTTGGGGTGCACCACAGCGATCGAAATATTGTTGGGAACCAACATGCTTCCGGGTTTGGTGGTTGATGCTGATGGAGTTTTGCTCTGGTGTCCTTTGCTTGTTTCAGTCATCATATATCTCATTTGGGTTCAGGTAAGGTGTGCATGTACTAAAAATAAAAAAGTATTAATTAGTAATTTGCTAATACTAAAAGGTCTAATTAATGGTGAAAGTGGATATTTATCTGAATGGGTTAATTCATCCTATAGGGTAAGGGCTCGTAGTGCCTCCTTTGATGTTTTTTTTTTTAAAATTCATAGGGTTTATAGAGTTTAGAGTAGATTGGGGGTTCGGTTCGTTGATTAAATTCATAGATTTTCATAAAGTTCAGGGTAGTTTGGGGTTCGTTAGATTAGTTCAGCGGGCTTTCACTTGTTTTATATTTTAGAACTTCGATTCTATCGCCAAGTTCGCTACCGGCAAGGAGGATAGTTTCGCGATCGGACGTTTCAATATTGAGTTTTCAGTTTTTATGGTCACCAAGAACGTAAGACCATCAGAGGCCGGATGTAGTTCGATAACTTGCGCGAGCAGCCATGCGGATGGTGGGAGATTGTCTTCTTTGACTAAAACAACATCACCGATTTTGATGTTGTTTTGAGTTTGCAGCCATTTTGGTCGATGTTGAAGAATGTGGAGATATCTTGAACTCGACTGTTTCCAAAAGTCTTGTTTTAACCGCTGTATGAACTTCCATCTGTCCAAATTGTTGAGCTTCCTTTCCTTTAAATTAAGGAATTAAGGCCATTAAAAAGTGGCCTGGCGTTAAGATATATAAGTCATCTGGATCTGTTGTCATCGGACACAGTGGACGGGAGTTGAGGCAAGTTTCAATACAATTTCTTGGGGTCCCATACAAATTAAGCACTTCATTCGCTTGACCAACAACTTTGTTGCGAATTGCCCTAAGAATAATTTTATTGTACGGGAAGTTGTTAACTCAAATAAGAGACGAGGATTTCCATCAAAATTTGGCAAGTCTTTTATTGCATCAGGTATCCTGAGTGAGTTGTAGGCACTAGAGCAATATCAGTATTGTTTAAATTCATTTCAATTAAATTATTATTATAGAAACCTTTAATAACATTACTAAGATTACTTTTTAAAGTGTTATTGTATAAACTTAAAGAACAACTAAATTTATTGATTTTGTATGCTTTGAAGGAAGGCATAAGATAATAAGGAATATATATATTTACAGAGAGGGACTTACCTAAGCATGCTTGTTAACGACACAAAGACCACGGCTTGGCACCACTTATTTACTACCTTTGTTTAAAAAAAAATCTACCTCTACTAAGAAAAATCGGGAGCATATTTCCACCATTTTGATTTATCATTTTATTTTCTAATTTTCTTGCCACTCGCGTGGGTTCTATAAAAGTTATATACGTTAATAGTCGCTTTGATAGTCTGCCCCTTTTGGAGATAGTCGATGAAAATTATTCCATGTGTATCCCAAAATACGGATGCCATAACCTTGCCAGCCAACTGTTGAGTTTTTGGTCGTTTTGGACGAGGTTCGTCGCCTGCTAGCTGGCCACTCAGCTGACTGCCGACTTGACTCTGGTGTGAAGTGATGGAGCCAAGTTTCATCCATTGTCATATATCGACGCAAAAATTCGGCTTTATTGCGGTTAAACAGCTTTAAACACTCCTCTGAATCATCAACACATTGTTATTGTTCGACTGTGAGCAAACGCGGCACCCACTTTGAACAGAGCTTTCGCATGTAAGAATACTCGTGTATGATATATCCAACACGCTCTTTTGATATCTTCAGAGCCACAGATATCTCGATCAACTTCACTTTACGGTCATTCGTAATCATTTTGTGGACTTTTTTGATGTTTTCATCTGAAACAGCCTCTTTTGGACGTCCACTGCGTGCATCATCTTCGGTGCTTGTATGACCACTTTTAAATTTTTCAATCCACTTGCGAATGGTTCGTTCGGCTGGTGCAGAGCCAGGGTAATACTTATCAAGACATTTCTTTGCATCGGCTGCATTTTTTCACAATAACAAATGTTGCTTCACTCACAACGCTATATCTCGAGAACTAATCGTCCGACCGCTGTCAAATTTATACACGTATCTTTTGAAGGTTGATACTAACTGAAAATGGTATGGATTTAATTCAAGTGGTGCCCTCTCTTAGAAATGGACTTTTCAGCCCATGTATTATTTGATATTTCCTTAATCTTAAATCCATTTAAAAACTCTAAAAGTACTAAAAGTAAGTAAATAAAATAAGAAATGTATAAATTAATATTATAGTAATTACGCCAAATTGTAGGAAATTAAAGCCTCCCTTGCGGGTAGAATATACAAAAGAGATCTTTCTTCCAAGGGCCTAAAGGTTTCAAAACGAATAGAGCCAAAAATGCTATTTTATCAATTATTTAAACAATATGCAATCTATAGGATCACTTTTAGATTCGTTTCACACTAAATACGTGTGTTCACGTTTTTTTTTTTTTGCTATATTTTGACTTAGTTCAACGTTGAATGTTTTAAATAACTTTCACTTATTCTAAGATTCTTTTTCTTTTCGATATTCTTTCAAAATTCCAGCAGATACTTAGGCTACTAATTATTCACCTCTTAACTACTGGATAGATCGACTGCGCTGACCGGCCGATACTTAACAATGTATAATTTGTGGTCAGAACAAGAATGGATCAAATGTTATGCTGCTGGTGTTGATGTTCACCATCAACTCCCTTTTGGGTAGAACATGCATGTGGGTTGGCTTTTGCCGATGATGATCGTTCGATGTTATTGCTGAGTATGGTGATCATGCATTCGGAGCGTGTTGATGTATGATTGATCCCAGCGCCTGATAGAAACAACTGCAAGATCTGTGGACCACGCACCAAATGCGTGTTAAATGCGTGTTACCGCCAAGCCATTGTTGAGTGTGCAAACATACTTTCGTGCGTTGAGTGACACAGGGTGGCACGTAACTCGCGCGTGTAAAAAAAAAACACATAAAACAATAAATAATAAATATCACACAGTGCAGGTATCCCAACACTCCCGCTCCTGGTCGAAGTAATGTTGCTTGCACTCGGTTACTGCCGTTACTGTATTTATTATACGGTACGCGCAGTCACTGAGTGTATGTAAAAACGCACGGATAGCGGGTTGTGAGTGTGAATTTTGTTGGTACATTGTTTCATATTGTTGTAAGGGCATAACATCTACAGCAATTTGGTTTGGTAAACCTGGTTAAAAATGCTCACTTCGCAGCCTTTCTTAGCATTGTTGGTGTTTGTGTTTTCTGTGTTTGTTTGACATAGCTAATATAAGTGGGCTAAAAAGCAATCAGTTTTCTGCGTACGTCCACGTCTGTAAGTACAGACCAGCAGTTTTGGCACTTAGTGAAACACAGATAGATCCCTGCCCACACCTCTCAGATCACTCTGATCTGAAGCTAGCTGGCTACGAACTAGTGCCACTCTTCTTTTCTCATCGCGGTCTCGCTATGTATGTGCGTAGTGATAGTTTACCAAACACAATGTAGTCCCTGTTTCAATCCAGAATTCAATTTCATGTGGTTAAAATTCCATCTCCGCAAGCAAATTATCCACAACTGCTTTATTTACAGAAGCCACAAGATTTGTATCCCTATATGCTTATACTGAACTCGTTATTACGGCCGATTTGAATGTACACAATTCTGGGTGGCTTCGACATTCTGAACAGGCAACACCCGAAGGACAGTGTTTTGAGATCTGCGATACGTAAAACAACTTGTCGCAGCTTGTAAATGAGCCCACGCGAATATCAGACGTTGACATTCATACCGTCATACACCCTGGACTTGTTTTTAACCTCTTTCCCTGATAAGTACACCGTTGATGTGCCCTCCCCTCTAGGCCCGTCGGACTATTACGTCATATCAGCGGACTCAACAGCGTCTTTAGGAATTTTAACTGATCGATATGGTTATTCGATAACAATGTGAATGCTGCTGCTGGTATGATCACAAACATTATTTTCTTTGGAATGAGATACTTCATACCTCATCGGATGAAGCTGTAAAGAGTATGTTAGGGTTAGAGAAATTTTTTTTTTTGGTCTTTCAACCCGACAAAGGAAAACCGAAAAAAGTTCATACGAGCCAGGAATACCTGTAACACCTCTCTTAAGAGTGTGAAATTGCAATACGACTAAAAAATGAGGCAAAAAATACTACAATGTCCCAAAGGCAATAAAAAATTTTTGGTCGTTCGTCAAAAACATAAGAAATTCTGCCTCCTCCGCCATCCCAACGATCACTTACAATGACATTCCAGCTGTCAGCTCTTTGGACAAGGCCAATCTGCTTGCTGCACACTTTGCGGTTAGCTCAACACTTCCCCCTACACTTCCCCCTTCGAGTGCGTCGAATCTTAAATGGGATGAATCCACTTCCCAACTCGTGTAGTAGCAAGACTATTTAAAGATCTTAATATACACAATTCCGCTGGTGCAGATGGTATATCTCTTCTTCTTCTGAAGAGGTGTTCTACCTCACTAGCAAAATCACTGCTTAAGCTTTTTCATTAATCCTTCTTTTAAGGAGTCTTTCCGAGTAGATGGAAAACAGTATTTGTCCAGCCGTCGCTAAAAAAAGGCGAATCTTTTTCTCTATATTCCTAGAGACCCATTGCACTTACCTCCCTTCTTTCCCAGATCATGGAAACGCTGATAAATCGTCAGCTCATGAAATATCTCGCTACATGAAAACTTGACCGAGAGTATGGTTTTCGTAGCAACACGTCCACTGGTGATTTTATGGCATGTCTCACCGAGAAATAGAGCCAAAGCGTACATCAATCTGGCGAAAGCAGGATAGTTACACATGATATTTCTAAGGCATTTGACAGAGTTCGGCATCATGACTCTATTCTTCAATGGATTAGAAATTACCTTTCGGAATGTTTAATTCAAGTTGTCTTGGATGATTTCAAGTCTGATAATAACAAAATAAATTCTGGTGTGGCTCAGAGCTCCGTTCTGTCTCCGAAACTCTTTTTAATTTTCATAAATGATCTCTTGTCTGCTACTTCTAATCCAATATAATCCTTTGCTTATGACAGTACTCGCTGCATTTCATATTCGCTCCCGCACTTACGTTCTTGTTCTTCGTCTGTAGAACGGGAACAGAAGCATATGTTAAGCACGTTAAATAACGTGCATAAATAGCATATAACCATATTGGGGAACTATCAACAGAGTGGAATAAATGCTTCCAAAACTCAATGCTGTCTGCTGTCATTAAAGCGAAATTTAAATACTCAAGAATTATTCATGAATGGCACTTACATTGTCGAAACCGAAAAACTTGCCATTCCAGGTATGAGTGTCAGCGACAACTTTCTTTGGAATGGCCACATATTCTGTGTCGTCAAAAATGCTGCGAATTTTCTAGGTTTCCTCAAGTTATGTAAGAAATATTTCACCCCCTTCGAACTGGCCTCAATATATAAGGCATTAATCCCAAAATCGGTGTACAATGCTCACATCTGCTCAGGTGCTTCTAAAACATCTCTGCACTCGCTAGATAGGATTCAAAACCTTGCAATAAAAATCATAGGTGATACTAATATTAGTCAGTCAATCCACACCCTTTGAAATTCTGTCTCATTAAATAAACATTCTTACCGGTTTTCATGTCGGTGGTCATCAGCTGAAAAGGTGTCGTTTAAATTAAGCGATGCTCAAGTTCAGAATTTGCTAGATCGACTTCACGTGCTGGAACCATTTCTTGGGACTATCCATCGAAAGTTTGGTTAAGCAGAAAATAACGGTTGAGAGCACCTTGCGATACACCAACAGCAACAAAGTGAAGCTTGATGTCGTGGTCTTTACAATAATCTTTAAATCTGTTGGAAGTAAAGGCTCCTCCTCTATCAGTGATAATGTTATGTGGATACCCAAAAATGCCGACAATAATCTCCATCTTTTACAGAACTTCTTCTGTACCAGGGCCTTCATGGGGAAAAGCCAAAACTCTGTAAAACCGTTGAAGATCGGCAGTATGTACCGATAGCCCTTCTTTGTACCCTGCATCGGCCTGGGATCGTCAACGTGGAAGGTGAAATGTGGGATATCAACTTTCGGGATCGGTTTCAGTAGACCATCTGCTTTTCCAATTTTCCGTTCGGCTAAGATACATTTTACACAACTCGAGATGCATCTTCTTATTCGCTGATCCAGATTTTAAATAAGAAGATCCTTTTCCAGAATCTCTTTCATCTTCTGAGCATGAAAATGACTCCTTTCTTGAGCTGCTCGGTTTATGGAAATTCGTAAAGGTTTTGGAAGGACAAGAAAGAACAGAATTATTAATATTTTTACATAGTTATCCATTATGAGCCACGAACACTTTAAGCCATTGTCATCTTGATTGAATCATATTGATTCAGAAAGTCTTCTTAAGAAACTAGTATCATTCTGCAGGTGCATCACCTCAGGATTACATCTTAGTGCATCAACATGCCTCATACTACTTCCTGCTCGTTTCTTTACCCAGTAGTCGTATTACTCCAAAAGCAGCGCTCTCCTGACACTCGCGTCATCAAATCCGTTCAAAAACCTTGCAGTCCAAAACAATTTTAAACTGTTGAGTAATCAAATGAATTCGGAATTTCTTCAAAGCCTCGATTACTGCCAGAACTTCTAGCTCATGGCTCGAATAGTTTTTCTCAGCACCTTGTAAGAGTGTGGCACCATAACCTTGACTGTTGGTGGTGACGCCGAATTTGAAAATGTTAAGCATTGGTTTCGTTGACAATGCATTTTTCAAGTCGTCCAACGTGGCCAGCTCACTCTCAGGAAGTGCAAGTCGTCCACCATTATTGACCAACTCCATCAGTGGTTTTGCCCTAACCGAAAAATTGGCGATGTACTTTCGGAAATAGCCAGCTAAGCCGAGAAAGCTTTGCATTTGCTTGACAGTTGTTGGAGTCAGGAAGTTGACAACTGCCCTTGTTTCCGCACTGGATGAAGCAACTGTGCACTTATAAATGCGACATCCAATGAACTTCGATTTCCTGTTGAAGCAACTAGTATTTTTTTTTAATTTAATTAATTGATTTGCTGTGGCAGCAGCCACTTTCTTTAAGTTTGCTTTATCATCTTTTATCGTCATGACAATTCCTTTCCGAATCAATACTTTTGAAAAGTGCTTGGGGAGTAGCAAAGGCTAAAAGGCACCTTGAGCATCTCATACTGTCCGCTTTGGGTAACGATCGACGTGAATTTTCGATTTTTCTCTTCTATCGCTACTTGGAAAAACCCATTTTCTAAGTCTAAGTTCTCGAAGTAAAGTACAACTTCTTGACAGTCGATTTGGTCTCCGATTACTGGAAGCGAGTACCTGTCAATGTAAATTGTCTTGTTGAGCGCCTGGTAATCAATGCACAGACGAGGAGTTCCGTCTTTCTTTTTGATGAACACGCCTTGACTGGCATAGTCAGACACTGCATAAATAAATAAATTAGGCAAATAAATATTATCTTTGAAAGCACCATAAGATATCGAAGTCAGATAGCAACTGTTCTCCTGAATCCTCGGTGCCGGATACAGTTTCTGGTAAAGTCTTTTCGATCTTCCTGAAAGACGTTAATGCTCCTCGGTCACGGCTTTTTTGAGCAGACTGATTCAAATGATGACATCTGGTTTGATAAAATGATTGTAGAATTCAACCTCCTCAAAAAGCATGTCATGCAGACGTTGGTTCTTCAAAGCCCCTTTGTTACAACGTTTACTCTGATATCTGTTAGAGAGACACGAAAATCTTTTGAAAGGTAGCTCGGACAAATTATTTTTACCAAATTTTGTTTCTAAGCAAAGACATCGCTTCCTGTGTTGATCTCATATAGATCATTTGGAACAGGTTCGTAGCTTTCTTTACAATTCGCCATCGCATACGCCTCGTGCAGAATCACTTTATTAACGTTCAGGTCTTCTATGCTGTAATTATGTAACGAAACACTTAAATTTCATTAACGTTGACGTGACTTGCTATATCGAGCATGTGGTAGAGAAATTTCTAACAAGATATACCATTCTTTTCTTTGTTTCGCACAGTTTTTTATGAACTTCACAACTGGATATTTTCGCATGAAATTATTCGGTTAACACAATTTTTAATTGAATATACGACACGGGCTTACCTTCACATTTCACGCGGATTTTTGCAGCACCTGAGAGCGATTTTCGGCAAAGGCAAAACGTTGCACACCATTCTAGTTAAACGCACTTGCATATGACTCAAATTCCTCGATCCTATTTGCTGTGCTGATCGATTTTTCACGGGAAAAGTTACTTATTATATTTTCCACTGTCGAAATACTAAATTATTTCGCGTTATTTTCCATGTCTAGGTCCACGTCTATTGATTCACCGCTTCTTTGCCAATTCCTTTTCGAACCCATTTTTTTCGACCGATCAATTGAATAGGTAAAAGTAAAATAGACTACTTCACTGACAAGAAAGCGGAATGCACAGTTTTTTTTTTTTTTTTTTTTTCTTTAACAACGGGGACGCTGTTAATGTTTCTGCATCTTTTTTCTCTGCTCTACGGTGCGTTTTTTCTTTTTTTTTTTTGATATCCCGGTTGAGCCCCCGTAGGAGCTATTTTTCAATAAAACACTTAAACAACCTTAAAAAAAAGGTTCACGGTACTCTACGATCGATCGAGATATGAGCTATCATCTAGCGTGAAAAAATCCACCACCGCATACATTCATTCGAACCGACCCTGATCAGTCTCGTAGAAAACTAGGAATCATACGGGGTTTAAATCACCTACTTCGTCGATGTGAATCGCTCTCGTCTCCAGATATACAAAATTGTAACCCAGGATTTTCTATGAATAACTTTCTTGCCTTCTCTTTCCAGAACATTAACCAGAAATGGTCCAGCGTAGTCGACACCCATATATAATATACGCTTTTAAACTTCAACCAGCTGGCAGATCGGATATCAACTACAGTTCCCATCGGTATTTGTATCGGCTATCGTGCATTTATAACAAACATGTGTATTAAGCTTCTCTACTCATTCTGTAATTTCGGGACTCAAAACTGCTGGCATATAAATTACATCATTATTTCTACTGAATAATACTTCGTTCCCTTATTGACATCGTTGATAACTAAACATGCCAGCCTTATTGTATTTGGTGCGATTGCTGGATGGCGCATCTAATACTCCTTGAAGAGTACTCAACACGTAAGCCGTCATCTCTATCGAGGATTTTGCTATGCTCCGTTAACTTTCCATCACTGCAAAGCACAGCAAATTCATTTCCATATCTTTCCTCCTGTACTTTCCGGATAAAATATTGCATTGCAACTATCCACTCATTCATCTACAGCACTGCTGTCATTCTTCAACACGCGTTGCTCACTTGCATCTCCGTTTCGTTCTGAAAATATTTATAAAAAATTAAACATATCCAAGGTTACTTAAAGTTTTCGCCAGATTGCAGGCATAACCACGAATTCAAACTATCACTGAGTCAGTTTGCATTATTATGCCAGGACATTTCACGTATCTAGTGAACACGTACACTTGCATTTCTTGCCTGGTCGGCTCTCTTGTTTTCTAAAGCGCAAAGCCATGTTGGCCATATAACAAGAACTTGCTATGTACTAGTTCTGCTGGAATTACTCCCCGACTTAACAAGTCTACTCGTGCCGACATGTCGACACCTCTCCACATCTGTTTTGTTTTGTATGGCTGATACACAATTGGCAACATAGATCTATATGTCGCCTGAAAATTTCTGTATCTAATTTGATGTAATCATTGAGTCTGTCTATAGGATAGGATATATTCCCCTTAATGGATATTGTTTTAAGGGGTGCAACTCAGGTTTTTGAAACAGCTAACCTGCTTATTTTCTGTCCATTCGCTTGCTCTGCTCGCCTGTATATAAATGCGCCATAAGCGGCCGTTGTGCCGTCTGAAAAGTCATGAAGATAGCTCCTTGCTCTCTTACTCGCTCAAAGCCACCTATCAATTCTGAACTGCTCTAGACTTTTAATCCCTTTCTACAGTCTCATCCATCTATTCGTTTTTTCAGCTGGTACCTTCTGGTTCCAATCCAAACTTCAGCAAAATTGACACTGGCGCAATATAACCATTTGGACCATGTAGCTGTACCATACATCTTAATATATTTCGTTTTGCAACTTCTCCATTGATATCTTTTGTCTTGACTGCGAATGTACTGTATAAATTCATCAGTATCGATGAGACATTGTAGACCTTATACGTATGCTTGTTCTTTTCTGTTGATAGTCATTGTCTTTTCGCCTTCAAAGTTAAACTTGTACACTAGCAAAGAGCTGTTCGATTTCGACTTTCGTAGCTCAAAATCCGCTGTCCTCAAAAGTTCACCCAATTGTTTGCCTAACATATACTTCTAGTTCGCTGTCACCTAAGACGCAGTCATCCGTGTAAAATTGCTTTCGATTATATGAACGGCTTCGAAATACCCTTGAGTACAACTGAATTTATTTCAGTGGTGGTCTATGGAGATAGGGCATGAATTGCACAAATATTTCATTTTAATTTCGTCCATATTGTAAAATGTTTGGGTGGGTACAAATGATAGTTTTATTATTATTTGTATGTACTATTACTTTTAATACAATCTCTTTATTCAATCCAATTACAAAACAATTTTATCGCTTATCTAAACCTTTTCACTCTTCCTTATCTTTAACTTAAACCACTTAATCACTGTCTTAATTCACAATTTAAATTTAACTGATGAACTGACTTGCATACCTTGGGGATTTATATTCCTATGACATATTTCGAGAGGAATCTGAGCCATCCAGCATCCCCTACATTTTCCATTTTGCTAGAAAACTGGATTTTACTCTCTACACAACAATGGTTGATGCTTCTGCTATCGAAATCTTCTGCTATGGAAACATAGATGGCGCTGCTCACATTCAAATGTATGTCACATTGCCCTTCGACCAAACAACTTCGTCATTCATCATTCCGGCGAAATGACACATTCTATCCAAATACACGCTGGGTACGGTAGACAACGTCATTAATTCGGGTTATATCTTTGTATGGTCCTTTTGGGGGTTTTCCTTTCTTACGCAGAGGACTATACAGTCACACCAAATCTCTTTCGTTGAAGCCGGAAGATTTAGCTTTGATGTCTTACCTAGTCTTCATGCGGTTGATCGCTAGCTTCATCTTTTCTCTGGTGTTTTCATGCAATTTATGAATCCTTCTGCGCAAGTCAACCACATAGTTGTACACCTCCTTGGGCTCCGTGGGTGGAGATCCGAATTTTATTTAAATTGGCAACCGAACTGTTTGACCAAATAAAATATCGGATTGTGTGTGTCCTTTTGAACTATGAACTGCGTTTCGGTATGCCCTTAAGAAGAGGGATATGTGACGATCCCAGTCGCGCTGGAAGTTGTTGATTGTTTATTCACCACGAAACACCTAAGCAGGCCGATGGAGCTAAGGCATTATATCTAAACAAATGATAAACATTGGGCGAAAACGATTGCAGAGAAGCTGTGTTATTCACTGAGCATCTAACCATCACATCATACCATCAACCAAAGGCAAGTCAATGTGATATGACGTGAAATACGCGCAGCCAAGAAAATGAAGATATTTCACCAGTCTCTGTATCTGAAGTTAGAAAATAAATTAAGACAAGACTCAAAATGAAGAAAGTCCCAGAGTATGAACTAATTACAGGTGAAATACTAAAACAACTTCCACAAAAAGGTGTGAATGCAAACTGCAATCAAACTACATCACATCACCTATCAGTAGAAAGTTGCTGAAGTGAGTATAGTACCTTAACCAGGTAAGTCACCAGTTTTGTTTTAATAAAGTAAATAGAATTACTGATGTCATAGAAAAGTCGCTGAAAGAGAAAAATTTTTGTTCTGCGTGTTTTTTTTTTTGACGTAGCTCAAGCTTTCGACAGAGTCTGAATCATACTAAATCATACTTAACACCTTGTTTCTTTAGAATCAAATAAGAAAATGCGTACTTCGAACTAAGGGAAATAAAAGCGGAAGTTCCTCAGGGAAGTATCCTGTCCAACACTCAATCTTTTGTTCGCTAATGATTTACCTACTTCACCAAACAGCATAATTCGCTGATGATACAGGGGCTCTGCAAAACAGCGGAAAACGCAGCGAGAAAGCTACAAAGAGCGATAAACACCCTTGAATATTGGACTAAGAACTGTCCCAAAAAAAAGAGTCGAAATCAACCTTAAGCTAAACAAAATGAAGTGGCTCATTGGAAAGCCATCAGTCTCATCTATCCACAACAAACTTTTACTCTACGAATAACTAATAAAACCAGTATGGACCTATGGCATCCAATTATGAGGGTCTGTTAAAGCAAAGTTATTACTGATCATTCTGCGTATCGGTGATACCGGCCTTCATCTTGATGTGAAGATGGGGACTTTATCTAGCGAAATTTAGAGGTATGCAACATGAAAAGATTGAGAAAGCACACGAATGAAGAAACATCTAAACTCCTAAATCAGAGCGAGCAAGTTAGAAGACTCCAACATACGAAGCCGCACGAACTGGTAGTACAATAGACAAACTTGTGAATCCGATGGTCATCAACTAGTTCAATCACTTATTTATTACTTATTTAAATCATAAGCAGGCTGCCTTTTAGTCTTCTTGACTTGTTGTAGTGTTATATAACAAAGAAATTGTTTAAATAAAAAAAAATAATAATAAATAAATTTGAACTGCTTTATGGAAGGATTCTTAGGCGTCGGGTCCACACTGAGGGGCCTTACGGTATTGTGTGTCGACGATGTCATGCAATTTGTGACAACTGTCAACCACAGTCGTTTCCCATCTCGCATAGAGAACGGTCGGTTTTTTCATAGCATGTACACATCAAAGTGAAAAGATCATTAAGAGGTGAAATAAGCAAGTTATTAACAAGTAGCAGGTGGCTCAGCGGAGTAGTGGTTGCCTCGCTAGCAAAAATTAAAAGTTTATTGAAGGATACGACGACGAAGTTCTCCTACACCCCGAAGGGGGAGAAACTGCAAAAAATGGCTAGAACCGTCTACTGATAAAAAGGAGCTCTTAAAGCTGCTTAAAGAGAAAGAGTGCGACGGACTCAAATTCGTAAGAGTCAAGCCGTACACCGCAGCCAGAGCCAAAAGGGAGAAACGGAAACTATCGTTCTTCCTGGTTCAGCTAACTGCCGATATGAAACCGTACGTACCGCCCTAGGAAAAGCTGATAAGGAATATTTTACATGCCTATATACCCCTAAGGGCTAAAAATTCCAGATTATGTTAAAAGGCATCGATCCAGCAATGAAGAGAAAGGATCTCGAAGAAGAACTTAAAAAGTTAGAAAGCTAGATCTTAAGTTCGTGGGGGTCAAACCGTTTACCACGCCCGCGGCAAAGGATGGTAACCATAAAGTACCATTTTTCCTAGTACCATTATTGCATAACAGCAAAATAGTCTGTAGTCTGCGAAAAATCAAATTTCTGTATTATCATGTTATGAGTTGGGAAAAATTAAAGATCGTGTACTGCAATGTATGCGCTGCCAGAGGTGCTGCAATGTGCAATTTACATGCGTTTAGTGCAATAAGGACCACAAATATGGAGAATGTCCTCTAGGCAATGAAAGCGTAGTGGATAGGGGTCTACTCTTTTGCGTACTCTGCAGAAACTCGGGGCATCCAGCCAATTTCAGGGGTTGTCCTAGGTTCCAGGAGCTGAAAAAGAAAAATAAAGTCGTGCTTTCTCTAATGTTGTGGCACCCAATGTATCATTTGCCCAAATGGTATCTGGATCGGGTAAGGCCACAATTACAGTAAAAAATAGGCCAAAGGTAGCCAAAAGAGCGTCGGAAGCGGATCTGGATCTGAGAGCGATTTTTCTGTCTCTGCTCGGAAAATCGATCATTTACAGAAGCAATTAAATGAACAAGCGGCTCGAATTGACGTCATTTATTCTACCCTGTTTGACAAGTCTGGCACGCCGATATAGAATCTGCTACGTTGAATGGGGTTAATCTGAAGATCCTTGCGTTAAACTCACTCAAAATCTGTTGTGAAGTGCGTGCCCAGATGTGCTTTTCGTAAGCGAAACTAGGCTTAACTAGAACCACAAAATTGGCTACAGTGACTACAAAATATATAGAAGGGACCGTCCATACTCCTCACGTAGGGGTGCGGTTGGTATCTTAATACGCAACGTTATGCGCCATAGAGTCATATATAGCAGGGATTTAATTAGGTTCCGGGTGTTGGAAGCTTGCATTGTATGCACTCCTCTTCATAGTCGAAGGCGAGTGTATGTGGTGTCGCTGTGTGCACCTGAATCACTTAATCCCATTCAATTTATAACTGAGTTCGAAATACTTTTTCGTTGCTTTCAGCTTCAATCGGAATAGAATTATTATTTTTTGGCAGGAGATCTTAATTCCAGACATACTGCATGGGGAAATAATCCGCCAAACACTAAAATCAACCAGTTATATTACTGGTGGGGTCAATATATGATTGAGTACAGATTTGAAGTGTACTCGACGAATATCCTATCCTTCCCATCAGGCAATTCTTTCCTGGATGAAGTATCAATAGGTAGTAGGCTAGAACTGACTAATACAGATCGAAACACACGAAACTGTTTGCAGCAGACCATTTCTCGAGTAAAATACTCGACGCACGGTCTAAAAGTACAGAACTAAAACAATCAACGCATTGTACGCAAACATAAAAAATTGGCGATCCGAGAATCAACGTTTCACCGTATTCAGAGAAGAAAACGCGGCAAATGTTATAATCGCCAATGAACACACTTCCTCGCATTTGTTTGTTCAGAAAAGTGAGCTCCTCTTCGGTCAATTAGTTTATGTCCGAATATTAGCAAGGTATTCGAGAAAGTAGTTAATATAGCGCTGTTAAGGTAGGTTGAGAAAAATAATATAATGCCGGAATATTCGTTTGGTTTTATTGCGAGGCATTGCGCATTCATACTGCGTCAAAACTGGTTTCCGACATACAATGAAATAAATGTAAGAACCATGCCTGCCTCGTTGATTTTGGGAAGGCCTTCGACACCGTATGGTTAGAGGCGCTTTTTTATAAGTTGACCAGGATAGGCATGCCGAAACTTTTGCTATAGGTATATGATTTACGACATGCTTATGGAAAAAAAAAGTTCGTTGTTAAATGTAACAACGTCATTTCGAGCAAGATCTTTGACATTAAAAACGGCTTATAACAGGGGGCTGTGATTTATCCGATACTGTTTAAGATTTACACAAGTGATCTAGTAGGTTCCCTCAATCATGCCATAGCGTACGCAGACGATTTAGTGGTACAGATCAGTTCAATCAGTCATCAATACTCTTCTGCAACGTGATTTCAATCATATTAAGACGTATTGCGACGATTGATTTTAAAAATCAATTTCCAGCAGTCGGAAACATTCTTGTTTAGAAGTCCATTGAGATGGGCTTCTAGGGATACCAGATATGACTGGCGTAATTGAGCCATCATTGGGCAGCACGGAGTGCCATTAGCGGTGAAAAGCGTATCTGGCTGGTATCTGGCTCGATATGATGACAAACTTATAGATGCTTGTCTTATTGGGACCAAGAACTTTAGCCCTGACAAAAAGGCTGTTTCACAGCATTCAGCTTGTCTCCAGGGTGAAATTCATATGCTTACATATGGTTGTTATGTGTAGTTCAATGTGTCAAATGGAAAAGATTCGGGTGTGTGAAAGGTGTCTTAGGAAATCAGAGTACAAAAAATATTATCCCGACAGAGTCCTTTACGATGGTGTTAATTTGAATATGATTGACAATTTCCTGATTAAGGTGATTCGAAGATACGTTGACAGGGCAATGACTAACGACAATAGCCTGATATTTGTGGCTTATTACCTCAATGAAATGTACCACGAGAGCTCGCTTCTATCGTGCTTTATCCCGCCAGAGGCTTTTCTTCATATTGATGCTAAAGGGTTGGTACATGGATGGTTTCCCGGTTATATGCCACTGCCACCGCGGTGCGAGGGACAAGCGGCTCATCTACGACGGGTATGTTGCCAATGCTTAGGAACTTCTCCGTTTTAGTCCTGCGATTGCGGACAGGGATCGGATCGATGGCGAGAAACAGTACATTGAATTCTGGTGGCTTCTAGAAAGATAACTGGTCGGTAAATTAAAAAGGTAACATACTCCTCTTAGTTGTAAGTTAAGTTAAGTATAGTTAGGGGGGTCTCGTCTAAAGGCCGCATACATTAACATAAGGTGGCGCCTCTGAGAAGAGGCCGATGCTTTATGGCATTGGTTAAATCTTGGTGATGCTTGTGCACGATGTTGACGAATGTGAAGCTCCCGAAATCGCAATTGGAATGGTGACCACCCAGTGTGAGAGGCTACGAGTGTTCACCACCCTGATTATAGATAAGCTAGGTTAGGAGGCTTAGGTCGTTCAAGATATGGTATCTAAATTTTTCTAAACATTGTTTTAGAGATTTAATATTATTGAATAATTGATAGATGAGATTAATAGTAAAATAGTTTTTAAAACCGAAAGCCAAACTTTGAATAAAATTGTTAAGTTTAGAGCGTTCGGTAAGAGCAAGAAGCAAGAAGAGGAAGAAGCAAGTACGAACTGTTGTTGTCAAATAGAATTTATTCATTTTTGTCTAGAATGTAATTTATTAATGAAAAAAACAATAAAAATTAATTTAAAAGTAAAAGTAACCACTGTTAATAAATACTCACGCAATCTTGCCATGCGGGATCCATGCCAAAATATCCTTTGCAAACCCTACTGTTGTCGTAGTTGCCGGACTTGCTTAAACATCATTACTGAAAGTTAGTCGATGTTTGCAAAATATTAGCTCATGCAACTCTCGCTGTAATTTCTCTCCAAGCTCTTACACTTCATTGAACGGAATTCTTTTAACTGTCAGACAGCTGCAATCAAACACCACTCAGAGCTCCTTCGGCACACAGCAGTGTGAGAAAAAGTACACTAGCTGGCTCGGTATCAGATATTCACTAACTCTAGTTTTATGACCAAGACGTTCACAAACCTGCATAAAGTTAATGTACTTATCTTTTAGAACTGGCTCTCTCTGTTTACACGAATCTTAAGGCTATTCCCCTCGAACTGCATACAAAAGCCTTAAGTGTTAGGTTTTAGTTGAATCTTAATGTTGAATCATAGTCACGAGTGGCTGTTCGTAATAAGTTGTTTTCAACCGCTTGCTCTACTACTTTTTGTAAAAATCTGTTTTCGACCGCTTGCTTTTCTGTTGTCCTCTCTGAATACGATCCGACTTGAGCCATTTCATAAAGCTGTCTTCCTATGATATCCACGTTATCAAACTTTACACACATGGCTGACGATAACACTTCTCCAGTTTCACTGTCGATTTTTAAAGGACAAGCGCCGAACATAATTATTTCACATGCTGTTTCTATCATAATTATGTTCTGTGGAGTCGAATTTATTATCATCTTGGCGAAGAATATAGATTCAATAGAATGAGTCAGCGAATGGAACCTCGGGATCGTATTCTGGTGGCTGGATATCTACTTACGGTACAAACACTGTCCAACTGGATTCTTTTAGCAGACTTTATAATTCGTATTCTATGTACCCCTCGGAATCAAGGCACTATTCGCACTCTCACTTGCTTGCGCAATCGAACAGGATTGCCGTCTATTCCGATTACTTTCCTGACATAGAAGCTCACAGAATTGGACACAGTCAGTTGTATAGCTGGTACTTCTCCACACAGATCTCGTATTTATGCCGGTGGACATGTGCACAATGATATGTGCATTCGGGCAGGCCTTGGGCCCGAAGCTGACGAATGGTCTCATACATTACGTTTAAGATTCGCTGGAGATCATCGGCCTTCGATGCATACTGCAAGACGGACAAGGAATTGAACTAGCGTAAAAGCCCACGGCAGGCGTGGTATTTCCTATCGTAGAACTGGTTGAGCCTATTTTGTTTTCTAGTAGTTGTCATCGGTGAGTGACTTGCACAGGTGTGCAAATTTAAATGCTGGCGCAACTTGCTCGTAATAGTTAATTGCTTTCACAAAGCGTTCATGACATCCTTGCCACTTAGTTAAGGAGTCTATCCCCAGGTGTTCCTGATATTGTGCTGTTGTAGCGGCATTTGTACTTGCACCGCTATCTACTGCTGTAACCGGCTGGCTGTGATAGCTTGCGCTACTTGCTCTGATTGCTTCTCTCTGTCCTGCTGCCTTAAATTTTCCAGATAACTCCGAAGCGCCGCTTTTGCAGCAATATATAGCTTTTCTACTTGCATCATTTCAACCTTGACAGCCATAGTGTCATTCTCTATCGCAGATACGAACTCGCAGAATTCGTCGTAAAGGCGCATTCATGTCTATTCCACTTCGCTAGATTGCAACTTTAACCTCCTCCAGATCTGCTGAGGGAAACTTATTCTCCTCCGTATAAGCGGCTTTGCGACGGATCGCGCTCATGCATCAGTATTCAACATTCAACTTTACTTATAAACTTAGCAAATAATACATAACTAACTAACTAGGTCTATGCAATACTTCTGCTGATCGTGTTTTACTTGCTCACTGTACACTTGCAGGCGACCCCCCTGCCACAATTATCAAGGCTTCGGCGATCAATGACGTTGTCTAATAAAAAGCGAAATCACGGTGCCATGGGTGAGAGGAGCTCCCCAGAAATTCGGTCCGGGCCTTACTTTTAAGAGGTAGGGCCACTTCTGGGAGCATCATGGTGGCTGTAGTTTAGACCCAAATCGCGAGAGGGGTTGATTCCACCAAAAATTCACCGAAAATCCTCCCCAAAATATCTTTCTCGGTAGAAGAATGAATGTTCTTTTCTCAAAGCTTTTCATTTGTGACACATTTTATCATTTTTTCCGGACCATCCGTTTACACCGTACGGAAGACTCAAAAATATGATTTGAGTATAAGTGTATGTTTTCAAAGCGGTTCCCTCCATAGATTTTCTTCGTTTTTTGCTGATCGTCGGGCCTGTCAACCGTCAACGTCGTGTCAACCTCTACTTCAACGATGTTTTAGATTTCAGCGTTTCTCATCTGTTAACATTGCTTTTATTCCAATAAATATTTTTTTGTTTGTAGTCATTGTGTTCATGTGTAGGCAAGTGTAGACAGGCACAAAAAAAAACACAACACAATCCTGCTTACAACCTATCGTTAACAGAACCACCCTGTCGCTGCACCCCTTTAGTTTAAGAGTGACAAAATCGACAAATTGTCATTTTAACAAATACACTTTATTTAATCTCTTAATCTTAGCCTTTGGAGAGTAAACAGCTATTCTATTTTAGTCTTCGACGCCAAGAAACTTCTGGAAGGCTAATGATAGCAGTGGAACGAGATAGAAAAGCTAACAACTATACTGGTTTAGAATCGTGAACGGATCCAGCACAGCCGCAGTACATTCCAAGGCGAAGGTTACGTATTTTAACCTTTAAAAGAATTTCGTAATAAAATAAAATAAAATAAAATAAAATAAAATAAAAAAAAGGAAAAACAACTCGATGACACCTAGGGTGAAAACGTCAAATCCAGAACAGCGAGCCTTCCCACTGCTCTTCTTAACTTGATCATCCCATTTGGCAAACGAACGTCAGCAGTCCGAACCACTCCATCAGGGCCAGTGTGAACTCTGTCAATACGCCCCAACTGCCATGATGCCCAGACTTCATTGGGCTCTATTAAGATGACCACTACGCCCACTCCAACCGTTTTTATAGTTCCATACAATTTGGTACGTCTAGTGACTTCTAGAAAGTACTTCATATACCAACTCTTGTGAATTCGGGCATTAATTGTTGTAACCGATGACTATATAGCTTGCTGTTCACATCTTGTTCTAAAAAAATCTCCGGCGCACTTACATCTTTATAGCCTTTACCAAACAACATCGAATTAGGTGTAAGAGGCTTGGGGTCTTCTGGTTCTAGGGGTATATGGGTAAGAGGCCAACGATTGATTTGATATTGTGCCTCTTATAATTCCTCATGTTGAATTACCCCTTTCAAAACGAACTCGGTGCTATTCTTCACTGATTGAATAAGCCTTTCCCAGGTCCCACAGTGAATATTCTGGAATGCCTTCATACATATCTTGCTGCACACTCACTGGGTGCAAGTTCCATTTCTCGGACGTCTTTATCCAAAAGATTCTTTGAACTGACGAGATTCAGACCATTGTTAGTGTATAAAAAACGAGTGACAACGTAATTGATGATAAAACGACGCTGTACGATGGTGTTCTGATTTATCATTGAGGAATTCAATCTGCACTGCCCGAAAAGTAAAGCAGGTGATGATCATCCCGTAGCATTTTAAAGTTTTTCTTCCAAATTTGGCCAGCATATGACCGAAACAATCAACGCCTATATGAGTGAACGACTTCAGATGAAATGCTAGACACGCCTTTGGAATCTATCCTATAAGCGGCATAACTTAATTCACCTTGAGAAGCTTGCATTTGCTGCAACTTGTTTTCACTCGCGCTACTGCTACTCGTATGCTGTTAATTCAGGCTCTTTTTCAGATGACTGAAATGATTGAGGCTGTACCCAGGTTCTTTTCGTGATGGTAGAAGATGAGCACATCAACTAGAAGATGGGTCTTAGGAAGTTTTGCTGGATAACTAGCCGCGCATGACACCCCTGCCTTTTAACCGCGCGAGTTCATTCGGATTGTGCCATCCTTATACATGAAGGGGGAAAAATTATATAAGGAACTGGAAGTGGTTACCTTCTTCCCTGCTCTCAAGGCGAGTACATCAGCAGGAAAGAGATCGGCTTAAATTTTCCAGAATATCAAACTCTTTTGGAGTAACATAAGGCATTTTATCTGTAGGCTTTCTCCGCAGCAAGTTCCGAAACCGTAGTAATTAGGCAAAAACTTTTACCAAAGATGTCCAACTAACCACGGAACATCCAGGATGGCATACGAAACCACAGCCTGCTTGCTGTGAAACAAAAACCTTTGATCATCCAAGTTGTCGATGCTCACAAGTCCAACAGTAGCCCACGAAACAGGCCAGCTTGTTCTCGCCCAACGTAAGAAATGCGGTCCCTTAAACCATCTCGCTTCAACATCACTAACAGAAAGATAATTCCACCTTGCTGCGTCATCAGCAACGTTGTCACCAGTCTTAACTTAAAGCCATTGACGTGGTGCAGAAAATTTCAAAATTACTCCAATTCGCACTGCCAGAAACGATGGAAACTTGAATTTGCTTGAGTTGATCCAAGATAACACTGTTTTGGAATCGGAATCCGTCTTATCCAGACGGATCGTGTGAATCTTCTTGACTGTCACTGCAAATCTCACAATCTTGGAGTTCTAACCTTGGCGCAGAAAGTTTTTTGACTGGTGCAACCTTAGCTTGCCATAACCAGGGCAACTTCCACATGGTCCCCTTCCTTGAAACGAAAATATGCCACTTCCATGCTTTTTCAATAGGCTTGTCTTCGAGTGGTCTGGATTCCATGATAAGTATCGACGATCATCGACGATGATCTGAGGTCTTGTGATATGGGTTCATCCCAGAACCCATATAATTCTTACAGAATTATTCGTCCACGGATGATGTAGAAAGGAACCACACTAAGCGGATAAAAGATCTTCATGATCGTACTCAGCATTTTCGCTTCGAAACAGGAGCATCTAAAAGCGACGACTTGTTTTGAGAGCCATCAATGCATAATTTAAAGGTGAAAAGATCTGTTGTTGGGTGCCAGTACATGCCCAGAATCTTAGAAACGAACGACTCGCAGTTGTTTGGGTCAACACTGACTAACTCAGAGTTCACATGGTTTTCTGAAATCCTTTGAAGTAATTCGTGGCTATTCGACTGGACTCCCACTAATTCGAAGTTCATGGATTTACAAATCTGAATTGCATTTTGAAATACTGTGGCTGCGCTTTCCACCATGTCGTGGCTGTTAAAGTAATCGTCTACACAAGTCCGTTTATTCAACCCATTCACTGCTTCTGGATATTCATCTCTAAACTTTTCCGCATGATAATTCTTGACGAACTGCGAACATGTCGAGGAGCATCTAGGCCCAATCATGTCCACCATTATGTAAACGTTGGGGTTTTTATCATGCTATCCCCATCTCTCCACAGTACCGGTTGACAATGTGTAATCTGTGAAACACTTCTTTGATGTCGACGTTGACCACTATTGCGCGATCACGGAATTAAATAGACCAGCATGCAGCAGAACCAAGTTGTCAGGACGCTTCAGGAGATAAGCGGTGAGCAAAACTCCGCTCACCTTAGCAGCCACATCAGCAATATCACTTTTTCTGCAGCTCTTCCTCTGACGCAATCCTGGCGTATCCTTTCGCAATAAACTCTGTCATGTGGTCGTTCTTCCACTCTAGAGGATGCGGCTTCTTCTTGTAGGACTTTTCTAAGATCTGTAGAATATGAAAAACCATCGGGTAGCTATCCGGAAACTTAACGTTGCCAGAACATAACCAAAGACCAATCTCGTACCCGTTGTCAACACGCCTTAACGTCTGCTCCATTATTGCGACGGTCCTTTTAGACTCATGACTTATAATGTCGCCTTAAGAAGCCATTACTCCAAAACTCTTGGTCGTGAAGTGATGCTTAACAAGCTCGTGTAAATCAACATCCAAGCGCATTGCCTCGTGAAACATCAAATACATGGACGGCTTCGCAACTTGAAGTTCGGTTACTTCTAATGATGGTGCTGAGTTTTCATACACGACCCAGCCCAAAAGCGTCTTAATGGCACAGGGCTCCTCATCATTCCCATGCCGCTGCCCGCGACCCTACAGGAATTTGGCTTGCTCTAGGCCGATGAGGATGTTTGGCTTGGCATATCAGCACCAGATGGACGGAAGATCCTGAACATTACTTCTGTTTAAAATTGTGAAAAGACTGGCCATGTCTGCATCCTGAAAGCTAGATTTTGAAAACTCTCACCTTTATCTACTGCCTTGCGAATGGGTGTTGATTTCTGCTTGGGACAAGCAAGGTTATCCAACAACTCATGATGATCCTTTTTAATTTTGTTGATTATCTTCCATCGGATATCTGGTACTTTGGGAGGTGTGTGTGCCGGCATCTCCTCTCCTGCTGAAGGTAGCGAATGAGACGAACTAGTCTCCGCCAATTTTCGCTTTAAATCTTCTAGCTCCTTCTTAAGAACCGAACGTTCATCATCTTTTTGCAGCACAGCAGCCTGAGCCAATGTCTCTGCCTCTATAAGCAGGTTGACCGAATTATTTACATCATCGTCACATGCGATATATACCGGTGGAATATTAACATTCTCCTGCCTACCATTAGCATCCTTTTGCCGTATATCCGATTCGAGTGTGTCATTATCCGCAGGATGGATGTGTCTTACGTGTCGGGATCAAATTTAGCACATGAATAGTAGCATTGGAATGCATGGAATGCTCACAAGCTGCCATTTGGTCATCATCTGCCCGACGACATTTAGATGCAGTACAGCTATGCTCCTTTTATAGATTATCCACGCGGTGATAGTTTTAAACAAAATTTTTAATTCCAAATTCTTAAATCAATTCAATCAGATTGAATAAAATTTTTGTCGCACGCCTTTGTTTAAAAAACAATTCGACTTTATTCAATCTGTTAACCTTAGGCTTTGGAGAGTATACAGCGATTATTCTGGTCTTCGACGCCAAAAAAACTTCTAGAAAGCTAATGACAGCAACTATATTGGTTTAGAATTGTGAACAGATCCAGCACAGCCGCTATACACTCCAAGGCCACAAGATTACATATTTTAAACTTTAAAACAATTTCTTACTAAAATAAAAAAAGGAAAATCAGCTCGATGACACACCCTTATGTATGTACATGCAATTCCTCTGCGCAATTCCATTGCGACCACTAAAAAATAATTCCTTAAACACTTTCAAATTGCATAGACCACTTACACTCTAGCTAACACATTTATATGAACATACTGGTATATTGCTCTTAACTTCCTTAACATTTACACTATCCGTTCTGAATTAGCATTATAATTGCCGAAACTAAAGTTTTTTTTTTAAGGAATAACTTGTCCGACGCAAACCAAATAGAAATGCTTTCTTTAGTTTGCTTTCCGTTGCTGAATATGTGTGTTGATGGCAGCTGGCTTTTTTTTTTTTTTTTGCGTAAATTTTGTAATGCTTGAACTGGATCGGGAAATTATTCTATATAGATATTCACATATCTATATAGTGTTGCTGAGCATATGTTTGGCTTGTAAACTGATTTCTTAGCTAAATGAATTTAGAGAAACAAATGTTATAATTATATTAATTCAACTTATCCTAATCGTACAACAATGTATTCTGCTGTCGCTTTCTCGCTATCCATATGTACGAGTAGGCCACTATCCATGGTCGATGGCACTTATCCGGCTCGCATGGGCCAAATGTTCAATTCACTAAGAGATGATTCTATCATAGGAGCTGCTCCAAAACAAACTTTTACTCACCTATATACTGATTGGGAAAAGTGGTTAAAAAATCCCAACCGTTTATTTATGCTATCCGACTAAGATTAACAATAATCCTTGTGTATGCATTGCAAGATAGGAAAAAGAGGTTACAAAGAGGAATATAAAAATGAGTATGAATAAAGTAAATAACATGAATAAAATACACTCGTACGCAGATATACGATACGAGATGTGTTATAAGATTGCAGAACAATATTCGTGGGCCCCGTAATCTTGTTTCTGATAACTGACAGAATTCAGTGATACTGCGGAGTTCCCTTTTGTTTGTATATTTTAACACTCTTCTTTGATGGAAAAATTGTTCTGGCTATCCAGAGAACATTGTTAGGCTTTTTACTATATCTGGTATTCGGTCTAGGTCAGCTCGGTTTATATCGTTAGCTAGGTTTATTGGTTGGTCTACATTGTAAAATGTTTGTGCGGGTACAAATGATAGAACTTTTTTCTTTTCAATACAATCTTTTTATTTAGTACAACTATAATTCACAATCCAATCTTTTCTCAACCACTTTTACTTTTCTTTATCTTTTACTTAAACTTTTTAACCACTGTCTTAATTTACACTTCAAATTCAACTGATGAACTGACATGCATATCTTGAGGATTTCGGTGCCATCCAGCATTGCATACAATTTTCCATTTTGCTAGAAAATTCGATTCAACTCTCCGCTCACCAATGTTTGGTGCTTTTGCCATCGAAATCTTCTACTATAGAAACAAAGATGACGCTACTCACATTCAAAGGGATATTGCACTGCTTCCTCCCTAATTTTGCTCGTCCCGAACAATTTCGTCAATCATCGTTTCGTCGAAATGACACATTATATCCAAATGTACCACCTTCAATTTTCCCGATCCACTAGCTGGTAGGCAACGTCATTAATACGGGTTATCATCTTATATAGACCTTCCAAATCTTGTTGCAAATTTAGAGACTTTCCTTTCATAGAGGATTATACATCCACACCATATCTCCTTCGTTGCAGCCGGAAGATTTTGCTTTGATGTCGTACCTAGTCTCCATGCGGTTACTCGCTAGTTTCATCTTTCTCGGGTGTTTTCATGCAATTTTCATCCACGTAGTCCTTCACCTCCTTGGGCTCTGTAGGTGGGAATTCGAATTTTGTTTCACTTGACAATCGAACTGTTTGATCAAATAGGATCTCGGACGGTGTGCGACCTGTTGAAAATATGTTTCGGCCGGCCATGAAGAAGAGGAGGAGAGGAGGAGAAGAGGAGTATTTGTCCCACAGGCAGTTGCTGACAACCGATTGAATCGCTCAACCATTCCATCAGACGGGGAATGTCTTCCTTATTCCCAGATATTGGCACACAACCTGGAAGTCTTTTAATTCAAAGTTTCGCCCTTGATCAGAATGTAGCTCCATTGGGACCCCAAATCTCCTCACCAAGTTGTTGACTATCACTCCTGCTACGGTCTTAGCCTCTTAATTTGGGATAGCAAACATTTCTGGCAACTTACTAAAGTAATCCATGACCACGAGGGTGTATCGGTTGCCATTAAAGGTTTTGTGAAATGGCCCAGGGATGTCGATGGCTATTCGTTCGAATGGCACTACGACATTGTTGTTGCATTCGTCTCTGCGGCTTTACTTTACGTAGACGCACACCTTATACACTATTTGCACAAATTCTCGACATCTTGTTAAGCGCTTAGCCAATAGAAATATTCCTTTACCTTTTCCAACGTCTTGTTTGTTCCAAAATGGCAGCCTGAGATACCGTCATGTATTTGATGGAGTGCTTGGCTGATGATGGACCGTGGCTTGGTTAGCTGCATACGAGATGCTGTTCCATCTGAAATTTCACATTTTCCCTTCAGCAAACAATCTTGCGGTTCAAAGTGATTGCCACTGTGACCGATATGCCTTTAGAGTCTGGGTTCCGTTCGATATTTCCTGCCAGTTTGGTTTTCCCTTGTGTTGCTACCAGGTCAATATAAGTTCGATGTCATTATCTGCCTATCGGGTGGAATGGCTTTCATCTGTACTCAGACCCTCTTTTAGCTCAGTCCTGATCTGATAGTGGCCTGTTCTTTCGCTTCTTTACGGTTGCAGTGTTCACATTCAAATCCGCACGGTGGACGAGAGAGAGCATCAACATTTGAGTTGAGTTTCCCCTTACGGTGTTGCACTTCAATGTCGTAGCCCGGCAACTGGCCTTCAGGGATCTAATGTTGAAGTAGCCATTTCAGAGCTACGTGGTCTATCCGAGGAATGAACTTTTTCTTTCCAGAACTCTCCAGACTACCAGAACTGTCGGCCTTTTTCCGTATACTCTCAAACTCTTCCTCTAGATTTTCGCAATGCTCCTCGAACGCCTTGCCTATTACAATAACGTCATCCAAGTACATTAGGTAGGTTTTCCACGTGAGTCCTTGCAATGTTCGTTTCATTAGTAGCGCGAAGGTGGCCGGAGTGTTGCGCAGTCCAAACGGCATCACTGTAAACTGCCAGAGACCGCTCTTTAAGTCAGAGGTTGAAAATCATTTTGCTCCAGAAAGTTCAAAGTGTCATCGGTTCTCGGAACTGGGTAGTTGTCGTTTTTAGTGACATCGTTGCGATATCGGTAGTCTACACAAAACCTCGTGCTGTTGTCTTTCTTCTTCGAGTGGACCACTGGAGATGCCCACGGATTCTACGATTCTTCAATCTGTCCTTCATGCCAATGGAAGACACCTTGCAGGTTTGCAGATTGGTCGCACATCTCCAGTGTCAATGTGGCGTTGAACAAGTTGCGTACGTCCATATTCTCCGTCTGGTGTAGCAAATATATCACCGTACTCACCGATTAGTTTTTCCGTGAAGATTCGCTGCTCGTGATCTAGATTACAGAGGCTAAGAATTTTGTACTTGATTTTCGTTCCCTGAACTGTTGCGACCAGTGTTGCACATTTGTGCTATCACCTTTTTCGCGTTTACACTGAATGTCTTAGGATTTAGAATCCTTACAGGGACCAAGTTGTTCTTTGAATGGACTAACAAAAGAAAAATCTGGACGAACAGAAGAGCAACCTCGAACAAAAATAACAAAATAACAATCTCGAACAAAAGCTAGACGAACAAAAAAAATCTAGACGACAAAAAGAACAGCCTGCACTGGCTTTAGCAGAAAATGGATGAACGAAAGAATAATCTGGAAGAACTAAAGAACATTCTCCAGCAAAAGTTCGAAGAGATTGATGACAAACTTGAAAAATAGAGATGAATGTTAATGACAAATTTGATAAAATAGAGAAGAATGTTATAAAAATTCGATCAAATGGACAGCAAAGTTGAGCAACTTGCGAAAAAGCTCGACACAGTGTGAAACCCCGAGAATGTTCTCCAAGTGGTCCAAAGAAGAAAAGAGTTGAAGCCAGACCTCATGATCTCACCTCATGACCAGCCCTTATGGTCTACTTATAAGATATAGTTTGAAATGGCAGCCTGTGCGATCGACTGGGACAATGAGGGGAAGTGCTTTGCCTAACAATGGCCTTGCACGGTCCTGCAGCAGACTTTATGCAAGAAATAGACAAGGGAAAGGAACCCTTGCTGAAACTCTTGCCTTCGCTCCGTCGATGGAAGCAGCCAATCAGATTTCCAAAGGAAAACATTTCTACAGGGAAGTAAAATCCGTTGAAAACTCCTGTGTAAGACTTAGTGCCGATTAACGAGATACTCCACGGAATAGAAGAAAAATTCGCTGCTGGAACTGAAATTAAATAGGACATCTTCAAATGCAATGTAAAGAACCGATGCGACGAAAAGGCTGCCCTCAGTGTGGTAACAAGCAAATAGTGGAAACAAGCGGCAGAAACGGCCATCAAGAAGCCGGCCAATCTTCCTGATGTTATCAGTCAGAAAATGCTTAAGCACTTACTTTGGGACAATGTTGGTAGAAGGAATCGACGGTTCCAGGACCATCATTCAAGTCTTGCTAGCGATGCAATGAAAGTCATCTAGTAGAAGTAGTTAGTGGAAAGGAAAAGTGAATTGCGACAATTCCGTTTCCACGACCTCAATCATCAGGAGGGATCCAAATTAAAGCCACAGGGAGGAATACAACAACACAATGTCAAGAATCAATCAATCGATCAATAAATCAATCAATCCAAAATCAAAAAGCTTAGACCGTAGCAGAAGAGATAGTCAAAAACTGAGTGAGCAGATTTGGGATCCCACTGGAGCTACACTCCGATCAAAGGCGAAACTTTGAATCAAAAGTCTCCCAGGAAGTGTGACAATATCTGCGAATATATGATGGAATGGTCGAGGGATTCAATTGAACCTTGAATCTGTCTAAGGTCATCAGCAATTCCTACGGGACTGGGATCGAGTCATACCCCTCATAGGGCACACACCATCCGAGATCTTATTTGATCAAATAGTTCGATTGCTAAATAAAACAAAATTCGGATCCCCACCAACGAGGCCCAAGAAGGTGAACTACTATAATTTAAGTGCGCTCAATGGATTTGGGTGCCCTTAATATGCTTGTATACACCGCGTGCGAAGAAAATCAGGAAGGATGGAAATAGTGGTGCCGATGCACGTTAGTTTTAAATGTTTGAATGTTATAATGACTAGGAAATAAAGAGCTAGTCAAGGAGTTCCGTTAGCGAGTTGTGCAGCTTAGGAACGAATCAAGATATTCTGGGGTACGTCCGAAAGTAGGCTTCAGGGTAAACTGATAAGAAATCATCGCGAGACGGGTTTTACGGTTAAAAGTTTGAAGGGGTTTACTACTACTGGCGATTTCTATGGAGCACTAGTGGTGGAAATAGCGATAAAACAGAATGAGACACGAGACATAACGTCGGTGTTCAAGGGTGTCCATAGTCTGGGTGATATTATTATCACCTATGAGTTTTATCGCACGATTTTCAATCCTATCTAGCAGGTGCAGAAATGTTTTGGGCGCACCAGACCAGATGTGGGTATTGTACTCCAATTTCGGGGAGTTATTGGCTTTTTCGTATTGCCATACGGTTCTTTTTGGATCTTTTTGTCTAACTGTGTGGTGGGAGTACGAGAAATAAGCTGATATAATACAGTGGTCGGTCGAGTCTAGAGGGGAGAGCATATCAAGGGTCTACTTATCAGGGTGAGAAGTTAAACGCAAGTCCAGGGTGTTGGCTGACTATCAACGTCTGGTATTCGTGTAGGCTTATTTACAAGCTGGCTCAAGTTGTTTTCCTCAGCGAAGATCTCGACACACCGTAGCCAGGTAGCTTCACATCAGAGTGATCTGAGAGGTGTGAGCAGTCTGTATTTACAGACGTGGACGTAAGCAGAAAAGTGGTTACTTTTTAGCCCGCAAATTTTGGCTATATCCATTCTAAATTCATGAGTCATTATAAAAAAAATATAAACACAAAAAACACAAACACGAACGATACTATGCACAACTGTGAAGTGAAAATACGGAGTTGGTTTACCGAATCAAATTGTTGTAGGTGTTATGCCCATACAACCATATTAAACAGCAAACCAACAAAATTCATATCCACAACCCGCTATACATCAGTTGGTACTGTTGCGGTTACATTAAAATATTTGTTATTGTATAAATGAATTCAGGTACACGTTATGTAAACGTTGAAATTGTCAAATCAAAGATTATTAACAAATTCGACGTTAACTAGTATGCGACAAATATCAACGAATAAGATGACATGTAATATATACATATATAAGGCATGAACATTTTAAGCAGAAAAAAGAATTGGCTTTATAACGTTTGGCAGAGACAGTTTTTTTTAGTGGTTTTTCTTTAGACAGTAATATATATATATATATAGAAGTTGCGGTCCATACAGTGGTGGCGAACAGTTAAATACACAATGACAATGTTATACAGCAACGGTAGTGACTGAGTATGACCAGGGGCAGGTGGATTGGGATGACGGTACTGTAGATATCACTGCACTCGCGCGTTTTTTTTCCCTGCACAATTGATTTTTTTTTTGTTTTGTTTTTTCCCTTTTTCGTTTGTTCAGTAGCACGCTGTTATTTTTATTTTATTTCTTATTGTTTTTTTTCTGTTGTCACGGTGTTTTTTTTCCTGCGGGGAGCGAGTGCACTTGTGCACTTGATGATGGTCACATCGGCATTTTGACATCAAAGTGAAATCTTCCGGCTTTAACGAAGGAGATCTGGTGTGACTGTAGATATAATCCTCCACGTAAAAAAGTGAAACCACCAAAATTGCAACAGGATTGGGAAGGACCATACAAGGTAATCGATGTTGTCTACCGTATGCAGCGATGGGACCGAAGAAAATTTTAAGTGGTCCGTTTGGATAGAATGTGTCATTTCAACGGAATGACGAATGACTTAGTTTTTCGGGCCGAACAACTTTTGAGAGGGGGCAGTGTGATATCCATTTAAATGTTAGTAGCATCATCTATGTCTCCATAGCAGAATTATGAACCATTGAGTGGAGAGTAGAACCGAACTATCTAGCAAAATGGAAAAATTGTATGCAATGCTGGATGGCACAAAAATGTCATTGGAGTATAAATATCAGCATCCCAAGTAAGTTCATCTGGTTGAACTTTTACTTTTCTGTATCCTGTACTATACTTAATCCTGTATTAATTCACACTTTAAATTCAATTAAACTGAGTTGGGATGCTGATATTTATACTCCAATGACATATTTTAAGATCAATATAAGCCATCCAGTATTCCATACAATACAGTAACTGTATTAAATAAAGAGGTTGTATTGTAGTGAAAAGTTAATAAGTTCTATCATTTGTACACAAATATTTTACAGTATAAATACAGAGGACAAAATTTATTTGGCAACGAATCATTAGATGTATTAGCAACAACAGCAGGAATAAATTTTCAAGCATTTAGAGAGCGCATTTCGTTTTTTGAAAGAAATTTAAAAGAGCGCACTCTGATACCACTGAGCCACATACCACCTTGCTCAAAAAATAACCACAGTGTGGCGCTCCCATTGTTACAATTTATTTGTTAAGTTGGTACATCTGTTGTTGACACTCCTTCTAAATCTTAGCGTCATAGCTTGATATTTGGAAAAGTTACGTAGCCAAGAGTACTCTTTGTGTGTTGGCAATTTTTTACAATTTTAGAAATGGATTTAAATTTGCAACAACGAACTTGTATTAAATTTTGGGTAAAAAAAGGATTTAATGGTACGCGAAGTTTGGAAATGTTATAAAAGTATTTGGGCATCGGTTCTCTAAAGAGAAGGGTCGTTTACCAGTGGCACGAGTGGTTTAAAAGTGGTCGTGAGTCAATCGAAGATGATGAAAGCATTGGCAGACCCTCGACATCGAAAACCGACGAACACATTGAAGAAGTAAAAGAAATGTTGGTCAATAACCACAAATTAACCATCAGAGAGATAGCGGAGGACTTGAACATTGCCTATGGATCCATCTAAGACCCACATTCATCAAAAGGATTATTACTGGAGACGAGGCGTGAGTTTATGAGTACGACACGCAATCCAGACATCATGCAAGTGAAATGCGTCCACCAAATGCGCCGAGACCAAAAAAACTACGTCGTTTTCAGTCAAAAAAAAGAAGGAAATGCTCACGGTTTTCAGGGATTACAACGGTGTAGTGCATCATGAAGTTTTGCCAAAAGGCCAGACAGTAAACTACGAGTATTATTTGGGCGTTATGCAGCCGAGAGAAAGTAATGGAAAAATCGCAGGAAGCACTGATGGACATACCGAAAACCGAATATACAGAATCTTTCGAGGATTAGATCAAGCGCTGGCATAAGTGTGTTGCAGTCGATGGGGTTACTTTAAAGCGGAAAATATAGATTTAGATGAATAAACTTGTATTTTTAATTTTCTGAATAAATTCCGGGAACATGATCAAGGTGGCATTAGAATTAAGAAAAATGTCTATCATATCTTCTGGAACGTCAAGTTTAAAATTGATATGATTAAGAGAATTTGTATCAGCACCATTTTTAATTAGCTTGTGGCATTTCAACTTCAACTCGTCCACATTGTATGGACTGATAAGTTGTACAAGGTTTGAACGATGATAAGTGCAACAATTTAAATTGAGTAATAAAGTGAAGTTCAAAACCCGTTTTTCGTTTGTTAGAATGTTTAGAATTTACCATTTGCCAATTAGTGGGGTTGTCTTCCTGCGAATTCGTAGATGCACAGATAGAATTGGCAGAGGTAGAGGCAGCCGTAGTAGTATATGTACGAGTTGAGGGAACAGCAGCAGTGCTAGCATATGTAGCAACACCAGCATCGACGTCATTGATAATATTGTAGAAGAAATCTACTCAGAGTCAGAAGCAATAGGCACAGCATCGGCAACATTAGACGAGGATTTATTTAATATTAATATTATCAGTAGCTGCGGTAACTCGAGAGGTGCGCGGACTGTATGACTTTCGTTGGCTCGTAGTAGTATTATGTTGCAAATCAAACAGTTTGGTACGAGAGGGTGCGTTGGCCCTACCGGTTGTTTGCAAGCAATCACTTTAGATTTTGCACTTGTGTTTAAAGAAGAACGAGTTACAAATTCTTTTAAATCAATAATTTCTCTATACATTGTGGACCAGACTTCGCCGATATTTAGGGCATTGTAAAGTAACCACTATACAACTCAAGAAATATGAATAGCAAGAGCTAAAAGAGTTTGACAATAGCAAAAGAAAACGCGTCTAATCACTGAAACAGATAGAAATAGACTGAATACTGCCTGCTGTCGTTAAAGTGAAATTTAATCACCCGGCCATTATCCATAAATAACACGCAACATCGAAACTGGAGAACTTTCCATTCTCCTTCTGTGTGTCAATAACAGCCTTCGTTGAAACGACTACATATTCTATATTGTCAAAAATGCTCCGAATGGTCTAGGTTTTTCTCGAGCGAGGTAAGAAATTGTTCATCCCTTCTGATCTAGTGTCAATATATGACATTTATCCGCCTTAAATTGGAGTACAATGTCCACATCTGGTCAGGTTCTCGTAAAATATCTCTGCACCTGCTATATAGGATTCAAAACCATGAGATAAAACGTATAGGTGATGCAAATATTACACAATCAATTAACTGCTTTGAACACCCACTCCAATAAAATTGCAAGTAACATTTTGCTACTTCAAATCTTCATCCGTAAAACTCGTCTCACTACGACTGCCCGCCAGCTTATCCTCAAGCCCACTTTTGGACGTACTCTAAAATATAGTGATTTTTTCTCAAGCTGTACAACTTGCTTATGGAATGCCCTGTCGAGCTCTTTATTTATGCATTTATGTAGCAACGACTTAAGTTGTAATCGGTAGCTCTCCTTGGTTTCAATTGTTTACCAATATTTTAGTGCTAAGTTCCGCGTTGCACTTGTCATAGTGTTATTGTCTGACGCTCTTTCCGATTCACTGATACTGTGGATGAGTGCTTGACCGTCGAAGGGAATAAAGGTCTCTTCCAGATGTAAAGAGAAAATTTCCGCTTACTCCCTATCTCCCTTCGATCATTCGTTATTATTTCTAATTGGTGGCGCGAAGGCCTTAGGTTTTTTACTACCCTTTATTGCTTTCCAAGGCGAATAATTATATTCCTTTTTTGCTGTCAAGCTTTCAAGATACGTGTCTACTGCACGGTTTTTGAAGTTTTTATTGGCCTCTCTCAGCAGGTTACACAAGTTATTCAAATGCTGTGGAGCACGACTTTGTTGCTATTTCCATTATTTTTCCTCTTTCCGTTTCTTTTATCTCGTAGATAGTACTCGTTTAGACCGTAATTTATTGGTTTCTTCCTTTGAGAGGGTGTGTTACTCCACGCGGCATATTGGAACGATTTCAACGAAGTGACCAACCTCGACTTGTATTTCATAGGGTGTCTAAAGTGATACGTTCAATTTTATTTTTTCTTTAATTTCTTTTTTTTTCCCAATTAGTATTTCTGCCAGTTAGTATCGCTGGTTCTTGTTTTTTTAATTAGAGTTTCACTCATTGTCAAAATGGCTGGAGAGTAGTCAACGGGAAGGTCAATTATCTTTTTTAAAATTGTTAGATATTCCTTTCCAAACGAAGAAATCGATAAGATCGGGTATTTTTATGGTATCAATAGAACAGTATGCCAGTATGACGGTCATATGAAAGTCACAATTGTGCTCCATACCAACTTCATAGAGCATTCTGCTTTTCTATGAGAGCCACACATACAGAAGTTGTGTTTTGCAATAAAATCTCCATTTTTTTAAGATCTTTAGTATAGTCGATAGACTCTTTAATGGATAAGATCCGCCTCTTGACTTTTTATATGGACGGTAAAAGTGATAGTCCCTAAGCCCTCATATTTTGCACGTATTTTTCATATTTTCGTATGAGTTTTAAAGATCAAGCAAACTTGAGTATTCCTATCTCGTATGCATATATTTACCAGGTAAGTACTTTGCGCCAGAAGGCTCAACCATTGGAGAATGGAAGTATTTAACGAATATTCTAGCCAAATGGAAACTTGTATGGAACGCTGGATGGTATGTACTCGAAAGAAGTCGTGGGAGTATAAATATCAGCATCCCCAAGATATGAAGTTAGTAATAAATTGGAATCTGAAATGTGAAATACGAGTAGTGATAAAGTAGTTGAAGTACATAGAAGATAAATTGATGTAAAAGTGATTGAACTCCAAATTGTAACTGAATTGAATAAAACGATTGAATACAAAAGTATAAGTTCTGTCATTTGTACCCACACAAACATTTCACAACATTGTAATATCAGTTTAAATGCGAACAGCGTAATCTTTATTTCAAAGCAGAGGATATCTTTATTTGAAAAATAATAACACTAAACTATTGGTGAATAGAGAATGGAAAACACTTTTCCAGCGAAATGGAAATTTATATGGAATGCTGAATGGAACAGAGTATTCTCGAAAGAGGTCAGGGGAGTATAAATATCAGAATCCTCCAAAATATGCAAGTCAGTTCTAAAGTGAAATTTGAAGAGTGAATTACGAGTAGTGATTAAGTGGTTTAAGTAAAAGTTAAAGTAAAGTAAGTGGCTGAGAAAAGTGGTAGGATTGTAAATTGTAACTGTATAAAATAAAGTGTTTGTATTGAAAGGAATAAGTTCTATCATTTGTACTTATACAAACATTTTATATTGGTGTTAGAAGTGTGATAGGACTTATTGTGTAAAGAAAAAAGAAAACTGTGTTTTGCGATTACTTCAAAAAGCTATAATAGGTCGAAAACTATTGCAATTGACCCTTGTGACAAATGGACAACAAAGTTAAGCAACTGGCAGAAGAGTGCGAAAACAGAAACTGCGAGAATGTTCTCTAAGCGATCCAAGTAGACAGGACATCCCTTATTCGATGGCCACCTCATGGTCTACCTCTAAGAAAGACGTTGAAACGGCTACCTCTGGCGAATGCCTGGAACAATGAGGGGAAGTGCTTTGCCCTAACAGTGGCCTTGTATAGTCCTACAGCAAAATTGTTGCATAAAGGTTATGTCGCTTTAGTATAGGCTATCGACAAAAGGTTTGGGGTTTAAAAGGTCCGATTGCAAAGCCGAATGCAGTAATGAGAAAAAACAGTGCAGAAGTTCCAAGCAGACGTCTTCTCGAAGAGAGTTATAAGCTCAAAAACAAAACTTTTTGGTCTAAATTCTTCAGCAATACTGTGAAAAAGCGTGAAAATGTAATTTGTTATGTATTTTTGAATTCGTCCCTGTTTCTTTACTTTTGGGCCCCTGGGTAGTCGCATAACTTATGCGTTTTTTACGCAAATTCTCGATATCTTGCTTTCTTTACCTTCTCCAACGTCTTACTTATTACCAAAAGATCTCCAAGGATTCCAATACTTATTTTAATGAGCACTTTGCTGACTCTGGACCGTGTCACAATTAGCTGCATACGAGATGTTGTTCCATGTGCACATTCCCATTTCCTCTTCAGCAAACCATCTTGCATACATAACGAGCCATATTGTGTCTTCAGAGTGTGGCTCCGTTCCGATATATCCTACCAGCTTGATCTTTCTTCGTGTTCTTTTTAGGCCAATATTTGTGCGATGTCATCATCTGCTTATTAGAAGAAACGGATTTTGTCTGTACTGCAACCCTCTGCAATCCTTCAGCTCCTTTCATTGCCAAGTCGAAGGCAAGTGCTTCAACAAGGGTTCATTTCACAGGTATCGTAATTGCTAACTGTAGCTTCGAATTGGGTAATCCCCTAATGAATGCGCCCTTTGCCATTTCGTTGATTATGACAAATGTGCAAATCTACTGACGTCAGCTTGGAGCTGTTGCAGTGTCTCTCCTCGTAGCTGCATTCGGCATTGAAATTGAACCTTGCAAGCCTCCCGCATGTGGCTTTCCTTAAATTTCGAATTCCTCATCGAATTTTCCCATCGTTCGCTGTAGAATGTTCTTTTATTCGTCGACATTTGTTCAATGCTGTTCTTCTGTTTGCCTAGATTTTTCTTTTGTTCTTTTGGATAGCCATTATTTACCAGCAAGTTGACGCCCCAACACACTAGGGCCATGTAGTAAGAAATGGGTTAGATCGCGTGTATAAAAATTCGCGTTTATCGTGGATGGATATTTACTCATCAGAAATAACAAAATTAAATGGCTTGAGCCATGTATTGTAATTAACGAGCCAGCTGTGAAAGTTCGAGAAGAGTAGGAAAGAATGTTAGTCTTTCAAGGACGAGCTCTGGCGTGGTGTATACAAAACAATGTTTTGCACTTTGAGTAATTGATATGATACTAGATGTGATGAAAAAAATAAAAATGTGCAATCAATATTTGTTTTTGTTTTTCTCTTAAATTTGTTAACAATTTTGAATTTTATTTTTTGTTTTTAAAAACTATGCAAACGTTTCAAAGTTGCAAAAAGCGGGGTTATTTAAATTATTTCCAAAAATTTTTTTATACATTAATATTAGGGCAATATTTACTTAAAAACAATTAAAGCACTCATAATAAATAACTCCATTTGTTACCATAGACGCATAAATCACATATCTGTATCTTGGAACAGATGCATTTCCGACTCTCCCCCTATCCCCCGCGGTAATTTATACGACTTTTTCTCAAATTATGTTATTTTTCATTAAACTACATTTTTAATTATGGTATAAATTTCCTTTTTTAATTTTGAGCAAGACATGATTCGAATTTCTCCAAAACAGATAAAATTTACGCTAATCTAATAAGCATCTCTATATAAGGAATATTTTTTTTAACCCTTAAAAGCCCAGTGTATCTTTAAAAATACAATCAATAAAAAATTATTTCTTTGTTAGTTTTGAATTTATTTACTTATGGCTTACTATTTTTGCTTTATTGACTAAAATGTATCCACTGTAAATAAATAGACCCATAGTTTTTAAATTAAATTACTTATAACAAAATAGTTGAATTTTTTCAATTTAAAGAAAAAAAGTTTATAGTTGCTGTGCTGTGACAGCTAAAATATATCCTGTTGAACGTATATACAGGGTTGTCTTATAACGACTTGACAAGTTTTTTTTTAAATAAAAGGCAAACCATTTGAGATATTTCAAAAACTTTATTATTGGCTTGAAGTACAATTAAAACATTTATGAATGGAACTCGACTTCGTTCATATGGCCACTGCAAGCACGTTTGCAGCGGTCAATTCGTTGGACCCAACTTTCAACGACTCGGCCACACATTTCGGCCAAAACGGCCGCTATTTCGCGTTCAATATTGGCTCTGAGCTCTTCTAACTTCGTCGGCGTGTTGGCATAAGCTAATGACTTAACGCAGCCCCACAGAAAATAGTCAAGCGGCGTTAAATCGCACGAACGAGGCGGCCAATCCACTGGCCCATGTCTTGAGATAACACGCTCACCATACTTACTCTTCAATAAATCGATCGTAGCGTGTGCTGTGTGGCTTGTGGTACCATCGACTACATGTCGTCCAAGTCCATATCTTCCAATTCGGGCCAAAAATAATCGGTGATCATGACGCGATAACGCTGACCATTAACGTGACGATCGTTATCATCGACGAAAAAATATGGCACAATAACGCCGCCGGCATGCAAACCGTACCAAACAGTTATTTTTTGTGGATGAAGTGGTGATTCATGAAGCACATGTGGGTTTTCACCCGACCAAAAACTCTTATTGACGAACCCATTGAGTCAAAAATGATCTTCGTCACTGAAGATGATTTTGCGACTCCGAATATCTGTAGAAAATTTTTACAATTTATAGACCTTGCTCGTTAGTGTACTTTATCATGATGAAAATGTTAAGTTTACTGAATAAATTGACAGTGACAGTGTGATGATTAGTGAAAGAGTGCGTTAGCAAATTAAATTCAAAGTTGTCAAGTCCCTATTGGAAAACCCTATATTAAGAAGTAAAATACAATTATTTTAACCAAATACAATATACTTAGCTCATATAACATAGCGGTAAATGGTTTTATCTTAAAAGATACATTGGGCATTGCGGCCTTTATCATGATTTCAGTTAAATTTTGTTTATTTCTTTATATGTTGTGTATTCAGAGTAGTTGTGTATTGTTACAAAGTGCAAATTAGTTGGTTGTGTTCGTTAATTTTGTGATTTAGTTGCTTTAGTTGTGTATCAGTGCAGGTAAACTAGTTTGAAGATAATTTTTTTATAAGTTTACATAACAGTGCACTGTAATTTTGATGTATAAATTACAATTATTGTACTAAAAATTGTAAATGAATAAAAAATATTGCTCAAGAATAAATATCCACAAAAATTAGTAGTTTTCATATATGTGTTTCTGTTGGGTATACAACGCTCACAAACCCTTACAAATGTTTTACGGTTCATTTCCACAGCTCCATTATATTTTAACTACCGTCTACTTTATTACTTTATCTAATCGTCAAATGTCACCTTTCTTCCTTCTTCTTCTTTTCACTTTTGCAAATAGCAGACGTTTTTTTATTGAAGTCTCCTAAATAAATTACTTTGTATATATAATCCTGAGGAGTCAGGTTTTATTTGAAAGCGAAACTCAACAGTTTCTTTATGTATTGTATCGCTACTGAAAGAAGTAAATTTTGGATTGCGATTTAAACGGAAAATAATTCTATATACGGTTGTTTATGTGCTTGTTCTCTTTTTTTTTTCTTATTCGCAGTTTTTCGTAATAGGTCTTAGATTAAACATGGCTTTCACTAAAATTGACCGTGTGAAGATGACTGACGAAGAGGTCAGTACATTGCTGCATGATTTTAGTTTTGACAGTACTGATGATTTGGATGATGACGTTGATTAACTTTGCGAACGTTTAAGCAAAATTGCAGTGGTAACTGACGATAATAATGAAGAAGTGTAGATGAGATGGCTGCAGTGCGTAGTTTGTCGGAGGATGGTGATGCCGATGATTTCGATCTTAGCGTATCCAAATGTGGGTGTGTAAAAACAAGCAAATCTCCGATTACAAATTCATTAATTTATTCATTATAAAAGTAACTTATAATCTAATACAAAAAAAAAAAAGAACCTATTCGGTCGAGCGTTGAAATCAGAAGACAGAAAGGAAAGAATGCCACATGCGTAGTTTTGACAGCTAGCCCCACTTATACGTCAATCAGAATTTTTCTTCCGTTCAAGGAGATACACCATAGGTAGTTTCGTTAGTATGATAAACAATGACAATGCAGATCCAAGTCATTTCATACCGGATCCAGTTCCTTCACTATCATCGATTACATCCGTAAGCAGTTCTTGGAATCCATTTCTCTCACAATTTTCTCAAACAAAAATTAACTCGAAGTCCTTGTTTTTTTCTTCTTTTTACCAATAACCAAGTAAAGAAAAATAGTGCGCAAACAGTTCGCTAGTCATTTCTGTACTTTTCTCATTTCGAATAAATGAAGTGCTGTATTCTTAGACAATGCATACCTATGTACTTTTATGTAAGTGATGGCGAACGAGAAAATGAAATGATAGTGGAAAATAATTCCAATTCTTACAGCGATTTAAAAGTTTACCAATGCAATGAGTATTGTTCCACGAGGTTAATTTTGCTTATAATGAATTTTTACTTTTTTACTTCTTGATATCAGATAAGAATTTCGATTTGTAATACCAACTTTTAAAAGTGCCAATATCAATAGCGTATTTGTTTTTTTGTTTGTTTTGTTCTTGGAATAAGTAGTATTGCATTTGAATTTTTCTTTTCTATTATTATTTCCTGGTTATTTAGTGTTGAACTTTCTTTCTCTACTTAATTTTTCGTTAAGTGAGCTTCAGCTCTTTGATCCTAACGATTTGGATAAGATCTTTTCCGAAGAGCTATAATAATACGGCAAACAGCAAAATATCACCATAGAAGAGGACAAGACACCAGAATAGTGTTTGATGATGGAGCACAGATCAGATAAGCAACCATGAAGGCAATAAAACTAGCTAAGCCCTTCCTTTGCTTAGGATATTTAGGGAATGATGTGAATATCTCATATATAACGAAGACTACGATGTTTGTGTGCATGATGTGATTAAATCATCTGGGGAAAACAGGGTCTAGAGCATTGGAGAATGCAAGTTCACGGTCGATGACATACAGTGTCCAAAAAGTGATACAAACATTTAAGGCGACTAGGAATGCTAATACACGCAATAGGTAATCTTATACCTTCCTGATAATCGGTACCTTCCTCGGAGCTATTTATTCTAATGAAATCATTGCCTAGACTAATAATAATGTACGCAGCTTGAACTATCGGATCGAGGAATGTAAATAAGCGAAATTCTTCGCCGAAATGAATGAAACTTTTTATCTTATTAAAAAAAAAAAACAAATAAACAAAATATAATCTCTTTATATACTCCTTCAAAATATATTCATAGCACACATTTGAAGAAAATTAAAAAAAAAGAATCGGTCCAGAATTACCTGTGTTATTCAAGGAATAATTTTAAAACCGTCAATGCAGTACTAACTACGATTTGGTTAACACAGAGTCTCACATCTCATCAATCAAACTTTAATGCGTAAAAGGTTTCCTAGATATGAAATATCAAAAATCGTTGGAAAATACTACAAGTTCTGTACATCAGGAAGTTCATAGCGTGACCCATCGATCGCACCCATTTCGGCTAGTTTGACCTGTTTTTGACCATTTCAAAAAGTGGGCGATTCTCATTGTTTTGCTTTGTTTTCCCGATTTAAATTTGGCGCCTTATTTCGTGGAATGTATGAAGCGGAACAAGGTCTATTGTTAAGCAATTTTGTCGTTTTATTCACAGCTTTTTTATTTAGTCGCACCAACCAGCGAACAAAACAAATGGAAACAAGAATACTGAGATTAAATTCCATATTTGTGGAATGCGACTGCAATTTGACAATCCACAAAGAGCATTTGCTTGTTCGCGGAGGAATAAACAAAACTTATTGAATTTGAGAGAATTATAGAGAAAATCATTCTATAAAGTACCATATGTAGAGTTGGTTGGCAAAGTTTTGTTGATTGTCCTATTACTTGTTCACAATGCAATAATTTATTCGAAGATGTATATATGTATACATGTATATTATATGCATATTTCATATATACATACACATTACAATATATATATAAACATATTACAGTTAATACCAATTCTATATCTTTATTATTTTTATTTATATATTATAAAAAAATCCCTTTTACAACTATAAAATATGTTTTTACATAAAATTTCTTAACTGTATCACATTTGATTTCTTTACAATTTCTCTGCATAAAGGACATTCATCACGTTCATCTAACCACTCTAATATACAACGCCAACAAAAAAGGTGACCACAAGGCGTTAGACTTGTATAAATCCTCGGTTCTAAGCACAATATACATTGTGGTGACTCAGTGCTATACCCCACTAAGGAAGTTGGTTTAAAATTCTTCCTTTCATGTGCACTAAGGGCGGTTCTTTTCCTATTTTCCTTAATTGTGTCAAATAAATTTACTGAAAGTGTTATGGCTAATTGAAATAAAGTTATCCACCCAAGTATTCTATAGCCATATAACGAGTGATCAGGTTGCATCCAGTGCCTTATTAAAGTATAATTTATTCCGGTTACTCTTTTTGAAATCTGATACTTATTTGAATAAAGATAAAATATAGTCTTATGTAAAGCCTTTATATAAGATGTGGAATGTTTCATGTAATGAAGTAGGCTTTTTATTTTTTGCTTAGCTTCCGGAACCACCTTTTCGTTATTATTTATCTCTTTCTCCAGTTTTTGAATAATCTTCGTATATAAAGCTTCGCCTCCAAATTCAAGTATTATTGCTGAGAGCTGTAGCTAAAAAATTGTTGGATTATATTAAGAGTAATTAGAATTCGGCTTTTCTCTTACCAATTTTGATGGGACGGACTTGTAATTTGAATCAATTTGAATAATTCCAGTATACTCTTCACCAAGGGTTTGCAAGTCACTCGCGCATGCAAAACCGTGATAAATTATTTCAGCAAACAATTTACAAATGTTATTGTATTTAATCCAATTACGTGGTCCAGTCATGCGAAGTATATCCGATAAGTCTTCAGTTAACTCATTAGTGTATGTTAAATCTTTTTGAACTGTTCGAATCGTTTCAGGTTGCCTTGCTTTTGCATGAATGAAATGCATCTTGACGGGATAATTGGATTTTAAGCCAAGATTTAATTTACTTCTGAATTACTTGGCTTTGTTTTATTAATATAATTTGGGAGCAAATAATCTTACATTATTAATCTTACATATTAATCTATGTCAAATTTTGTTAATTGTCAACTAAATGTGAGTCGATAATACAGTGCGTATGCGGTAAACCAAGACAATCGGTCTGTTCATGTGCCGCGCAAATCTATGCTAAAGAATAAAAAATCAAATCGGTAAACCATAGTTTTCAACTTTCGTAGCTTTTTCGTAGAATGAGGGCGAAATGAGAAAGCAATTTATGTTCCCTTTTTTGTATCGTATAAAGGATTCTTTGGGATAATTTATGAACACTTTAAAAGTATTTATTTTTTCCTGTGCTCGTAGGTTGAGGGTATTTTTATATCTTTAGTTCTGTATGGAAAATATAAGTCAATCAAATTAGAAGCTAGAGTGCAGCAATTTTTATTTTTAAATTTTAATAAAATTATTGCGACAAGTTGACCGCAACCGCAGACATTTCTGTCAACTACTCTGGCAAGTGAAAGAAACTGCCTTTTTTGCCAAGTTCTTACAAAACTTTATTCAATAGATATGTATATATTAAATTACACAAAATTAAATTCACTTAGACAGTAACTTAATTAATCTCTTTTTTTGGCTCAACTTAATTAAATTCCTAGTTATCTCAAATTGGAGTCCAAGTAGATCCTAACCTAACCAGCTGGAATCAGCGAGAAAATCGATCTGTCAATCTGTCAATGACCTATCAGTCATTAGGTGATGCCACTTCTTTATGGTGCGTTACTTTGGCCAACACTCCCCTGCGGTTGTTTCACCGGAGGACTGATATCTTCTGAGCCCTGGACGTCAAGGACCGCCAGCTTAACTACAGGTCGTTCGTATACCCCGCTCTGCGTCTGTACATAGGCACTACGAACTTGCCCATCCTGTGATGGCCTTTGAGCCAGCAGTTTTTTAGGATTATTTGGGTCTACGATTAGTACAATGTCGCCAACTTGCAAGGGTTTCACTGGTGTAAACCATTTTGAGCGCCTGGTAAGGTGGGTAAGTATTCTGCCACTCAACGTTTCCAGAAGCAGCCTGCAAACTGCTGTGAGATAATCCAATTGTTTCGGACCACTTTAACGTCGTCATTGAATTCCACTAGAGGCTTAAGTCCACTAACCGAACCAAGCAAAAAATGGTTGGGCGTGAGCGCCTCTGGGATTTCCGCGTCTATAGCATGTACGTCAAGGGCCACGCGTCTAGGATTCTTTCCGTTTCATAAGTATACTTCGCAGTAGCTCGTAGTTTGGATTTCGAGTCGGTGTGGTAGCGTAAAGAACAGTTTTTATTGAGCGCACTAATCGCTCCCAACTGCCAATTGTTTCGGACCACTCTAACGTCGTCGTTGAATTCCACTAGAGGTTTAAGTCCACTAACCGTACCCAGCAAAAAATGTTTGGGCATGAGGGCCTCTGGTATCGTAAAGAACAATTTTTATTGAGCGCACTAATCGCTTCCAACTGCCGCCCATGTGTGGAGAGTCGTGTGGTATGAACCTCCACTTAGTGATTTTGGCTCCCTCCCTGCACCGTGCAAGTTTGTTCCATTGTCGCTATGGAACTCGATGGGAGTGCCTCTCTTGCCTTAAAATTACGAAGACACAAGATGCACGAGTCGGTTTTGAAGGTATGTGCAACTTCTATGTGAACGGCTCTCGTGGTGAGACATGTAAAGAGAATCCCCCAGCGTTTTTCCTTTCTTTGACCAACAATGACGGTCATCGGGCCTAAATATCATAGACGTATGAAAACGGTCGGCTGAACGGGGCAAGTCGTACAGGTGGAAGTTGAGACATGATTGGTGAACGAGGTTGAGCACGGGCATTCTTACATCTTTGACAGAATCTTTTGTCCACTCTGAGGTCGGACCGCATTTGAGCAATATAGAATTTTTGGCGTATAGCGTTCATATTTTTGGTGCTTGTAACGCTGATGGAAAGCTTTGATTAGTAAAGTTATTAACTATTAAAAATTAAAAATGGTATTTAATATCCGAATATGTTCCCGCTCGGTAGGCGATTTTCGTCAGCAAGTGTACTTAATTATGCACCTTACTGCACCCAATTGCAATTGGAGTATGTTGTACTTCTTTTGACACCAGGGGGTGTGTGTTGTGTGAGTATGAGTGTGCTGAATATCTATATACATGTAAATGAGAAAAATATTGTAAGTTAATAGTATGAAACATTACATCTAGGTGACAAGGATAGAGACATGACAGTGCGGGCAACAAAGGGAGATAAAATGTTTGTAAATTGTTTTGTTTTGCAAAAGTGCAATAGTTTGTTTTGATCGTTAACGTTGACTAAAACTTGGTCAGTTCGCGTCGTGTTGTTCAGTGGTGTTTTATTTTTACCTTTTTTTTAGTTTAAGTGGTGTTAAATAATTAATGTTTAGAGTTTTTTATTATTATTATTATTATTATTATTATTATTATTAAGGGAACGATACAAATTAATTTGTAGGGTCCGGGACTTTACGCCGGGGTACTATGCCCATGTGGCGCGTTTTGTCAACAGCACGCGGAGTACTGAGTTCCCATGTGGTCCTCCACCTCGTACTTACCGCACCCAACACTGCTTGATTTCGGTGATCTTGTAGGAACCGAAGCTTTCAGTGTGGCGAGCCCGTTGACAAGATAGATAATGGTAAATAGAAAGAAAAAATTCATTAAAATTATTTTCCGGAAAAATTCGGTATAATTTGTGATTTACTTTCGTTTATTTTTGTACGATAACTGTTTTTCGCGTACTCATTTCATGGTTGTGCTGTGCGACGAAATTATCGCGAACGGTTTAGTTTTTAATCATGGCCGACACACCAGGGGGTGTGTGTTGTGTGACTATGAGTGTGCTGAATATCTATATACATGTAAATGAGAAAAATATTGTAAGTTAATAGTATGAAACATTACATCTAGGTGACAAGGATAGAGACATAACAGTGCGGGCAACAAAGGGAGATAAAATGTTTGTAAATTGTTTTGTTTTGCAAAAGTGCAATAGTTTGTTTTGATCGTTAACGTTGACTAAAACTTACTTACCGCGCCCAACACTGCTTGATTTCGGTGATCTTGTAGGAACCGAAGCTTTCAGTGTGGCGAGCCCGTTGACAAGATAGATAATGGTAAATAGAAAGAAAAAATTCATTAAAATTATTTTCCGGAAAAATTCGGTATAATTTGTGATTTACTTTCGTTTATTTTTGTACGATAACTGTTTTTCGCGTACTCATTTCATGGTTGTGCTGTGCGACGAAATTATCGCGAACGGTTTAGTTTTTAATCATGGCCGACACACCAGGGGGTGTGTGTTGTGTGAGTATGAGTGTGCTGAATATCTATATACATGTAAATGAGAAAAATATTGTAAGTTAATAGTATGAAACATTACATCTAGGTGACAAGGATAGAGACATAACAGTGCGGGCAACAAAGGGAGATAAAATGTTTGTAAATTGTTTTGTTTTGCAAAAGTGCAATAGTTTGTTTTGATCGTTAACGTTGACTAAAACTTACTTACCGCGCCCAACACTGCTTGATTTCGGTGATCTTGTAGGAACCGAAGCTTTCAGTGTGGCGAGCCCGTTGACAAGATAGATAATGGTAAATAGAAAGAAAAAATTCATTAAAATTATTTTCCGGAAAAGTTCGGTATAATTAGTGATTTACTTTCGTACGATAACTGTTTTTCGCGTACTCATTTCATGGATGTGCTGTGCGACGAAATTATCGCGAACGGTTTAGTTTTTAATCATGGCCGAATTGTATGTTTAGGTGTGTGCATTGTGTGAAACCATCCCCTATGGAATTTTTGTTGCAATTTGCAAATGTAAACAATTCCATTTAAAGATTATGTTAAATTAATTTGAGATTCTAAAATTATTATTAATTATTGTATTTATCCTGTGATCTTTAAATATTAGAAGTATTGATACCTATTGGTAGGTTTAAGTACGTGTTGTGATGTTTCAGTGGATAACGTTGATCGTGTTACAGAAAGTTCGAATGCCGTCGATAAGTTGTTTTGAGTTTTTATTTGAATTTATTTATGGTTTTTTGTGTTTTGTGTTTTGTCGTTTAAAAGTCTTATTTTTCGTTGCGATGCTTGCATGACAAATAGAAAGCTTTTCCCAAGTGACCGCTTAAATTCTCCGGTTTCGGTTTTTAACGTAGCCGTTCAAGCAAGTCCGTCTTTTCCGGGATGTGTGTCGTTGATCCGTCCGAGTCCGAGTAGTCTCTTATCGTTGATGAGAACTACTCGTAAGTCTCCGCGTCCTTGTTCCGGCATCCGTCTTGCCCACTTAGTGCGCTGTTTCATCTTGAACATGTGTCCTGCGCTCCACTTGCGCACGAAGTTGTTGGTCAAAAATTGAACTCGTTTCCATCGCTCAAGGGAACTTACCTTCTCCACGGCAGTGTCTTTTTGAATAATTTTTGGGTATTATTTCGCTAATTGCATATACCTTTAGTGAACTTCTGTCTCTTTTTCTAGCTTGTGCCCGGCGGTTTCGTACAAATCGTTTGCAGTACGCAATACTGCGATAAAGCTTCGTAGCTTTGAAGATTGACTTATTGAATACCGTATGGTGAGGAATAAAGAAATGGTGTGGTGCATACAGTACGGTATTCTTTTCGTCAACTTCTGGCATCTAACGAAGCTCCTTGCATTCTTTAAAACAACATTTCCAGGTTTATCGAATTGTGGATCAGCTAACTTTAAACCCTGGATGTGTTCCCAGTTTTGAAGAGCTTATTTCTTGGATTTTAAAAGAGCAGTCAGGGACTTGAACACATAGGCTGTGGTATTTGTCTCAAAAGGTGTTACCAGTGACCCAAAGGTAAGACTTACATACCGCTGACATGAACTACTGCTAACTTTTCCAAATCCAGATACTTTAATGAGAGTTCGCCGTTGATGAAGCCCTAACAATTATACAGCTGACTCAGTAATAAAAATTTCTTCAGTGCCAGGATCAACTAACGCCCTAAGATGAAGATAGATTCCACTTGTAAACCGGACTAGAACCACTGCTGTTGCCAAAAGAACACCTGGCTGATGAAGTTCAGAAGAGACAATTTAAAGTGGGTTGATTATTATTTTTGTATAAAATGTTTGTGTACCTATAGTTGTATTTGTATAATTAATAATAGGTTTGGAGTAGATATTATTAATATGCAGTAGAGAATGGTGTTTCTGCTTGCAAGAATAGCAGCGTACACAGCTTCGACATTGGTTTGTTTTGTGACTGTATGCCAAAAAGTTCCACCAAACCTCGATTTTGTCCACTGCCTTAGATCGTTCGTAGATTTCCAAGTCAATGAACTTTTGGCAAATCCTAAGAGAATGTTGACCTTTACCACATACCTGGCATGCAAACTGTTTCTTACCAACGTGTAACACCGTTTTCTTCTCTACAGTAACAGCTTGGAAAGGAATGGAAAAGAACCGCTGTCCACTCGTTCCAGCTACTGTTTCGAAGGTCCGAAAACGCGTTTCCAGAAACTCTGTAAATTGTGTGAGTGTGGGCGACTCCTTCGAACTACCTAACTTTTCCTCCCACAAACGCTGAGTTAAACCAGGTAATTTTTGAACCAATATATAAATTAATATATCATCCCAAGAACTAACCGGCAAACCTAAATTTTCCAGGGCATAGAAACATTCCTGGGACGTGTCCAATAGAGACTTAATGCTACTTGCAGTCTCCTTTGTCAACTGCTGCTGGTCAAAAAAGAATTAGAAGTGAGCATTTACCAACACTCGCTTGTGGTCGTATTTGGCGACAAGCAGTTTCCATGCTTTGTCATAATTGCCAGAATGCAACCCTAAATGCTGCAACAAACGAGCAGCTTCACCTGTAAGAGATGATTTTAAATAATGAAATTTTTGAATTTCACCCAGCTTTCTATTTGTGTGGACTTAAGATAGTAATACGTCATGGAAAGCACGCCATTTTGTGTAAGAGCCCTCGAATTGTGAAATTTGAATTTGGGGTAATGAAAGCTCATTACACGAAGCACCTGCGGATTCACTTTCCATAGTCTTTTTTTTTCTTAGATGCTGACTTGGCATTGTCGATAGCATCGACCAGTTCACCACGGTAAGTGCAAAAAGTTTCTTGAAATCTATCAAATATGGCATCACAGTCTTCTTCTACTTCGCTTCGTCGAATCTTCGCTTGAAGACTAAGCGCATTCTTGAAGTTTGCTTTTAGTATAAGAAGAAGTCTTTTTGAAGTTAGAGTGGTCACGAAAAATCTGCTCCAGATTACCTTTTTGACCTGCACCCGATGACAATTTCGACTTTTCAAGTCGAATTGAATATTAATTATTCAATATGTGTGGGTATCAAGTATATTAGTATTGTATTCAATTAAATACAATTTTCTTTTAATATTAATTTAATTTTTTATTACAGCAACTTACGACCTTTGGTCAGCTTTGTCCAGCTGGTGACAGTTGGGGTTAAAGTTGAAAATGATGAATTTTAACACTGCGTGGGAAATGCGGTTTATGCACATTCACGAAAAAGTCTTTAAAGGGAGAAAAACAAGGGACAAGACAAGGTCTCAATAAAACACATCTTTTCTTCTTGATATTACAGCAAAGAGAGTTAATTTATTGTGTCGATAATTATACCCATTTTTAGCTTTACACTACATTATAATACATTTTTATAATAATCATAGGCTTAAACTTAGTTGTCAGTAAAGTTATTTATTATTCAAAATTAAAAATGGTATTCACTATCAGAACAATAAGTAAACTCAAATCTTCGCTAACTCCTTTTGCGAAACGGATCCTTCCATTGATTCTAATTAGTCCATTTTCATCCAGGAAGGGACACAGACTAAAGAGTGTACGCGTCTTCTCGACCTGCCGATCCGCTTCTCGATCCGCCACCTCGTCCGCATATACACTTTTTTGTGCCTCTCTTACTAGGGCATTTTCAGCCACCTGAATTTCCTTGTGTGCCAATTTGCCACTAAGTTTGAGTTCCTTTGTCCTTTTAGTGCACGAACCGGAAGACGTACGCTGTGCTTCTAAGCAACTTTGTCTTTCTGGTAATCTCATTTAATTGGAACATTTGCTCGTGACCTGATATGCGAACTCCAACAAAGTTCGTTCTAAGCCCCCCTTAGTCTACGATGCTCTCCTGAGGCCAATCTTCCGGAGGAGATTTCAAGAATTCGGGTCCGTTGAACCATCGGCTTGTAAATTTAAATTCGGGATGTCTGCCATTTTGTGGCGTCGTCAGTCAGATGGTAGGAATCCATCGCCAGTCCGTGATTTCAGTAAGCTCCAGTATTTCGCTAACTCGGAAAGCTACGTCGTACGTCGATGGTCGGATCGCAGCCAACAAAAAACTGTTTTTGAATCCGACCAAAAATACTGTTGATATCGTGCGACTTTGTGATGCTTTTAGCCAACTTCGTTCCGAGAAGGGCCGCTTGCAGCGAGGAACTGATTGTGATGGTGTCCGCGATGATTTGCTATACATATCGGCTGAAAAGTTAGATAGACACATACTCTTACCTGTACATTTCTTTCATGAATATGATGCATTTTGGATAAAGCTGTCTACACCGTTACGGCTGAAGTGATTCCATGCAATACATTGATAGCACTGGACCATATTCCCCGCTGATTGTATTCTTCATTTTGCAGTTTGGGATTCCTTGCCGGTGATCGCAAAGTTTTTTTCGATACACTGAAGGCTTGCTGAATCATTGGCTTTTTCGGTGGCATCCTTATGGTAGTTTAGCTGACACCGGATTGGTCAATGGTATGATTGTGGAATAATCCGCTGGTTATTTCCGCTTACAATGCAAGCGGCATAAGTTTTGTGAATTAGTGCGGCAAGTTGACCGCAACCGGAGACGTTTCTGTCAACTACCCTGGAAAGTGGAATAAACTGCCATTTTTCCCAAGTTTGTTACAAAACCTTTATTCAGTAGATGTATATATATTAAATTACAAAATTAAATTCACTTAGACAGTAACTTACTTAGCCTTTTTTTTTTGGTTCAACTTAATTAAATTCCTAAATCATTGGGGTCCATGTAGATCCTTACCTAACCAGCAGAAATCAGCGAGGAAATCGATCTGTCAGTTAGCAACTCCACATATCATTAGGTGAAGCTACTTTTTACTTTATAGTGCGTTAGCACTTGCGCCAACAAAAATGTATGCAATGGAACTGCTTAATATGTTTATTATTATGATACTTTTTATGGTTTTATACCAAGAATACTTAAATCTATCTCTTCTGAATATGAAAAACATTTCATCATTTCATTTCATTTGATAAATTATCCTTGTAGTTTTTATTTAAAAATGACGTTTTTCGGAGCGCAAATGGAAACGTTTTTTCGCTATTTGTTCTTCAGACATTCTCTCAATACGCGTTTTCAACTTTATTACTTCCTTTTTTTTCTAATATTTTTTTTTTTTTTTTGTGTTGCCAATTGTCGCAAACGACGTTCTTTAGGTGTTAAATCTAACTTTTTTCGACCTATGATCAAATAATCGGTTTGTGCTAATGACACTATATATTAAAAAGAAAAATCTGACTTAATAAAAGAAGCAAATGCAAATAAATTATTATAAACTTGAATATTTTCTCTAAAGTGTTTATTTTCCTTAAAAAGCCAGACGCGATAAAAAAAAACTTTTATATATATATTGAACTATTTATTGATAAGAACATAGAAAACTTACCAAGAACGACAATTAATATTCCTCTTAAATTCTAAGTTTTGCTATGTATTTTGTTTTGACAAGTACGCTGTCAACTGTTTGGCTGAGTGTATGAATTTTACAAAAGATGTGTCTGTTTCAATAACTTCACAATTGCGAGGGGGTTTTGAGGAGTTTTGCTAAGAGATTTTAAAAACTAGAAAATGTATGCGAAAACTTCTGTTTTCAATTGAGATTATGAGAGCCTCCGACATAAACTCGGTGAAAAGCACTCATCGGAAAAGATGACGCTGTTTCATATCTCTTGAATCCAAATAACTTGCTCTTGACACCAGAAAAGGACTTTTCGGCTGACTCGCAACCAAAAATGTAGATCCTGTAGCGGTTTAATATATAACAGTTAACATTTTCTATATATCCCTCGTTGCAAATCATGGCTAATATAGGATGTGGTTTAAATCAGTTCCGACGGCTTTGAACTACTTAAAATCCATCTTCAACCGACGTTAATTTTTTTGGCTTTCATGTTTTTGTGTTGTGATCAACGGTATTAGCGCTTACTTCAAATCTACATGTAAATTACACTAACAACTTAAGCTACACGGGCTAACTTATTTAGGGACATTTATCGGAGTTAACGCGGATTCTTCTAAAACTATTTTTCCATGATAGCGATGATTTGTATGACAACGCCAAAACCATGTTACACTTTTTAAAAAAATTAAACCCCAGTGCTGTCAAATCATCTCAATGTTAATAGTTTTAGCGCTGATACCATTGCCAAAAAACATACCTAATGTCAATTCGTCTCACATTTTAAGATCGTCGTCTTCTGTTTTACGCATTCATTGTGAACGTTACATATAAATTACTGTCATTGTGGCAAATTTATACCTACCATGCGATGCGCAGGCATAGATTTTTTTTTTTGTTTTTTTACGATGTGGATACAAAATAAGATAGCAAGCTTTCTAATTTTCGGCCTTTTTGAAAGCGACTTTCCACTGATTGGCTCAAATCGTAAACTTATCTGTTAGTGAATACATCACGCCAATGCATAGTCGATGCCAACCATTAAAAATTATGGTAATTTCTTGCAGATAACTTGTTTGCAAAAGTGTGCGTTGTTTTTGTTTTTAATGCGATTGGGGACAGAATACATAATTGAAAGACGATTTGTTGAGTTTGCAAACTATGTTACTTCATTTATGGTAAGGGCTATTTTTTCCATGGTGCAGTGGTGCACTTTTATTCTTTATTCTTCGGTTTATTATTCTTTTGTGTCTTCGCAATCAGAGAAAGAATTTGCAAAAATTGTCCGCCCGTTGTTAATGTCAGATTAAGTCAAATTGCTCCCACAGGCACAGGCAGTAGAAGGATTCATCCTTACGTCTTGAGATATTTAAGGTCAAAGGTCACATAAATCAGTTTTTCGCAAATATCTAGCTTTCTATGCGTTCAATGGTATTTGCGCCTATTATAAAAGTTGTAAAGCATAAAATTCCCTACATATTTTTTTTATATGAATAATCATTTTCGAGATAGAGCGCGGAGAGCGTGCAGCGCTCAGTCATATACGGCCTTTTGCAAGATCAATCGTGAATCCCAGTCAATAGTACGTTGTATAGAGTTTATTATTCAGTAAGAATTTATAAATATGAACAAAATTTTTTATTTATGGATTATTACATTATATTAATTAATATTATTCTTAAATAAAATATATATTGTACATATATTCATTGTCTTCTTTAAAATAAAAGAAATAATATAATAAAGTTTGTTCGTTTCATAATACTTGCTTTTTTCATGTAATTGAAAAGTAAAGAAGTGATTTACTTCATTTACTGAATTTGACAAATTCCGTATATCGAAAATGATCGATATTGCCCTCAGATTTTGGAACATTAAGTATGCCAAAAAAAAATACGAGCTCCATTTTTTAACAATGTTTGTACAGGACGGTTTTCTTGTTTAAATACTTGAACCAGTTGATCGAAATCGAGAAGTTTCTCCAATATTTTAACAACAGTTTTTTTGTATTATTTGTATTTTAACATTGCTTTTACTAACTTTTCAAAGAAAATTTCTTCTTGATTGAGTACATTCAATTAAATTGACGAGCAAATCAATATCTCCTCCTATGATGACAGCAGTTCTTTGATGATCTGATTCTTCAGCTTGAACCAGTTGATCCAAATCGAGAAGTTTCTCCAATATTTTAGCAACAGTTTTTTTGTATTATTTGTATTTTAACATTGCTTTTACCAACTCTTTAAAGAAAATTTAGCATCATCTCTGGTTTGTTTTGTAATGATTTTAACAGTTTTTAACTTCTCAACAAGAATGTCAATTGGTTTTTTATTATTAGATCCGTTTGACAAAAATTTCTCTAATTGGTACAATCATTGTTTCGTCAAAACCAACTTCATACGATTATGAAAGAGCAACACTTCCTAGTTGGTCCATTGCCTTAGTATTTTTCCGAATCCACGTATCCGTCAAATACAACAACTATTCTTTAGCCAAAGTGTGTTTGCAAATATTTCATATATTTATGTAAAACAACGGTGAAAGTATCGTCTTTGCTCTCACTAAGTTCAGGACAAAAAAAAAAAAAGCTTGAGGAAACGTGAAAGGCACCCTCACAAAGTGTTTCGAAATGGCATGTCCACCTAGTAAGCAATTCTGCACATCGCCCGCTCCTTGGTGGAATAGATCCCTTAAGACTAATTTGGAGGAATATTGGAATCTTTACAGAAAAAAAATTTTAAGAAGCTTATTAGGACTTCGAAGAGCGCCTCTTATAAATCTTTTTGAGAAAAGATCGAAACTATCGGTGAAACCAGTAGACTGGTCAAAGCCCTTAAAAGGAGAAGATCAACCAGGCTGGAACCACTCAGAAAATCTGACTGCACCTATACCGAGTCGAAAGCAGAGAGTCTCTTTCTGATGCTCCAGTCTTAATTCCCAGGTAATCTGATCGAAACCAGTTCAAGACTAACTCCTATTAAGAAGCCAACACGCCATAGCTGGTGTGGATGATGGATGAAGCAATCAAACATGCTATTGCTTTCTTTGATGGCTTCAAGTCGCCTGGCACCGATGGCATTTACCCAGTTATGCTACAAAAAGGTATAGACCAGCTGCTGGCAGCTCTGAAGAGAATTTTCACTTTCACAGTGAAAGTGGCTTTTATACCGAAAATCGGATAGGAGGACTACTCGCTCGCCAACAATTTCAGACGTATAGGTCTGAACGCATTGTCTGTTAGCGATGCAACACGCCTACCAAAGCGGACTTGAAGACGCACTCGACAAGAAGGAATACGCCTTGGGCATTTCGATGACCTTGCGCGCCGGCTGTCTTATTACTCCGGTCTTATTGACATGCTGTTAGATACAATGATGCCAGAACTGTTGCGGAAAAAATACGAAATCGACTTTCCTTGTGCCCAGTACTGACTTCGGCCAGAATCTGAGCCAGGAATAGAATGCATTCGGATCTCCATGGACGACTCGAAAACCAATATAGGAATAGTGGCAAATATGTTAGTAATAATGTACGACCTCTGATAATTCTTGCATAAACGTGACCATTCAACATTTTGTCTACAGAATTTGTGGCATATATTGTACTTAGAGTTTCCTTGAGTCCACTTCCGTCCAGTAAATATTCTATGCATCCAAGAAAGGACATGAGCACGTGAAATCCTCCTAGTTTGACAACTACTTTGTACAAGTCGGAGTTCGCATCAGACGCAGCAATCATTTCGCGTACTTTAAAGTTAAGGGGTTGATCAAAAGTATTGGGTCTATAACTTAATTCGTACTAAGAGATGGCGTAACTTGTGTTATTACATTGTTATTATTCCATTGGAACATGCGTTGTAAATCTACTGTCATTGTACGTCATTTCAGTATATGTTATTCATTTGAAGCGTAAACAACAATAATTTTTTTTTCACTCAAATATGTCGAACTTTGTGCCTGAAAAAGTGTTTTTGCGGGGAGTTCTTCTTCAATACTGAAAAATGCTCCCGAAAGTCATCGTATTTTGGTGGAAGTTTATTTTGAACATGCGCTAGCTGAGCGAACGTGCCAAAAGTGGTTTTCACGATTTAAAAGTGGTGATTTTGGCTTGGAAGTCGATGAACGTCTTGGGCAGCCAAAAAAGTTTGAAGATGAAGAACTGGAAGCATTACTCTATGAAAATTGTTGACAATCACAAGAAAAGCTCGCAGAATCTTTGGGTGTCACTCAAGCAGCCATTTCAAAACGTTTAAAAGCAGCTGGATATATTCAAAAGCAAGGAAATTGGGTTTCACATGAACTCAAGCCGAGAGACGTCGAAAGGCGGTTTTGCATGTCCGAAATGCTGCTGGAACGCCACAAAAGGAAGTCATTTTTACATCGGATTGTTACTGGTGATGAAAAATGAATCCATTACGATAATCCCAAGCGCAAAAAATCATATGTGAAAGTAATGCAAGTAATGAAAGTATGCGAAGGTAATGCTCTGTATTTGGTGGGATCAGATGGGTGTGCTGTATTATGAGCTGCTAAAAACCGAGTGAAACCATCAATAGACAACGCTACCGAACACAATTAATCCATTTGAAGAGAGAAGTAGCCGAAAAACGCCCGGAATATGCGACCAGACACGAGGCAATAATTTTCCATCGTGACAACACTCGGCCCCACGTTGCTATTCCGGTTAAGAACTACTTGGAAAACAGTGGATGGGAAGTCTTACCCCACCCGCCTTATACCCCAGATTTTGCCCCTTCTGACTACCATTTGTTCCGGTCGATGCAGAACGCTCTCACTGAAATACGGTTCACACCAGAGCAGAATATCAAAAATTGGCTTGATTCATTCTTGGATACCAAGCCGGCGTAGTTCTTTTGGGATGGGATCCACAAATTGCCAGAAAGATGGGAAAAAGTCATAGCTTCAGATGGGCAATACTTTGAATAATACTATTGTACATGTTTTTTTCTTAAATAAACGTTCAAAGTTTGAAAAAAAACCGCACGAATTAAATTACATACCCAATAATTAGGTAAGTTTTTTGACTTCGTGACTTGGCGATATTTATAGCGCAATGTAAAGTGGTATAAATTGTGTCTAAATTATTGACAGGATGATCAATAAAAGGAAAAAAATATAATCCGAGAAGTTAAAAAATTCTTATTATTTTAGTAAGCTGTTCAAGATAGCCATTCCACCCTATGAAGTATTCCATGGTGAAGTATTTCTCCACTTTCCATACCACCAAAAAAAATGCACTGAATTACAGTTTCTTTCAATTAATACTTGACCGTCTTGTAGATTTGGGACTTGAATCTTACTATATCCAGGTACATCCGGCTTCTCATATAGAAAAAGAGATATATGTGATATTGGTGCCAACTCCTTTGTACATTTCTGTATGCGTTCATCGTAAATAACAGCTTCTTTTAGAGTAACAATCTTTATCATCCCCATAACATTAAGAATATTATTACCGTCAAAAGTAGAGGCGTTTATATCTGCATTGTCCCCAACATAGAATACTAAGTTGTGGGTGGTAAACTGCTGAAATTTCATACTGTTTAGAATAATTATACGAAGCTGGAAATCCAAAGGTAGATAAAATATCTAATAGTCTTTTAGATCCATATTTTCTATGAAAAAATACTAGTAGTAGCTGTAATGAAAATGACCGTTCTTATACTGAAGCTATTATTTCGTGACTTATAGCTATGCATTTTGTTTTAAAATGATCTATTTTTCTTTTTCTATGTTTTATAATAACTTCTTGTAAAAATTGTAATACATTTTTAGTATTTCTTCATTAATATCATCTATTATTTTACTTGGTGGTGGATAAGACTTGGTTTCTACAATAGATGATCGAATATCTTCCCTAATAAAAGCTGCAGCAGCTTATATAATCCATAACGGTTATTCTTCTAACAGTGCTTTTTTATTCTCGTACCAAGCTTTTGATAATATGTTAGCCTGTGTGTCACGAAAAGATATGATAGTGAATGTTCCTACTTTTTCATAATTATTATATCAAAGGTATAAGAAAGGTCACATTCTATATTTATATACAAGTAAAAAATAGAGGCGACTGCCACTTCTATTTTCTTAGGCAAAAATTTAAAAAAGATTTAGGGTGGAGTGACCCATTAATTAATCGAAAAAAATTAAAAAATCGTATAATAAATATAATTAAGATAATTCTGCTTAATTTAAAAAAAGAAAATATAATAATAAAAAGAATAAAAATAGTAAATAATAATAATAACTAAAAATAAACAAAAATGGAAAGGCAAAATACACAAAGGTAGAAAGAAGTATAATAGAAAAATCAAATTAAATTAAATACCAGAACTTAATAAATATGAGATTCTAAAGCAACGTAATCAAGGCTTAAGAGCAACATTTTTAGACGTTTTAAAAATGTTCCAGGTGACGTTAATGATTTGATGGATTGAGGAAGTAGATTAAATAATCTAAAGGATATAACCGAATATAAATTCCAATAAGCAGGAAATAAGGAACAGATAATAAATTTTCATCATTATTTTCAATTTAAGAAAATAATTCTTTCATTGTTTGTGTGAATTTGATCATCTAGGCGAGGCTTTCTATCTGCATATGACATTTGCTTTAAAAAATTAGCATAGAAATTAGTGTGGTACTTTGCTTCAGCAGCGTTTATGTCATAAAAGTATGCAATCTTTTACTAATTCTCCTATGGTATCGTTTCGCTCCTCTGCTTTTTTAATGACATTGTCTTTGAATTCGAGAGTACTACTTTAAACTTTGTGCGTTTATACTTTTCTTTTTTTTTTGCTACCTTATCGGCTGGCCAAGCAGCAAAATAAGCATAATTTTTGAAATCAAACCTTTCTTTTTTTTTGCGAGATGCACTTTATGGTTTTGACGGTTCACCCACTTCTAGGCGTCGTTTCGATGCTGCAATAGAATTTTTACTTATATACACTTTTCGGCACTCAGTATGCACATTTACAGAAGTTAAGGTATTTAAATAGTGTATATGTTCTTCATTTTTGCAAGGCTTGCAGTTTTAAAAGTGTGTAAGCCACAAACAACATTAATAGATTCACAATGACTTGTAACATATATAACAAAAGTCAGCCATAACTTTTAAAATTTTACGTCCATCGTTGCCAAGATACAGTTTAAAACTAACGAATAAACTTGGTTAGTAGAATCAAGATTAGATCCCTTCAAGAAGAAACTGGTCTTAACTATGGTATATGTACAATGGTACATCTGTCCCAACTTACTAAAAATAGAAAAGCTCTTATACATTTAAAAAAAAACTCAATGTCATTTCCATTTAATATATTATTAAGATATATCGGCATGTAATAAAAGTGAAAGTGAAAAAGGCAAGTATTATGAAACGAACATATTTTATTATATTATTTATTTTAATAATGATTTTATTTAAAAAAAAAAACAATTAAATGTATATATTTTATTTAAGGATAATTTTATAAAATATAATGTATTAATCCATAAATAAGAAAATCCAACAATAAAACCAACGTAGATAAGGAACCAAAAACTAACCCGAATAAGCTTCTAAGCATACCTCGACTAAAGCTGTTGACTGAAGTACCTAGGGTCAGGCTATTCTGTCGTCGATTGTTGTAAGTTTCCGTTCCTCATAAACTAGCGTTTTAAATATAGTTTTACACTGGCTGCGTCACCATACGGAATGTGTTTGCCTTTTGTAGCAGAAATCCTTGAACGTAACCGAGTAAATCAATAGCATTCTGTACTATCGAAACAAAACTTAACGAATTAAACCACCCGCACGAAATTCTTCAAGCAGTTCCAAACGGATATGTAAATGCTTCAGGAGTTTTAAAGTTTCCGAAATCACATTGGCCGGTCTTCACCAAAAACCAGTTAAGAAGCAAAATAAATTAACACCTTGAATTCAAAAAATATACCGATATCCGTTTGCATGTGAACAGCGTCATCTATATTTGAATAGAACAAAAATTCCATATTTGAAAAGAAGACTGAACCCTTGGAGACAAGAGAATGGACAATTTTAGCGAATGCTCTAGTTAAATGGAAAATTGTATGGAATACTGGATAATATAGTACAAATCGTCCTCGAAAAATTTTCGAGGAGAATGAATACCAGCGTCCCACAAGATATATAGGGCTTTCTAATAACGACTTGACAACTTTTTTTTTAAATAAAAGGCAAACCATTTGAGATATTTCAAAAACTTTATTATTGGCTTGAAGTATAATCAAAACATTTATGAATGGAACTCGACTTCGTTCATATGGCCACCGTGGGCACGTTTGCAGCGGTCGATTCGTTCGACCCAATTTTCAACGACTCGGCCACTCATTTCGGCCGAAACGGCCGCTTTTTCAATGATGGCTCTGAGCTCTTTCAACGTCGTTGGCGTGTTAGCATAAACCAATGACTTAACGTAGCCTAACAGAAAATAGTCAAGCGGCGTTAAATCACACGAACAAGGCGGCCAATCGGCTGGCCCATGTCTTGAGATAACACGCTCACCATACTTACTCTTTAATAAATCGATTGCAGCGTGTGTTGTGTGGCTTGTGGCACCATCTTGTTGAAACCACATGTCGTCCAAGTCCATATCTTCCGATTCGGGCCAAAAATAATCGGTGATCATGGCGCGATAACGCTGACCATTCAAAGTAACGTGACGATCGTTATCGTCGACGAAAAAATGTGGCCCAATAACGCAGCCCGCATGCAAACCGCACCAAACAGTTATTTTTTGTGGATGGAGTGGTGATTCATGAAGTACATGTGGGTTTTTACCCGACCAATAACGCATATTTAGCTTATTGACGAACCCATTGAGCCAAAAATGAGCTTCGTCACTTAAGATGATATTGCGATGAAATTCATCATCTTGGCGCATCTTCTCCAGAACCCAATCGGAGAACGTAGCTCGTTAGTGTACTTTACCATGATGAAAATGTTGAGTTTACTGAATAAATTGACAGTAACAGTTTGATGATTAGTGAAAGAGTGCGTTCACAAATTAAATTCAAAGTTTTCAAGTCCCTATTGGAAAACCCTTTACAAGTCAGTTCCTTAGTAGAATTTAAAATGTGAATTACGAGTAGTGATAAAGTGGTTTAAGCAAAAGATAGAATAAAGTAAATGTTTATGAGAAAAGCGATTGAATTCTAAATTTTAATTGTATTGAATAAAGCGATTGTATTGAAAGGAATAAGTTCTATCATTTGTATCTGCACAAACATTTTACATTAGTGTCAAAAGTGCGATAGGGTTTATTGTGTGTAAAAAAAGAAAAGTGTTTCGTTATTGTTTTGAAAAGATATAATAGGTCGAAAACTATTGCAGTTGACCCTCGTCCAACTAGTACCAGTTGGGAAATCTCAGCGCCAGCGGAGGAAAAAGCGACTTGATGCTCCGACTTCAGGACGCATTGAACAACAAGGGACATGATATGGATACGTACTTCTTTAAAGTTAACGAAAAAGAATATATGAGTACCGGAAACGAAATGGCTGCGGTGATACAACTACTCGTATCAAACATGGACGAACAAAGGAACAATTTCGAATAAAAAAAAGAAAAAACTCTGCAATAGAAAAACAGGCTAGGAAAAAAGCTGGACGAACAAAAGTTGACTAACTAACTAGACTAACAAAAGAATAACTTCGAACAAAAGGTGGACAAACAAGAGAAAAATCTAGACGAACAAAACAAAACCATTGAACAAAAATTTCGATGAACATAAGAAAAATCTAGACCAACTAAAGAACTTGCAGGATGTTTAATAAAAAATGGAAAATCAAAGGAACACTCTCCATAAAAAGTTCCAAGAAATCGATGACAAGTTTGATCGAACAGAGAAAAATATTATTGAAAAATTCGAAATGGACAGCAAAGTTGAGCAATTAGCAAAAGAATTCAACCCAGTGCGAAAACAGAAATTGCGAAAATGTCCAAAGAGAAAAGAGTTGAAGCCTCCTTCATGGAGGCTCATGGTCTGCATATAAGAGGCAGTTTAAAATAGCTGCTTGTGCCAACAACTGGGACTATGAGGAGAAGTGCTTTTCCCTAACAATTGCCTTGCACGGCTCTGCAGCAGAACTATTGCAAACAATTGATATATGGTAAAATAGCATAAACTATACACATGGCTTTTGTGCAGACTACTGAGAAAAGACTTGGGGATAGCCACAGGAAAGAGGTTCACAAGATCAAATTGTAAAGCCGAAAACACCAATTTCGTTCAATTCATTTTATTTGTTTAAAAAAAAAACTTTTTAAGTTAGACTTATAATTTGTCTTTTATAGTTTATTAATCAATCGGGTCTGGAGAGATAAACCTGGACATCATCAGCATAGAGATAGATTCGGACATTCAAACGTTCATTAATGCAAAGACAATAAGATTGGGTCAAGAATTGCTCCCGGAGTTATTCCTGTAGTTAAAGTGCCACATTCAGAAAAAAATATCATTACGAATTACCCTTTGATTACGATTTTCAGGATATGTATAAATTAAACCAAAAAAGTAGCCTGAGCTACGCTACGCTATCAAAAGTCTTAGAGGAGTCAAGAAAACACAAAATCATCTGCATGGAAACCTCAGATAACAGACCGCGTTTTTTGTTTAGAATGGAAATTTGGTTTGCTAAGAGCTTCTCCAAGACTTTTGGCAGACATGGTAAGCTTAGAGGAGATTTGCCGCTTTTAAGGGACAGGAATGGCCCTGGCTATCTTCTTATTGTCAGGAAATAGATGTACCATCTTCTCCAATAGCATTGCATTTTAAATTTGATACTGTATTGACTATATATATATTGGAGGCAAAATAACAATTTCTCCGACAGATTGCAATAGTTCATAATTGACCGAGAAAAAGTATCTGAACTTAAATGTTGTTGGTTTTGTAAGACGACGCAAGTCAAAGTTAGCTGGTCTTGAAGCAGACCATATGAAGGGTTGGAAACCATAATAAAACCAAGTAGGCTTGGAGGATAATTAGTAGAAAAGCTATCCGCAAATGGATAGAGTTGAGGAAAAACTAGCGTTCACAAGTCAAAGAGTGTCGAGGCTGGATTAAGAGTTCGGATCTACTTGACGAAACAGCCATTATTCTTTCATGAAAATAAGTTAGTTTATGTGTTAGCAAAATATCAGAAATGCGTTTATAGAGTGCAGTATACTCGTAGGTATTAGCTCTGGAGAGTAGCATCGGGTAGAATTATATTCAGCACTAATGAGACATACCTCAATACATCAATCTTTAAAGAACTATACAGTATACTACATATATAGAGTCATCTAGTTTGTTTTAACTTCATTCTGGTGTTCATAAGCTTTTCAATACTGTCAACGTTTACTTTATTTGAAGTATCACTGACTTTTATAACAATAGTTCGTTGGGTGGAGTATGCAGAGATAACTCGTTTTAAGAGTTCAATTTTATGGTGTCCAGCATAATTATTCCGTTTTTAGGTGTTAGGCTTTCGTGCAGGTTTATACGTTGATCGCTGTCAAATCCTGCATCTTGTGACGTAAATTGCCGGGAGTGAGTTTTCCTCGACAGTGGCATTGCTTTCAGTATCAACATCTTATTATAGGTCGAAGGGAATATGACTATTATGACCGAGTCAGATTTTGGCTTTACCCGGAAAATTCGACTTATGGTAAGAACGCATTCATTAGAGGAATTGCAGATTCAAAACCACAGTCAGCAGTAAGGATGGCCGTTGCTGAATCACTTGCCTTTGATCTGACAATGGAAGCAGCCAATCAGGCCTGCAAGACAATACATTTCGTCAGTGAAGAAGCATCTGTTGAATGCTCCTGCACAAGACGGCTGAGGAACGAGGGAGAGACGAAGAATGCCCTGCTAAAACTGCGATAAAATAGGACATCTTCAAAGTCAGCGCAAGGAACCGGTACGATAAAAAAGCTGCCCTCACTGCAAAAACAAGCGAAGCTTCCCGAAGTCATCAGTTGGGATGCCTCAGGAGTTGACGGCCCTAGGACCATGCAATAAAAGTCTTCTGGTGGAAGTAATCAGCGGGAAGGAGAAATGGATGGCAGCAATAGACATCGGTGCCACGGCCTCAAATATCAGGAAGGATTTTGTGCAAAAGTCTTGGTTAAATAACACCAGCATTTGTAGCTTGCGAACAATTCAATTGTGAATTAATAAGACGTTGGAAAAGTAGAGATACGTTTCAATTGGATAAGTGAAAAACAAGATGCCAAGAATTCGTAAAAAAAGTGTATAAAGTGTGAGGTTACCAGGGCTCCAAAAGTTAAGTGTTATTCCAATCCAATGAGGTGTGTGTGTGTGTGTGTGTGTGTGTGTGTGTGTGTGTGTGTGTGTGTTGAGTGGGAATCTATGCTGAATGTAAGATTCTTTAAAAAGCATTTACATTTGTTGTTCTGTTGTTTTTATATTTGTTTGTTTGTAAATTTTTTTATATTTGATTTTTATAAACCTATAGTATTTGCTTTGGTATGTGGGTAAGGGTAAATTTGAGACAAAACTGTGTGTTATACTTGCCGTCGGCAATCTGAGGTTTGTGTTTTGACGTCGGCATTTTGACTTTTTTGTGTTTTGACGTCGATATTTTGCGTTTTGTGTTTTGCCGTCAGCATTTTAAGTTTTGTGTATATATATTTTATTATTGTTTAATATTATTGATTTAGAATATGGTTTGTATAGGAGATAATAAGTGTTTCAATTAAGTCGTCTTCTTCGTATGTGCTGTTGGTCGGGAGCAAGAAAATTTTGGTGATTGGTCGTTTTATTTCTCCGTTTAGAGTTTTCACCCTGACGACCCGAACGAGGTTATCCTTCCCAGGATACGTACTTGTTACGCGTGCTAAACTCCATTTCGTGGGTGGTAGGTGATCATCCTTGATCAGGACTAGAGGAGATCTTGGGTTACTCCTCAATTTTGTGCCATTTTAGACGCTGTTGAAGACGCGTCAAATATTCTGTTTTCCACTGCTTCCAGAACAACTGTTGTAATTTCTGGAGGCAGTCCCATCGTTGTTAACGTCCGCTTTTGCTCTCCGTTAAGTCGGGTTGAGGGATTGTACTTAGAGGTCGTTCAACAAGAAAGTGTCCGGGAGTGAGTGCAGTGAAATCGTGAGGATAGTCGGTCATAAGACACAATGGTCTCGAATTTAAACACGCTTTTATTTGATGTAGAAGCGTGGTGAGTTCTTCAAATATGTAGGTGTCGGTGCCGATGATTCTTTTAAGGTGGTGTTTTATCCCAGCTTCCCACAGTCCGCCGAAATGCGGGGAAGCTGGAGGGACAAAATGCCACTCTATTTCTTCATTGGAAATCGTTTTTACCACATCCTTCCAATCAAACTTCGATTTATCAAATGACTTCTTTAATTCCTTATTGGCTCTCACAAAGTTATCCGAAAGGCTGCGATGGATGCTTGTGTGGTTACGTCGCTCACCAATTCGATGTGTATGGCTTTGGTAGTCAAACACACAAAAATTGCAAAGTACGCCTTGAAGGTTTTGGCCCCTCATCCTTTCCATGACATTACCTCGATCGGACCTGCGTAGTCTACCCCGGAATGTGTAAACGGTTGGGAGATGCGCACTCTTGGAGCTGGTAGATTACCCATCAGTTGGTGCAACGGCTTAGCTCTATCCCAAAAGCAGATGGCGCAGCTGTGTAGACATCCCTTAACACAATTTTTAAATTTCAGGATCCAGTACCTGTTTCGTAAGTATGCTGTGGTTTGCTGGAATCCTCCATGAAAGTATGATTGAATGTCGGTGATGGAATTGAAGATCCACCTGTTGCAATCTACCACCGAGTCGTTAGATACCATCAGAATCCGTATAAGGGCAGAGTGAGCTTTGGGCTTTGGCTTTCGCGTCTGGAGTAAACATCTCTGCTTGTACAAGCTTTACGGCGAACAATGTGGCAGAATAAATTTCGGCTGGAGAAAGTAAATTACCTTTTCCCGACTCAGGTATGTTTCGTAAATTAGTTGTAAGTCTTTGACAGTACGCAATGTTCCTTACGAGTTTAGATTAGTGTAAGATTAGAGTGCTGTGATATTAGAGTACAAAAATAACTTTTTGCCTGAATCCCCATTTCCCTACTGCTCTGGATGCTATATCTGCAGGATTCATTTCACTGGGAATGTGTTTCCAGCTCTCTGGTGTCACCAGTTGTTGTATTTCGGCTACCCGGTTATTAACAAAGGTAGTCCACTAAGTTGGAGTACCAGCAATCCACTATAACGCAATGGTTGAATCCTTGATTCCACGGATGTAGCTTCACATCTGAAAAGCCTAATGCCTTAGAAGTATAATCCAGTAGTGTTGCAAGAGTAACAACTCCATAGATTACGAGTCGTGGCAATGTTTGTGTTTTTACTGGAGCGACTCTAGTTTTGGACATAAGCAACTGTACGTGGATGACGTCGTTGGAATCAAGAACTCGAAGGTATATTGAGGCACAGTATGCCTTCTCGGATGCATCACTGAAACTATGTAATTATATATCTTTCAGGGTGCTGTGTGTGTGGATTCATCGAGGCATACGGACCTTTTCAGCTGTGGCAACTCTTCCCGAGAAGCGTTCCACTCCTTCTTCAACTATAATGAATTAGGCTCATCCCACTTCAGTTCGTTATGTCACAGCTTCTGCATCAAAATTTTGCCTTTAACGACGCATGGTGAAATCCATCCTAAAGGATCGAAGAGCTTAGCGATGGTGGGCAGAATTCTCCTTTTTGTTGGGTCAGCATCATCGAGTTGAATAGTCTGAAATGAAAGGCTATCGTCTATTGGAAACCACTTGATTCTTAAAGTGTTGACGCAATCTGGGGTATCTAAAGCAAAGAAAAGGCAACTTCCCACTGATCTAAAGGTATTTTATCCAAAAACTCGTTGGAATTGCTTGCCAATTTGCGGAGATTGAACCCTCCCGCGGCCGGTGGGACCCTATTTCCTCAACAGAGGAGGCTCCAGCGAATAGATGGTCTACATAAATGTCTTCTCTCATCATCATCATCATCAGCTAATTGAGCGATGATTAAGTTTTCTCCATCTTGATATTATTTCCATTATATCCGTTTGTTGTTTAGATCCTGTCATTAAATGTAGGTTCAACGAAGTTCCGTCTGACCCGAAGTTTTTTCGTTGAACCGAGGTAGTGATAAGGAGTCTTGAGTACTTCGTTCTTGCTGACTTCGACTTGTTTACACACTTTTTGTACTCCAAGTATAGTGTAAGGTCGTACCAAATCTCCGCTCTAATTGAGCAAACCTACGCAAGGCGCCTTCGTTCGAGGATCCAAGCCCAGGTTTGCTCCCTTCTTTAAACGATAACTACACTTCGTATCGTCCGCTATCCAACCTTTTTGTCATAGCCTTGTAGAACTCCTTACATACTTTGTCCTCGTATGTTTGATGAGCCTTATGATGATGAGTTTCTTCCATCTTCCAGAAACCTTGGAGTTGCCGGCTGACATTAAGCAGTTGAAGAAAGTGTTCCGACTTGGTTGATCTACTTTACGCATCAAAATCCAACAAATTGACGTATTCTGTGCAATGGGTATCTTTTCTTCCTCGCCACGGATGATTTCTGGAAGTACTATCTCGGAGATCGACTTCGGCGGGTTTATAATATCTCGGGTCAGTTAGAGTTAATCCTTGTATGTGCTTCCACTGCTTTTATATTAGCTCGTGGGCTGGAAGAAGGCCAGACAGCCATTCGAATATTAAGGCTCGGGTGCTAGTCTCATAGACCGAATGTAGAGAACCTGTGACAAACTCCGCTGCTGATCTTCCCCAACTCTGATACCTCTGCGAAAGTGCGTTTTCCCTTCATACACAATTTCTTGATTGCCCGTCAGTAATGAAGGTGGCTTCTGAACCCTGAGTGTGACGTCTATACCTGAAAAGGATTTTACTTTCACCAGCGCTGTTGCTAGTAACACGTCTACATGGGGTTCTACTGCGTGAAAAGAGTTGACCTGTTGTGTGGCCTGAAAAGGGATAGCGTTTGCGTTTATTGTTGATAAATGAGATTATGTGGGGGTGCATGTTTGTTGGGTGGTGGTGAACGAATAAGGTGCTGTATGTGTTGTGTAGTGTTGGGTATTTGTTGTGTGTGAATTGAATTGTGAGTATGAAGGGGGGTTAGTGTGTAAAAGGGTGTGGTGAAACCGTCGGTAAAAATAGCATCGGGCTCTGCTGGGACACTGTTGTGAGACAATTCTCACAAATGCCGATTTTGCTCACGACATTCATTCGAGATGCGATGTCCATTTTTAGAAAACGGTTGCAAGTCCGCAGTGAGTGAGGCCCTTTATTGCACACTTTACAGCTGAACTGACTCTTTTGATTCTGCTTCAAGTAAAAAGATTTTGTTTTTACTTACGGTACCCTAGAGACTTTACTGACTCCTATCGAGATTTTTCAACGTATGTCGACATTCCTCTGATGTCTCTAATAATTTTTTCAGATGTACTACGGTCTCGTGGATAATGTTTTCTTGTGCGAAAAAGATTCTTAGCTGTGCATTAACCAGGACACGTTTATGGTCATAGCAAGATGTGAGAATATCCCATGCTGGCTTATAGTTCCCGTTGTCAATGACTAAAGAGACGGTAGGCCTCACCGCCCAAACTAAATTTTAAATAGTACAATTTCTCAACCTCAGATAATGCTTTATTTGTATCTATACGAGATACAAAAAGATCGTGAAATGATCTCCAAGATTCATATTCTCCCATAAATCATAAATTTACCAACCGGGAAATTTATTTTTGGCAATATATTATCTACTGATTTATGTGATCGTATAAACTCCTCGAACAAAGTGGATGAATGTCTTAATGATCCCAAATCAGAAAATTGTCAACAACTGGGTGACCATATTTGGGGTCCAAATAGACCCACACATTTATCAATGGGAAATTTTAATTTAAAAGTCATTCATGAAGTGTGGCATTATTTGGAAATAAAGGTTCACAACCATATACAGAAGAGGTTAAAATATGTGACGAAGCAACTACATAGTTGGCATTGGATAAAAATAGGCTAACTGTTGACGACCATAGCAAACGTTAAAGCGACAACGACTATCGGACTTGCACGTGGAATTTTTTGAACTTTACAGCCTACGTGAAGTCGAACAATTTGCAGTAATCCTATCACGCAGATATCACCGCCATCCAGAAAGTAAAAATTGTGATTTTGTGCTATAGCGCTTAGTCGATTGCGAATTTACCATACGAGGCAGTCTTAGGTACCGCAACAGGTTAAAAGAACTTGATAAGGCAAGAAGACCCGTACAGAAGCCTGTACTTGGAGTAGAGTCACAAACGGTACTGAGAATATATTGTAGATAAACTTTTTCTGCAGATTATAACCCAAATTAAGCCCAACATTCCGACGTCAAGAAAAGTAGACCATTTAACTAAGCTTAAACCCAACAAATCAGCTAGACCTGACGGCTTACCGACTGAGGTTGTCAAATCAGCTGGAAATTACTTTGTGGACAGCATTCACCAACTCATTTCTCAGATCTGGTCAGAAGAGTGTACGACTGATACATGCCCGATCCACATAAAATAAGACTTTCTCAACTACGCCTACGCCAACTACTATGTATGAACGTCTGAAACATCAACAACCTGATTGGTGTCTATCAGTGCGGTTTCAGACAAGAAAAGTCCACAATCGATCAAATCTTCACACTCCGGTAGATTTTGGAACAAGTTCAATTTTACAAAACAAATATTCCTATTGCTAACATATATCAAATAATTTGATCTTGAATTATTTTATGTTTATTTGAATTAGCTATCTAAAAAAAAACCTTTGTCAGTATTATATTATTGTATGTAACTTACCCTTAAACATTAAAAATGAATAGACTGTTCTTGTAAATTATTTTACCTTTCACTCTTGCGTTGCGTTGTGTTCTTGCTATAATTGAGTTTCTTTTCTATCAGCGTCGGTTGTACTTATAACTTATAAAAATTATAAAAGTTGAACGGCTCGTGTTTATAATCAGCATTATGATGAGGCGGTGGTTTTGGATGCAATTGAGGTTCCGGAAATCTGTTGTGATATACTTTCAATATCCACAAAGCATACATTGAATCTACGCAAATTAGTCTTAGCGGATGCAAACATTGCCGGTTAAGGCTTAGAAGAAGGCATATCATTCTTATAAGGGCAGATTCATATTTACAATTCGCAACAGGGGAGATTAAACGAAGAAAATGACTGCCGTCAGTACGGTATTGGCGTGGACAATTCAGGGTCCATACAGTGTACGACTCCAATACAATACGTACAACATCTCTTAGCGTTTGTACCTGCAAGGTACAGAGAAGCAGAGAAATTTCGGCAGCTAGATGTCCTAGGAATTTCTTTGGAATGTGATAAAAAAACGATTTATCTTTTATTCATAAAAGGGGTGATATGAAGTATCACTTCGTTGGAAGACTACGCGTATGCATTTAAAAAACAATGATATATTGTAGGTGCTATAGTGCGTTTGCAATCACTTGTCCGAAAGCTATTTAAATCTGGCAGGATTGAAGACTATTGTGATGATATGGCTGACTTGGTATTTTCTAGTGTAGTTAAAATTGCTCCTAAAGAGATTATTAACAATAATCGGATCTACTACTTAACACATTGTCCAGTGTATTGCGAGGACAAAGAGACAAAAAACTTAGCATTGTATTTGATACTTCGGCACATGCTCCTAACTATTTGTCATTGAATGATTGCTTGGAAGTCGGAGCCAACCTTTTGCCAGATTTAATGGTAGTTCTTTTAAATTCTCGGAAGGATAAAATTGGAATAGTAACAGATACTGAAAACGCATTTCATCAAATAGTTCTTAATGAATCTGATAAGAATAGTCACACATTCTTATGGTTTGAAAACAAAAAATTGATAACAAAAGATTTTTGAATGAAAAGAAGCCTTTTCGCAATACCAGGAAACGTGTGAAAAATTGCGATGTTCCTTTTATGTGAATGATCTTATCACTAGCGTTGAAAATGAGAAACTCGCGGAAAGAATGTACACAGAATCGTGTCTCATATTAAAGAGTGCATCGATTAAACTTCAAAAGTGGAATTGTACTAGTGAAGATGTTCGGCAGCTATTCTCAAAGGAGGATTGAGTTCAGAGAATGCAGAAGGTATTGGGTTTGTGTTGGGTGATTGCGACCGATGAACTGTAAGTAGATCTAGACCCTGTTGTGAATTTGTCTCAGTCGAAATCATTTCTTTCCACAAAGCGAATTACTTCAAAAATTATGGCTAAAATATTTGACCCATTTGGTATTTGGACCCTTGGACAGTGCGCTTAAAGCTACTTTTTCAAAATATATTGCGCATGAAATTAGATTGGGATTAAAATCTGCCAGCAGATCTGCAAAGCAGTTGCAAAGATTTTAAGGAGCTTACGGAGACTGCAGAACCTCGTCACTTTTTAACGGTCAAGAGTACAATCGAATTTCATGTCTTTGCAAATGCAAGTCAGGGCGCTTTTGGAGCCGCAACTTACGCTAAAACAAGCGACAGTAAAGGAAACGTATCGGTACATCTAATATGTACAAAGAATAGAATTGCTCCCATCAAAGTCGACCAGCCTTGATCGCCGCTCGTCTTTTGCATATCTTAAAAAAAAATCTTCGTTTCAACTTTGTAGATTCCTTTCTATGGACTGACTCACAGATTGATTTATGTTGGATAAAAGGTTCATAAAGGCATTGGAAACCATATCAATTTCTCAGAAGAAATTACAGCACTTCTAGGAAAAAAGTTATGCCTTCTAAGTCAAAATTAATAACTTTCTCTTTTTCTATATGACAATAAGTTCCTGCGGGTAGGTGGCCGACTTCAGCACTGGCCATAGCTTCCAGTCATTCTTCCAAAGTCCTCATAACAAACATTACTTAGCTTAATGTTACGATGCTCACGAAAGACTCTTTCATGCCGGCACAACTTCAGTACTTTCATAACTGGGTTAATAAAAGAAGACAACTGATAAAAAACGTAATCAAGAACTTTTTTATCTGTAAAGTGCTGCAAAGCAAACCAGCATCGCAGCTTTTTGCTCCTCTTCCCAAGGATTGTGTTCTTCGATCCAGACCATTTGAGGTAACTGCTGATAGCGCAATTCGGCCGCAACTAGACTAATTTCTGTAGCAGCTTTTCAAAGCAGCTTCAAAACCTTTATTTTAAATTGTATCATTAATTACATTCACATTCCATATAGTATAGTTACTTACAATTTAGTCTTCTTTTGTTTCTTCTTTTATAAATTTATACAATTTGTATAATTTTATGCCCTTATACTTAGTCAATTTATGAGACTATTAGGTATGGTATATACATGTACATATGCAATGGTAAAGGGCAAGTGGAAAATTGACAAGTGTGAAATGACAGGTGGGAAATAACGATCTTAAGCATAGGGTGTTTCTACATATATCTGAGGTGAGTTTACACTTAGGAATAGCACCCAGTGCTATTAACAACTGCTATAGATTTTGTATGCCCTTTGTATGTAGCGGATCAATTCGATCAACGTAAAAATATATATATATTTTATTATTTAAGTGTGCAGCCGCTCGTGCTATCTATATATGTATAGAATAAACTGACCAATAGTTGCCTCCTCGCCATAAGACGATTCATAGCGAGACGTGGAAGCAATTGAAGGAGGGCTTACGTTTTTTGAATGTTTTTAACAAGCGATGGCTTAGCGATTATGTCCTATAACTAAGATCTTTGTTTCATGCTGGCAGGTCGTTGAGCTATAATATACATACATTCCGGAGATGTGGTGCTTTTAGAGAATTCAACTCTGCCTCAAACGCTTTGGCACCTAGGTGTAATCCACAAGAATTTTCCTGGTAGAGATGGTAAGATTCGGGCCTGTAAAATACGATTGGGTAACGATTCTCTATAAAGTAGACCAATACAATTACTATTGGGTCATTCCACTATAAATCGCCGAAGCTATATGGGGAGCTCTGAACGACATCCCTCCGATTTGGCTGAAAAGTGGAAGAAATACTCATTGAAAAAAAATGTTTGCAGAATCCGATATAAAGGAAATTCAAAAATTGGCAAAAAATCAAAATTTATGCTTTCTTTTATTTTTAAAAAAAAATCATAAATTTGGCTCTGCTCATCAGAATTTTATAAAATATACTTTGCTGAATTCAGGAAAAGGTGAATTTTGAAAGATTTGGAATAATTTTTATTTTCAAGTACGAATGATATTCCAGAATATCCTTTTTACATATATCCTTGAATAATTAAAAAAATGAATTTTGTTTTTTTTCTTTTTATTTTTTTATATATCATAGAGAGATTTGTCCTCTATTTCCATTTCAATCCATTCACTTTTATTTATCTTTCGCTTAAGCCACTTAATCACTATTTTAATTCACACTTTAAATTCAAATGACGAACTGATTTACATACCTTGGAGATGTTAATATTTATACTCCAATGACATATTTCGGGAAGAATCTGCGCCATCCAGCATTCCACACGTTTTCCAATTTGCAAGAAAATTCGATTCTACTCTTCACTCATTAATGGTTGAAGCTTCTGCTACCGAATTCTTCGGTAGACCATTAAGAAGAGGGGTATGAGTCGATCACAGATAGATGCTCGTTCAAGATCCGATTCTTCAGATTGAGGATGTAGTGGCGTTGTCCTTGTTTTCCTTATTCCCAGATATTGGCACAATTCCTGGAAGACTTTTGATTCAAAGCTTTGCCCTTGATCGGAGTGTAGCTCCCTTGAGCAACACTGAGAATCTGCTCACCCAGCTGTTCACTATCTCTTTTGCTACGGTCTTAGCCTCTAGAATTGGGATGGCAAACACTTCCGGCCACCTACTGAAGTAATGCATGACAACGAGGGTGAATCGGTTTCTCTTAAAGGTTTCGGGAAACGGCCCAGCGATGTCGATATCGACATTGTATTATTGCATTTGTCCCTGTGGCTTTACTTTATTACCCTTGGTAGCCGCACATCTTATGCACTTTTTGCACCAATTTCCGACATCTTGTTTAGCACTTAGCCAATGGAAACTTTCCTTTACTTTTTTCAACGTCTGGCTTATTCCCAAATGGCCTCCTGAAATTCCGTCATGTTTTTCATGGAGTACTTGGGTGACTCTGGACCACGGCACGATTAGCTGCATACAAGATGTTGTTCCATCTGCACTTTCCCATTTTCACTTCAGCAAACCATCTTACACACAGAGCGAGTCCCATTGTGGCCAATATGCTTTCAGAGTTTGGCCCCGGTCCGATATCTCCTGCCAGATTTGTCTTTTCTCGTGGTTTTCCATCCCAATATTGTTTCGATGTCATTATCCGCCTGTTGGGAAGAGCGACTTTGTTCTACATTGTACTACAACCCTCTATTGGTTCGGTCCTGATGTGAATATTGCCTGTTCGTTCGCTTCTTTACGGTTGCAGTGTTCACATTCCACACAGTCGACGAGAGAGATCATCAGCATTTGAGTGAAGTTTTCCCTTCCGGTGTTGCACTTCAAAGTCGGAGCCTTGCAACCGCTCGATCCATCTCGCTACTTGGCATTCAGGGTTCTTAAATTGAAGTAGCCATTTCAGAGCTGCTTGGTCTGTCCGAAGAACAAACTTTTGTCCATTGAGGTTCTTATTGAAATGCTTCGTAGCCAGAATAAAAGTTAGAAGCTCGCGCCGAGTTACGCAGAAGTTCCATTCAGGTCTAGAAAACACCTTGCTCTAATATGCGACCACTTTCTCTTGACCATCATAAACTTGGGAGATCATAGCTCCGACCCCAACATTGCTAGCTACTGCGTCCACGATGAACATTTTTCCAGGTGTGAGGTAACCCAAGATGGGGGCATTGCACAGCTCAAACATTTCTTTTAGGTTTTTCCGATGCTCCTCGAAAGTCTTACGTATGATGATAACGTTGCCCAAATATTCCAGGCAAGTCTCCCACGTAATTCCTTGAAATGTTCGTTTCATTAGTTACTCAAAGGTTTTCGGAGCGTTGCACAGTCCAAACGGCGTCACTGTAAACTGCCAGAGACCGCTTCATTTAGTGAAAGCGGTTTCCTTACGATCCGTACGATTTATCTCTACCTGCCAGTATCCGCTATTCAAGTCAAGAGTTGAAAACCATTTCAGTGTACCATTTAAAAGTGTATTCAAGGTGTCATCGATTCTCTGAAGTGGGTAGTTGTCCTTTTTAGTTACATCGTTAAGGCGTCGGTAGTCTATACAAAACCTCGTGCTGCCTTATGTCTTCTTCACGAGGACGACTGGAGATGCCCACGGACTCTGCGATTCTTCAATCAGTCCCAATCAGTTTTCTTTGCTAATCGAAGATGCCTTGCAGGTTGACGGATTGGCCGGGCGTCTTCGGTAATAATGTGATTAATGTGTGTCCATGATCTCCGTCTTGTGTAACAAATATATCAATGTACTCACCGATAAATTGTTCTGCCAGTATAGAAAAGCTGAGGATTTTGTTTTTTTCTGTTTGTTTCATATTCTGAACACTTGCGACGGGTGTTGTTTGACTAGTTTGCATTGTGGTCGATATAGCCTCAATAGGTGCACATTTTTAACACTATCTCTTCCATTTTCAACTTTACACTGAATGTCTTTTGACTTAGAATGCTTACAAGAACTATATTGCTCTTTTCCACCACGAAGTCTATCCTATTTTCTGGCTCCATTAAATAGAATCGGTGGCTAACATGTCCAACTTCCACTTTTGGTCAAACAATTGCTTCCGACAAAGGCTCTAGAATCTGTTTTCTGTAGATAATGACTTTTAAGACGGGAGTGTTGTCATTTTCGTATACAATTGGTATCTCCATGTTTCCGTGTTTCAGGGCCTGTACCACCAAGTCGACTATTAGTCCATATTCTTGCATAAAGTCTGTACCAATGATACATTCGTCGTATAGGGTTTTCCAATAGGGACTTGACAATTTTGAATTTAATTTGTGAACGCACTCTTACACTAATCATCAAACTGTCACTGTCAATTTATTCAGTAAACTCAACATTTTCATCATGGTAAAGTACACTAACGAACTACTTTCTCAGATTGGGCTCTGGAGAAGATGCGCCAAGATGATGAATTTCATCGCAAAATCATCTTCAGTGACGAAGCTCAGTTTTGGCTCGATGGGTTCGTCAATAAGCAAAACATGCGTTATTGGTCGAGTTAAAACCCATGTGCTTCATGAATCACCATTTCTTCCACAAAAAATAACTGTTCGATGCGGTTTGCATGCCGGCGGCGTTATTGGGCCATATTTTTTCGTCGATGATAACGATCGCCACGTTACTGTGATTGGTCAGCGTTATCGCGCTATGATCACCGATTATTTTTCCCCCGAATTGAAAGATATGGACTTGGACGACATGTGGTTTCAACAGGATGGTGCCACAAGCCACACAGCACACGCTACAATCGATTTATTGAAGAGCGTGGTGAGCGTGTTATCTCAAGACATGGGCCAGTCGAATTTGCCAATTGCTCAGCAAAAACACTATTGGGAGAGTAAGCTTATAGATTTGCTATACAAGACGGAAAATATAGACGTACTCAACTTGTTCAACACCACATTGATACTGGAGACGCCCGACCAATCCGTCAACCAATCCTTCCATTGGCAAAGCAAACAGAAGTTGTCGAAAGGACAGCTACCCACTTCTGAGAATCGATGATACTTTGTAATGTGAATGGATCTTTAGGTCTAGCTATGTTTAACATAGCTGGTGGATCGACCTTCAATGACGTAACTGGGTGGCACTCAGGCATAAGCACGGCTTAGCTCGCCGAAATGGTCGGGGATCTTGCTACGTATAATGCTCTCACAAAACAAAAAAAAAAAAAAATCGTGACAAGGTAATAAAAGAAAAGTGAAAATTATTAAAAGAATAAAAAGTTTGTTACATGCTTAGTCTGCCACACACTATTGCTTTCTGGTGGCATAGATGGTAAAGCCACTATACGGGATGCCCTCCTGATATGACTTCGCATGTACTTAAAACATATAGTTCCGGGACATACGACATCACACCACGTTACAATCGTCCCTTTATTCTTGTTCATAGCCCCTAGCTTTTAAATAGGTTGAATACTATACACTTCACATCTTTCACCACACCACACCGCACACTACACCCATCTCACCTTTGTTTCTTCTAAGCAAATTATCGAATCTCAAAAACTAAGGTATTTATATCAACAAATTTTTATATATATATATATATATTTTTTTTTTTTTTTAAACAAAATCCATTCTAAATTAATTATATCTATACAAACTTTCTTTTCTGGGACTAAAAACTCAAATGTGCTTATTATGGAATAAGGTAAGAACTCCTCAGCTATATGATGCGACCCTATTTCTTCGGATCACAAAAAAAGTATTCAAATAAAAAATAATATCAATATAACACAATAGTATAAATACTTATTAGACTATAAACGATATAGATACAAATTATATAGTAATTATAATGTAGTAGTAAGTATGTTTGATTGATCTACCGGATCATGTTATTTCATCTTTTATGTTGTCACATTTTAAAACAAAAAATGGAATATGTGTTTAAGTATTTCATAAAAAAATGTCGATAACTTATATTGTACGTTTAGGATGTATGTCTTTATACGTTTAAGTTCAATTCTGTTTTTGGCAAATTCTTTAGCAAAAATAAGTAGTTATTTATTGAAATTTCATTCTTATAATTTAGGTGTATAATAATATATTTTATATATATATTGTTATTATTATTATTATCAAGGGAACGATACAAATTAATTTGTAGGGTCCGGGACTTAACGCCGGGGTACTATGCCCGTGTGGCGCGTTTTGACAACAAGGTAGAACGTCGTTTGATCGATCTGACTTTAGATTAAAAGCTTAATTAAAAGCTCGTTTGATAAGGCGATCAAACTAAGCTGTCGATCAATAGATTTTTTTTGTGCCTTTTAACAGAGTACCTGGTGTGGTGTCTTCATGAATGCCCCTTTAGGTGGGTTTTCTCTTGGAGATTTATGTTGCCTTGGTTATCAGCGCAAATATGCTTTCTGCCGCTGAGATGGTCAATTGATTGATGAATTTCTGTCACTTTTTGTCACTTTTATGAAATAAATTAATTTATTGAAAATGTTCTTTTGTTTTTATTTTCTTAGGATGTTTTTAGAAATTTTACTTTTCAACTACTTTATTTAGTTGAATTTTTGGACTAGTGAACTAGTCACTTTTAAGTTTTTGGTTTAGCAAAATCATGAACTAGTCACTTACTTTGTCGGAGGTAAGGTAAAAAAGAAAAGAGACAGGAAAATGGTCAAGTCGGATTTTATACCCCTCTGCTAAGTCTTCTGCAGATGGCGACATCTCTAACTCTTATACAGCAAGATATGAAATTGTTATTGAAAATTTAAAGGGTGAACATTTTATAAGCTGCATGCTACAACTTTGAATACACTTTTTAGAGCGAAATGGTTTTCAACTCTTGACTTGAATAGCGGATACTGGCAGTTAGAGATAAGTCATACGGATCGTGTGAAAACCGCTTTCACTATAGGAAGCGGTCTTTGGCAGTTTACAGTGATGCTCTAAGGTCGTCAACAACTGCCTGCGGGACTGGGATCGTCACATACACCTCTTTTTAATGGCCTACCGAAACGAAGTCCATAGTTCAACAGACTCGCATGATCAACAAAATAAAGTTATCTTTACAGGAACCAGATGTTAAAATAGTTCATTTCAAGTTTTGGAACCACATACGATCTGACTCAAATCCTGCAGACATTGAGACTCGCGGAATATCACCACCGTCTCTACCAACGGCGGATTTGTGGTGGAGAGGACCACCTTGGTTAAGTAAGGAAGGGACTAGTTGGCCAATGTCAAAATGCGTTCAGGAAGATCAATTAGTAGCATCTGGAGGAGAGAAAAGTATCTAAAACTCAGGTACTTGTTTTGAATTTTACGTATTATAACCCTCTATTGTTCTATTGTGAGGAATTGTCTTATGTCATTACCATGATTTCGTTCTGACTTCTTAACTATTTTTTGTATGCTGGCATGCAATGAGTTTAGCCTCTGGAGCTGGTGCTTGTTGCCCCACGCTAGGATGCCGTACCTCAGGTGAGACTCCACTAGGCTATAATAGCATTGTTGAAGAACATCTGCTGGACATCGATAGCTAAGATGGAAAAAAGCGGCAGCGGATCCCCTGAGTTTTTTAATTAGTGCCTCAACATGATAGCTCCACTTAAAATTGTAGTCGACGGTGACCCCTAAATATTTGTATATAGATACATTATCCAGGATCGTCGAGCAGTTGTCATCAGCTCGAAGAAGTTGATGACTGTTAACCTTATGTAGGCAATCATAAACATGCATTTTTATTAAGATTTTGTGTTTAAGGATGTGCGGAGGACGTATGTGCATTACTTTAGTTTTTTTTTTTGCATTTATGATCAGGCCGTTGTCGTGACACCATGTTGTGACTTTATCAAACTCCTTCTGCAAGATTTTTCAGCTGCTTCAACGTCCTTGTGGTTAACGATAATTGCCGTGTCGTCTGCGTATGCGTAAACTGTGCTTTTGTTAAGAGCTGCAAACATATCGTTTATGTATATAATAAAGATTAACGGTCCTAATTTGGATCCTTGTGGAACTCCATACTTTGAAGATTTTTCTTTGCTTAGGCTTTGTTTAATTTTGACTTTATATTTGCGGTTTTTTAGGTAGTCCTCAAACCATGACAAAAGTGGTCCTCTTATGCCCGTTTTTTCCATCTGTTTTAGAATATTTTTATGGCACAGCGTATCAAAGGCTTTCTTAAAATCGATAAAAAGTACTATGGTGCTATGGTTTTTTTCTTGATTTTGGTTAATTTGGTTTGAAAAATCACCAATCAACCGATTTATGCTTTTTTCTGTCTGAAGCCGAACTGATTTTTTGACAATATATTACACTTTTCTAAATATTCAATAAGTCTTTTGAATACCACCTCTTCGAAGACTTTATCTGTTACCGATAGAATTGAAATCGGACGGTAGTTCCCGATATCGTTTTTCGGGCCACCCTTGTATATCGATCGAATGACGGATATTTTAAGTCTTTTGGGGAACTTTGATTGTTCCAGACTCAAGTTTATAAGTTTTGCTAAAACCGGAGTCAGAATCTCAAAATTATTTCTTAAGTCCTTTGGTCGTATACCATCTTCATCTACTGATTTGTTGTCTTTAAGTAATTTAAGAATTTTCTGTACTTCTTTAGTACTAACTTCATTCATATACATTGATCGCTGGATACTGCTGGATGAACCCGAGTAAGATTTATGTTCGCATATATGGATAGTATTTGTTATGTCTAAAGAAAATTTTTGTGCAAAATGATTTGCGAGATTATCATACTCGTTTGTAGCAAAGTTTTTAGCCAACAGATCATCCAGATTTATAAGTCTTTTGCCAAGTATTGAATTGATGATCTTCCATGTCTCCTTTGGATCGTTTTTTGCATTTAAGAATTGTTGCTTGAAATAATTCATTTTAGTACTATGTATCTTTTTATTTAGGTGGGTGCGAAACGCTTTATATTCTTTTTCATAATCTTGGTTTCTTCTATTGTTTTTATATCTTCTATATAAACGAACTCTTTCTAGACATGCATTCCTTAGATCTGCAGTTATCCAATTATGCTCATTAGATCTTTTTTTGATTTTTCTGAAATACGTCGTTGATTCTACCATTTTTTTAAAACATTCTCTAAAGATATTGTACAAATTTTTTACGTCTGTCAGATCAATCAACTGTTGCCAGTTAAATTGTTCAATTTGCCGTGACAGCTAATAAATACTAATATAACTTAACATTTTAAGAGCGTTTCTTTCTTCTTTCTCATCAGATTTAATAGTCGCGCAGTATATGCCAAAGTGGTCAGAGCAATATAATTCTACTACCGCGGATAGTGTGAATTAAACAGTGATCAATTAATTTTTTTGTGTTTCGGGATAAGTCGACACGCGTAACCGATTTAATTGTGTTTATAAATCCTCTTGATGCTATCAATGAAAGGTATCTGCTCACATTAGGATGATATACATCATTTGCATCAATGTTGATATCAATAATTATTACCAAAATTTGCCTTTTATCTATTTTGTCAATGTTTTGTCCTAATTCATCTATAAATTCATTTACATTAAACTAGGCGGTCTGTATATAGCAAATATTGTAGCTTCAATCTGTCTTCTTTGAATGGTTATTGTAACACATTCATAGTACACATAATATTTATTTTTGTGTATTCTATATCATCTTTTATGAAAATCACTAAGCCGCCACCTTCTTTATCAGTTCTATTATAGGCTAATGGTTCATGAAATCCAGTAATTATATAGAATGAGTTCTCAACTTTTTTTATATTTATTTCAGAGAGCACTATTACATCAATTTTTCCAATAAATTCATTAACGCTTAAAATAGAATTATTCCAATTTGCTGTAATAGATCGTATATTTAAAAAGAAATAAGAAAATCCATTAATTTCCGTAATAAAAACCTTAATTTCTTTGAGGCATTCTAAATGTTTAAATTTAATATTTACGAATTCATTTTCTTCGTTTAATTCTTCCATTGTATTTGTTAATTTTTTGACGCGACTGTAGTACAAACAAAAATTGTTGTTTAAAAAATTTTTTCAACATCAACAGTTGAATTGATTTCTACAACAGCATCTCCGTCATTTTTCCCCGCGAGAACTTTGTTGTGTCTCATCCACACGTACTTCCAGTTAACCGTTCTTGCTTTCGTTTTGGTTAACCAGAGCAATTTTTTGAAGTGTGCTGATAACTCATTATTAATGTATATGTTTTGCTTTGGGTACATGGGATTTGGTCTCTCTGTTTACATTTTAACATATTTCTTCGTACGTTAATGTTCTCTTGGTTTTCGCCTTTTCTATTATCGCAACTTTTGTTTGCTTTCTTGTGAAGCAAAGCGAGAGATTTTTTAACTCTCTATTTTTCCTATCTGTGAACGTAGAAATTTCCTCGATGTAATTTTCATTGATTTCCAGATTTAAGGTTTTGCCTATTGCAATTACAATGTCGTGTGCGTTCTCGTTAGGTTTCATTGGAACGCATTTAATTTCCATATTTTGTCAAGTGTGTTTATTTTTGATTGTAATCTATTTATCAATAAGACTTTTTGTTCGTTTTGTTTCTTGTATTCTTTGATTTCGTTCATTAAACTTTGTATTAGTTCTGTGTTTTTTGTTATAACGGAATTTAGATCATCATAATTTGCGCTTGTGAATTCCACTGCTTTCGCATATTCCTTCAGCATAACTTTGATTTCCTTTATCTCCGTATGCGTTTTCTGTTGGAGATCAATTTCATCACTTGAAATGAAAGTTCCGGTGGTGAAGTCTTTTTTTTCGGAGAATCGGCCGATCTGCACCGCTTAGCATGTTGACTTTCTGCTTGCAATGAGGGTAGTGGTTTCTCTTTTCCCCTGCAAACAGTGCATTCCCATGCTTTCTTCGAGGCTGCTGACAATTTTCTTCATGTATTGTGAGAAACAGAGGAACATTCATAATGGTAGCACCCCATACATTTCCCGCAGGTTACAAATTCACCACCCATTAGCAGCGGATTGTGGCATCGCGAACAGTTTGCCATTGTTATAAAATGTATGTATATGAATATTTTGGTAGAATAATAATGCGTTAAGACAATAATTGCTTAAAGGCTTATTTACCAAAACCAGAATTTCACAGCTTCAGTCAGAACTACGTATTCTATAAATAACAATATTTATACTTTATAAAATTGTTGTAAAAACACGTCTAATCACTTTAAGAACTCAACTTAACAAACGTTACCGCGTATACGTCACGTTTCATATCCAATTTTCAACTCAATCGAAAGGATCGTAGCTTAAATCCATTGTCATCGACGGAATTAAACCTTGCAAAAACTAAATTAATTAAACACGCACAAATGTCGGTATTTCGCAACGAAATCGAACTTTTAAAAAACGGAAAAGATTTTCCCTCTAAAAACAGACTCTTTCCTTTAAGTCCCATTATTGACTCTAGTGGTGTGCTTCGGGTTGGTGACCGGTTAGAACATTCGGAATTTTCGTATTCAAAAAAGCATCCAATCCAAACATTTACATCCTGGCGTATCGCTGTTGTTCGCGTTAATAAAGCAAAACTTTTTCATACTTGGATGTAGAAATATCACGCGGAAAATTGTACATGACTGTATGATTTGATTCGAGAGAGTTTGTCAACCACAAAGCAGCTCATGAGAGACCTTCCGGCCGCACGTATTCTTTACGCTAGGCCCTTTAGTGAGGTCGGTTGTGACTATGCGGGTCCCATTGAATTGCGTCTCAGCCGGAGGAGGAACCCAAAATTTGTTAAAGCTTATGTAGTGCTCTTTGTTTTACGACTAAGGCCGTTCACGTTGAGCTCGTTGCAGATTTGTCGTCGACCGCGTTTTTACTGGCATTAGATCGTTTCGTCGTGCGTCGCGGTAAACCCTACGAAATCTGGAGCGATAAAGGAACTAACTTTCGTGGTGCTAAGCGTTTGTTAGATGAAATGCATAAACTTCTCTGCAGTCAACAACATTACAATATCGTTGCAGATCATCTTACCAACGACGAAATCCATTGGAGTTTCATACCACCCTCCGCACCTCATTTTGGAGGTTTGTGCGAGGCTGGTGTGAAATCAGTAAATTGCATTTAAAACGGGTCATAGGTGAAGCAAAGCTCACTTATGAAGTAATGTATACTCTATTGGTAAAAATAGAGCCTTTGCTCAATTCTCGCCCTATGTGGCAAACAACAGATTCCGAACCAGTAGCTCTTATTCCAGCGCATTTTTTAATTGAAGAACGATTTACAGCCATACCACAACCATCTGTTCCTAACTCAGTTGTTTCTATGAATATTAACTGATATCTTTTACAGGCAATGCTACAATGCTTTTGGAGTCGCTGGAATAGCGAATACCTAACGTCACAGCAGCAGCGACCCAAGTGGCAAAAATCGCAGCCTAATCTCCGCATCGATGATGTTGTCCTACTTAAGGAGCCAAATTTACCACCATCTAAATGGATCATCGGAAGAGTTATCAACATTCACCCTGGAAGAGACAGCAAAGTCGGAGTTGTTACCGTCAAAACAAAATTCGGAGAATTCGTTCGACCAGCTGTTAAGGTGGCCCCTTTGCCAGTTTCTGAAAGACCCTAGTCTTCCAGGGGGGGCTGGATATTCAGAAACCTAAGTGAACTAAAGGAAATTCGTAGTATACGCACCCTATAATTTATGTAGCTAGCCTATATAGTTTTTATTTTTATTGTAAATTGCGACTAATCTCATTATTTATTCATTAACTGTTCAGCACTATATGTACACATTACATATGCATATCATGAAATCTTGCTCAGTTCTTTCTTCACTTGTGTAACGTTTAAAAAAAGGATAAAATTGTTTCATTTATAGTAATTATCATAAAAATCAGAAGTGTTTTCCCTTTCCCATCATAACCCCAGAGCTTTCTGCGTTTGTTCCAAGTCAGTGAGAATTTATAAATAATTCGAATTTTTGAAGACAAAATACATTGGGGACAATTGGAGACAAATAAAATGAAATTGGACGTCAAATACTTTAATGCATTTAATTATAAATAGCATTTAAATAAGCTGTGTTTAGTTTGTACACATGAAACCGATTGTTAGAAAAAAAACCAACCCAACTCCACTTACGAGTACAAGTTCACTAGAAAAACTTGGTAGCACAGATACATCTATGACGTTTAATAGCAGTTCATCTGTCGGTTGGTGAACAAATTTAATTGATTTTAAAGAAATGTTAGCCGAATGTGTCAGTTGTTGGCGGTATATGTTATATCAAAGTTTGACATTTCATTGCAAATGAAGAAAATATTATATGGAAGCGTAAATAAACTTATGGCGTTTATGTTTGGTCGACAGAGGCCTCATTTTTGCACACCGGAGGGAAAAAAATGACGTAAAACTGTTCCTTGGCACTTTTTTAATTTTTAGAGAAACACAATATTGCTCCTTTTTTTTCATTTCAGAAGCAAAATTTCTCTTCTGGATTTTTTATGCTAGAATGTACTTACCTGTAAAAATACAATCATTTATACATAGTATTGTGCGTCGAACCAGATTTTTTTTCGAGCATTCGACTGTGTTTGACATCAAAGTCAAAAGATGTTTTTAGTGTTCATTGGAGTTCAAATTGCCCAACTTCCGAAAAGAAACCAATTCAATTCACTTTATTGTTATAATTAACGCGCAAGCTATTTTTTTTTAGCTGATAGCAGATGTGTAACAAAAATTATGTGTAATTAAATTATCGGAAGAACTTATCTTTAGCTTTTCAGAGGTACTTAAATTTGTATAATCTTCTTCCTAAGCTGCTATTGTGATTTCCATTGGACGATAAAAGTTTCCTGTTGCAATCCGAAGAGAACAAATCTTCTCAAAATGCTCCGTTAGCACTCTCTCACTTTCTGGATTTCATATCATATCATAGTCAGAATGTACTAATGCGTATAAATATTTATATAAATAAAATATTTACTGCTGGAACACAATGAGGTTGCAGTCATTGTCACGGTCGTATTTCAAAAGTTAAATGTACGTAAATCCCATAATGTGAACGCAATGATGTCTTGGTCGCTGTCGCGGTTGGTAGCTGTGTCGTAAGAGTTGGCTAACTGCTGCCGGAAAGATTGCCAATAATTCGCCCACAATGTGGTCGCTTTGTCATGTCAAATTTCAAACAGCTCTTTTAATTCAAATTCTGCTTTTGCTGTTACTGGAAAATTGTGAACTTGTTTGAAAGTGGTAAAAATAAAGATGGATAAGCGTAAAATAAATGTAGTGCAAACATGCTACTTGGCACATAAATTATTAAAAACAAAAAACGCCGGTTGTGGGTCCGTCCTTTATACCAATCTAGTAAGGGCAAAGGATTTTTTGAAACAACATTTAATTTTATACATCAAAATGAAGTTGGTTTGTTTTTTTAAAGCGACTCATACGACGAAAGTCATATACGAGTTGCTTTTATGTTTACTTAATTTTGTTGAAAACGTCAATAAGAAGGGCAATTAGTCCCGAATACCGGTTAGTAGTCATTTTGATGTAATTATTTCATTAGAAAGTGATTTGTTGGAATAAAATTGTTACTTCTTTAAAGTGTATCTCCACATTATTTAGCTTGGTTGTTGTTTGTTATATTTTATTAATAATAATTCTTTACTAGAACAGATAAAATGGAGGAACATTTAATTGAGCTGGTTCTGGAGATGGAAATTCTGTGGAATCTTTGATATCCAGAATATAAAAATATAAAAAACAAGGCACAGGAGTGGTGACGGTTTTAATAAACATAAAAGCAACTCGTATTGGATTTTCGTCATGCGAGTTGCTTTAAAAAACAAATTAGCATCATTTTGTTTTATAAAATTAAAAGTTATTTGAAAAAATCCTTCGGCATTTCATTTTAATAATTTATGTGCCAAGTAGCACGTTTGCATAATAAAACGAATTGTATTAGACTTATCCATCTTTATTTGTACCACTTTCAAAGAAGTTTACAATTTTCCAGCAAAAGCAAATACACAATTTGTATTAAAACAGCTGTTTGAGGTTTGATTTAACAAAGTGACCTTATTGTGGGCGAATTATTTGGTAATCCTTCCGACTGCGACGGAGATGCGACCGCGACTGCGACTACGATCTCATCGTGTTCCAGCAGTTATTAACGTAAAATAGTTTTGTGTGTCAAACCAGATTATCAGTTAATTGTTTAAATTGTTTCGCAAACAAATATAAAAAATAAAAAATGTAAGCAAAAATAAATGTTTTATTGGATTTTGACAAACAAAGAAATTGCGAAAAAAAAGTTTCATATATAACCAAACATGTATAATTTTTGAGAGCAAAATCTAAAGAAAAGAGTCTTCTATTGGAATTCGAAGACCGAAGCCACTAACTTCCGGAGTGAAACCAATTAAAAACGCCATTACTCTTTAATAAATTTTCTCTAACAGAGAGAATTTGACAGATTTTATATATTTTGCCCAAAAAGTATGCGAATGAAGGGCCGGTTTGTTCACAGTTGGTTAATGTAACCAAAGATTTTGCTTAACACATGGTTATAAATTTGAAGTAACCCAAGAGTGTTTGTTTACTATTTTTTCACACTGGTTACTTAACCATAGATTAGCGACAATTCGTGCCAGCTTTGCCGTGTATCTGTTAACTTATTTGTAAAATTTAGCGCCTGGATAATTTTGTTTTTGTTTACCTATTTTGTTCGACTCTTCAAGGCGTTGAAAAGAACTACCGGAACTACGGATTTTATTTTTTATTATTTATACTCCATTTTGCGTTCTTTTAATATACATACATATGTATATCATACTGTCTGAATTTTTTAATCGCACAATATATGTACAGAATTATGTTGTGTCTTTATAACGCTATAATGTAAATTTTTTAAATTAATTGGATTAAGAAATGTTTGGAGTTCTGGTACTCGAAAAATTTGTTTTAACTATTTCTTTCGGGTCAATACTTTTCTGGTCCTACAAGAATTCATTAAGTAATTTTTAATGTTGCCTGGATATTTTTAATTTTTAATTTTTTTTTTAGGTTTGAATGTAAAAACAAGTCGAAAGGTTTCAAAATCAAAATCAAAAGGTTTGTGATATATCTATACATTTTTAAGATCAAAAATGAACCCGGCATATTTTTTACAATTTTTTTAAAGATGTTTAATGTTATGTTATTTGAAACACTATTTCTGTTCAGAATTACAACACCACATTATTCATCATTAAAGTATTTCTAATGTCATGTAACAATGCTTTTGTTCACTACTGTTTAATTACTCCGAATTTACTATTTACTTATACTGTTATCGTAATTGTTATCTATCATGCCTTTTTTGTACTATATTTTTATTGTATATGCACCGCTTCACAAAACGTGGCTGCCCCCTTTTTTTCTAAGAAAATAAAATCAATTTAACGCATCACTTTGCATCGTAAGCATCATCTCGAATTTTCGCTAGCATTGAAACGCTTCGCATGTTTCGGTATTCTAAAATCAAAAAATTTTAAATTAACCAACAATTTCCTTCACATTTTTTAGACTTTAGGTTGAGTTAAAAAGAAAAATCCGAAAAGGCCCGTACTTAATCTAACAGAAAATTAATTCTTATATAATTGTTAATATATGTATAAAGTATACTTAAAAATTAAGTGCGGCAACTTGCGGTCCTTTGTGCTAAAGAGATTTGATTTGGAGAGGTCAGTCAAATTTAATTATTTTTTTTCTCTTAAAAATTATAAACCCAACCCCATTCTTAATTTTCCTTGTAATGAGTAATAAACTATAAACTGTCAATTTTGCAATTTTTCGCGATTTTAAAATTTAAAGAGGGGGGGATGGCAACCAGCAACCAAACAAAACAAGAAACTACAGCAGACGAAAACCCGCGACCATATGGATGGTGGTTGGTAATCTAATTAAAAATAATCCCAAAAACCGGAGTTGCGCACACCCATTGCTCAGCACGGGTTGGGGGGTTCGGAAGAGGAAAGAAAATTGGTAAATAAAGGGTAAGTGGACGCCACCCAAACTTTTGCGAAATTGGGAATTTGTTAAATTGTTTCCTGCCTACTTGAGGTCGCGCATGACTGGTTGTTGGGGTTGGTGAGGGGAACGTGTACCACCTACCGCTGTTACTCTTGTCGCCGCTTACGCTTGTTGGTCCACCATCTTTCGGGCTTTCCTTTTATTGTTGGGCTTTCTTTCTTGTTGGGTTTGGGTTTTCACATTCGGTTCTTCTTGTTCGTTCAATTCTTAGTTTTCCTGTAGTTTTTCTGCTTGTTGGGTTATTTGCCTTAAGTTCTGTTTTTATATTTTTATATAAATTATTATCTTTTTTGGTACTGTACGCTATGAGGGCTAGTTTTCAATTGAACTAGTCACGCAGTTCGGTTAGTTGTCACTCACACACACATATATAATCATGCACGGTTCCACTGATTCAACTGCCAGAGCAAAGGGACTCACTTCCAAAGCTTTGACAGCCTAACTGTGGAATCACCCAATCACATAACTCGATGTTTTGTCGTGTTCGCCTTGTTCGTTCTTTCTGTCAAGTGACTGCTTGCGTCCATATTAAGCCCTTGGACACGGGACACTTTTGGGGACAATTTAATTGAGCTCAATTAGAGACCGCCAAGTAGAAAGGCAACTCTTTCGAAGAATTATATTGAAGGAGCCCGTAAATCTCCTTGCCGACAAAAATACGGGTTAAAGATCGTGGCGAATTATGTAATGATTCTCAAACGTGAAACAGACACCAAAAGGTACAACGGTAGGTAAAGAATTTTTTGTGAGTGTTTTGCACAACTACCAATTCAGGGATTACGATTACAATTCGAGGTAAAAAAAGTTACAATACATCATTAAAGGTGTTTTCCTGAATTATTATATATCATTTGGCAATATTTTAAACAAAACACATAATAAAGAGGTGCGTTCGCGTAATTTTTAAATCAAATGTGTAAAAACCGTTAAATCTAAAAGAGTGGGGATAAAACTATCTCTCAGAGGGAAAATGTTTTCAAAAACAAGCGAACGAATTTTAGACAGCTTTAGACAAATGTAAACTATCTTTGTTTTAATTTTTTTCCCTAAAAAAAAACAAACAAACAAGTTGTAAAGAACTTAGAAGATTTTATTTAAAAACTTCAACTTCAGAAAGAAGCCTAGACACGTCTGAATAAATTTAAATAAGTTAAGATGATTTATTCTTCCGATAATTTCCTTGCGTATTGGCTATCAATGAGGTATGTTCAAAAAGTAGGATGGCTTTCTGTTTTTTTTTTAATTATTTATTCATCAATATTTTAGGCGTTAGTCTTATCGCGAGTAAAACAAACACAATCCTTTAAAAAAAATAATTTACGCTCTTTATTTGCTTGCTTATAGGCTTCTGTATTCTACAGTGTTTGACTTACGACTGACTCCTACCTACCGGCAGACTATCACTAGTTAATGTTGCCACTTTATATTTCTTACATTCTTATCAGTTTCTCTCTTATGGCTTGCTAAACCTCGACCATCCTGACTTGTAATCGTCCCGATTTCCCCCTTTGTCCTACAACAATTACGTGATTCGTTTGTTCTCGTTTGTAACCATGGTTTGATGTTGGCTGCTTCCCATATTCCTTCATACGGGATCTGGCTTACTTGAAATCCTTCTACATCCTTCACTATGTACCGAGCATTTGGAAAAATCTTTTCAATTTTATACGGACCCTTAAACTTAGGGGTCTTCACCATTACATAATCTATTTTCTCATATGCCTTATGCGTTCTGTAGTCGTCCTTTTGTGACTTATTATATTCCTGACATTTAATGATCTTATTAGCAGCTCTCGTTTATTTTCTCTAAATCTCTCTCATTTTCCTCCTCGTAATGCTCATTTAAACTCTCCTTCAGAAAATCAATAACTTCGCCTTTTTGACTTACTCCGAACAGCTATTTACTCGGTGTCGTGCCCATACTTCGTTGTATTGTGTTGTTCATAGCGAATTCTATCCTTGATAGTATCCCGTCTATAGAATTTTCGTATCTTCGCCTGTCAGTTTTGCTATCATGGGCGCCAGACTTCTGTTTATCCTTTCCACTTGTCCGTTGGCCTGTGGAGAAGCCGTCGCAATTTTTATGTGATATACATTCTTATCTTCCAAGAAACTTCCGAAATCCTTTGAAGTAAACTCACTTCCTCGGTCTGACACCAGCGCCTTCGGTCGGCTATACGAATTAAAATAAGATCTAGGGCAACTTCACTTGTGTTGGTTGTCCTAACGGCAAAAAGTCTGACGTACTTCGTAAACGCGTCTACTACTAGGAACACATACTTCTTTTTCGCCCGTTTGAGTGACACTGGCCAAAGTGATCTACATGTATCATCTGGAAGGGAACATTTCCTTTTGGTATGTTGTGCAAGTAGTCTTCATGCTTTCCAAACTTAGGTGAAAATGCGATATACTTTAAGCAATTCCAGGGTGTAGTCGTAGTTTTGGAGCTCCAGTGCCCATCTGGCTATTCTGGGGCTTACCCCTCTTTTGTTAAGTGTCAATGTTACTGAGTTACAGTCTGTCACAATATTGAATCTAATGCCGTGTAAATATATAATGAATCTTTGCAGCGCATAAATAATTGCCAATGTTTCTAGTTCGAAGCTGTGATACTTCGACTCACATTCTGTCGCTCTTTTGGAAAAATAAAACACCGGATGGAACCTCCCATCCGCCTTCTTCTGCATCAATATGGCCCCAAATCCGGTCGAGCTCGTGTCGCAATGGAGCTCCGTCCCATCCCGATGACAGTAAATTGCCAGAATAGGTGCCATCAGTAGTCTTCCTTTTAGTTCTTCGAAGCATTGCATCTCTTCACTGTCAAATTAAAAAATGGTATCCTTCTTTAAAAGTTTGTATAATGGCTGGGCTAACACTGAAAATCCTTTAAGAAATCTTCTGAAGTACGAACATAGTCCTAGAAAACTATGTACAGTCCTTACATTCTGTGGCACAGGGAAATTCTTTATCGATTCGATGCCCTTTTCATTTGGCTGGATACCCTCCTTGGATACGGTGTATCCTAAATACTGGACCTTAGCTTCCATAAACCGACACTTGTCCAAACGTAACTCCAACTTGTTCTTCACTAACCTATCGAAAACTTCATTCAGTATCTCTAAATGTTCTTCTACCCTCTTAGTCGCTATCATTATATCATCTATGTAGATTTTGACTTTCTTTTCTTTAATCAAATCTTTAAAAACATTTGAAATATAACGTTGGAATTCCAATGGAGCATTCTTTAGTCCAAATGGCATCCTGAGCCACTCGTACTGTCCCATTGGTGTCACAAATGACGTATATTTAATCGATTCGTCACTCATTCGTATGTGGTAAAAAGCGCTCTTCAGATCTAATAATGTGTACACTCGTTTATTCAAAAACTCGTCAAGTAAGTCATAGATTAGTGGAATAGGGTGATTGTCTCTTAAGGTAACTATATTTAAGTTCCTGAAGTCCACGCAAAGTCGCAAATCGCCTGTTTTCTTTTTTACTTATACTATAGGCGACGCGTATTCCGATCTGCTTGGCCTGATTATTCCTCCCCGCAGCAAATCTTCTACGATAGATTGTTCTTGTTCCTTTTCGGTATATGAGAGTTTCGTCCGGTAGCAATAAAATGGTTTTGTATCATTCAACCATAGCTTCATTTCGTATTTCATCTCGGGTTCTTCGGGACGCTTACAGTACAAATATTTCTCATTGAACATTCGTTTGAACCTTTCTTTTGTCTCCCAATCTAGATTACAATTTTTAAATAGCTCTACTTCCGTTTCTACATCTATCTTTAGTACTCCTGAAAATGTTCTGTGTTTACCTCACTCGTTTGTTTTTCTAATGCTACGGTAGTTAATCTAAGCTTCGCCTTTCTCATGAAATCCCTTCCTAGAATTAGGTGAAATGTCATTGTACCATCCGGTACCACTGGTAGATCGAGTTCAACCTTTCCTTCTTCCAATAAAATTTAACAACACACTTTATCTAGTATTCTTAACGGATTTTTATTTATTCGCTGAAACTTTACATTTTCTTCATATGAGTTAATAACTGCTGTTGGAACGTATCCCTGCCTGACTAAGCTGATCGAGCTTGTAGTAATTCTAATAATATTTTATAATGTGAATTACTATATGTAAATATACATTTAAATAATCTTACGGATTCATCTGCTTCGTCTTTTTGGTGTACGTTGTATATCAGCTTCCTGCTAGGCTTCTTCCGCTCTGGACAGTCTGCTGCTATATGTACCATTCTGGCACAAACGTGACAAGCGCCTTTCTCTCGTTTTTCCTTCCTACACTCGTTTGCCATGTGTCCAACACAATTGCAATTGTAGCACCTGATTTGGTTTCTTGCTGTATCACTCCTTCGCTCTCGTTGGACGGCTTCCATTCGTTGCGGCTTCCGTTGTTTTATTTTTGAAAAGGCTTGGAATAGTTGTAGCTTTGTAGAATAGCATTGGATGAGTGCCTGCAGTTGTGGCGATTCATCCTTTATGCCTTCTACCACATATTCAAATAGCTCATCTTCGTCGATTTAAAAGCAATTTGAAAGGATGATCTTGTCATTAAAGTAGTCCATAAAACTCTCATTCGTCTGCCACTTCCTGTCTTCGAATTTCCGTCGCAATACCATTTTGTTTTCCTTTGTACTGAACAGCATTGATCTGTAACTTCAATTCGTCCACTCCTTCGATCAAAAAATTCGGATTTGAGTGCATCCACTCCAATGCTTAACCTTTCATTTTTGTCAACATAAGTGTCCGCATCATGTTCTCATCCGGTTTGTATACATCCTGAATACTTTTCAGTTGGGCTAGCCACACATCCAGATTTGTGCTGCCGTCATATTCTGGAAACATGTCTTTCCACATACTCAAATGTTGTGGATCAGATGTTGTTGCACCCATTTGACTTTCGCTCGTTTGTGTATTTGCGTTTATCTCACTCTCATTTGGTTATGGCAGGTCATTTGTCTGTACTCCTTCGGATGTGTGTGTGTTAGTATTCTTTTTCTCTCTTTAGTATTTCTATTTCTTTTTCATATAACCGTTTCTCCCTGGCTGAGCATGGTGCACTTAGACTGGCAGCCGATCGTTCGATGATGCACCGGTTATCTTCGGATTCCGTTGCCCGTTCACTTCTGTACACATCCCTCTCTTGCTCGTCCACTCGTTGGTATTCTGCTTCGGCGTCTTCCTCTGTCCCCCGATGAGTCAAACGTGGCGATATTGTTGCCTCTTCTTCGATGTTACCGCTAGTTTTTTGGGTTTTTTTTTTAATTCTCTTTTGTATTTACTTTTTTGCACATTCGTTTGTTTAGTTCAATTTCGTTCTTTATTTTTCTTCTTTCCACTTTGACGATGGTTATTTTGTATTATTATTATTTTTTTGTTGGATTAGATCCCACTTCTGATTTTTTAGCCGTTAGTTTTAGCGCGAATAAAACAAACACAATCCTTTAAAAAAAAATTTTACGCTCTTTATTTGATTGCTTATAGGCGTCTGTATTCTACAGTGTGTGACTTACGACTGACTCCTACCTACCGGCAGACTCTTTTCCTAGTGTGGCCACTTTACAATCACTAGTTAGTGCTGCCACTTTATATTCCTTACATTCTTTCAGTTTTGGTATAGCCTTGAGCTCTTCCAGCTATGACGAACTTGAAGTGCTTTTTTTGATCTTGGGTGCTTTCATTGGGACGACTGGGCTTTGGTTTCGACGCCATAACCATATACACATGATTCGTCATCATTTATGATCCTTTTAAGCTAGCCAGAATCATCATTGACGCCATTCAAGAGCTCCTGAGTAATGCTCATGCGACGGTTTTTCTGATCAAAACTAAGAAATTTCGGAATAAACTTAGCTGACAGACGTCTCATGCCCAAAACATCTAAAAAAACTGCATAAGATAATGATTATGATTATGATAATTCGACGATTTTCCAAACCAATTTTCTTCACAATTTTGACGTTATCGTCTTTTGTTGATGTGTTGGGGCGTCCGGAGCGAGGTTAGTCATTGGCATCTTCGCGGCCATCCTGAAAGAGCTTGTACCACTTTATTTGAATTTTTTCTCAACGTCTTGAATAAAAGAGAGTTCATGTGTGTCGTAAAAATGATTGACAACTATCCGATGATTTGCCAAGCACAAAGGTATTCGAAATTGAAAATTATCATCAATTTACGCGCATCTTCAATCAAAAAATAAAAATATAAGGTTTTGAAAAGTTCCCTGACAAAACTAAACAGTTAACATACGCAACAGTCCTAGAAAGTAATAAAATCATAGAAATATCAGCTAGAATGAAACTTCAAAATATATGCAAACATATTAATGGCCTCACTTGTTCCACTGAGACTTAACACTTCAAATGGTGAACACTGTAATTAGAGGAACCCCCGTCCATTATCAGACTCATGAAAAATGCAGTCAAAGATATCAAAAGTCAAATTGCTAATCTTCAACCTACGGAATGTAAAATTTATTTCGAAATAGGGATAGATTGATGGACAAGTTCTAAATGAAATAACATGTACAAGGTCAACGCGGCCATGTGCCATATGCAAAAGAACATAACATATTTAAAAACAACGATGAATCAAATGATGATGAATTTAAATACGAATATGAAATATCTCCATTATATGCAAGAATCAGGTGTATGGAATTTATTTTGATAGGAGGAGGGGGGATATTGATGAATCCATTGGAATTAAGGAGATCCAAAAGCACTTGTCTGCGATCAATTATTTTAATTTTAAAATGTCTATTTCTGTAACGCTATCGTTTGACCGATTTTTTCCAAAAATTTGCAAGAAGAATAGAATCGATGTAAACACAACGCTGTACCTTTCACAAAGATCCTGTTGTAATGCTAAAATTTGGCGGGATTGTCGTGAATGTCAACGAAATCAAATTGGCCTAGCGAAAGCAGCATACACAGTACGTAGACGGACATAACGATGAATATATGTAAATGCTATACTGCTAGAAGGAAACATTTCGTCAGTGAAGCAAATATTGTAAAAAAGGAGAATACTTTACTGATAAATAAAAAAACAAAGGATTTTCAGAAGATTCAAATAGGCATTGACATGAAATTTATGGATCTAATAGGCCTTCGAAAGCTTAAAGACAACCAAATGAAGCTTTGAATTAAAAAAAAAAAAAACAAGAAAACAAGTAAAGCTTGGATATGGTGGTTTTATGATATGGGTCCAAATGTCCACTTTTGGGATCAATAATTTAATCATAGTCATTTAGATCATGACAAAAGAAGTATATTTTAAAATAAATTGCAGGAAAATTTGCTTCAAAGTGCACAAAAAATGGTTATCGCGAAAGATAATTACCTCCAACAGGACAATGATTCCAAACATGTCGCACAAATGATGAAGATGTGGTTGATACATAAAGTCGCCCACTTCCAACTGAAACAACCACAAATCCCCGATCTTAACCCAATAGAACGTCTTTGGAATTATTTCGAAAATATTTTACGAAAATATGGCATTACATCAAAGTCTTATTTTCAGTGGAATGGTAACAAATAATAAGTGAATATATGTAAGAAGTTTAAATGCTTAAAAGGTACTCAACAAAATATTAGGAAAGAACTTTTCTGCAAAATTAAGGTATAAACTAACGCTTTTCATTCATTCATTCATTCATTCATTCATTCATTTATTTATTCAATAATGCATGGGAACGTTTTTATTTCTCTATTATTATTATTTTTTTTTTTTTGAACGAAATATTACTGTTTTTGTTTTTGTCTCTAAGAAGGTACAAATAAACGTTGATTACTTGTAAAGAAACATCTGTTGAAAAAAATTATAAACTTAGTTCATTAAGACAAAATTAAATTAAGTTTGGATATTAAAAGTCTTGCTGCACATTGTATGTTGGCTATTCTGGGATTTTTTTTAACAAAAAAGCCATTAAAATACCACTCCCTTTGTACTTTGTAATGTGTGAAAAGAAAACATTCTGGAAATTTTTGGAAAACCTTTAAATTCAATGAGAAATACAAATGTTTTCCTAAAAAACTAAAATTGATCAAAAATGTTTATTTATTAGTTATAAGTAATATACAATTAATTTTTTTACTTAACACATGTCAAACTAAAAGAACAACAGGGATATTGGATTTAAAAAATGCCCTTAATTAACAATCCTTTTCATTGATGCCCAGAGTCCAAAGGTTGTGCCTAAACGTGAAAAATGCTAATACAAATCATTAACAATACAACCTTAAGTTTGATTTCAAAATTGTAGTAGTTGCAATACATTTATATTTTCAAATAAAACGTTCAAAATATGATTTTTAGGTCCTTTTTTCATTTTATTCTGATACTATCCCCTTTTTGTGCACTTAAAACAACAAAAAAAAAGAGGTTTCTTTCCGTATATTCTATTATCTTCAATCTTTCACCACGTTGAAATAAATATTCAACAGCTAAAATATTTTTCCTTTTACTCTTGCTTTTATTATATATACCTAGTGAACATAACGTGAAATTTTGCTCTCATTTTGGCCATTCTGACAGGTTCTAGAAATGAAAAATGGATTGGTAAATCACTTAAAGAGTGGCTGAGCTAAAGTTCCGAGTTTGCAAACGATTAGTAGAGTTTGACATCTAGTTTTGTTTATCTATGGTTCAGTTATGACTTGTGGAATGACATATAAGTTGTCAGAAAAATTCCTTCAACAGATGAGCAGATTTTTGTTTTAAAAGAGTGTTTTATTAAATACAGGCATAAAAATAATTAAAATGTCTAGTTACTATTTTGTTATAGTGGGGCATAATGATAACCCTATCTTTGAAATGGAATTTTCAAATGTCAGCAAAGAATTAAAGGCAAGCAATATACAAGCATATCTAATAACAATCGATCGAACATATTGACATAAAGTCGCGTTGTTTATTTACAGAAAGAAGATAACAGGCATTTGAATCAGTTTATTGCCCATGCTGCACTTGACCTTGTAGATGAGCATAAGTGGAAGACGCCAAATATGCATCTTAAGTCCATTGACAAGTTTAACCAATGGTTTGTTACATCCTTCGTAACGGCTAGTCAAATACGATTTATTATAGTTCATGACAACAAAAACGACGAGGGAATAAAGAATTTTTTCAATGAAATGTATGAAACCTATATTAAACATTCGATGAACTCATTTTATCAAACCAATACTGCAATCAAATCACCAATGTTCGAAAAGAAAGCACAGATCTTCGGCAAAAAATACTTGATTTCATAGTTAATATATATACATATGTTTAGTTTCGAAGGTTTTACAAAATTCACTTATGTTTATCTTATACAAATTCAAGTTGATTGGAATTATATTAATATAGAACAGATGTTTCAAACAAGGTAGTCATGTTTATGTATTTTTATTCGTCCTGATATCAAAATGATGTTGCTATATATTTTCACATGATGAACTTTCGATTTAAATCATCGTTATTGTTTTCTATATAGTTCTGTAATTATAATAGATAGTTTAAAAAATATGTAGGTATTTTTTATTTTTTACCTTTGCCTTTGATATTACAAAAAATTGGGTTATCAATATTATAAGTTTAGCTATCAACGCCAAGCTATTTCGCACATATTTTCCATAAACTTAAGTACACTTACTCGAATGTTCGTATAAATCAAATAGTCAAGTAATAAAAGTTAAGTATAACATAATTATGCTACAGTCGAGAATAATTTCTGCTCTCCTTATTGCGTGGCCGATTAAATTCTTTAAAAATAAAACAGATTTTAGAAGAAATTATATAATTTTTCTTGTTCCGTTAAAATGCGTTACTGATGCGCAATGATGATTATGAAAGTGAAACAGATGATATGAATATTGAGAGAGGGAAGTTTAACAACGTGTCTACCAATTGCCCTCCTTTCTGAAATTATGAAAATAATACTAAAAGGCTCGCCAAAATTTAACTCATATTTATCTATAAAAGAAAACTAAAACTTTTCGATGGCATTTTTACTTCTCCATGTCATGTTGAGTAATTTAAGGCGTTACAGATCTATTTGTCTCTTTTAAGAATTGGGAGACGTTTTGATTACGTGTTAATTCGAAATTAAGCTAATCAAAAATGTTATTTAAATTATAATCTATCTTATATTTGATTTTAAGAATAGTTGACTTCCGACTTAAAGATAGCCTTCCTGTGATTAGACGGGTAGACCATAGATTATCCCCCTCACTTGTGGGAATCAAAATTGAAAGTTTCATTCCAAAAGCAATTGCATCATCAGTGGAGGATGTTTTAGAACACCCTAAGGTGAAGAGCATGTAATCCGAGGACAACACCCCTCCCAATCCGAAGCGAAACGAGTTCGCACTGGGAACACAAACATCGACAGTCTCATACAGCAGTATAAAGAGCTGTGTCAGACAGGGTGTCGTACAAATCGACCTCGATCGTAAACCTCTCAGAAATGAACAAATAGTTCAGACACAAGAGAGGATCATGGATATCAGGATCGAGCTACGTGATGAGGAAAAGAAGCCAGCATTCGGCGGCTCGACCTTCAAAGCCAGTTGGCTTTTTATCGTTTGTACGGATGACTCCAATGCAGAGTGGATAAAGAACATCTTTACATCTGTCGGTTAGAGGTGGTGCTTCTCGAGGAGGAAATTCTTCTAAAACCGCATGTCAACATTGGGTTTCCCCACTAAGTACTGGGACAACTAGCGAAAGAATACTGGAAGTTCTTGATGGCTAAAACAAAGAACTCAACAGAAGAATGTGGAGAGTTCTGGAAAGATCGACAATATTGATCGATCGCCCACTTGGTATTTGCAATAAACGAAAGCGCTATGCTCGTAGAGCTCAAGGGTCAGACCAAGCTTTTCTTCAAAAATTTGTACAGAACAGCCAATCAGAGCTCGAAATCAGTGAACCTAAATACCACGAGTACGCCGTCAGAAGGAGCTGGCGTAAGCTTGAGTAGTATTCCACCTAGAGCTGGCTCCAACGTCACTGAAAGCGCTGTAGTTCTAGAATGTGAAATAGCTACTCCTGCAAAAACCACAGCACAGCACGGCACTATGATCAAAACTGGTAACTCTCCAAACCAGAACCGATTCAGGCCAAATCCGGCGGCAAATTGAGTAGTTGGCTATATTACTAGAGGACATATCAACGGTCTGAGACGTAGAAGAGAGGGTCCCTCTTAACAGGGTGCCATAGAACGTATAGGTGACAACAAACCCTACTGGTTTGTCATACTGGATATGACTCCATATAAAATGCTTTGCTCCATAGAAACGACGATCAATCTACTATTACCTGGGTCAAAGCGATGCACAAAAGCCGGATGATTACAAATTCATCAGGGCTTCATTATCAGTATCAGCTGTATGGGGCTGCCCGCAAGGAAGCGTGTTATCGCCCCTCCTGTGGTCTTTGGTCGTTGATGATCAGTTTAACAAATTAAGTAACTTAGGCTACAGCACAATCGGTTATGCCGATGACCTAGTCATTATCATTTGCAGAGAGACTAACAAAGTCACTCCACGTTTACAAAATGCGCTTAAGACAGTCCTAGACTGTTGCACCAGAAAGAATCTCTCCATAAACTCAAATAAGGCTGTCATACCTTCTCTCCGAAATATCGGAAATTGATATGATCTGCACGGTTACAGACCACATTTAAAAATCATTATGCTTTAATAAAGGATTCTCCACGGAGATTCCCAGCAAAGAAGCGTGGGCTAACAATAACCTACCAAACAGACAAAACGGTACAAAGTAGTATACTGATGCTTCTAAAATGGAATCAGGGGTGGCAGCTGGAATACATGGACATAGCATAAATATTACAATAGCAATGGGCAATAGTCCCAGTATTCAAGTATTCAAGTATATGCCATTATATATATATGCATATATATCCATATATATCCATATATGCATACATATATATCCATATATGCATACATATATATCCATATATGCATACATATATATCCATATATGCATACATATATTCACAACAGTCAAGCAGCAATAAATGCCCATAGTTCGCACACCATTGACTCCAAATCAGTCATGTACTGCTTCAAAACCCTCCAAAAACTAAGCTCTAGGAACAAAACCAAACTATGGTGGGTTCCTGGTCGTGGGGGAATTGATGGCTATGAAAAAGCTTACAAACTAACCAGAAACTTGCAACTTTGGAATGTGAGCAAACAAAAAAAAAAAAAATGTCAGGCCACTTCATCCCAATTCAGTAGTTTTCAAGATTGTTCCGTATCTTGCTCAAACTATAAAACTCAAACAATAATCCTGTAAAATTAATTAATTAACATTTGGAATTCTATTCCGGTAAAATAAGTTTATTATTTCATAGTGTAAATGCAATAAAATATTTCTTAAGAAAGATTCATTATATGAAAAGGGGGAAAAAAAATAAAGGTCCCAAACTAAGCAGATCTCTTATGAAATAATATACAAGGAATGCAACATTATTATAGTTTATAGTTTTCAATCGAGATACTGGAGTTCAATTCATAATTTTTTTTTATGTAATTAGCGCGCGCTCAAGGGCTTATTTTACCATTACAGAGCGCGGGCAAAGAAACTTAGGGAGGAAGATAAGAGAGGTACCGATGTACACTGCTCTTAAAAGTTTGCAAGTCCTAACGACCAGGAAATAGAGAGCATTACAGGGCATTCTATTAGCAAGTTGTACGTCTAAAGAACGGATCATTTTTCGGTTGCTATCCAGATGCAGTTGCTATCCATGGACAATAGTTGGATGTTAAAATTCTCTTTAACGTTTTGGAAGAATTGAATTCTGCTCTGTTAGTAATTTTTAATTTTAATGTTTATCTGTTTCAATAAGTTGGGTGATATCTTTTAAACTTGAAATGAAATAACCAGTTTTCATGTTTCTAAATGTATCTAGTATTTAAATTTTAAAGTTGCAAAATGTGAGGGTCAGTAAGATATTTTTCCGGAAAAAATGATAACAAATCCAAAATGTTAAGTATTTTCTATTGATCTTCAATAAATGTTCACACATTAAATTTAAAGGAACATTCACTTTAAAGCAATTAGAGTATTTGCTCATAATTACGAGTTTAATGATACGCCATTTGCTACTACACACGCATAAATTTCAAAGATGTTATTTTCAAAAGGAATCAAAACAGGACTGGATTTGCTTAAAACCTCTACGTCTCAGAGGGTTAAATTTCCGACCCGCCCACCACCCTTCCATAAGATTTTTTTCTCAAAATCTGTCAGGTCTTAAAGTCTTAGACACATTATAAAAAAGCTCTATAGATACGTACGCAGGGATGTGACTTCTTCTTAGCCCGCATATATTTACTACATCCAGCCCGAATTGCTGACTTACTATATGTATATGTTATTAACAAACAAAAAAAAAATAAATAAATAAATAAATAAAACTCCAACTACGGCGGGTGAGGTAATACTTCCCATACACTGTTTTCCAAATAGTTCTTAACCGGAATATCAACGTGGGGCCGAGCGTTGTCATGATGGAAAATTATTGCTCGTGTCTGGTCGCATATTCCGGGCGTTTTTCGGCTACTGCTCTCTTCAAACGGATTAATTGTGTTCGGTAGCGTTGTCAATTGATGGTTTCACCCGGTTTTAGCAGCTCATAATACAGCACACCCATCTGATCCCACCAAATACAGAGCATTACCTTCGCGCCATGGATATTCGGCTTTGCCGTTGATTTGGCTGGTTGGCCGGGTTTCACATATGATTTTTTCCACTTGGGGTTGTCGTAATGCATCCATTTTTCATCACCAGTAACAATCCGATGCAAAAATGACTTCCTTTTGTGGCGTTCCAGCAGCATTTCGGACATGCAAAACCGCCTTTCGACGTCTCTCGGCTTGAGTTCATGTGGAACACAATTTCCTTGCTTTTGAATATATCCAGCTGCTTTTAAACGTTTTGAAATGGCAACAATCTTCATAGAGTAATGCTTCCAGTTCTTCATCTTCAAACTTTTTTGGCTGCCCGGGACGTTCATCGTCTTCCAAGCCAAAATCACCAGTTTTAAATCGTGCAAACCACATTTGGCACGTTCGCTCAGCTAGCGCATGTTCACCATAAACTTCCACCAAAATACGATGACTTTCGGCAGCAGTTTTCTTCATATTAAAGTAATGAAGAAGAACTCCCCGCAAAAACACTTTTTTAGGGACAAAGTTCGACATATTTGAGTGAAAAAAAATTATTGTTGTTTACACTTCAAATGAATGACATATACTGAAATGACGTACAATGACAGTAAGTGACTTAGCAAACCGCACGAATTTAGCAAGTTATAGACCCAATACATCCTTACAAGAAGAAGGGTAGCTCGATGATTTTTGAGCAAAATTATAGAGCCCTTAATTTCTTCTTCAATGCATGATGTACTGTCAATTCCTGCTTTTATTCGTATAACTTCACTGTCGTTTATATAAGGTGAGAGCTTGTACACATGGCTCGTTTTCGGAGGTACCCTTCTAATCGACAACATCGCCACCTTATCCTTATACCATAGGTATACCATAAATTTCTCTGAACTGTCAACTTATGTTCTTATTAGAGAGCCATCCACGAATGTTAAAGCCAGCCTTTAAATGGACTAACCTAACATAACATATTTAGCCAGCTGGATTATATTGGCGCTGTCCAACATATAGTCGAAAGGTAAATGATCTGTAATTGACGGGCTGCGGTTGCTATTTCCGAAACATTGGGAGTGCTCTTCACGCAATTCCACCTTTTGAAACATTTCTTCAATGTCTCCTGACCTTCCCAACTTGTAAGTTCAAAATCCACAAAGCAACTCCGTGAGTGCGTTCAGTTCGTCAAGACATTTAAGGTTGTTAAAGACATCCTAACCCAAACAGCTCTTTCAAGATTTACGAGTATTGTGATAATGTAGTTAAATACCAAACACGCGAATATGGCTTTTGCATCTCTTGTTTGCTTAGTTTTCTAACGTAATCCTCTTAACCGAATTGATCCTGAACTACTTGCGAAAAAGTAGACTTTCAGGAAAGTTTTCTTGCTCAGTATTCTCTCAGGGCCATCACATATCTGCCTGGAAAAGAAACATTATTGCACCGCCATAACAAACCACTAGCAAACGCATCGCCTTTTGCTCCTCCTAAAAATTTCCAACAAGCCAATGATCCTCCAAAGCATAGTATTACCTCACGATTTCTTCTAACTCACTCTGAATTTCTACTTTCTCTTTGCGTAAAGACCTCATCTCCCAGATTGCTGTCATCCTCCTGAACTATCAGTTCGCAACGCTTCTAAAGAGACTCCCTTTCCTTCTTCTCACGTTCATTTTGAAAATACATTTAAAGCTCCCTTTCATCTTCTAGGCGCTTAAGTTTAAGTTGTAATCGACGTATGTTTTTTACTGATGATACTGCACTTCCAACTTTGCTTACTGCAGTTGGCATAGATGGCATTTCTCTAAAGTTACTTCTAACTCAAAGTCCATTAGCGCACGGTTTATTCTTGTCGTAAATTTATTTGACACTAGCCGCCCTGGACTGTTTCATTTAGCCCAACACAACGCACGCATTCCATTTCTTACTTGCAATGGAAGCACCAATCCCATCACATTTAAAGCGGTACAACTTCTTGCAGGCAACGCATTGCACTATATCCCCTTCAATGTTTCGCCTATTGCAATGCAGGTCACCAGAATTCTTCTTACTCGTATTCGTAGCCATCGCAATGCCGATAGAAATTGGTTTCCTTTGCTCAGGAATCGATAATAAAATGGTCGTGAATTATAGAAATATTGAAATTGAAATTTGAAAATTGTTCGACACTAATCTTAAGTTTGTCTTATTTAGATATTTAATATTGTAAAATGTTTGTATGAATTTAAATGATAGAATTTATATCCTTCAACACAATGGCTTAATTTAATACTATTATAATTCAATCCTTTCTGTCAAACATTTTTACTTTTCTTTATTATTTACTTTAATCAATTAGTCACTTCTCTAATCACTTTTCCAAGTCCACCTTAGGACTGAGTTCAGTCTCCCTGCCATTTTTTCAGAACATTCTGTTCTTCTAGCTGTCATACTACTTTCCATTTTGCCAGAACATTCGCCATCAGCTGTAAGACTCTTTTACATATGCTTCCAATGGATAAGTCTCCCGCTTTCCTAACATAGATGGCGTGCCTACACATTTTGTAGCGTTCAGTGTATGCAGAGACAACAGCAGATGACTTCAAGAGGTCACAGAACAGGAGGATATTGACAAACTGGCAGAAATAAGAGACAAAATCTGCGAATTGTCCAACGCGAACATGTGTCCAATCTCGTCTTCACTTTCGTCACCTGAGGTCAACGCCGTGTCTTAACGTGAGCACTCTACACTGGAAAAGATTTGGAAAGCCATTGAAATGCTTAAAAAAGACGTAGGTGTACTTAAGTGCACTTACTTAAGTGATAAAAAATCTACACGTTCCAACAAAAGGAACACCACGCTCTGTTTCTATCAAGCCAAATTCTGTGATGAAGCAGAAATGTCGCTCAGGGCGTGTCAAATGGAAATCGGAAAACAAAAGCTGCCGTTGCGCGAAATGGCAGTCGTACACGGCAACAACGAACGATACCGGCTACAAGTTTCTGACGTCAAAACATCCATTAACTTCCTGATCGACACCTTAGTAGACTTATCCGTCTTACCAAAAAAATAAGCTTGCACTAAAAAGCCTTCAGAAGTCAACTTATAAACAAGTCCAACCACGCTTGCGACCGAGTGGCACGGCAGCTCGAGGAGATAGGTCAGTACTCTACGAACGTTGTACACATTTCTGGAGCTGAGAATATCGTAATGGATGCATTGTCCCGATTTCACACTATCAATATGCCAGTCATCTTCAACACACAGTAGTTAGCGAATGTGCAGAATAATGATGAAGAGCTCAAGCAACTTACCGTATCCCCAAAGCTAACATCACTCCAACTTTAGGGATTGCGCGTCCATGGCACAAACGACATAGTTTTCTGTGATACTGGTGGCACAGATATTCGTCCGTATGTACCCAAGTCACTGCGCAGACGGAGTTTTGAAAAGAACCACAATTTGTCACATCCAAGTGGACGAGCGACACGCCGCCCTATCAGCAAAAACTATGTCTCGCCGAGCATGAATAAAGACAACTGGGCCAGGTCTTGTATTTCTTGTCAGCGAAGTAAAATAAATCGACATGTTAAAAACACACCACAACACATCGCAATGCCCAGTGACAGATTCCACCAAGTCCATATTGATATCATTGTTATGCCGCTCTGCAAAGGATATAGATATCTCCTCACAATGATAGACCGATTCACCAGGTGGCCAGAAGCTGTTCCGCTCAAGGATGTTACCGCAGAAATAGTAGTCGACGGATTCTACTCTGGTTGGGTATCCCGATTCGGCGGACTGGCAACAATTACATCTGATAGAGGTTCCCAGTTCGAGTTCGTACCGAAGGAGCATCAGAGGCAGGTGGACGGGAATATATAAAAAACAACAACAACAACAACAAAGAGGGCAACAGAGGAAGAGAATTATTACCAAGAACAAATTGTAAGACAGGCTGAATTTAAAGGAGCAGAAAGGCCTGGAAATAAATTAAAATATCTAAAGCAAATAATTATTAATTGTAAGGAGTGGTACGCTATTGGTCAGTCCTCTTTCCCCCAAATCAGAATGACGATTTACCGGAGTAGTTAGCGAACCACGGAAAAAAGTCCCAAATGATTGAGAAACATAGTCGCTCGGGTGCACACATAACCCCGTAAGTTGCATTTATCAAAGCGCTACCTAGTGAGGGAAATCACAATGAATGCCGGCGTTAAATTTGATTCGGAGCAGCAGTTGAGAGTTGCGGGAAGTCAATCAAATCAAATTTCTACTATCATGGTAATTGATATACCATAATACTCATATTTAATATTTAAGGTACTAAATCTAATCCTTTTTAGTATTGTTCCTACCATCGAATGAGAATATTCGCCTCACTCTGTTCTTTAATATCAAATTGTTTGCGACGGATTCTATAGGACTGTCATTTCCGTCAAACATCCAGCATCGCAACGGACCCAACGGATTCTATGAGTCGGGGTTCTAAAGCCGACTATTTTCGCAATTGGTATAAACATTTCGGAAATTGTGGAGATTATACTTAACCTGTATATTTAATTGGTTTGTAAGACTCATAATAATAAACTTAAAAAAAAAAAAAAATAAATAAAAATACAATCTAACAATAACCAATTAAAGTGGTTGATGTTTATACACATGTGCTTTACTGTCATTTCTTATTCTGAAACAATACCAAGTCAGTTGGGTTCAAGGGTCGTGCGAATGGCGATCGCGATACTTAAAACAGGAAAACAAACACTTTTAAGCGTTGAACCAATGGACGGACAAGCGCAAAATAACGACAATGCCCGTACATGGAATCAAAAAAAATTAATGCACGCACTTACAAGAATTGATATCTTTATTTAAAAAAACAAATATATATATATATATATATATATATATATATATTGTGTCCTTATTTTTGAATCCAAAACAATAAAAAAAAAAAATAATTCAATAACAAGTATAATTTGAAAATCTGCAAAAATTCAAAACGAATAGTCAATTAAAAGTTTACTATTTAAACGAACGTACGATTTATTGAAAATTTTCGTTATTTAAGCCTTCGGCTGTTTTGAAAAAAATACGCATTTTATGCTTTGGGTCAATTTGACCCACCCATAAAACTTAGTGCTCTTATAGGTATATAAATAAATTTTCTAAAGATTTTCTTAGACTTTTTCAAAGAATTTCCTCGCACGGGATTCGAACCCGCGACCCTCTGCTTGAGAAGTCTATGCATATACCACTACACCACGGCCCCATATACACATCAAGCAGCTGTGTGGCCGTGGTGCACATGATTGAACATTTGTTTGAGTTTTTTGTGTGCTGGCAAAAGTAAAAACGCTGCCATTTTTTAGCAGATCCAATGATGGGACGGGAACGTTAAGGCAAGGTTGCTACTGCATGCTGGAAGGATTTTCGAATACTTTTGACTAAGTTTTTTGCCGATGAGCTATTTGAAAGTCTCTCTCTCCGAACAATGTAGGGTATGATCATATCTTTACAAAGCTCTTCAAGAAAAACTCTGTGCTTGAATAGTTTTTGGAGTTCCAGGAGATGTTGATTTCTGTCCATATAACGTAACAATTGTATGCAGAAATATCTATCATATTCGAAAACAATGCTACTGGCCAACGCTTGGGCTGACATTTGCATGTATAGTTAGCCACAAGTTGATCAAGTACATCCACTCCATCACTTACAATTCGAGAGGAAGGAGGTTAATGCTACTACAAGCTTATATTTTTTTAGTACGTACGAAACAATAGTTATATTATTTGTGAATAAGAATTCGCTATGAAACACGTTCTTTTTCTTCATGTCAGTGATGTTTTTTGGTAGAAAAGATTTATTCTTTCTGACTGTGGCTACTAAAGTTATAATTCGGCGAAGTAGTTACAAGGCCAGATGGTATGTCGTAAAGTAATTATCGCACGTAATAGTGTGTCCCTAGGGAAGCTGGTCCGATAGAGAGAGAAGAACACGTTCACCAAAAAACACGTATGATTGGACAGTACATTTATGTTTATCTTACAGAAGTTTTTATATTTGATGTGCATTTCAAAAAGCATTAACTTGATTCTATTCCAACTCAGTATTTCTTGCACGTCCTAAATAGACTTCCTTATTACAGACGTACTTGCTCTCTGTGATGCGGTCTTTGACAGAATGTATTGTCTAAAGCTGCTCATCAATTGTAACATTTTCGTGTGGAATATAAAAAGTTTTTAGCTGACGGTTCCATAGGTCCCAAACGTTCCTTATGGGAGCCAATTTATCGCGTTGTCATCTTTGCCCTCCGTCGTCAACGGAGTAAAATCGAAGGCACCTTGAAATGTTCATTAATCTTTCCAGGCTCATTGTAGCGCAAAAAATCGGCCTACCATCACTTTCATTTTAAGTGAAGTAGGCTTTCGCCATGTGATATATACAGTCCTGCCAAGATTTGCAGTTCAAGATATGATTCCAATTCTATCAAGTTTGTGATTTCCCACTCGTTTCTAAACAATTACTTTCCAACTTGAAGGTAAAAACATTTTAAGTGATGATTTTATGTCCGTTACCATGGAAACAGCATGTCTAGTTGGTCCAGGTGAATGGGTTATAATTTAATCGTCAGGAATTCTGCCTTTGGAAATTGGTGAAGAATGATCCTGCCACAGAACACTTCTATCTTTCGATAAATAAGAACCTACGTTGTCTTTTTCTGTCGTTGTGCAATCTTAAAGTAAAAAACTTGCCAGACTTTCACTTAAAGATATATCTGAAATTTAATTTTCGTTTTTATAGATGGGTTCATAATCTTCATCATTATCACTGTCGTCAAAAATTGTCCTCCACATCAGCATTCATAAATTGAATAATTTCTTCATTGCTTAGTATCTTTTCAAAAAATACAATATTAGAATATTAGAAACATCACTCATAGCTAAAATATATTCCTTACTTTTTTGTACTGTGCCATTTCATAAAATTACACTTTACAATTTCACTGAACTCGTTTCCGAATGACTTATAAGAAGTAACTGAGTTAGCATTCTATGCGTCGACAAGAGTTTATTGCATACAACATATGTTTATAAAAAGGGAATTCCCCGGTTTTGCAATAAAAATGAGATAATCGTTAATTGGCAGGCTACATTGCAAAATATGAGAAGTCTTCATGTGCAGTCACCCTTAGCACATTTGTACTAAATTGAAAAATGACCCACAAATACAATAAGTGTTGTAAAAACATAGTCGTGATTTTTCAGTGAAATGATAAAAAACATTTCATTCTTACTATTACGTTAAATCCTTATATTTGATGCAGTTAACAAGTGCAAGAAGAATCAGGTTTGTTCGATCAGATTAACCCATAAATTTCGATGGATTCAAATCAAAATTGGGTCAATTTGACTCAAACATAGCAGAAGTGTTAAACATTAAAAAAGCATATTTCTTATTAAAATATTTAAATTTATGACAATTTAAAAGAAAAATGCAAAATTTTAACGCGATTTATCGAGTCGTTTTCGAATTAACGTGTACTCAGATCTTTTTTAATTTTTGATTTACACTTCCTAAAACTGGCATTTTAATGACCAGATAATATCGGGCTCTAGAATAACGACTTGACCACATTTTTTTTAATTAAAAGGCAAACCATTTAAGATATTTCAAAAACTTTATTATTGGCTTGAAGTACAATCAGAACATTTGTGAACGAAACTTGACTTCGTTCATATGGCCACCGCCTGCACGTTTGCAGTGGTCAATGACCCAATTTTCAACGACTCGGCCACACATTTCGGCCGAAACAGCCGCTTTTTCGCGTTCAATGTTGGCTCTGAGCTCTTCCAACGTCGCCGGCGTGTTGGCATAAACCAATGACTTAACGTAGCCCCACAAAAAATAGTCAAGCATCGTTAAATCACACGAACGAGACGGCCAATCGACTGGCCCATGTCTTGAGATAACACGCTCACCATACTTTGCAATAAATCGATTGTAGCGTGTGCTGTGTGGCTTGTGACACCATCCTGTTGAATCCACATGTCGTTCAAGTCCATATCTTCGAATTCGGGCCAAAAATAATCGGTGATCATGGCGCTGATCAACGCTGACCATTCACAGTAACATGACGATCGTTATCGTCGACGAAAAAATATGGCCCAATAACACCGCCGGCATGCAAACCGCACCAAACAGTTATTTTTTGTGGATGAAGTGGTGATTCATGAAGCACATGTGGGTATGACGAACCCATTGAGCCAAAAATGAACTTCGTCACTGAAGATGATTTTGCGATGGAATTCATCATTTTGGCGCATCTTCTCCAGAACCCAATCGGAGAGCGTACGTCGCTTCAAATGGTCCATCGGCTTCAATTCTTGAGTCAGCTTGATCTTGTATGGGTGTAAATGCAAAATACGCCATAATGTGGTCTGAGCGAAGCCCAATTCTTGAGAACGCCGTGGAATTGACTGATTTGGATCGTTTGCTACGGATGTCTGAACGGCAGCGATATTTTCGACACTTCGACCAACCCGTTGTCTCATTGACACGGCAACATCACACAACGAATATTTACACTCAAATGTACACACTAAATTTGTTATTGCCTGTCTACTAGGGCGAGAACTACGACCGAAAATTGAAGTTAACGTTCTTAAAGTTGCAGTTACCGACTCTGAAAATCTGTAAAAAAATTTTATAATTTGCAGACGTTGCTCGTTAGTGTACTTTACCACAATGAAAATGTTGAGTTTACTGAATAAATTAACAGTGACAGTTTGATGATTAGTGAAAGAGGGCGTTCACAAATTAACTCCAAAGCTGTGAAGTCCCTATTGGAAAACCCTTTATAAACAGTTACTCGATTTTATTTTAAAAACATAAGAAAAAACAACAATAATGGATTTTTATCTTCTGGAAACTTTTATATATCAATACCGGCTTTAATGGTTGGCAGTCCCGCTTTAATCCTCTCCTTTTTTTTTTTTTTTGATTTTTTTTTTCTACATCTGGTAATGGAGAATCTTGTTTTTTGTGAATAAAATAAAGTAATTTTTTAAAGCCTTAATTGAGATAATATTTAATTGTCTTAATATAATATATGCCTCATGTGAGGACAATAATTTCAATTAATATTTTTTATTTCTGGTAATCTGGATTTTGCACGTGTCAAATCAATGAACGAATAAAAGATACCAACTATTCTGCCTGTGACGTTTTCTAGTTGAATCAGGAATTAAAGGCAGTGGTGGGACATTATGATCATTTCGTTCATAATTATCAAGTATTGGTTGGCAAAGCCAAAGCTGATGAGCTCGATGCACATGAATTGCTTTGGGAGCAAGTTGAAATGACCTACAACCAAACATGGGTTATGCTTGACTGCAAACTTATGGAAATAAAGATACAAGCTCAAAGTAAAGGGAGATTTAGCTGTGCGCAAATTCGATATTCGACTATATAGATCCAGTAGCAGTCCCTACCTTCGATGGCTCGTTGCATAATTGGCTGGCGTTCAAAGACGCCTTTGAAAATTTGGTGCACACGACAGAGTACGCAGAAGCCTACACGTTAAGAAACCTTCGTCAGGCAGTTGATGGCACAAAGGTACCTCTTATTTGTAGTATGTACTCAGGTAGATAATGTGAAGTGTGAGAATTATTAAAGGAGCGATTTGACATTCCGAAACTTTTAGCCAACGTTCACGTTTCTCGTGATGAGACCGTAAAGGCTTTGCTTTCAATCGTTGACACAGTTTATGAATCACTTCGAGCTCTACGTTCTATGAAGCTATCTGCGAAAAAGTGGGATGCTTCAGCAACTCCTGTCATATTGTCAAAACTTCCCTCATGCGCTCAACGAGAATAATGTATGAATTGTTCGTCAAATGAAATTCCTCGCCTATCTGACTTACTAAAATTTTTGGAAAAACGAGCACATAGTTTTACCACCGGATTAATAGGCGCTCCAAGTAGCTTAGACTCGTCGACAGGGCGGATTCAAGAATGCAGTCATCATCATCAGCAGCGCTTGGCTCGCATTCTCTGCAGATAAGTTTTGTGTTTGATCGTTTAATTAATTGTTTACACTTTCGCAGAAAACCACATGACGTATTGGTGGAAGGGATTGGTGGCTTTTCTCATCCGACATTTCAAATTGACATTGAGTGCCCTAGTTATTTCCTAAATTACTTCGACTACTCAAGAAGAGCATGTCGATGTGAAGCAATGAAAGCATTTGATAGGACTCCAACTAGCAAATATACATTTTGGAACATTTGGTATTGACATCCTTCTATGACCTTATCGTTCAAAGTGATGTTATACATAAAATATCTGGATCTCCACATGCTCAGAGCACTAAATTGGGATGGGTTGTTTTTGGGCCAGCCGCAACGATGCAAAACTCTGCGCTTTCCTTCCGTTTAGTGTGCACTCAGCTAACTGATATGGGCATACATCTGGATGAACTTTTAACCAAATTCTGGAAGCAAGAGAACCGCCGAATGTAGCAACAATGCATACTCGAACCAAAGACGGGTATTATGTTGTTTACATCTCCTTTCGTCGTGACACACCAACACTAGGAGACTCTTTCTCACATACTTTGCGTCAATTTTATTCTTTGGAGCGCCGAATTGCTACTAATAATAATTTGTGGGAAAAATATGTTCATTTTATGCATAAGTGTATATCATTGGGCAATATGGAATGAGTGGTGATCACTCCAACTGTTATTACATTCCACATCATGTGGTTACTGTATTCTATTATTGGTGTCTTTCTTAATGACATTCAGTTGGTTTGTTGGTTGGTTTCGTCGATACCGCATTGCACTTTCTCTGGATGTAGAAAAGATGTTCAGGCAGGTCTTCGAAACGCCTTATCACAGAAATTACCAACGGATTTTTATCACCTATGGAATGGCTTGCAATCCATACAACGCAGTACGTACTCTCCATCAAAGTGCGTACGATATCTACAGTAGAATTGAAGAGGTGGCCGTGGTGTAGTGGTATATGCATAGACTCCTTAGGCAGAGGATCGCAGATTCGAATCCCGTGGAAGGCAATTCTCTAAAAAAGTCTTTTCATAGAATTTGTATATAGTTATATGTAGTCAACTCTGACATTAATGCATTACATTGATGTTGGAGTGGTTGCTGGCTGAGCTAAATGTAACAAAGTAATAACTAGCACATACTAAGACCCACTGCTTGCAAATGCACTGGCTCCAGTTTGACAACCACCTCTGGGAAAAATATCGAAACCTAATACACCTGAGTTTCAAACTACTATACTACCCGCCCGCGCCCTGGAAAAAATCCAGTAAAGGGGTATTCATATCCCCTTGTTGTTTTTGCACGAGACACCATCTTAACGTCAATCTATGTGGATAATTTTTTTAACCAGCTTTAATAGTATTAGAGAAGTCGATAAATGTCGATATGGAACACAAACAACTCTCAGGTATTATCTCACATCACTAGAGATGCTTCTAATACTGCAGAACTTACTATTGACACTCCGACATCGACAGTGCTCGGCTTACCGTGGGATCCAATGGCAGATGAATTGTTCTTCAGAGTCCAACTTGAAATAAGCAACCTTTTCCCAACGAAACCTCGTGTTCTTAGCGAAGTCGCACAACTTTTTGATTTCACTGAGTAACTGGCCCCGGTCGTAGTCATAGGTAAAATATTTATTTAAACACTTTGGTCAGCTGGTATTACCAGTGATGCTCTATTAACTGAAGAATAACGTGTATCATGGCTATATTTTTAAAGTGGACTTGCCGCGCTTAATGGTGTTCGTATACCGTGGTGGTTGGGAATGGCAGATGAACGAAAAACTAAAATCCACGGCTTTTGTAATTCTAGCTCGCATGCTTATGTGGCTGTGGTTTACACCCAAACTGTTTGCTAAAAAAACAAGCCACAAATTTTTACCGCACGTACAAAGGTGGCGCCTCCAAACTACGTTTCCGTGTCTCGAGCTATGTGAAAAGTGTTCGTGTTGCGTTGGGATTAACGAACATCTTATTCTACTTATGTCGGACTTCCGCATAGTTCTGTGTAGTCGACAACACTCAAACTATATGTATCCAATCGAGCTCGGCAAATTCAGGAGTTGACTTCCTTAGCCCACTGAAACCACATTCGTTCAGCAGAGAATCAGGCTGGTCACAAAAGTCGTGGTATGGCTACATCTGATATTTTGAAGCATCAATTATGGTGACAGGGTCCAGAGTGGTTGAGCGAACATCTAACAGGGTACGACTGCGCATGGGACGAGTCACTTCAACTGGAGGAGTTAAGTGCTATGCAACGTGAGAAAAAGGTGACCTCACTGATCACTGTTGTAACAGGGATTCAGGAGCTTACTACACGGCGACTTGATGGTAACACGATTTCACTTGTCGAACGCTTTAGTCAACTTCAGCCACTTTACGTTTACGTAAACGATTTGTTGTTGAAAGTACTCATTCGCTTTGAACAGGAGAAAACATTTCTGGTGGATATTGAAAAAGTTCGAGGTGGATCTAACTCAACAAACGTAAATTGCTTTCGGGGCCGGATCGGCTATGCTTCGGTTTCACAGGACCATCGAGACCCTATGATTCTACCAAAGTCTTGTATTCTTGTTTGGCTGTTATTTCAACAAGTCCATCCCAATACTCTTCATGAGAGTACTCAACTAATGCTCCAGACTTTTCGAAGCCGGTACTGTATTTTAAATGGAAAGCAAGTAGTAACGAGTTTTTTTTTGCAGAAGTGTCTCATCTGCCGACGTCATCGGAGTGCGACTCTAACTCAACAAATAGCTTCGTTACCTAAGCAAAGGATTAAGACATATTAAGCCATTTTCGTCTGCATGGCTACGAAAGCGGTGCATATCAAGTTAGTGAACGAACTTTCTTCACAGGCATTCTTGGATGCATTCAAGTGTGAGAAATATAATGTAATTTAAGTTGTTTGTCTACTTTGTAGACATTCTGCCAGCGCCATGTTTAGAAAGTTAAATTTGTGTAGAAGAAGTTGGTGCATCATCTACTGGTTCTAGAATAAAGTCTTCTTTGGCCCCGTCTGGTTTTACTTCTGGTGTTCTTCGCCTAAGAGCTTTTGCAATTTTCCAAACAATAGCCAATATCATCAATCTTGTACCTGACAGACCAACCGCTGTTGAATGGTATGCTACATTCTTCCAATGTATTGTAACAGCTCGTCACTGGTAATTTCTTGGTTAAGGTTATTTCATGAGTCTGTGATAAAACGAACTCTTTGATTTTCATCCTGGAATTTAAGATCTCAGATTTCATATATAATCAATAGTTTAAACTAAAGTTTATTGGTTTTATAAAAATGGATTGGATATCTATCGTTGGGTTTCTTTCCGTAAATAGAGTAATTTCCCTAGTTTGGAGAAAACACGATTGGCCTAGTTGGATTATACCAATACCGTCTAAAGCGATGTCCTCCCGCTGGCCGCTACAAATAATTGCAGCTTCAATTGCCCTGTTTGCCACGAAGAGCCGTGTGTTTTGAAGGTGTAGACGTTTCCAAGTGGTGTTGGGTATCCAAAGTTTTTTCATGCTGCAAGTGCTTTTTGGTATCCGCCGATATAAGTGGTCGATGACACAAGTTTTACTGGCATCAATCTGACTTATTACTTGTGCTTACACAAGAATGTGAATCATTTCAATGTGCTACATCTGCTAAGTTCGTTGTCCGTTAATTCAAAGAAGTTCTGGTTATTGTAGTCTATTGCCATAAAGTCCGCTGAAACTTCCGGTTGCATAAGTATCATTGTTTATTCTTTTAGGTATTGGAGTTACTTTGACTAAGTCGTATGATGATAGTTTTGTTATATGCAAGAATCCGCTAAAGATTGCGTGAGTTCCATTAAGTTCTATTTGTATCCGATCAGATAGATCTGCAATTATTAAGTTCGGCGATAAACCAGCTCCTTTTCCACAGTCCTCCAAAGTGAGAAGCTGCCGCTGGAATGAAATGCCAACAAACTCCCTCAAAGGGAGAACATAGAGCTGCAGTTGAAATTTCGTTTACTGCTTTTCGTAAATCAGTGTCTAAAATTCTTTTCGCACCCACTAATGTTGTTCCTTTGTCACTGTACAAGTCGAATGGAAGCCCTCTACTTGAATAAAATCTTCTAAATGCTGCTAAAAATGCTTCCTTCGTCAAATCAGATACCAATTCTATATGAATTGCTTTTGTACAAAAGCAGACAAGCAGTACGATTTGTAACCTCTGCCTTTTGTTGTTCTTATCTGTATTGGACCCGCATAATCAATTCCCGTGTATGTAAACGGCTTATTAGGTCGTACTCGTGAAGTAGGTAGATCGGCCATGATTTGATTAAAAGTTTTGGGTTTGAATCGGCAGCATTTAACGCAGTTTCTGATTACATTTTTGACCTCATTCCTCCTCTGCAATATCCAAAACTTACGTCGCGTATAGACAAGTGTTGCCTCGTTTCCTCCATGCAAGGTTGAAATGTGTGATTCTGTTATAATTAGTTTAGTTACAAAATCGTTATTTGGCAGTATGATGGGATGCTTCTGATTGTATAGAACGCTTGATCGTTCAATTCTCCCGCCTACTCGTAATACGCTATTCTCATCCAAAAATTGGTTTAGTGGTAAAAGCTTACTAGCTCTGTCTTTTCAATCCCGTTTTCAGCAACTTCCGGTGTCTCAGAATGCCACAATCTGGCTTCCCTTCTTTTTATTTTAAATATAAACGATCTTGAGAAGATTATTAAACTCTGCCCCCTAACAATCTACGCCGACGACACTAAGTTCTCCAAAACTATTTCTTCACCCCAAGACTCTATTCTCCTTTAAGAAGACCTCGATAGGTTTTCCACCTGGTGTCTAAAAAATTGCTTTGAGCTTAATGTCAAATACCAATTTATGACTTTGCCTCGTAAGCTAACTCATCGCTTGGTTTTATCAAATGTTGGTCTAAAGAATTTTGCAACCCTTATGTGACAAGATAACTTTACATTATCCTTGTCCAGCCCCTCCTTGAATATGACAGCCAAGTGTGGTCTCCCATTCAGCGCATTCATATATTCCAAATTGAGATCATTCAAAGTCGCATTTATTCTACCTCAATATTGCGGCCGCCTCAAATTTCTTAACCTGAATACCCTCGGAAAACGCAGAGATGTAGCTAACATTCTCTTTATTCATCGAATGCTCGAGGGTTCTGTAGACTGCGCTTGCCTTTACAATTCTATTTCCTTCAACACTAACCCTTGTAATGTACTTTACGCTGTCCTCGTCTCTTTTATATCCCAACCCACCGCACCTCTTATGGCTCTAATGAACCAATCTCCCGCATGTTCCGTAAGGTCAACTCAAACCTCCACCTTTTTGACTTTAACCTCAGCACTTCTCGTCTTAAACTTGATCTCCTCCACCATTCCCTTACTTCCTAACCCTTAATTCTTATTAGTTTTTGAAGTTCTAGTTTTTAAGTGAGTCTAATCTTGCATTAAGCGAAATAAATAGGGGCGTTAGCCCCCACCAAATTATTACATGATGATCCGGATGATAAGCTTGCGTTAACTCCAGCTGATTTCCTGACCGGAGCCCCTCTTATTGCAGTTCCTCGCTTCAAACTCGGAATAAGTGGCAGCAGCGTTCAAAAACCATCAAATTGGGTGACATAGTCCTCATTCGAAATTGCCACCAACCTATTGGAGATTAGGTCGAGTCGTTGAAGTTCACCCGGTCCACTCTGAAGACAGCTACGGTACTTTGCACTCGGGCAGTTTAAAGACCATGTCGACTTCTGGAATCTGAGAATTTCGAAGATATGGATTTCTATCTTCTGTATTGGAAATTTTAATATAGCAATGCTCAACACCGGCTTTAGTGGTTCGCAGTCCTGCTTTAATCAACTCCTTTTATTTTTCTTTTCCTTTTTTCGTTTTATGGTCTTTGCTACATCTGGTAATGGAGAAACGTGTTCTTCTTTTGTGAATAAAATAAAGTAATTTTACAAAGTCTTAATTTGAGCAAAATATTTAATCGTCTTTACATAAAATCTGGTATAAAACGTTCATAAGCGAATTTATAAAAATACTCGTAACTTTTGCTCCAATCGACTTGAAATTTTAACACAATATTCTTAAGATATTATGCATTCAATTAAAGTAAGGTAAAGGTAAAGAAAAGTAAAAAGTGGTTGAGAAAAGCTATTGAATTGTGAAAAACATCCTCAACCTCTGTACCATATACTGGCAGAAAAATAATTTCTTACTATGCTAATATATATGCGCCACAAGACGGAGAACATAGACGTACGCAACTTAATCAACACCACATTGATCCGTCAACCTGCAAGGCGTCTTTTATTGGGAAAGCAAACAGATGTTGCCAAAATGGTATCAAAGATGAAAGTTGTGGAGCTGATTGAAAAACCGCTTAGTCCGTGGGCATCTCCAGTGGTCCTCATAAAGAACGAAGATGTCAACACGAGGTTTTGTGTAGATTACAGATGTCTCAACGATATAACCAAAACGGACAGCGACCCATTACCGAGAATTGATGACATTTTGGATACTCTTTTTGGAGCGAAATGCTTTTTAACCCAAGAGCGGTATCTGGCAGGTGGAGATTAATCATAAAGGTCGTGAGAAAACGGTTTCACTGCAGGCAGAGGTCTTTGGCAGTTTACGGTGATGCCGCTCGGATTGTGCAACGCTCCGGCCTTCGAGCGATTAGTGGAATGAACATTGCAAAGCCTAACGTGGAAAACCTGCCTAGTGTGTCTGGACGCTAGGCAAGACGTTCGAGAAGCATCCCCAAAATCTAAAAGAAGTGTTTGAGAGGCTACGAATCGTAACAGAAGCCGTGAAAAGTTAGCCTGCCCCCAAAGATAAAAACCAACTAAGAAGCTTCTTGGGACTTGTTACGTACTACAGGAGAATTGTAAAGGATTTTGCTGTTATTGAGAAGAGCCTGCACCAACTTACGATTAAAAGGCTGATAGTTCAAGTGGTCTGGAGAGTATGAAAAAGCATTCCAAGAACTCGAGCAACAGCTGTGCAATGCCCCCATGTTAGGGTCGGAGCAGCAATCTGTCAAGTTCACGATGGTCGAGAGTTAGAGATTGCATACTACAGCTAGGTACTCTCTAGATCTGAAAGAAACTACTGCGTAACTCGGCGAGAGCTTCTTCCTTTAAATCTGGCCGCGAAGCATTTTCATAAGTACCATAAGTGTAAAAATAAAAAGAAGATATCAGACCGGAACCAAATTCTGAACGAACATTGGGAAAGTAAACGAATTTATTCGCGTATAATTAAAAAAATATAATTTTTTTATTATTTGGAGACTCAAGTCTCTTTATTCAAGCCATACTTAAATCTAAACATTGCTGTTGCATTTATTTATAATATTCAAGTTGTTGATTATCTTGCAGTTACATGGAAAAGTATTTCAGACGAAATACTATCCTATTTGTATGCATCTGAACAAATATCTAATTACCGAAGGTTTTGGTAGGCGCGTGTGCTGACCTGGCAAAAGTTGTTATGATACGTTTGGGATTTGTTTGGGAAGATATCTTCTCCCTTCTTTAAAATCCTCGTCTCGTGGGTCAATATTGTCCTTGAGGTTGAGGATAAAGATCATTGACCTTTGGTAATTAAATTTGAATAGGCTCATTTACATTTCTAAATTTATTTATAGAATAAATTAAAGAAAAACTGATAATTAATAAAAGATATAAAATTAAATCAGAAGTTATTGATTTTTTGGTAATCATATTGAATTTATTTAACTTTTTAACATTCCTTAGGTGCAAATGCAAAAATTCAAGATCTAGCTTTACGTCTTTAAAGTGTTCGTGTTGCATTGGGATTCAGGAACACTCCATTCTAATTATAATATAACTCCCGCATCGTTTTGTTCTAGTTAAGAAAGCAGTCGTCAACACTCACATAATATGTATCCAATCAAGTTCGGCAAATTCTTTGACTTGACTTTTTTAGACCACTGGAGCCACATTCGTTCAGCAAAGAATCCGGCGGATTGCGGAAGTCGTGGTATGGCTGCATCTGAGCTTTTGAAGCATCGATTATGGTGGCAGGACTCAGAATAGTTGAGCGAACACCTAACAGGATATGAATGTGCATGAGACGAATCACTTCAACTGGAGGAATTAAGTGCTATGCAACGGGAGCAAAAGGTGACTTCACTGATAACCGTTAAGACAGGGATTCGGGAGCTTACTACTCGGCGGCTTGATGGTCGCGTGATTTCATTTGTCGAACGCTTTAGTCAACTTAAGCCACTTTTACGCACGATGGCAACAAAGTTGCGATGGACCTCGAAACAACAGCATTTGCGAAAATCTGTTGTTGATGCTATCGATTTGAAGGTACTCATTCGCCCAATAGGGAACATGAACTAAATTTTTTTTTTTTGTTTTGAAAATGATATATATATATATATATATATATATATATATATATATATATTATAGAGTACTTTTTTTCAATTTTTTTATGTGCAGATCAAAAGTTATTGTATCCAAAAAAAATAACAATGCATTTTTTGAGACCTTGTAACAATTACTGAAAAATGGCAAATTTTTACTGTTTGGATTTTAAAAAATCAATTTTCATTTTTAATACTTTTATACCAACATTTTGTTTTGCCGATTTTTTCTATGATCAGATATAATTCGAAATAACTGCAAAGAAAATATTGGGAATATGCATAAATTTGGAAATGAAATATGGTATAGCTACTACTTTGCTAATGTTTCCAATTGGGAACAATGGTCTGTCCCGGATGCTTCGTTCTTACAATACCTATAAATAATTACACATCACACATTACACATATTGTATTTTGAATTACTTTCAAAGAACTAATTATAGAGAATCTTCGTGATTGGTGGGAAATCCCGATTCACCCCGATTTGGGTAAATTGTGTGTAATTCGAAACCTTATTCTCCTTGTTACTTTTTATGTTTATTTAAATATATATTGTATAATTATTATGGTGACTTTTTTTCAATAAAACTTTTTTTTGAGCAGTTGATTTCTTTTATGACCCACATAAATGGCCATTGTCAGTACAGACATTGGACGAAAGAGAACTTGTTGGGTACAGAAACACCCTGAAGCGTTAACTCATCAAACCGTATTCTGCCGTCAAACCTAAGATAGTGAAAGGGAGATTCCAAACTGGTCTTTTATGGAAGAGTGAGGATAGAGAGTTGCCGGATAGCTACGCCATGGCCAAAAAGAGACTAGTCGGAATAGAAGAGAAGATGAAACATGACCTTGCATTTGCCGCCGCCTCCAAAGAGGTCATATAAGGTAACATCAGGCAAGGCTATGCTTGTAAGCTTGAGCTATACGAAGCCAATGTAGTCAGCCCTAAAACCTGGTACAAGCTTGAAAAAGTGCGGCTGGTCTTCGATGCCTCCGCCACCGTTCAAGGAGGGGGAAGAGTCCACAACTGTACTGTTTAACTGTCGATTGGGAACGATTGCCGTCTGCTGTGATATTCGTGAGATGTTTCACCAGGTGCTTGTCCGAGCCGAGGATAGATCCGCATAACGATTTCTCTGGCGCGACGGTGATGATGGTCGACCGCCAGATGTCTTCGAAATGTTGGTCATGACGTACGCCATGCGCAGCCGAGTACGTAAAAGAGACGAATGCCCTGGAACATAGCGCTTCAGACCCTCGTGCCGTTAAGTCGATTATACAACATCATTTTGTGAAAGCCTCTCTACCGAAAAAGTTCTCGACATATTTTGGCAGCCATGAAGTGACACCTTCAGGTATCAACTCAAATTCAACCGCGTGGACCCCAAAATTGTTACCGGAATCAGACGTCCTATCAAAAGAGAGCTTCTCAGTCTATTGATGTCAGTGTTCGACCCCTTAGGTTTTTCGAATCACCTTTCGATTTGTGCAAAGCGAATAATGCACGAGATGTGGATCTACGACAACCTCTTCCCGACAATATCGACTGCGCATAGAGAAAATAATGTCGACAGATCAACGAAGCTTTTCAGGTTCGGATACCACGACATTACTTTCTCAACGACACAGCTCTAGTCTAGCCTTATGTTTGTCACGCCAGCGAGGAAGAATTTGCGGCAGTCGCATATTGGAGGATAACCTAGTCAAACGGTCCCACTCGTATATGCCAAAACGAAGTGTGCGCCGTTAAGGCCGATGACTATCTCGCGAATTTGACCTTCAAGCAGCTGTCTTAGGTACGAGGCTTATGCAAACGATCATCGCTGAATACTTCTTCGAAATCAAACCCCGATATCCTTTTAGCGATTCCAAGACAGTCGTCAAATGGATTGGATAGCCGCTGCTATAAACCATTTGCCACACATAGAGTTGCCGAAATCCTAGCTGCAATGGATACATCCAACTAGAGATGGATACCTACTCAGGATAATGTCGCCAAAGAAGCCACACGTATAAGCCACCAAATCGTCTTCAGTCCCTCGTCAAGATGGAAAAATGAGGATATGTAGCCTAACGATACTGGAGAGGAACAATTACAAGAAGATGAACACGAAGAGCTTCGTCCGAAGTTCGCCATGCTAGCCATGAGTTATAAATTTATAAATTTTTCTCATTTTTCTTCCCTTATAAAGTTGAATCGAATGGTCGCATGGATCATCCGATTTTGGCCAAAGCCAAAGTGGCCAAAGCCTGAACAAAGGTAATAGCTTATACAATATTATGCCATATGTTGACGAGTGTTTACTGTCGGATTGATGCCGCCAACTGGATGCTGTATAACAGTAAACGTCTAATTATTTTGCCTCAGACTGTTCAGTGCTCATTACCTTTCTCTTTCTCTAACTGTTAAATTAGCTGACATTTCTTTTTAAACAAGCTAGTCGTTCGTCTCAGCATATTCGGCAGCTTGATGAACATTAGGTTGACGTTATTTACTGTGGCGAAACTAAAATAATGTTGTATTATAACGAGGGAGCCAAGGATGTGGCGTCAACCTTTAAAAGTGTTGGATAAAAAAAATATTATACGAAGAGTCAAATTTGATAAATTGTCTGTTATGGTGTGGGCTTGTATATCAAGCAAAGTAGTTAGGGACCTAGTTTTTATTGATGACCACATATGGTAGATGCGAAGCATAGTAGGCCCGTAAATTTGGATTCGACGGCAGTGATTTTACCACAAAAGCAAAATTCGAATTTTGCTAGGACAATGATATCAAGCACAAGAAACACATAGTTAATATGTGGCTGCTTCACAACTGCACCAAAATGCTCAATACACCTGCCCAGAGCCCAGACCTAAATACTATAGAGAATTTGTGAGCACATTAAAAAACAGGTAAGTAAAATAAGATGACGCAATTTATTCAAAAACAATGGTAAAAATACCTCACGAACACGACTTAAAAAAATTAATTAAATATTCGAAAAACAGATTACAAGCTGTTATCGAAGCTGAATATTGAATAAAAATAAGTTGATAAGATTTACTTTTAAATGCTAAAGAAAAATATGTAAAAACATTTTCTTGACACTGTAATTTTGAGAATTTTTTCGTTTTTGTTGTTTTTTGTTACTTTTTTTTCATAAAATTGATTACATTTTTTTGTTATCTGTTTATTTATACTTCACACAATAATAAACTTGAAGTTTATTCTTTGAAATAAATTGAAGTGTAATACTAAAAATAAAAAATAAAAATCTTCGAACGATCATTCCCCTCATGTTTAGCAGAACAGGGCTATTAAGTAGGATCCGTCGCTTTTAGACCGAGTGTGTAATTTACGCTTTTAACCTCACCAATACATTAACAGGTTCCCCGCCAATGATAAAATAATTCTCCACATTTTCAGCTTTAGGAATCGAAAAAGTGTCTCGAACTCTGAGTTAAGTTCACAACCGCTTTCCACTACGGAGAATGCACGCTTCGAGGACCTGAAACGTACCCACAACACGACTCTATGGGCCAGCGTATACTGGACTAATTATCCTGGAGTAAAACTGGTTTTATAGAAGAAGATGATGAAGTGTAACTTGAGAAACGGGGTAAAACCTACAAGCAGTGTTGAAGCGGTGGAACATCGGGTGAAAACCAATACACCCATAAGTTGTCAATTTTAAAGAGTAGGTATATTATCAAAAATACCACAACCAAAATGTATACACAATTCTGCCCCGCATTATTAATCCATTTACCCCGAGATAAAAATGATCCATCTCTTAAAGATGGCCCCACAACACGTCCTCATACGGTTGTACAGTTTCTTCGTACTATTTTATACCTGCTGTGTATGTATTTGGTAGGCACTGTTTCGCTTATCAAAAGCACATTAGGGGCTTGGTGTTTAACCAACTTTAATAGTGCGGTTCTTTGTTAGATGCTAATTAGCTAGTTTACATTTCCTGCAAAGATCTTAGCGGTTTGCTCCGACATGTACGTATTTATTGCGGCTGTATGTTCCGTTAGACTCCGTAGCAGCACGTATATGTGATGAAGTCAGAAGTCAGTTGTGTTACGGTCACCTATTATGAGAGCCATACATTTTTTCAAAACTCCTATATAAGAATTCCGGAAGAATACCGGAACGCATAATAAAAAACACCTTTCAGCATTACTATCGCTATGTGATTATCATCTGTTACAAACAATTTCAATTCACTATTAATACTGTCCAAACTATGATATTTCGATTTGTTTTTTTTTTTTTTTTTTAATTTTTTGATTGCGTTTGGGTGAGTCTTTATTCCTACCTCGTGTGCTTTTAAACAGATTCACTGCGCAGACATATGTTATAGCGTTTTCGATTGGGCAAAATCTTGTTTTTTTGTCTTCCGATATTAATTCCAATATAACACTAAAAACTTATTCGGACTTTGCTGTCAAAATTGTTATATGTAGGTATATTTTAAATATATTTACTTGTGAATCTAATTGAACATTCAGAATAATAAATTATCCGAACGAAGCCGATTGCACGAAAACCGAAATCTAGTTTAACACAATATTCAGTTTGATTCTGAAATGAAAACCAGAAACAACATTTTGATTTCAAAAAAATAAGGGGAAAAAGTTTTATGTCACTTTTTGGTCCGGAGCACCTTTTTAGTTCGTGATTGGTTAGCATTTCCAAATCCAAATGTGCAGATTTAAGACCCTCGATGGAAATGTTTTGATCTTTATCTTAAATGTTGAGTATAAATAGTCTATACGTGATAATTTTGACGATTGGGTATGGTTTAGAGTAAGGCGGTTCAATAGGTTTCCGGACAGCATCGCATCGGCGGAAAACATGTGAGCATTTGTCCAAACCCGGGAGCACGAAGATGTTGTTACTGTTGTTGTGATGAGCTAATGGATGTGGCCGCAATTTCCAGATGTTCTGGCGATGTTTTCCACGAAGGCCTGTGGATCAGACGGAGCCTTTCTGTTAGTGTAGTACTCAACTCGGAAAACGCCTCCGTAAGGCATTTCGGTATATATCATATCAGCTTTATATGCAGTCCGAAATCCCAGGAGTACCGTTGGAAGTGTTCGTGTCCTAGTGTTTAAGTGACATATTAGTACAGCCTTAAGAATTATGTACCGACGCTCTATCATTCCATTGGACTGTGGATGGTAAGGTGGTTTCCGTATCCTTTGGGAATCGCACATATTGACTCGAACTTCGTACCCTGAACCGTTGTTAAGGTCTCCGGAGATCCGAAACGCGCAATTCAGTATATGTAAAATGCTACTGCCAATGTGTCTGCATTGATGTGATTAAGAGGCACAGCCTCCGGCCACCTCGTAAATCGATCGATCATAGATCATACCTGTATCCTCGGCATGAAGGCAGGACTATCTGAACATGGTCCGATTGAGAAATTGTGCTCGGATCCAGTCGGTTGTGCTGGTATATCTTAGAACGCCGACACTATATGCAAGTGCGTGACTATTGCAAAGCGTCCTTCCTTATACTCGGCCAGACGTATTAGCGGTACACTCGTCGATAGAGTGACCCGCTATTTTCGCAGTCCCGTAAAGCACATAAACTTAAAGTTAATGAGTCGCGTGTCCCGTTTACTCTCGGGAATTTTGAGCTCAAGTGCGGCTTACCAGCCTCTTAAATTCTCAATAAAACAAAACTATTTTCCTGCTAAACTACACTCTCACTATACATAGCGGTGCTGTGCCCCGTTCTGGCGCAGTACCTTCCTCCCTTTCGTTCGGCTACTCCTATGTCTTCGTCGTTTGTTCTATCCTTCGTGCTTTGTTTCCTTCTCCTTTTTACCGTTCCTCCTATTTCCTGTTTTCTTTTTTTTTTAAACAAAACTCGCGAAATTCTACTCTAATACCGAATTTACTCTTTTTTTTTCAGAAAGAAAAAAATTGCTTTTCGCAATGCAAAAAAAAAAAATTGCTCGAACAACTAAAAAAAACCACAAGGCACACACACACACTCTCTCTCACACATTTCCCTTACCAATGGGTTCTACTAAGAAGATGCCCGGTTACTTTCCCCCATCGAATTACACTATTAAAATTCTTTTATTAATCTTTTATTTATATTAATAACCCATCTTTTTTCTTGATCAGGACTATCGGAGATGCACACGGACTGTTCGATTTCTCGACAACTGCCGCTTCCAGCATCTCGTTTAGCTCTTTATCAATATATTTTTCCTTCGCAGGCGACACAGAGTAATGCCGTTGCTTAATCGGTTCTGCCGACGTCATAATCTTGTATTTTACCAAGTGAGTACACCCCAATCCTTCGGGCATCGACTTTAATATACCGCCGACCAAAGATTCCAATTGTCCAACTTCGGCGACGTCCAGCTCAGAAATCTCGCGAATTGCGGTAATCAAGGCAACCGACTGTTGGCTCAAAAAGTTCCACACTCGTGATCTTAAATCCGGGACAATTCCCTCCAGTGCCCAAAAATTTGTACCAAGGTTCACGGTGTGGGGTATCGCTGGGACAACGAGACATTCTATAAACACGGACTGACTTTGTACCTCAATTGGTAGACACACAACCCCCACGAACTGACTTGATTTTTACCTAATCTAAGCTCTAAGTCTTTGAGTAAACTCCATCCCTCATTCCCTACTATAGTGCGAGAAGCGCCACTATCTAAGAGCCTTAACATCATTATAACGTAAATACTAACTCCCTCATATGGACGCCTATCTATACCGTTTGTCCCCAAACTAAAACCTAAATGAACGATCGTGTCCCCAAACTAGTTTCCAGCAGGCGACCTATCCCCTACTTATTCCGATGCTCCAGTCCTGCTGACCCGGAAGTCCGTTGCGCGTTTCCCGACGTACCGCTGCAACTTCGACATTGGCGCCGTGTCACTCCTGGGCTCCACGCCCGTAGCAGCGTCTAGAAGCGGAACATATACTTGAAAAATGGCCCTCGCAATTACAATTTAAGCACCGAATGGGTGCACGCGGTGGGTTGTTCTCTCGGACAACCGAAACTCTGGGTTCCTCTCAGTTGGAACCTCGGATTGGGTGGCGGAGCAAACGTTTCCACGTTAGCCCTAACCGTATCCAACCACCGACCCAATTTGACCAGGTCTGCAACACTCTTGTGGTCTGCTCCGTTAGCGGTTCCGAAAGCCTGCCAAACATATTTTCGATGGCTGTGACGTAAACTTCTATTGATTCCTTACTTCCCTGGGTGCGATGCCTGATTTCCTTCAGTAGGAGGTCATCATAGTTGGGGGAATAAGCTCCAGTTTCAATTCCTCCACCAACTCTTACCACGAAGAGACCGACAACCTAATGGCCCTAAGCCAGATGAGTGCCTTTCCTGAAAAGAGTTTTACGGCTGCTTTAAATAAATGAGCGTCAGTCACCCCGCACGCTTGACTGAGCTCTTTTACCCGTTCCAAAAATTTACCGACGCGCCACAACGTTTCCCAGTGAACTCGACTTCCCACTCGGACTGGTGTTCTGTCCACTGCTTAATGCTGCTGGAGGGAAAACCTTTTTTGCTTATGTCCCTGTTGTTCTTTTTGATGCTGGTGTTCACCCATCGATGGCTGTAATGGTCGGTTCTTAACGAGCCTCGAGCACGTTGGCTCTTCCTCGTCCTCGTAGTCTACATCGCCTTCGTCTATCCGGATCCTCTTCCGTACCTCCGGCTAACTCCCCGGCTAGTACGATTAACCTATGTTTGAGAGTACACTTCTCCTCAGTGTATTCCGGAGAAGTGTCTCTCGCTCTAACCAACCTACTAAGAGCCCATTCGATTCGATATTTGTTAGAATCTTCAAGTATTCCTTTGACTTAGGATTACTTACTTGGAGGTTCTTCCAAGAGCTCCTCAATCTGTTTAATTTTGGCCAGCACCGCCTCTCGGTCATCGACAAATGTGAATTTGTATCCCGAGTCCAAATTCAGAGACTCTCTGCGTTCGAGCATACGAGCGGATCTCAACGACTTCCTCATGGCGTCAAAGGTGCCAATGGGAAGACAGCGAGCCTATTTATTTCCATCTTTAACCAGAACTATAAAAAAGCTGTGGGGACAAAAACGTTGTCAAACAAAAACTTTAAAAGGAAAAAAAAGGAAAACGCCAACAAAAAAAAAACGTCAAAAGTCGCAAAACCAAACCGGACCCTCGACGAAACCTTTAAAAAAAGAAAAAAGCGAGCGCAAAAAAAAGTAAAAGCAAATGGTAACCCGAATCGAAAGAAAAACCCACAAAAGGGTGGCTGGTCACACAGAATGCAAACGAGAGGAAAAGAAGAACAAGAAGAATTGCACACAAACAACAGTATGTGCGTAAATATGTAAATACGAGTATATTGGGGGTGTACCATATATAGATTCTTATAATGTTTATATGTTTATCAAAAAATTATGTGGTTAAATGCATGTGTGTATAGTTAGGTATAAAGTGACCCGGTATTTTCACAGTCCCGAAAAGCACACAAACGTTAAGTTAACAGGTCGCGTGTCCCGCGTCCCGCGTTGGTCGTCTTCAAAGTGACTTCTAAATCTTTATTTCGCAGACACATTCACACACTCTCTCTCTCACACATTTATTCAGCTGTATCAGACCCAACGACGGGACTTATTAGCTGTGTGCCCCGTGTCCAACTAGGCCTCTCACACCATTTCACACCCCTACACTAAACTCCTCAATCTCGGAGTTCGATCCACCTTCCAGTGATAACTGGGAACTCCACTGAGAGAGTTTATGGAAGCTGTGGATCCTATCTGTCTACTCTTCTATTTCCCTTACCAATGAATTCTATATACAATGAAGAAGCGAAAAGCAATGTTTGCTTTCTTTCTGCTGCCCAGTTTCTTTAACCAATCCAATTACACTATTAAAATCCTTTGGCAAACTAAGCCAAACGCGAGAGGAGAAGGGAACACGACGTACAGGTAGCTGGAGTGTTGGGACGAAAGGTAAAGAATGTAGATACAATTCAGAAGGAATTTTATCTCAAACCAGCCATCCGCTGGATCGCCGCTCCTGATAAAAGCTAGATATGATACCTATACAAATTTTTATATTTTAACCGCGTTCTCTATACTCCGTTGGATCGGCGTTCAGATTTGTCTTGTGTGTGGGCTTTTCTGCCCACCTGATGTTTATTGTTGGTTGGTTGGTATGTTTGTATGTTTGTATGTTCCCCTGTTGGAGGCTGCTTGGTACTTGGCCGTCCGCCTACTCGCCTCTGCTGCTCTTTCGGTGCTCCAACGGCGGGGTGCCGGCTTCTAAGGGGTCGTCGTCCTTTCACCCATCGAACCGAACTTTTAAGGTAGATTCGTCGTTGGCATGTGTCTTATTGAGTTGACCGTCCGCCTGCACACCACTGTTGCTCCTCCGTAGCTCCCTCGTTGGGGTGTAGCTATCGAAGAGATCGTCGTCTCCTTACCCATCGAATATTTTCTAGCTGCATCAACATCGAGTGTAAGATGTGATGCCTCTCAAGCCTTTGTTTGGTTGGCTTTTGGTTGGGGTGTAGGTTCCGGGAATCGTCCTCCCCCACCCGTCATCATCGTGTTTTGGTGTCTGGCTGGAAGGGACCATCTGTCCCCACCCGTCGACGACTTTCAGACGCCCTGTCTGGCGCTGCCCGTTGTGTATCTCCCGTCTATCCTACGCGTTCCGACAACGGTGATCCGGGTGGGCCTTCTGTCGAACCCTGGGCTCCTGGTTCCTCGTGAGTCTCCCTACCGTCTTTAGGACTTCACCGACCGAACCCCCCTCGTCCTCCTCTGAGGAGGAAACTGCCCGTAAACCTACGAGTATGTGGGTTATTTTCCGAGGTCTGGGGTTGGTGGGCCACTGGCTGATGGGACGATGGTTGCCCTCCACCTCCGCCAGTGATCGGTGATTCGTGATAATGCGTCCGCAACTTCATTATTATTGCCCGACAAGTATACGATGTTAGTAGTATACTGCGAAATGTAGTCCAGATGTCTTAGTCGACGTTGAGATGCGTTATCCGTTTTTTGCTGGAAGACGAATATTAGCGCCTTGTATTCTGTCTGGATGGTTAACCGGTGACCATCCAAAATGTGTTTGGATTGGATTTGACTACTAGGTATATAGCAAGGAATTCCCTGTCATAGGTGCAAAATCTTATATGGTGATGGTTGTCATTCAGCTGTTCTAGTTTGGCGCCAGTTGCAGTGTCCATGTATCTGAGTATAGTTGCTTTCTAGATACTCTCTTTACATTGATGTCCAAGTTATCTGCGAAGACCATTCTTTTTCGAATTTTTTCAAAAACTCGTTGAGGGGTGCTTGCATATGTGCATATTCCGGGATGCATCACCAACAGTAATTGACTATCCCAAGAAAACATCGGAGTTCGCAGATGATAGTCGGTTTGGGATACTTGAGTTCGATACTGAGGTGGTTTGCAACCTGCACCAGGTGCAAAGGTGCACTTGCCGTTGTTGATTTTTAAGCCATGTTCTTCAAACCGCTGACGTACTGCGCGTATGTGTTCTCTTTGAAGTTCTTCGTTTTCCGAAAAGATAAGAATGTTATATATGTTACAGAAAACAAACACTGCTGTAGGTTGGACGTTACCAGATGTTGTGACTGATGTTTTATCGTCGATTTAGCTTCTTGATTTGAGGTCAATGATCAACCCATAGTAAGCAAGTAGATCAGCTCCGAAGTTGGCAGTCCTTACATAAGCGATGATGAAGTTCCATGTAATTGCGCGCCGTAAGCTGAGGTTCAGGGTGAAAGTTTTCTCGCCGTTTGTGCGTATTGGTGTATAATTGGCCGCGAATGGAGCCTGATCTGATGATGGGCTATTGCAATGTAGTGGACAAGGTAAAACAGGAACGGTGGAGCCAGAATCGACAAGATATTTTTGGTTCGTGCTCTTGTCGAACACATGCAGGCGGTACTCTCGTTGGCTGCTACCTACCGCCACAGCTATTCTAGTTTAAAGGTGGAGAGTACCTGCATGGTTTTTGGCATTTCCTAGCGTCGTTGCCAAGCCGTTGGTGATATTTGCAATATTGCGATGTCGGGATGGAGATCGTTGCCTCTGGGATGCACTGCGACTGTGTGATATAGCCTGAACCATCGTTGTTAATGTGGACAACCTTTCTTCCACTGCAGTAAGTCACTGATTAACTTTGTTGGAGGAAGTAGCTTCTGCAACCTGGGTGGAACACACCGCTGGATCTGAAATGTTTTCGATAATCCGGCCTGCAATCTCAGCAAAGGCAGCGAGAGGAATCCCAAGGTTCGCTGACAGTATCCTTTTAACGTGGTTTGGCATAACCTTCATCCAAAGAGTTAGTAGCATGTTGTCGGGAACGTTCTCGCCGGCTAAACTGCGCATTTTTCGTAAGAGACTTGATGGTCGTTTGTCTCCCAATTTTATGCCGGTCATCAGCCTATTTAACTGTCGTTGTTACGACTCTGAAAATCTTGAAATTAGCTGTTGTCTGAATGTTGCATACTTATCTTTGATCGGCGGTTTCTAGACCATATCGGCCACCTCATTGAGAATTTCTGGTTTCAGTTTTTTCAGCGTTGAATTTGCTAGAGTCCGATAGTAGGCGGTGGTTGTGAAACTGTGCTTCCACTTGTGCAAATAAGAGTGAATGATTGATGAGTTAAAATGTTGGCAAGCGTAAATTTCTTAGCGCCGAGAGCTCCTGAGCATCATGTTGTTGAGAGTTGTTCATATTTTGCGCACTCCCGTTACCACTTGTGCCAGGATTTGGAGCAGATTCAGACATATCAGATTTTAAGACATAGTACGGCGTGGGTTGCAGAGTCTTTTTTTTAATATTTGATCAGTGTGCCAAACAAAAATTATACGGGGTCACTAATTGTGGTCCAGAGTAAAATACACGAAGTTAATTAATAAAAAGTAATCTTTATTCCTTGTCAAGCATGAACGTCTTATTTCTGCGTGTTACAAAATGCGTCGTGATTATTCGTAATCTGTTTCAAAACTCTCTGTGGTCCTCAGCAAGCTCTTTTCGAACTGCTAGATAAGGAAACCGTGCTGGCAATACAGGTTCACTGATGGTATTGCAGAACTGATACTGCACTATGGCAGTGTTGCCGCGATGTTTAAAATATAAATGTCCGAAGAAGTCTTTAGTGTTAATACCGAATCAAAATTGGAGTAAAAAAAAAGAGTTTTGCCTACCCAAACGATCAGGCCATTAAAATGCCTGATCATGTGTTAAGTTCTTAGGAGGCACAGAGAGAGAAAGAAGAATTTTTGGGATCAGTGGTTATTCCGCTCAATGGCTGGCATCCAACATTTAATGGTGATATATAGTGTAATTAAACTTGTAATTAAAAACACACATTTTGCCTGAAAAAAGAGAGGGCGGAGCTGGTATTGAACCCCGAACCGTCCGATTTGGAAGCCAAAACACTACTACTTGAGCAACGGCCACCCACGGTAGCCACAATTAAAATGCCTAACCAATTTGGACAAGTATGATGATATGTTGATGTTTATGAACACCAGGGTAATACGCGTATGAAGTTTTTGATAACATTAACTAACAGATTTTGCATATGACCTGTTTCTTTTCGTCAAAAAATGTTGTTCTGGTTATAGTGATTTTCCAGCAGTCATATAGCCCAAATTTGTTTCCAGACGTAGTAAAGTGAAGGATATACTTTCCGACTGTATTACTGAACATGTCTCCCTTTTCTATCTAGGCGCTAAAACCATCAAAAACGTGGTACTCGTAGGTCTTATCAAGGAGCTTGAAGAAACATTTTTGAAAAGCATCGTTTATTTCTCCAGTGAACACATATCAGGTTGATGTTGGCGAATTCAGCTTTGATGCATGATGTAAGTCGTTAGCTCACTCAAGACTTCTTACCTCTATCTGCCGGTTATCAGAGTATATCAAATTTTGTTCACTCTCCGGCCCATTCCACCGCACTTTCTGGATGGCGATATCGTTTTTATAGCATATATATTTTTATATTTTTTTTATAGTGCCTCCGCTAGTTGTTCGGCCCTGTCAAGGTCCTTAGATTCTATATGCAGATCCAAATGTAATTTTTTCATTACGATTTCATTTCATTTCATTAGCCACCATCTATATTTCATCAGTGTTTAGTCCTTTTTGGCTCCATTTCCAACTATCAGATTGTAACATAACTATTGCGCATTTTTTGCGGGGGTTACTTTCCAATTGCCAAAAAATGCACAACACCAATTTATTGCTGAAACTGTTATATAAATTACTATTTGGGATACGAGTATATTGGTCATTCAATCTGCAAATTTCGCTGTGTTAACGTTGTAAGCATTTTTAACTGAATTTTGAAATGGATTTATCGGAAGAGCACATACGTCATATTTTACTGTTTGTGTTTCCAGATGCAAGTGAAACCACTAGAGAAATCTAAGATCTGTCGGCGCTGGTTTGCAAAGTTTAGAAATGACAATTTTGATCTAAAGGATGTATCTCATACAGGTAGGCCAGAAGAGTTGAAATCCTGAAGTCCATCATCGAAAGAAATCCAACTGTTACGGTAAGGGAACTCAACGTAGGCCATATGACCATACATTGACACTTAACAAATATGAAGTCATAAAATTGAGAAAATGAGTACAAAACCCATCACAAAATAATCTTCAGCAAAGAATCGAGGTTTAGACTACGCTTGTCACGTAACAAAATGGGTTCTTAACAATAACATTAAACGTTGTCACCAATGACTTAATCCACCAGAAGACCGACCAGCGCAACATCCCAGAGATGGACTTCATCCGCTTAGTTGTTACTGTCTTGTAGGCAGACTATCACCGCAGAAGTCTACTGTCAAAACGGTCATCTTTTCTATTCTATTCATTCTATTCCATCAGGATAACGCTCGTCCCCATATAGTTAGGACCACTTGCATAAAGTTACAGGAGTTTGGTTAGGGAAAAATAGTGCATCCACCTTATTCTTCAGATTGACACTTACTTGTTCTACAGTCCGCAAAACTTTTTTGATGGAAAAAATTTTACCTCAAGATGATTTTTTTCGTCAAAACCAAAAAATTTTTTGGTGAGGTGGGATGAAGTGTTGTTTAATGAAGGAAATTACATTGACAAAATTCTTGAATTTGGTGCAAATTAATTAACATTTACCATTCAAAAATCGAGCAATATTTATGTTACATCCTAATACTAAAAAATAACTCATAAGGATTTTGCAATGCTGGGCGTTGAGGCCACCTAATCACATGCATTTATCCAATGCATGTTGCTATTTTATATGTGCTCAAAACTATCGCTTATAAGATTAGCAAGGCAATTTGAAGTGGACGAGACCAGTACCCAGCGGTGTTTAGTGATAGTTACCACATTGAGTATCGCCTTTTACGTTGTAAAAGTGGTTGTTTGATTTATTAAACTTTGCAATAAACGGATTTCGAGGTAAGTTTTGACCACTCGTTCAGTACCAATTCGTATGGAAAAAAAGCATCGGATTATTGTTTAAGGCTATTCCAATGCTTTGTGCAATTTCGCCATCTTCGCTGGTATCACATGTACCATTGCTTTCTAAGCATCGATAGGGTTCCTCATTAACAGACTGTAAACTAGTCATGTATGTTGTAAGTATCTGGCAGTTCGATATTAGTCTCACGAATATTTTTTCGTAGTTCGTATTTCGTATATATTAGTCTCAAAATAATTTTTCGCTACTCAGGCCAGTTAAGTTGACCAAGTTAAATGGCGACTTAATGTTTTTCTTACTGTACATCAAAAGTTTATTGTAATTATTAAGTAAATACACAGAACATTGTTGAATAATCACTACGTTTCTATTTTAAACACATGTATCAATTGTAAAAATAAAATAACAGAATATAAGAAAAAAAACAAAAAAAATTTACATCACACAAATATAACATAAAATAACAGTATTCTGGTCTACAAGCGGTGCGCTATAAGTAAATAGTTACTCATTTGCGAGTATCCACATACTGTAGTCCAACTAACACGGCATTTTCAACATATTAATTCATTTTTATTCTTTTACACAGTTATTTTAAAGGCGTATACATATTATATACTTGATTATTAATTCATTCTTAGTTTACTATAATAATAAAAAAAGATTGTTGCTATATCTACTTGTAAGTCAAATCGTCTAATATGCCAGTATGGATTTTTAAATCAGCGGAATAGAAAGTCACATAATACTTCAGATAATTCGATAGTACCAATGTTTATTTGTTTACGCCTATGACGATTGCTCCAAATTTTAAATATTATTTTACACATATATTAAGAGTTTTATTCGAAAATCTTATTTTAATACAATTATTATACATTTTTTTAAAATTGATTTCGGGCAATTATTTCATAAACCACTCTTTTGCATTTCTGCTCCTAATCAGTTTATCAAGCAATTAATTTTTAAATGATTATTTACAAATACTTATTGCTAAAATGTCTACAGAGTCAATTAAAAAAATAAACTGTTTTTTCTCATACGTAAATAACACTTCCCCTACTAAAAATACTTTATATTTACAATCCAAGCGTTATATTATTCAATCAGTAAAATTTTCTTTTGACTCGTCTTCGAGCCACCAAATACTACTTTGATTTTTTATTAGCAACAGTTCGCTTTTGTACAAGACGATCCTTTAAAGTTTTAATAAGATTTTCTATATCCTCGATGTTATAGCTAAATATGAGTTTGCATTGTTTTGCTTGAATATTACCCTTATTAAGATTTTTTAGACCGTGTTGTAAGCAATAGATGTTTCCTTCGTCAGTTTTTATCATAGATATATAAAGATTAGCTCGGCATAAGTCACATTCATTTTGAATAGATACAACAGCATTTTTTTTAGATTTTGAAGTCTTTTCTGTTAGAATTTTTTCGGTTGAAGTAACACCAGCCGCCTGAAAATGTAGTTTTTTTTTACCAATTTATTAGTAAATTAGCAATTAGTAAGTTAACGAAAAATATCATATATAACGAAAAAAGTTATCATATACGAAAAATCGATAATGTATACATAAATGAGTGTACAAATTAATTTATTTCTCAGTCTCCATCTAGTTCTCGTAGCGCCAAAGTCGTGTGACCTCTTTATCGATTTTTTTTCCCTCAGATATCGTTTTCTTACTCTAAGTAAGTGTATCTCGCTCGCTCTCTAGTGTTGACCTGTTTTTACATTTTCCCTCTCCCATACCACGTGGTCTGATTTCTGAAACAAGTGTCACTTGTTCGTCTTAAACAGAATCATGGCCTCGGGGCCAAATAAAACCAAACCTGGGAATTAGAGGGTTAGCTGAAAACGACTCGCTAACTTTTGAACCTTATTCAAAAAAGAACAAATCAAATACCGACACAGATTTCCTCTCTCTCCCCTTGAAAACTAACACCAACAATCCCAGATTTGTATTGATATCCCCAAAAGGCGCAAGCAAACCTCTAACTTCGGTTAACATTTTTATTCTTAACAAAGCCGACGAAAATATAGGCACCGAGTACGAGAGCATATCTCAGTTTAGAGGTGGTAGTATACTAATATTGGCCAAATCACAAAGGGCAGCAGATAAATTCCTCCGGATAACTAACATTGCAAATCAGTGCCCTCTCAATGTAAAATTGCACGCAAACCTGAACTCTTCCAAAGGAATTGTGTATGCCCCTTGTTTGATAAATGTACCTGAAAAAGAAATTATTGTTGAGATGAAGTCACAAGGTGTAACTGACGTGTATAAATTTACAAAACCTATTGACGGAATACGACTGCCTTCAGGTTTAGTCCTACTGATTTCTCACCTCTACCCAACCCTATGCGCTGCCGCAACTACCGGCTACTCGGCCACACTTTCAATAGATGCAATAAGCCTAAAACGTGTGTTACATGTAACCTTCCTCCACATGAACCCACTGAATGCAATCGAATCATGTGCGCTAATTGCTCAAAGGCTCACCCTTCCTCCTCCAACACTTGTCATAAATACTTACAAAATAAAGAGATTCTAAAAATAAAAACAAGAAGAAAATGCAACATGACAGAGCCCATCCACAATCAATCGTAACCTCTACCCACCTTCTCTTCGCTGCAATCGTACGCCGAAAAAACAAAACAAATAATTGCTAGTTGTAACAGCTCTGCGGTTACTACTACTGCAAATTCCACCTCAACTTCAACTTTATCATCAACATAATCCCATCTTACAATCAACAAAGAAAATAACACTTCGTTAGCTTCAGGGATCAATCCTACAAACCCTCATCTTCTCAGTTACCAACATCCAAACTTTTAAACTCACCAATTAAAAGCCGCTCTCTTCCATCAATACCAACCACAATAAACCAATCTTCTATTAACTCTCCTCTAAGTTCTATTATTAAAAAAAATTTAGATAACATATAACACTACATTTAATTCTACAGCTTACGGGTCCCAGTCAACACTGGTTGCGGGTGGGTCGGGATTGTTTCCAGGCGAGCTCGTCCTCCTCCTGACCATTGTAGACCGCGCTCCTTCTCTCAACCCTCCACAAGGCCAACTTTCTCTGATAAAAAGTTTAAAATCCTTCAATGGAACATAAAAGGCTTCGTCAACAACTTTGACGAATTACGCCTCTTAATTAAAGAACACAACCTAGGCGTAATAGCCCTACAAGAGACTGACTGTGCATATTCCTTTACGCCACATACACTTTAAGAATTGACAGGATACTTTCACAATCATGCCCAAAACATTTCTTCAAAGCAAGGTATAGGATTCCTAATAAAAAACAACATACCATATAAAAACGTTCCTGTTAACTCTTATATATTGACGCATGCTTTTGAGATCGAGCTCTCAACAAAATTTACTGTTCTTTCTATATATATTCTACCGGACCAAACCTTTTCAAACGACGACTTGTTAAACATCCTTTACTAGGTTCAAAACCCCAATCATCCTTGTGAGCGACATTAACGCCTGGAGTATTCTGTGGGGCTCGAGCAACTCAAACTTCAGTGGCAGAGAAATTAAAAATTTTATTGCTAATGCCAATCTCACAATTTTAAACGACGGCTTTCCTACACACCTCTCCACTCACGGCACCCTAAAAAACATAGATATAACATGCTGTTCTCCTGAACTGTATACATCAATCTCTTGGGAAATACTTGATGATCTCTGCAATAGCGATCATTTTCCAATTATCTCCACTATATAACCCTTGGCCCGATCAATTGGAAGACTCCATTTAACCCTAAATTTAAAACAGACAAGGCTAATTGGGCTTGCTATAGCAAGCACATTCTAGACTACCTGTCCGACAAATTAATCGCCGGCAATATCAACAAAAAGCGCAAAACACTACATAGAGCCATAAGAACAGCTGCCAATGTATCTATACCACAAAACAAGCCGCACATACAGAAACGAACAGTTTCATCGTGGAGTCCCCTCTTAGCGACCCTCTGAAGCGATAAACAATCCAAATGGAAACTTTTTAAAAGGCATCCTAGCACAACCAATCTTATAAACTACAAGGCGAATGCAAAATTCCGCAGTGGTAACGCCTCACCATATTCGATAGAATCAATTACCACACCTGACAGCTCAAAAACCTCGCCTCGAGAAATATGTAATCAATTCGCAGAGACATGACTCTAAGTCATGACTAGAGTCAAATGACTCTAAGAACGAACACTTCCCTCCAAGGTTTAGGATAGTCAAAAAACTAGCCTTACCCCTTCCGACTGCCTTCAACAACATATCAGAAAACACCAAGTAGATACCTTATATCGTACCTAATGTTGAAACATCTTCCTCATGTAGTAAAGTCTAGATTAATTTCACTTTACAATAACATCTTACAAACAGGTACTCTTCCCCAATATTGGAAGCTGGCTACAATACTTCCTCTTCCCAAACGAAAGAGAGACATAAATAAATGTGACAGATAGTTATCGTCCGACCTCACTGATGCCTTGCATATTCAAGGTCCTAGAAAAAATATTATATTATATTATATTATATTATTATATTAATATTATTGTGGTTCATCGAATCAAAACGCCGCCTAAGTCATAACCAGGTAGCCTTCAGACCGGGCAAGGGTTGCAAAGATGCACTCAATCACCTTAATTGGCACATCTGCAAAGCACTCTCTGCTCGTAACCATGTTACCATTCTTTTGCTGGATTTTGAAAAGGCAGTCGACCGAATAGACATCCTACAGAACCTGAATGATTGGGGCATTGGCCCAAGAATCTACCACTATGTTCATTATTTTCTGATCAATAGGAAAATTTGCGTCAAGGTCAACAATAGCTATTCTTCAATCCTCCCACTATTTAACGAAATTGCTCAAGGCTATCCACTCTCAGTCTTCTTGTTCATGATAGCCTTTGACAATTTGTCAACTATAATTAGTAAGCATAAACTCGCAGATCATTGCATTTACGCTGATGATGTTTTCGTGCTGTGTAAAAATAATGTTCTAGCCAAAACTAGACATATATTTACATCGCTAGTCAAAGACATTATAAAATGGTCTGACACATCTTTTGCAAGTCTTTCTCTCGACAAATGTAGAATATTACACATATGTCGGAAAAGGTCCTGCAACAGCGACACATTACCACTAAGATTTAATAACATAGACATTGTTATAGCAAATCGTTTAAGTATCTTAGGTTTAATAGTTAATAATAAGTACAACTAGAAGTCTCACTGTGTCAGTTTAAAGAAAGGCTTAGCTGCCAAAACAAATGTTATTAACTACTTAGCTAATAAGAAATGTAACACATATCAACACTCTATGTAATATTTCAAAATCCTTAAACCTGAGCAAAATTGACTACGGCCTATGTATCTACGGTAACGCCTCAAAATCAATCAATATAATCAAATCTCATTACCATCACGCCGTCCGTCGTAGCATCAACGCCTTCAGAACAAGGCCAGTAAGAAATGTTCTCGTTGAAGCGGGACTCCCTACAGTGGAAGAACTCATATTAGCTGCTGGGGCAAAAGTCTACATAAGGCTTCTTCACTCAAACAACGTCACCACCAAAAGGGACTTTGATTCAGCAAAAACTATAAATCGTCCAATAAGAGCTCAATCGGCTATAACAAGAGCCATAATTATTGCCTCATCTAGATCTCCCAAAAAGGGGGCACATTAAAAAGACTCCATCTGTACCTCCATCTGTGCTCCGCTGTACTTTACTTTTTCGATACTACCACCAAGGGGGTGGCCGTGGTGTAGTGGTATATGCATAGTCTCCTTAAGCAGAGGGTCGCGGGTTCGAATCCCGTGCGAGGCAATTCTCTGAAAAAGTCTTTTCATAGAATTTGTATGTAATTATATGAGAATCCCGTCGGCTTCAACTCTGACATGAAGGCATAACACTGATGTTGAAGTGGTTGCTGGCTGGGCTAAATGTAACGAACTAACAATTAGCACGTACTAAGAGGATGCACTGGCTCGTCCCGTCCAGTTTGACAACCACCTAATACACCTGAGTTTCAAACTACTACACCACCCACCTGCACCCTTGAGAAACGCCAGTAAAAGGGTATTCATATCCCCTTGGTGCGCGCGCGAAAAAAAAAAGCAAGACAGCTTACGCCTTCTGAAGAACAAACTTGACGCTAAACTTTTATCGAACTGGCAAAATTATCAACACCATTACACGTCGCTCAATCCAGGACGCTCCAGCCCAACATACCCTAACTCCACCTCAAAAACATCAAACACCATCTTCACAAGACTATGCTTGGGACACACAGTCTTTACACACCAGCACTAACTTAAAGGCATCTCACCCCCAACATGAAACACCTGCACTAGACAGTATGAAATCAACCACACTCTGGGGCTCGCACTCTGCAATGAAAACACACATCCATCAGTCTGTCAATTGGTCAAATTCCCTACTTGTAAAAATGTAACCCTTATCCACAATTTCATCAAAAAATTAAATATAGACATTTAAATATGTATAATAGAGCCGTAAGCCCTGGCAGCTAGCGCTTTATACCTAAGTTAGTATGTAATTTAATTATATGCCTATGCTTAGTTATAATAATAATTCCTGCCAATAATTCTAAATATTGCATTACGTTACGTCTCCTCCAAAACTTAATCCGAGATTTAACTAAATCCGCCTAAATCTTCACTAAATCCCGAAGATTTACCATAGAATTCGAACATTAAATCTCATCTAAATCCTAGATTTATAATGAGTCCATTCGCGTACTTTTTGGACTAAATATGTAAAAAGCAGTTTTTTTTTTTTATTTAAAATCTTGAACATCATGAAGTTCAAGAAGATTATTTGAGCCTAGACACGTCAGAATCAGTTCTTCCGATAATTTATCCGATAAGCATCTCAATGCTATTTCTAGAGGCCAGAAGGTGTATGGGAAGCACTTTCATTTGATTTGCCTGCTTTTCAATATATTGTATTTTATCTGTAAACACTTTCTAACATTTTTCTATTTGAAACCTTCATTAATACTAATCTTGTATTCAAATCTCACTTATTTTTGCAGAAAAAAATAAAACAAAATTCCATTTCGAAATAAAAACAAACGAAATCAAATATAAAGCAGTTTGACAGCTTTTACAAATTTGCCTAAACAAATTTCTTGGACTAAAATGGACAAAATAGGGGAGATTAATTGCTATCTCATTTCGCTCTCTTCTCGAATATGATTACGCGAACGGATTTTGGACTTGTAATTTGTAAAATATTACCAGCTTTAATAAGCTTTCTGACAGCAAACGTCAATTTAAATCATTAATCCCGGTGGTACCACTTTACATAAATCTAAATTATTTTTCGCTAAATCCCGGATTTAGTTTTGGTGGAGACATGGCATAACATCTGAATTCAAATACACCATCATATGAAAAAATAGTATACCTCTTAAGTAATTTGACAGCTAAAAACATTGAGACAATACCAAGTTCAGGGAAACTTACAACTACAAAAAATATATCTACTGATTAAAATAGTTAGCCAAAATTTACCAAAACACTCCACAAATTACACGAAACTACTTCTCACCTTACCACGAAAACCAACACCACAATCTCACTCTTACACAAAAACAAACAACAGAAATACAAAAAAATTAATATCACCATCTCACTCTTTCAAAAACACAAATAACAAATAAACACGATTATCTCCCTCAACCAGACACATAACAACTTAAGTTCTCTACAACTTCAAAAAACCATCTAAAGATAAATACACTCAATCCACCCCTCTACAACCAATAAACATTATTAATTATATTCATTACTTTATGACCAACAGACAGATAAAAACTGGAATTGGAAATCACACAGCCAGCCCACGTCCCATTTAAAACGGAATACCGCAAGGATCTCATATCTCAGTACCTTTGTTCCTAGTTGCCTACCATAAATTAACTGAAATATTAACTTACAAAGAAATCGACTTCTGTGCATATGTTGATGATTTTAACATAATTAAGCATCTAAATAAGAACAACTTAATTACAAACTGGTGTCAATACTCGGGTGCTCAGCTTTCAATCGACAAATACAAACACTTGCACATATGCCATAAAAACCAATGCACATTCAATACTCTCTTTGGTACCACATCTATCCAGAGAGTTTACTCATTAAGGATTCTAGGCGTCCATTTTAACAACAAATACAAAGGGAGCACGCAGATTGAATATATTCTCTCGGCGCTATTCGTCATCAACTTAATTCTTAAATCTAAAATAGAGTTTGAACTATTTCTCTATAGACAAGCTCCCAAATCGCACCTCAATATAATTAAAACAATTACAACAAAAACAACAACCTTCTATTCGAGTCAAACAATAGAAAATATAAGAGAACTTTCAACGGCCAAGCTGTTTAAATCGCCTTTGTTTAGCATCATTAAAAAAAAACCATAAAAAAAAAAAATAAAAAGAAAACGACCAGAAAATAATTACATATAATTACTCAAATAATTACAATTTGCAAATCTCACAATATCCCGTACGGCCTCTACTAAACTAAACTAAACTAAACTAAACTCCCCTTTCCAAAAAAAAACCTGGTCAATAACACAAATGCAATAGATACTTCAATTTGCAAATTTATCAAGCACTCACGCTTCCGAAAATATACCACGCAAAAATTCTAGAACTAAAAGAAAAATTCTAAGACCACATATTTATACTTACTGACAAATCTAAAACAAATAACACAGGCTTTAGTGTCACAACGTCAATATATATATATATATAGCTCAGTATTGTCAGCGGAAATAATAGCTATTTTTGTCGCCGTGAACCAAGCAGAATCCTCTAGAAAGAAACATGTGATCTGCACTGACTCATTGTCGTCCGTAGAAGCCATAGCCAACATTTACAATATAGGCTACTATCCAACGCTCAGATAACCATCCAAACATAAAACTTATATAGATCCCGAGTCACGTTCAAATCCTTCTAATTTGCACTCCAAATTACAACATTCACAACATAAAAAAGTTTTTAAACCTTCGTCACAAAACCAAACATCAACAACAGCGGCTTAATTCTTTGGAATGACACAGAAATGCAAACAAAAACTCAACCTCCAAGACTACCTGATTACCAGACATCAACATTGAAACTAAAATAAAGCTATCTAAAGTTGTTAGACTAAGACTGGGACACAGTAAACTTTTCCATTAGCATTACATCGATAAAAGAGCTTAATTTCAATGCGCCTACTGCAATAATTTAACGATCTCCATCGGGAATATTCTCAACACATGTCCCTAATTCAGGAGAAATCAGCGAACACATACTCCAGCTCATGGACCCATTAAACTTACTTTCCTATCCTAGCCCCCGAAACATCAACAGTTTTAAATTTCCTCAAACAATGTAAATTATACAAAGGACGTACATTAGATCATTTACAAAACTGGATTGATAGGAAGTGGTAAATCGTTTACTTTTAAAGCTCGTAATATATATACGATACAGATATTTCAAAAAGGGTTTGCATGCAGTACTTTAAACGGTTGTGATATACAAATGAGATGGCATTTACGCAAGAAATTAGGGGTTAAAAGTTTATTAAGCATATAAAAAAAAAAAAAAAAAAAAAAAAAAAATCCTACCAAATCTTACCGGAATGAATAACCGAAATGTAATCTAAATTTAAAATCCCCTGGCGATGATCGTATTTCTTTCAACCCTTTCATTATTGAATTTTATTTCGAACAACTTTTTCTGACCGCTTAACTATTATCTACTTATTTCTTTTATTGTCATTTCAACTTAATAAAAACTATAGTAAAACAATAAAGTTACCAGACTAACGAATATTTTAAAATGTATATTTTTTTAAAAGACCTTTATTTGTTCTTCTTCTTCTTCATTCATTCATTCATTCATTCAAAAAAAAAAAAAAAAAAAAAAAAAAATTGACAGTTGATTCGTTGATTGATAATAATACAATGTAATTTATTTTATCTTTATGAGTGTACTCGACAATATGCGAAATATTGACCTTCCATCATGACGAGTATACTCGACATTAGTTAAAGGGTTAAGCACTACTGCACACTGCACGATTTATATTTTGTGTAACGGCAGTTTCAAAAATGACCTGATGACCGAACTGGCAAAAATGCTAAAAAGATCTTTTATCCAGATCTACATTCAACATCTGCTTCAGTGCTATATAGCGAAAATTATTCTATACATTTTCGCCCAGAACCAAAAGATTTCTTAATATCTCAATCCCAATCCGCTATTACCAACTATGAAAACGTTATATTCGTGATCATACCAGTAAGTTGGAGACCACACCTCATTAACTCCAACGGGTTAAACAACTTAGAGATCTGAATCTGCCCAAAAGTAAAGCAGAAATCAATGTTAAAATAAGCGATGTTATGAAACATTTTCTTGGTTTTTCACTAAAGAAGACCGCCATTGCTGTTGTAATGATGTGAAGGCGTTGTTTGAAGAAATGACCTACGATTTACACACGCCGCGAGTTAAACTAGTAGGGTTCACATGTGTTAGTGTATCTGTACACGAAAGACCGAACTGGTGAAGATTCTGAAATTTTTCTACATCTGAAAAAAATGTTTCCTAAGTTATCCGAAGCCAAAGTAAAAGCGCGTCTTGTCGCCAGTGCACAAATAAAGGAAATAATGGCTAGCAACGAATTTTTAATGCTACTCAACACTCATGAAAGCGTCAGCCTTAAAGCTGTAGTTGATGGTTTTCTCGGAAACATCAGAGCTGAGAATTATAAAGAGCTTATTTCAAATATGCTTGAGGACAGAATGTCCCTTAAAATGCATATGTTACATGCTCACTTAATTTAAGAAGAACAAGGTGAACATTTTCATCAAGATTTGGTGGACTTTGAGAATGATGGGAGACTACATTTGGGGGGCTAATACAAGACAGTTCATATAATCATAAAAGAAACAAGAAGCATTTTAAGTTCTAAATACTTTTTATGGATTTCTTACATATTTTGCTGCTTGAATTATTTGTTTTAACATGTTTTTTATTTAGTATTGTAAAAGAAATAAAAATTCGATAAAAACAAGAAGAAATTTTTCTTAAAACCCGTATTTTCATTTTGACAGCCACATAAACAAATTCTTTTAACTAAGCCTTTTTTTTAATTAGTAGGGTGGCAGAAATATGTATGAATCAAATAAGCAGAACCTAGACTCAAAATTTGTGTTGACGGTGTAACCTATAAAATATAGATGGATATGACCTTTCTGAATACTTTGACTCAGTTACTTTATGCTTTATATATAATTGACGGTTTACGGAGTAAGGAATAATACTGTTTTTCAAGTGTTTTACAATAACAAATAATAAACAATGGTATGTCTTTACTGTGCACTTTAGAGCAGCATTCGACTCCATTTCATGTGAAGCACTCCTCTATAAATTTAATATAACTATTAGCAAAGTTATAAGTTATAAGAAAAAGCGAACTTCCCATTAGTTATGGAATACGACTTCATTCATGTGGTCAGTTGGGTTGGTTTCGCAGTAGCGCATCCTGTAAACCCAATTTTCCAAGACTTTGTCTCCAATTTCAGCCCACAAAAATTCAGTATTTATGGCCCTTTAACGCTGACCGTTGATCGAAATGGCGTTTTCAACAGCATTTTCGAAATAAAATGGGCCAATGATGACATCACTTCAAAATCCGCACTAAACTGTCACTCTCTACGGATGCATTGGCTTCTCGAAAAACACGTGCTGGTTTTCTGATCCCCAAATGCGGCAATTTTGTTAACATAGCCGCTGAGTTGAAAATGCAGCTTGCTAGAAAAAATGATTTTTCGACCAAATTAGACATCCAATTCGAACTGTTGTAAGGCCCAAATTGAGTAGCGATAACAAAGCGGATGGTCGTTTACCTCAATTACTGAGTCAATTATGTATACTTTGTAAGGGAATAATCCGAGATCTCATCAGGCTGGTGCGTAAAAAGTTGAGTTAAGATCGATGGCGAGTCGATGTTGCTGGATTGAGTCGAACACTCTCGGCCACAGCTGCAACGTTCTCGACCATATGACGAGCGTGAGTGTTTTCCGCAAGAAAGTCAAACTGCATTTTCAATAAATGCACTATTTGGGCAACACAGACCTCACTATTGAAATATTTTTGCAATACTTCCAAGCATTGTTTAGGCGTAAAGCGATTTATTTCGTGTAGAGGTATAAGTCAGTCAGTGTCAAAATGACATATGATTCAAAAATTAACTTGTATACCAAAAACAATCATTTTCATTGAGAAGAAGGGTAAAATAAAGGATATTTACATAAAAAGTCAATAATACCATTTCGAGAAACTAAAAAAAAAAACAAATACCAATTAAAAATTTTAAAAACTTATATTTCAAAATAAGTTGCACTAAAAAAACTTACCTTTAACTGTTCTCTAGCCGCAACTTCCTTTTCAAAAACTTCATTTATCATGGGCAACATCTGGGAGAGGATGTCAGCCGTTACGCGCTGGTCAGAGGCCAAAGCAAAAAGTAATTGCTCTAAAGAAAACATGGCTGGTTCACAGCTATCGTGAATATCCTAAAATATTTTCAATTAGTAAATCTACAAAATGTATTTAATGGATATCCCAGTTGATCGTAGAGTACATTTTAAGTATACAATACTGAAGCATATTACGGTAAAATATCGACATTACATCAAGAACTCGATTCCTCTATATTTCATTAAGATTTAAAAAGAAACAATAGTACTATTCTTAAAATGTACGATACATTTAAGTGAGATCATTTATATTATTTTACCCTAAAGTCATCTTTGCCTAGTTCTAGCCATGAACTTGTAGCAAAATATACGCTTTCTGAAACAACATAGCCAGTTGCGACACTCGAAGTATATGCTCGCGGGAAAATTACAACATATTCCCCTGGTTTTTGTTCTATTCGACAAAGAGATACTCCCCGATCAGTTAACATGTGAGGAGGAACCATAACTGTATCGCAAGGTAACCAAATTGTTTTATTTTGGCAATGTGTGGGTATAAGCGAAGTTAATGCTGCTCGAAAGTTTGCACTTTGATCATCGGGTATCCCATACCATAATTTACTTGCCCCTGTGTGAAGATACTCAATCCACGATAATCCATGAGGATCTCGATACCAACAGCAAGCGCTAAATAGCATACCAACATGCAGGGTTGGTACTGTTACTCCCATTACAGGTCCTAGCGAGCGCAACACTGACCCGGCATTATTTGTTAAAACTTTTAGATTCCATGGATGTCGAGCGCATACAGATCCCTTGCCCTTTGGTCCTGGCGACGGAAAACCATATCCCCAGCCGCTTGAATCAATTGATCCGGAATGCACACAAACATGACTATCACGAACAGCAACATGACGCCAAAACTCAGCTTCAACTTCAGTTACAGACGGTTCGGTATTTTTAAACCATAAAGACATCGTATTTCGAGCAATGCGGAAAAACTGACTAAGTGGCATGCTACGACCCTTTACAATGCATTCCATTGAAACTCCGTCAACTTCTTCCTCTGACTCTTCATCATCCTCACTTGAAACGTCGTCGTCCTCATTACTTACACTTTCGGTGTTGACAAAACGATCAGCGTTTCGTCTAGCTCTGGCCTCACGTTTAGCCCAGTCGGCCTCCACTTCGTCAAATAATTTTTGACGCTCATTTGGAGACAATGTGTCATATGGAAGAAGATATTTACAATATATATCATCTAGCTTAGTTACGCGATCCTGCGCTAACTTTGGAATGCACATTTCTTCCGCTACACGAGCCCATTTCTTTTTTTCGATTACTTCCTTGAGGCCACCCAATTCTTGAACTGTGTGATAAAGTCTTGGTAGATCAACTTCCATTCCCCCAATCCAAGGTGGATGATTCATTACAATGCTTTGCGTTGCCAAATATTTCTTAATTGCACTAAGTTCCTTTGCACTAGGACCCCATCTATGTAACATTTTGTGTACGTATTGATTATATGCGGTAAAACGCATATCATCAGACACTCTGCACTCCGGCTTAAAACTAGCTGGTGGTATGATTTTACAAATTCCAAAACGAGCTGCGATCGGAGTAATTCTATCAATGAATTCCATGGGATCTTGGAATTCTTTTTCCGTTGGCCGGAATATAGGAGCTTCTACCATTTGTGTTGGATCATCATGACGGGGAAAAGCTGTGTTATTGCACATTTTAATAGGAGCGTCATCTTTAATCTTTTTACTAGATTGACCCCGAGATTTATTTGAACCGGAGAAGAGAGAAGAATTTGAATTAACACGTGTTAGAGCACCTCCACCTCCACCACCAGATCCAGATGGATGATTTGGTTGTGTTGTCGAACACTCAGTTGATTTGAACCTAGGTTGAACTGTACCAACAGGCACACTTTTCGAGCTGCCTACTGCCATTGATGAAGATGTTGCCGATGTAGTATTCTGTGCATTAGATGTGTTTTGCTGCGGACTAGCTACCCCCAGTGTATTAGGCAATACCTGAGGGCCTGTGAAATTTGTTGGGGTAAGGTAACTGGAATCCTTATTATTTGTTACATTACCCGAGCTGAGTAAATTTTTTACTATTTCTGAAACGTTCATAGAGTCAGGAAGCGGTTTCAGATTCGATCCCATTTGAGATTTTGTCACTAAAGTCGCATGCATAACAACTTTCTGTTTCGGACCCTCAGGCCCCTCTCGACCTAATTTAACGGCGACCCCCTGGATGACATCTGATTTGCCTTCTCCGCCTCCGACTCCAGCTCCTTGAAGGGGTATGTAAAATGTATGTATATCAGAATCAGAGTCAGCTAAATTAAATTCATTAGGTTTCTCTGAAGCTTTTGGAGGTTTGCTTTGTTCCGACTCAAGGCTAACTTTAACAAGTTTACTTTTTTCATCAGGGCTGAGTGTAACGGAAACACTATTTTGTGATGCATTTCCTTTTTTTTTGTCTGCTATATTTCTTTTTGACGAGGATTCGTTTTGAGAGTGTTCCTCGCTGATTGATTCTCTACGGCTTTGCCTTCGGAATGGCTTTGATAAAGACAATTTAGTGTCATCTTCTTCTTTATCAAACGAGTAAATACTTTTTTCATTATCTGCTGAAAAAGCACCAAATGCGGTTAACGGAACCTTTCTCTTATGACTCGTTGTGGTGGATTCCTTTAATTTGGAATTGTACACCGGTGCTCTTTTCTGTATTCTGGAAGGAGTTGTTGGTGTTCCAACTCCTATTTTTGCAATTTGAGATATTTGTAAATTGCTTTTACTTTCATCTTTCTTTTGTTGGCGAGGTGAAGAAATGGCAACCGACGTCATCGAATTTGAAGATTTCGTATTTTTTTGTTGTGTTGTTTCTTTTGGCAGTTTCTCCTGGACCTTTTTTATTTCTTTTTCTTCCTTCGTCTTTTCAATTTTATTTTTATCCTTTAGTTTCACAATTGTATCAGTTTTTCTATTTGTGGTTGTTGGTTTAACAGATTCTTTTACTTCTTTGGTAACAACATCTGGCGATATTGAACATTCTTCTTGTCGTTGGTCGTCCTTAGGAACAACTACTGGAGTTGCTTTCAAAGAAGGACCTTTACCCGACCATGCACTTTCACTCTTGCCGGGATCTCTTGTGGTCTTTGAAGATGAACTAAACGAAGTACTCTCTTTGTCATCTCTTGTAGGTGGAGGAGTTGTTGCATATATATTAGGACGAAGGTTATCATCAAAATCGTCATCCAAATCATCTTGAATTTCATCGGGATTTGAAGAACATTCAATTAACCATTTCTGAATTTGTTCATGTGTCATATTAACTTTGGCCTTACGTCGCTCTTTACTAGAAAGCTGTTCACCCAAATATGATTCTGTTGGAACTACGGGCCCTAACACCGGTTTATGTATTGATCCACACTTGCCTAGTGTACATTTTGTATTATCTGGACCTGAGCTTTGTGCTAAACTTACACTAGCAATTCCAAAAATTTTGCCAGACTCTTCTTTACTTGGCATTAAGTTAGCTGCAAGAATGCTTCCTTCATCTTTAAGTGGATCTGCTGAAGCGGCATTTGACGACGTTGCGGGGGGTACAATAGGTATCTTAGCGTTTGATGTGCTTGGAGTTTTCGGAGATGATATATCAAATTTAACTGGAGAAGGTGATGGAAAGCTGCTGCTTGTTTTTTGCAAAGTAGAAAGTGGGGACTGTACGTCGAGGCATACAATACGTCTGTCTATGTTCCTATCAAATTTCGGAGTAAGAAAGTTTGGATTGATTTTGGGAGAAGGATATGCTTCAATCGGTGGTGGATATGTTGTAGGAGGAGTTTGATATTTAATTGTAGGTGGTAAAGCCGAGAGAGGTGTCTGAGAATTAGGAGACTTAATAACCGGTTGCCGTGGAATATATGGAGGAGCAGGAGTTGCTAAAGGGCTTTGCATTTTTGGTTTACTATCTAACTTAGTTTTATTATCTGATGAGGGAGAATTTACAGCAATTGATGATGAATAATTACACTGTAAAGTAGAGACTGGTGTTGTTAAGGGCAAAAGATTCAAGATTTTGGGAGCTGGTTTCGGTTCTTTAATCCGTTTATCGATATGAATTACAGCATTCACTACTGGAGGAGCATCCGATTTTTTCGACTGATTTGAGTCTTTTTCACTATTCTTTGTTAACTTTATAGCAAGTGGTTCATCATCTGAATCACTAAAACTCCTTTCGAGTTTTCTTTTGGTTTCATTAACCTCCTCATTTAACAGAAAATCTTCATCATCTTCTTTTTCAATTTTATTTTCTGGTTTTAGATCTTCTCTTTTTCGAAGCATTCCTTCTATTTGTGAAGGCTTCGTTAGTTTTGATTTCGCATTTTTAGGAGGACGGCCTCTTCTTGCTGGTGGTTTCTCAGGTAATTTTGGAGATTGCTTTTCTTCTGAATTTTGTATGTCGATGGCTTTTGCTTTTAACTGTCTATTTTGGTCGACGTTCTTTTTTAGTTCCGTTTCCATTTTCTCCATTTCTTTCACATTTGGCCGATCTGGAAAGCTATTTAACGATAGATTATCATCTTCAAATTCATCCTGCTGTAATTTTTGACGAATAATGCCCATATAAATTGTTGCAGCTTCTTTTGTTTTTCTAGAAGGACGCGTACTTCGAATTTCATTTTCGGTTGTATCCATGCTCTGACAATTTTGTGGGACTGGGACTGATACATTTTTCTTCTTTTGCTTCGACGTTGATATTATCTTCTTTAAATCATTTTCAGAAAGTTTTTCTGTTTCCAAATCATTTTTTTTTGAATTTGTATTTTCAGTTTCAATCAACAACTGCGGACTTTCCTCAGAAATAGTGGCTGGCTCATCCACCAATTTTTTTTTTGGTTTTCTGCCAGCTGTCCTTTTTGTCTTTTCGGGAAAATTTTTCAATTCTTCTTCTTCTTCTTCTTCTTTTAATACAGTAGCGGTTAAGTTCATTATTCGAACTGTTTCAGTTTGCTCTTGATCAACTTGAACTAAATTATGTTTGCCTTTTATGTTTTCTGTGTCATCATTACTTGACAATAATTTACTTTTCGCAATTAATTTCTTTGGAGAAGATTTCTTTGCTAAACCTATTTTCGAATTTTTTAGTTTAATTGTTTTTGCTAACGGTTGTTCATCTTCTGATGAAAAGTCAAACACGTCTTTACCAGATCCGTTTTCATCATCCTTCTGCACTGTCATAGACGTCGATAATTCAATCAACGTATTCTCGTCATTTTCCTTTTTCTTTTGAACATCATCATTTTCCTCCCGATGTATTACTTTAACTGGTTCAAAAAATGCCCGCTGACGTGTCATACGCCCTGTCGGTTCAGGTGATGGAACAAATATTGGAGCTTCTTTTTGGCGCGGTCTTTTTACCTGTTTTTCTTTGGACTGTATACTTTTTGTTTGAGTTGCGAATATGGGTGCTTGTGTTGGTGATGATGAAGGTTCTGCTTTTTGTTCTGACTGCCCAATCGATGGGTCCTGAATAGGTGTGGCTGTTAGTAATGCTTCTTTCTTTTTCCTACCCGAATTTATGGATTTTCCCCGTTTCCCTTTCTGTTGAGAAGTTTTATCAGTTTTTATAACATCTTGTTCACTCTCCATAGATGCTGTTTCGACATCATTATTCTGCGTTTCAATATCATCGGTTTCGTCAATTGATTTGTTTATATCCCTGTTTCTGAATGATCGCCTACTGCCTCCATTGGATTTATTTAACTTTTCTTTGGACTTATCTGCTGGCCTACCACGCCGATTGCCTTCAGTAAGTTGTTCGGCTCTTTTTCTTACTGCGAAAGCCATAACCTTTGTTTCAGCATTTTTCTTTCCAAGCGATTTTTTGCTTTCGGGTTTTTTTAAGCTTACTGTAGACGTGGAACTTTCATCAACACCAGTATCCTTTTCCTTCCGTTTTATGGTTGCTGATCTTGTAGATTTTTGAGAAGAAAATTTTGCCGAAGATTCTTCAACTTCTTTCGTACTTTCAGTTAAATTGACAGGAGATTCATTTTTTGCAGGCTGAGGTGTGTTTTGATTTAGAAAATCTAAATGAGCTGGTAACGCAGATGTACCTCTAAAGCAGAGGAACGTAAGAAAATCTTCAGTTTTTGGCCTTTTATTAGGTAAAATTTCTGTTGGAGGTTCTCGATTTTCTTGAGATAATGAATTATTCAAAGAAGCACTACCACAAGCAGTTGCAGCTGAAGATGAAGCCAATGCAGAACCGTATGAGGAAGCTGGCGCACTCTGACCTTGAGCGAATTTTCTTTGAGCTTGCACCTTGGTCCTATCGAAAAAAAAAGAGAATGCATAAATAAAAATTCAAGCAATAGTTCACAAATATATTGATACATAGTATTTGGGCACACTTTTAGAGGGTGTTGCTAACAGACGTGTAGGATTTGATTTTTCAATAAAACGAAAAATTGTTGAGAAATCTCTGAAACCTTTATTGCTCTTTAAAGTAAATACGTAGGGATTATTTATGGAACACAATATCTTCCAAATCACCGCTTCGTCTCTGCTTGCAAGCTTCTATATGTTTCTCGAAATTTTCAAATACTCTTTCATCTTTTCGTATATGGCGGCATCTTGGGTGATTCAGGAGATGCCAATGCATCCAGAACGGGTAAGTGTTTGGTTTATGGACTGAAGGTGCCGTAGCCCGAAAATGAGGCCGGAAAAACCATTATGGTCAATGGGGAGCGCGCTACCGAGATGTGATAAACAATTTTTTGTGACCGGAGCTCGAGCATATGAATGCGGATGACCTCTACTTTCAACAGGAAGTACAACATACAAGTCGCGAAACAATCGAGTTACGCGCACGAAGTTTCCTGGACGCGTAATTTCGCGTAAACTCGCGTTCGACTTTTTTCTTTGGGGCTATATTAAAAGAAAGGTCTATATCCAACAATACGTAAACAATTCCAACTCCGAAAGCGAAGATTGAAGCCGCCATTGATTGAAACATTCGAGAAAAGGATGATGCGGTCATTTGGAAGATATTCTGTTCCATAAATAATCATCATTTAATATTATAAAGCAATAAAGGTTTCAGAGATAATTCAAAAATTGTTCGTTTTATTCAAAAACAAATCGTACACCTCTTTTCGAAACAACCTACACTATACCAACTCTAAGCTGCTGAAATATACAATACAAGATGATCCTTTTGATTTTTTAACTTTGCAATTTATTTATTGAATTACATACTACTAAATTTTTATTTTTTTTTTTATGGGATGAACAATGAAAACATAAGATACAAACATCGTAAGTAACCTGTCATGTAATTCCTAAGGACATATAAATAATTTTTTAAATAATACGTCAATTTATGAATACTTGTTCGTTTTCATTTTAATCTAGAAGTAAATTTTCCGAAGTCAACCCATATTAAAGGCTTAAATGCACACAGATTTCTCGTTTCTCAAAATCTAAGGAAACTATAGGGTGATTCATCGTAAGGTTTGATTTTCAATAGGCTTTTTTTGACAGATCACGCATGACTCCTATTAAACTGCTTTGTCATTTTTGTTCACTATCGTTTGGCAAGTCATCATGGAAAGACTCACACAACAGCGTCTCCAAACTGTTCAGCTGTATTACGAAAATCAACGTTCTGTGAGAAATGTTTCTCGTGCGATTCGAGGAACTTACGGTGCGCATAAGCGACCTACTGAAACCACTATTGCCAATACCGTTCGCAAATTTGAATCCCAGTTTACATTAATTAATAATACTTGACCGGTTAGGCCACATCCAGAACGTAGTGAAGAGACTATTGCAGCTGTAGGTGAAAGTGTACGCGAAGACCGTGACGAATCGATTCGTCGTCGTTCTCAGCAGCTTGGCTTGGCGTATTTTACGTGAGGATCTCGCCTTAAAAGCGTAGAAAATTCAACTTGTGCAAGAATTAAAGCCAGGCGACTTGAATTTGCGTCATATTATCTGTAAATGGGCTCTGGAAAAACTCAATGAAAATCCGGTGTTTTATTGTGAAATTTTGTTCAGTGATGAAGTCAATTTCTGGCTCAATGGTTATGTTAATAAACAAAATTGCCGTATTTGGGCTGATGAGCGACCCGAAGAGTACCAAAAGCTACCATTACATCCATTAAAAACAACGGTATGGTGTGGTTTATGGGCTGGTGGAATCATTGGTCTATATTTCTTCAAAAATAAGGCAAATCAGAATGTTACCGTTAATGCTAACCGTTATCGCGCTATGTTAACGGACTATGCGCTTCCTGAAATTCAAGCACATGGTCTCGGTAAGCTCTGATTTGATGATTTATTTATTTATTTATTTAGTGGATAATCCACCATTTAAATTAATTAAAATGTACAAGAATTACATAGAACTTACATCTAGTCTTATACTTAGGAAAAGAACAATCAACAAAGAAAAACTTATATCTATCTATAAGGAAAATTGTATTTTACAAAATGAATCACTTTTCATTTGAATGTGGCAAGAATTCATTTCATTTTTTAATTCACTTGGCATTGAGTTAAAAAGATTTAAGCCTTTATATACAATACTATTTTGTGTAGCATTCGAACGGTATGGTGGCAATCGTAAGTCATTTTCATTTCGTAAATGGTATGGTTGTGATTCCCGAACATATCGCATGTATTTTTGTAAGTAAAATGGTAGCATATTTAATTTTATTTTAAACTTAAAACATAAAACATTGACTAAAATTCTTTGCGTAACACTTTTAGCACATTTTAGCATATTTAACATTGAAGATACCGATGTATATCTGCTAAGTTTTAAAATTATCCTCATTGCTTTATTTTGTAATCGCTGTATATAACTGTAACAAGTTATCACTGCATAAGAATAAAATTGACGAACAGTACTCAAAATGTGGCTTGATCATTACATTAAATATATTTATTGCACTTAGTGTTGAAATCTTATTACGTATTCTATTTAAGAAATATATATTTTTTGATACTTTTTTAATAATATGCAATAATAATGCAAATTAAACTTTGATTTATGATCAATAGTAACACTTTAATATTTAACCTCTCTGACTTGTTCCAATAATTGGCCTTCTACATTTAAATTAAGACTATGACTATAATTAAATAGCATACATTTTGATTTTGACATATTTAACTTTAGTTTGTTTATTTTCAGCCATCTGTGTAGATTAAATGGGTCATGTTGGATCTTTTGTTCACACTCATTTATTATTTTTCTAGATATAAAAAGAAGGCCTCGTCCGCAAATAATACTATCTTTGAGTGCTTTAATTCATTGCCTATAATGCCGTAACTTTTTAATTTACATAAGAGAATACTTCTGTCGATAGTCTCGAACGCTTTTTTGAAGTCAAGAAAACCGCTATGACAAAATTGTTTTCCGCGATTTCCTCTTTCCAGTTTATTATGACATTATTCAGTGCTGATTCACAAGAGTGCCTTCGTCTAAACCCAGATTGACTTTCTAGGAATAGATTATTTGATTCGAAGTACTCCTCTAATTGTATTTGGACTACTTTTTCTAAATTTTTTTCATGTTCAGAATGAGGGTTATAACAGACCCTTTCCAGGTTTCGGGAAACACGCCGGTTAACAAAGAACGATTTATAACACGCACAATAACAGGACCAATTATGTTCATTGCATCTAGCAGCATTTTAGGACTTATACGATTAAAGTCTTTTTTTTTTTGGTTCATAGTTTTTAAGATCATTCTCACATATTGAACATCAATACATTTAAATTTGAAAGACGCACTCACATAGGTGTTTAGCGGGGTATACTGTACAAAGGGAATGGTTCTATTTATATCAGTAATACTATCTATGAAAAAGGTGTTAAATTTATTTGCCAAAATTTTATCCATTTTGATAATTTCACCATAAAAACTTTCGTTTAATATTTTCATTTTTTGCTTTTACTATTTCTATTTTGTACCTATTTCTAGACTCACGATAGGCATTCCATAATACCTCACTATTTGAGAATCGATACCTTTGATATTTTTAAATTTTTTCCCGTTTCATGTTCCATAACATTTCACTAAACCAGTCGTTTGATCCGTTTTTTAACACTTTAGTACCTAATAACATGTTCGTTATTTTTAAAAGTTCATTCTCAAGTATTCTACCTATTATACTTGGGTCTTGAGTGTTATGTAAGCTCTGTATTGCGGTACTGTTCCTTAGTATTGATAAAAAAAAAAAGTGGTTTTCTATATTTTAGGATTTTAATTGTATTTAATATATTTTTGTTTGTATGTTTTTCTAGTGAGAATAATTGTATTAATAATGTTTCATGGTCACTAATTTTCATATCAATCATTACTTTAGCCTTTACATTGCTTCCCGATTCCGTTATTATATAGTCGATCAATGTTTTGCTGCTATTTGTTATCCGTGTAGGTTCAATCACGACCTGTTTGCACCGATTTTCTATCTCTATATTATTTTTTAATATATTTCTGTATGGATCTGTTTCGTCTAACCAATTAATATCCCCGGCAATAATAAATTGTTTATTTGTCTCTAATAGGTCTTCGAGTACTATTTCCATTGTATCACAGAATTCACGTTTGGATGAGCTATGTGCACGATAAATTGCAACTAAATACACTGAACAATTGTTAAACGTTATCTTACACTTAAGCTACCATATCCTATCTTCCATACATTTTTGAGTATCGCTTACTTCAAAACAATTTTTTACATAAACACACACACCACCTGTATGTCTGGATTTTGGAACCCGTCGACAAGGATTTCGGAGTGCTCAATTTTTTTTAGTTGTATGTGTTTCCGTTAATATTATAAAGTCGAGGTTTGAATCTGCGCAATTTTGTTGAAGGTCAGTTAGATTTCCTGTTAAGCCTATATATTGCAATATAAACCGCGAATGCTTTTTAATTGCTAATATGTGATTTTGTTTTTTTTTTCTGATTGTAGTAATCTTTTATATACTGCACAGTTCGCGTCTCTACTATCGTGGTTTATATCTAGATTTAATTTGAATTTTTCATTGTAGCGTACACAATTTGCGCACTTTAGAATTGTAACAGAACATTCTCTGGTATCATGCCCATCTCCACATTTGGCACAAATGATACTATTTGTACAACTTTTAGATATGTGGCGGTATCCATTACAGTTGAAGCATCTATTTATGTTGAAATATTCGAATACTCGAAATTTTTCCCACCCGATATTAATTTTTCGATTATCGATTAATTCTTTGTAATTACTCATCTCTAATTCCACGATTGCACTATGCACATCTCTATTCTTGTTTTTAATCATTTTTACACATTTTACCGTACCGTTCAAGTTGTTTTGTTTTTTTATTGCTACTTCTAATTCTTCGTTTTTCCACATTTGACTAATATCCGTTATCATAATTTGCGGTTTTCTTTTTGCTAATATTCTAACGTCATATTTTTCTCCTAGTTTTTGTTTCACTTCGCATTCTATTTTTTGCACCGACTCTTCACCAGTGCAGTTAATTGCAATTGCTCCTTCATTTCTATTACTTATTCTGTCCATTTTAGGAGAGTAATGATGGGTCAATTTATTCTTTTATTTCTTTCAACAAGACGGCGCTACGAGCCATACAGCATGTGAAACAATGGACTCGTTGAGAAATCATTTTGGTGATTTTGCTACCGTAAATTGGCCGCCTAGATCGTGGGATATCACACCTTTACATATTTTCTCTGGGGATATGTAAAGTTTCATGTTTTCAGGAATAAGCCAGCTACGATTGACGCTTTGGAAGCCAACATAGCCAAGATACCAGTCGCTATGTTCGAACGAGTCGCCCAAAATTGGACCTTCCGAATGGACCACCCCAGACGTAGTCGTCGCCAACATTAACATGATATCATGATTCAAAAATTAAATGCCATGAATTGTTTTTTCAACCAATAATAAAAATTTTAAGTTCATTTTCAAAGTTATGTGTTTTATTTTACATTATAAATCAAACCTCACGATGAATCACCCTTTATTTCCTGCAATCACACAACCTGGTACTTCTAAAATGAAGACACAATACTGCACCGACTACATAGACTACACTACATCGACTACATCAAAATAAAAATAGGAACTCCAATCTCAAGCAAAGAACGACGTCTTGCCTCAGATCGTCTTAAGATTGCCAAATCAGAATTCGATAAAATGATTCAACTCGTGACTGTGTGTAGCTCAGATAGTGCGTAGTCTTAACCTCTGTACCTTACCCCAAATAAGTCTGGAGAAGGGAGTCTCTGTGCCGATTACGACCGAACGATTCTAGACGTATACCTTGCTCGTTGTCTACAAGATTTTATAGCAGACTTAAATGAAAAGCGAATATTTCCCACCTTCGACTTGATTCAGGCATTTAATCAGATTCCCGTTGCCCTAATGAACATAAAGAACACGGCCATTATCACGACATTTGGGATAATTGAATTTCCCTTTTTTCACTTTGTATTCGCTTACATGGACGCCCTGCTTGTAGAATCCAGAGGTGAGTCAGAACATGTCAACTAAGATGCAGGATGCTGATATTGTCATCAACGTGGCAAAATCAATTTTTTCGTAACCCGAAGGGCAATTGTTGGGACATCTATCACAGTTTCAGCAAATGGAATTCTTGCGTTCCCTGAAAATCAAAGCCGTCCTGGAGTTTTTTTTTTTTGTTTTTCTCAAAATACGTCAAGCAATCTCTCCTTAAAGTCTTCGACACATTATCAGCAACACTCTGCATTTTTCAAAAGTATTTGCATTTTTTAAGGTAAGACGCAGACTGATCGGACCATATACATACTCTTCCAAGTAAGCGATTCTTTTTCTTAAAATGATGAGAGGCAATCGGGAGTCTAATCAGCAGAGAGAGCTCTCCGGTAACACTGTAGTACGTTAATGGCGTTAAAACTACAACAATTATGTAGTTCGCAAGTTGCAGTTTGCGACATCGCAATCAAATCAAACTCCATAGTAATTAATGCGGCTCTGTGAGACTTCGAAATGCTTCGAAAGATCTGCACACTATATTCAACGCTTTGAAAAAAGCGTCGATAGAGTTTTCAGGTCTTACGAGCATATGATCAGCGTTAAGATCTCAAAATGTAGATGATACGTACATTTACACCCTGACTGACTCGAACTGCAACCAACTTCAGACAGCTATAATTTCAAAACCGTTCATTACTGTGAGCTCAAATTTTGACATATGACAGATGATTTTATTATTTACAGGCCTTTTAAACGATTTGCGTCTCAGTTGTGTTGAAATTTTTTTATCCGCGATGGAATTCAAACGTGATAGTATGATTGCTTTATATTTGGCTGAAAAAACACAAGTTGCTATCGTTAGAGCCCTCCACCACCTCAACGTGAATAAATCATTTGTGTCTCGAACCATAGCTCGTTACAGTGATACTGGCAGCGTTGCAAAACGCCATGAAGGTAGTCATAAAAAAACAGCAACATCGGCAGAAATGGTTCGGAAAGTGAAGGCTCGGATCGAGCGAAATCCGCGTCGAAGTGGAAGAAAAACGGCTCGTGAGCTCAAAATATCATTGGAACGCATGCAACACATACTGAAAAATGAGCTTGGCTCAAGCCATTGAAGTTCCAAAAAACACACGATCTTACACCGCAACAGAAAAAAGTTAAAGTCGAAAGAGCGAAGCAGTTGCTACGCTTGCACGAAAGTGGTGAATTTTTTCCGATGAGTCGCTATTTGTTATAGAGCAATATGTCAACAAACAAAATGACCGAGTTTACTTGCCAGAGAGGTCCTTCGAAAATTTACACCTTCGGACGGCCACCAGAAAGCAGGTAGCACAGACGGTGATGGGTTGGGCCGCCATAACCGCCGATGGTCGCTCTCCGCTCGTACCGTTTTAGAGACAGTATTGAAGCCTTGGGCAAACAATCATTTCGGTCGGAGACCGTAGACATTTCAACAAGACTCGGCATCGTCTCAGAAAGCGCGCGTCAACCAAGATTGGTTAAAAAACAATGTTCCACACTTCATTTCTTCGACACAATGGATTGCAAATTCTCCGGATGTAAATCCGTTGGATTTCTCTGTCTAGGGTATTTTGAAGGCGAAGATTGGCACTAAAAAATACCAAAGTTTGCACCACCACAAACAAGCACTTCGCCGGAAATGGGCCAAAATACCGCAAAGCCACTTGCGTGCAGCGTGCGATGCTTTCTTCGGCCGTCTCAATGCCATTATTCGCGCCAAATGTGGACATATTGAAAACTACTGATATTGTACAATTTGTAAATTGATGTATTTTCCAACATTTTTTGCTTTGGCGCAATAAAATTTATCAAAAAATAAAAAAAATATAGCATTTTAAAAAGTTGCAGTTCGAGTCAGTCACCCTGTATATAAGAATGATACGCGATATGCGCGATGATGTTAAATCGATAGTTAAATGCTAAGCGGAACATTACTAATGAGTTATTATATCATTATAATTATATTGCAACCGCCTGCAATATATGACTTGTACGATAGCATTAGTCGTATTTGTTGGTATCTATTGAAGCAGCATATAAACGAGTTCGGGACAACTTGTCTCCTTTACAGTGAGGATAGAACTATCATAAGTAACCATATATTAGCCATTGAAATAACTATTAAAAATAAGATTAAGGCACTAAGATATTAGGGGCTAGAAATAAACGCTAAGGTCGAATATCTACGTCGCCGTTGTTCCGAACCCGCAAACCTAACTACTGACATTTATTTAGAAGGGGTCATCGCATCGAAGAGAGAATTTTGGCTCTTAAGAAATTGTGAAGATAATGTCGCACTTTAACTATATGGGAGCTGGCTTAAATTATGTAAACTCAGAGTTTTGTTATACAAGACAGTTTCTCGTTCAGCTTTAGCATACGCATTGCAATACGAGGTGATAGTAGTGGGAGCAGAGACGGAAAGTAATGCTTACATTTAGTAATTAATTATGTGCCCAATTACAGTTACAAGTAATTAGTAAGGGGACATATCACTATTACAATTACAAAGTGTAGCAATGGAACATTTCTCCATTAAACGAACTTGAAATTTTAATGGAAATAATTCCATTGCTCATTCCAAGTAATTGAAAAAAAATAATGGACTTACTTTTGAGTAATGGGCCTTGAAGTAATGGAAATTTCCATTACATGTAATGGGTAATGAATTTTTTTCCGTTAAAATTACAATGGGTTATTGAATTTCTACATTACAAATTACAAGTAATTGTAATGGAACTTTTTTGTAATCATTACTTTCTGTGCCTGACTGGGTGTAACCTAACATAATAAAATAAGAAGTATGCGGAAGTGTCCTTGTGGACCAGTTCCTTTTTCTTTGCAAAATTGGGCCGTGTCTTCTTCAATATATTTTCAAAAAGGGTCTAACAATTCACTGTAATAATTCATGTAAAATAGGGATTGCCGTTCCATATGATTTTGTTTTTTATTCGGTCGGGTCAGAGACTTAGATAGTGCTAGACAGAGAGTAAGTGCTTCATTGATAAAGTACCTACAATACCAGTACCTACCACGTCAACGCCGAGTACCCATAGCCTGATGCGAGCGTAAGCCGGACATTCACAAAGGTAGTGCTCCAAAGTGTCGTCATCACTTTCACAGCAAGCGTCGCAGGTTATTATATCACTTATGCCCAGCAAATTTAAGTGCTTAACAAAACGTAGTGCCTCGTTACGACGCCAGCAAGCCTCCTGCAAGAGACAGCAGAAATGCCGCTGACTTCCTAAAGACATCGGGAAGCATTCGTTTCGTCTGCCTGCAATCTGAGAAGTCATGTCATCTGCAGTTGTGCTCATATGAAACCCAGCTGACAAAGAAAGCCTCAACCAAGGACGCAGGCAGACCTAACGTAGGTTCGGATCCTGAAAAAATCTCCTTTGTTCCTTGCCTAGCAACTCCATCGGCGATTTTATTTCCTGTGATCCCATTATGACCTAGGATCCAGACAAGACTCGGTGAATATCTTGCATTCTTGAATGAGCTCGGAAGTTTTATGAGGGTTGGGTAAGGCTCTTAGCGCAGCTGGGCTGTTTCTACAAATGCATATGTTTTGCTTCCTCCATCCTGTTTTTCACAACAGGTTCGTTGCAATAAGGATTACGTATATCTCCGCATAGAAGACAGATACATGTGTTCCTAACGAGTAGTAAAATCTAACGTTGTTGTCCTTTAGAAAGACACCAAGGCAGCATTCTATATTCATAACTCATAGAATTTTGTTATCCAGTATGACACCCAAATACATAGCTTTTTTAAGAAAAATTTATGATGGTGCCTTTAAGCACTAGATGATTCAAACCAGACTCCTTCTCGTTAAGAGAACAACCCCACTTCTAGGGATTGACTGAAAACCCATTTATAGTGCACCAATCGTCTATCATACGCACACCTGCAAGGATGATATGACGAGTAGCAGTATATATGGTAAGTTGCTCAAAGTCCAAGACCCTGATGTATTTTTGTTAGCAAAACTAAACGACTTAAAAACTCAAAATAAAGTATAAAAGATACCACATTTTAATGAGAAACCAATATTAGAAAAACGTTGTTATTTAAAAGAGTGTACAGTGGTGTAGTGCGTAGGATCCATGTGCTAAATCATGCATTGTCGCCAGTGTTCAAAGCAATAAATGGATGTGTAATATAAGCATCATCAAGAGTTTTATCGCACGGTTTGAAACCTTATCTAGCATTTGCAAGGGTCTTAGGAGCACCTGGCCAAATTTGGGATTATACTCCAATTTTGAAAGGATACATACCTTATATTATATTGAGTTCAAATCAGAGGGGGGAAAATACTACTTACATCGCTTGAGGGAACTTAAATATTTTGCAACATTTTTGGCGACGTCAAATATGTGATCATTTCAGCAAACTTTTCAACGAACGTTCCGGAAGGTAATTTCTAGTCGATTGAAAAAGAGTTTCGTCGATTTCAAATGCAAACATTTTCAACAAAAGCGCCTGATAACGATCTCTGTCAAATGACTTGAAACATCAAGTAAACTATATTACGTATCTTGCTTCCACCAGATTGGTGTAGACTATTGTTCCACTTTTCGGTGAGCCATGTCATTAAATCGATCTTCCGTGTCTCAAAGTCAGCCGATTAATTGACGATGAATAAATACTGATAACAGTAGGTATAGATCCAAAAAAAATTGCACAAGGCCTTACGAGCGACTTTTCAAAAAGTTTGCGATGCGAATATATTATGTCAATGGCCCGTACAACGATCAGAAATATAGTCTCACTGCACAATTTCAACCTTCAATATGAAATGGAGAACTGGCGATTCAGGAACTTAGGTTATTACTGAATTCAAAGACAAAAGTATGAAAAATAATGTCATTTCCAACAAGAGAGAACTATCTCCGTTAACTTCAAAGGAATATCTCTAAACGGTTTTAGTCTTCATCTTAGAAGCTGGTTTCAATTCTCTGTTCTTCAATTCGAACAGGATGGACATAAGTTTAGATTGGTGTGATGCTCCCGAAGGGCTGAAGGATGACCGCTCCAAGATAAGGCTGCTATAAGCTTCCAACGGTATCAAACTTCGAGATAGTCATCCCATGGCATTCAATCGGCTTATCGGCCTGGGGAACAGTTTGAAGAATCCGGATCTTTCGAAGTGAATGAACCACTACATATTTGGATTGGTATCAAAATGCTACGCAAGCGTCGCTTCTGCAAAAGATTTAGAGAAACAGTGGCAATGGGTTCGGTATGCGAAATCATTTATTGTTTATACCTCTAATAAATTTCCCCCTAAGCCTTGAGTTGTGATGGATATACATAGCTGCTAAGGTTAGAGTTGTTTCATTAAACCTGAATATTTTAAATAACAATTTAGTCCCACTACAAGCTATTTAAATTTACAGAACCAGAGGTTGCAGTGAATGTTGACGTGAAGGAGAGGCTTCAACAGGTCCAAATCAAGGAGGAGAAGAAATAGAATAGCACTAGCCCCACGGTGTATATATTCTCGGTCATGATGTTTGGCACTAGATGCTCGTCAACTTGTTCGCAGTTTTTGAAAAATCATCACGCCAATCTTTTTCAAAATGAATGCTGAAGCAATGGGTGGTTCCACTAGAAGAACCTATGTTGATGATTACTTCAACAACCACGACACTATATAGCAGGCAGTAGCAGTTACGCCCGGCGTGATACAGATTTGCAGTTCAACGGCAGTTCAGTTTTGTGGGTGTTCAATTAAACAGCCGTAAATTCATATGGAAGATGCCTGAGGGTGATGTCAACCTAAATCGAGAGAATAAACCCAAACATGTCAAAAGATTTTGCCACCTTGAGTGGTCTTGGATATGTTTCGACATCCATCGCTGGATCACTTTATCTACATGTTATAGGTTAATGTTTCTGCCAGATTTCTGGGCTACTAAGAGGGAAAATCTCAGAACCATCATCAAAATATTTGACCCAATTGGGGTCATATCACACTACATCATTCGCGGACCCATTATTTTTCAAGGAGTTTGGCGGGAAGGCTTTGAATGGAATGAACCCGTTTCAAGTGAGCTGACAGTAGCTAAAGTTCGTCAAGTAGTTAGCCTTATAGCCTTCGTAGGTGCTTCAGAGAATGCGTTCACTGTTCTTGCCCATTTTCGCTTCGAATTAACTGGCTATGGCGAAGAAAAATGTATATCCGATGAAAAACCTTTTTGTGCCGCGCATGGAGTTACAAGACGCAGTCATTGCAGTACGTCTGTTCTGGCATGGATCAACTCAACAAAATACAAATTTTCTACAGCAAGGGAAATCCTAAATTTTTAGTCTTTTTGCCAATAGTATATTTCAAAACAATTGATAATGTCTCGGACTTTGGCACCAGATGGGTCGATGAGCTACCATAAGAAGTATTAATTTATAAAGTGGTTTATCAAATGGTTGGTCCTTTTAAAAAGTGTTCAATTAAGCCTGGTAGAGCAGACGAAACTTTGGTCGCTAATGGAGTTGACAACGCAAGAGTTGCGACCTAGGTTCAGACGGAAGGGATCTCGTCTGTCGAGGTAAATGAAGGAGGTTGACAAAGAATTACGATATTTGCTACACTAAGGGAGTTTATTCAAATAGAGGAATGGAAAAAAAAATGAAAAAAAAAACAACAAAAAACAACAAAAACGAAAGAATTCACAAAATTATAATGTAAAGAAAGTGTTTTTGAATATTTTTCTTTAGCATTTTTTATCAGTTATTTTCATTCAATATTTTGTGTGGCGGCCTTCAGCTTCGATAACGGCTTGTAATTTTTTTAAGGTCGTATTCGTGAGGTATTTTTGACCACTCTTCTTTAATAAATTGCGTCAACTGATTTCGGATCTTAGGACTTCTTTTACTCACCTTTTTTCTATAGGATTTAGGTCTGGGCTCTGGGCAGGTGTATCAAGCACTTTGGCACAGTTGTGAAGCAGCCACATCTTAACTGTATGCTCCTTGTGTTTGGGATCATTGTCCTGGTAAAATTTGAATTTTGGTTTTGTGGTAAAATCACCGCCGTCGAATACAAATTTACGGGCACTACTGTGTAGGTAAGATTGCAAAATGCTTAAGTACTGCTTCGCATCCATGTGACCATCAATAAAAACTAGGTCTCCAACTCCTTCGCTTGATATACAAGCCCACACCATAACGGACAATTTACCAAATTTGACTGTTGGTATTATATCTCTGTTATCCAAGGCTTTTACAGGTTGCCGCCACACTCTACTGGCTCCATCGTTATAACACAGCATTATTTTAGTTTCGTCACAGAAAATAACGTCATCCCAATGTTCATCAGGCTGCCGAATATGCTCTGTAGCGAACGACATCCTTTTCCTTATGTTGTCTTGTGAGAGCTACCGTTTCTTTCGCGATACTCTTGATCAACATTTGTGCTTTAAAAGGACCCACCGAATAGTCTCGTGAGATACATCGGCTCCACATTCCAACTTCAATTCATTTGCCAGCGCCCTAGTCGATATTCGGGGATTTTCATATATTTTCCTAATTATTTTCCGTTCATTTCTTTCTGACAATTTATAAGGCATGCCCTTTGCCTTTATTAAATGCAATTGTCCTTCATTTTTTGCAAGATTAATTATATTATATATTGTTTGCCGGGTCAAGCCAAACATCTGATATAACTCTGCTGCACTTTTATTTCTATAGTGGTTATAATAAACCAATTGAATTACGTCACTTGAAACTCTTTTACCAGGCATTTTTAATTTTATGTACTTTTCTAATATTTCTTCGGCGGATAAACAAGGACTTAGACAATTATACTTCACTTTGAGTAAACAGCAAAAACAAAAAACAGAAACAACTGTTATTACTGTACATTTCTTTCATAAACGTAAAACCACAATGTGTAAAAAGACTTTCTTGAGACAGAATTTTTCGGAATAAACTCGTTTTTGTCGTTTTTTCTTATGTTTTTAAAATAAAATCAAGTAACTGTTTGTGTTATCTGGTCATTTAAATGCTAGTTTTAAGAAGTGTAAAACAAAAATTAAAAAAAAAAAAATGTGTTGATGAGTCTTTATTAGAAAAAGAAAATAAATTAGAGCAATGTTTTTGCTTGTAAAAACACTTTCTTGGCAAACTGTACATACAGCTGTTTACAAAACCTGCTCGACTATGGCCGAACGGCCAGGTGTGCTTTCGGGAAACCGTTTTAGCGATCTGCAAACAGACCCACCCCTGAATATAAAAATAAAAAAAGGAAAAAACCCAATTCCTCCCCTTTTGAACTATCGTATTTATACTCGACCCACACTGTCCCGGACAATCTAAAATTTATAGTGATCTCGACTAACGCGGAAAGTCCTCTCACATCGTTTAGCGTTTTCCTGCTTAAAAAAGCCATCGACGGCATAAATACAGCTTATGAACAAATCACCCAATTACGCGATGGCAGCCTCATCATATTGGTTAAAACCAAAAAATAGCGGATCTTTTTTTATCAAGGAAAACACTTTCCAATCTATGCCCGATCTCAGTAACCCTACACAGCCAACTGAACTAATCAACATTCACAGTATATACCCCATATTTAACCAACGTTCCTGAAATCGAAATCATTGAAGAAATGAAGTCACAAGGGATTACGGACGTGTTCAAGTTTAAAAAAAACTGAAGATGGAAAGCAGCGGGCAACTGGACTGGTTCTATTCACCTTCGACCGTTTTCGTCCTCCAAACACAGTTAGTATCGGCTGGTATAGTGTCCAAGTGACCGAGTATTTCCCTAATCCAATGCGATGCCAAAACTGCCAACTTCTGGGCCACACCGCCAAACGCTGCAAAGGTAATTCTTCATGTGTCAATTGCAATCCACCCCCTCACTCCTCCGAAAAATGCACACGTACTTCATGCGCTAATTGCAATGGAGATCACCCCGCCTCTTCTAAAGCATGCCAACGTTACCAACAAGCAAAAGAAACACTTATTAACAAAACCCCACTTCACTCATGCCATCAACCTATTCAATGATTGCAAGTACGACAAACACAAAAAAACCTAAGATTGCGGTAAACGAATCAATACATAACAAAATCTCTTCAATACACACCAATGTCAGTTATTAATCACAGAAACACAATAGCAACTGTTCTTCACGAACACCGGCAAAAATTAGCATCACCATACATACACATACTAAGGCTTTACTTAATACCGTAAAAACAAAATTCCCTAACACACCCGTTGAAGCCGAATGAACCTCCGTCCCCGCGCAATATACTCACACTGAAAACATAAACCTCAGAGAATATTCTACCCAACCACCACTCAACGCAACCAAAATCACAAAATCAAAACAATACAATACAATCTTCAATTTCATCTATCACTCAATCGCTAATAAAAAAGAACATATACTACACAACTCCTCCAGAATATGATAACCATGAAACCGAGCAATAACAACCACTTCAATGACGACTCCAACCCAGCTGATCGAGCACTTAATTATGTGCCAGCACCATGATTAGATCGAAAAATTTAGTTCCTGTACAACAGGTAGGGTATGTTTACAAAAATTCTATTCCCATATCAAACTTATACGCTCCGACATCCAGATATCGGGATTGCTACCCACACTTATCTAACCTTCCCAACCCCAAACCAAAGCACATCGATAGAAGACTCAAAATCCTGCAATGGAACATAAAAGGCTTCATCAATAATTATGACGAGTTGTGTCATAAAAGAATAGTCCCCCAGTATTATTGCGCTTCAAGAGACTAACTGTCCGCACCTGTTTAAACCTAACACACCTAAATCTTATAAAGATTATTTCTATAATTTTCCACATAACTCAACTGCTAAACAAGGTATCGGAATTTTAATTAAGGAAAACATTCCACATAAACCAATTCCCATCACCTCGAACATTTTAACGATAGCGGTCGAGGTCCAACTCGTGCTTAAGTTCAATGTTGTCTCCATTTATAATCTCCCCGACCAAGCTTTTTCTAGGTCTGATTTAGAAAATATTTTTAACCAGATTCTGACCCCCGTACTACTGGTAGGTGATGTCAACGCCTGGAGAGTACTGTGGGGTTCCGCCACCACTAATTCCAGAGGAGCTATACTGGAAACATTTTTAAGTAACTCAAATCCTATGATTCTTAATGACGGCTCCGCAAAACTCTTTTCCACCCATAATACACTAACACACATTGATTTAACATGCAGCTCACCTGAATTGTATACGAGGGCTTCCTGGGAAATTTTAGGCGATCTCTATAACAGCGACCACTTCCCTATAATGTCCACTTTTAATATTGGCATAACTGGGCTTGTTTTAACAAAAACATTTTAGACTGTCTGTCAGTTAAAACACCGTCGTCAAACATCAATAATGAAGCTGCGATAATCCAAAAAGCAATACGAGTCGCCGCCAACAAATCAATCCCTCAAAGTATGCCTATTACCTATCAGCGAACTGTGCCCTGGTGGAACCCAGAGTTGAGAACTTTAAGGTATGAGAAAATGAAAGCTTGACAGACATTTAAAAAGCATCCAAATAACACTAACTTAATCATATTCAAAAAATCGAACGCCAAATTCCGCAGGGAAGTAAAAATCAGCAAAGCCAAATGCCTTCACGATTTTACTACAACACTCAACCCTAATACATCTACCAAAAAAAATTAGCATACCATTCGCTGTCTGACTAGTAACTACACCTCACAATCGATAAAAGTGATTGAAACGCCTGAAGGTCCAATATCCGCTTCTCATGAGATAAGAAACTATTTTGCTCGAACCTGGTCGGATTCATCTGACGACCACAATTTCTCAAATTGTTTCAAAATTTGTAAAGCTGAATCCCTCAACCTTACTCAAGAGTATGATTTAACATCTCCTTCAGCAAGACACATCGAAGTCCCAATCACCACGCTAGAATTCGAAGCGTGTTTAATATATTACTGAAAGGTAAAATTCCTAGTAGGGACAGAATTTCGTACCATATGTTAAAAAATCTTCCAGTCATCTAAACTTAGACTCATACAGCTCTATAACAACATACTCATTGGAGGAGTGATCCCACAAAACTGGAAATTAGCAGCAATACTGCCTCTTCTTAAGCCAAAAAAAAAAAAAAAAAAACCTAAATAATATCAACGGATATCGTCCGATATCACTTAAGGGTTCTGGAAGAAATTATCGCTAAGAGACTGCTTTGGTTTATTAAATCAAATAACCTATTCAACTCAAATAAAGTGGCTTTTCAACCAAAAAAAGATTGCAATGATGCACTCTTTTCTCCATCTGGACTTCTTTATCTCCAAAGCGCTTTCAGCTAGAAATCATATCACAATCCTCTTACTTAATTTCGAAAAAGCTTTTGATAAGATAGGCATCCATCTTGTATTAAATAAACCTAAAACATGGCATATTGGTCCGAAAATTTTTTACTACATAAAATCATTCCTAACCAATGGAAAAATTTGTGTGAAAGCAAACAATTTCTTCTCCTCATCCCACCCACTTATTAATGGAATTCCCCAAGGTGCTGCTTTTCATTATCGCTTTTGATGATATAAGCAACATCTTACTTAAACACAAACAAATCGATCATTGTATTTATGCAGATGATTTATACACCCTGTGTAAGCACGCGGATCAAGTAAAAACTAAAACCTTACTAACAAATGCAATCAAAGACATACTTAAATGGTCTAATGTTTCAGGTGCCAAATGATCATTGGACAAATGCAAGACTTTACATACCTGCCGCAAGATTTCATGTAGTGGTCTTACGTTAAATATTAATAACTTATATATAGAAACCGTAGAGTAGTTAAGTATCCTAGATTTAATTTTTAACAATAAATATACTTGCAAAGATCACTGTATAAAATTAAGAAAAAGCCTAGCTGCGAGAGCCAATATAATTAGTTATCTAGCCAGTAAGAAATGTAATATACATATCAACACTCTCTGTTCAATTGTTAAATCTATAGTTCTAAGCAAGATTGACTACGGTCAACTCATCTACGGAAACTGTCCTAGATCTACAATAGATATCACCAAAGCGCCATACCATCAATCCGCACGTAGAAGCATTAATGCTTTTCCCACAAGTACTGTGAGGAACGTATTGGTAGTAGCTGGTCTTCCTACAATAGAATAACACATTGAAGTAACGAAAGCTAAGTTATACTTCTTCTAAAGGTTCAATCATTGACAAAGACATAATTTTCGCTATGAAAATGAAAACTTCAAAACGCTTTCTGTCCGCTATATCTCTCGCATTAGTATTCGCTTAAGAAATTGAATTGCTGATAGAGAGGATTGGTGAACATAGATTGGTATATCCACCGTGGTCTATACTACAAAACACACAACCTTCATCATGGACCTGGCAAAATATAATAAAACAAATACCAACAAAGATATTTCACGCACTATTTTCCAGCATCACCTCGCAATTATTATTTACAGATGGCTCCAAAACCAACGAAAGCACATCTTTCGCAGCTACGTACAAAGACGGTTCTCTGTTTAGTACAGGGCTATTACCTGCAAACCTATCTATTTTTACCGCTGAAGCCTTAGCTATTCAAAAAACCACAATAGCCTCCAATATACGTAGTAAACATGTAATATGCTCTGACAGTTTATCAGTACTGGAATCTATAAACAATCTAAATCACAATACGCTGATTATAAACTAAATCAGAGACTGTCTTATAAAAACACATAAATTTGCGATATCCACTAAACTAGACATGAAACGAAACATTACCCACAAGATTAAGTCTGCTTTCGGATTGGCAGAACTACCACCACCACTATTCACTCATTAACACAGACAGATCCCAACCAATTTACCCCACCACAGTCTCAAAACAAAAGATCACAACGTTTATAAGGCTGCGTTTAGGCCACACAGGTTCGACCCACAACATCTCCTCAAAAGGGAGCCAGCACCGTTGTGCCAAGTTTGTAACTCTAAATTCGACATAAAACATATCTTAGGAATAGTCCTGCATACCAACAAATCACTTACTCAACCTTAAATCAACAGCCTACGAATTTTTAAGAAACACTAATCAAGTAAATATCCTTAAAATGCACAACTTCATTAGCAGTAGATCTAATTTGCAAATGTAACCAAATATCAAACGAATCTAAAACCCTAAAACGTTGATTATGAAATATTTACTATATATATCTATGTATCTATTTATAATATAATAAACTTTTTAGTTACACTAGAGCCGAAAGCTTTCGCAGCTAGCGCTCAATTAATGTTAGCATATTAATTTTAATTATTGTATATGTTAGTAAATTATAATAATAATGGTTTAAAGTTTAAAGGGGAGTTGATTTTTTGAGCATAATTTACTAACTGTCCCTCTTTATGGATGACGATGCCACCATTCGCATGAGCCCCAAAGGTCAAAAGGAGATTAATTCATATGCCTCCGCAATCCCGCAACCTTGCCAAAAAACCTCCCACTGATAGACATCTTTATTTAGCATCATTACGAACAAAATTTAAATGTTGGATCAGCTTCGATTTCACACATCAGAGAACGAGCGCATATCGTGAGTATACGAGTGACAGTCCAAAGAGCAGAAGTCAAGATGCAACATGAGCAAGCGAAGGAAAGAAAACAAGCGGCTCCGTTAATGAGTCAACTTCCTCGAGCTAGACTAGCAGTTGATGGGAAGACTTTCATGCACTTTAAAGGAGACCGTTTCGGTCAAACGCTTTTAAATTTTGACAATAAAGAGGGAAAGTGTCCCACCTTTCGAGCGGTTCAGATTGAGTTGCTAACGATCTAAGCTTCGACCAATGTACTATGGGACTTTACCGCTTTCTTGTCAACCGAGTCGTAACTCGTTTTCTACACACATAGCGACGGTTTGAGCTTCATCGGTTTCAGAAACCTTCTGGAGGAAGGAAATGGCATATTCTTCACAAATGAGTGGCAGTAGGACACGATGCCAAGTACCCCAAGTACAATGCTTTTTGGCGAAGCTCATACAAACGTTACGGCCTTGGGATTATTTACCGAGAATGATACCTTCAGTAAGCTGTACAATCGGCAGTCACAACAGCTGATTAAACAACTTATAAGTTTTTGATATGTGGAGTATGTGCCTTAGATAACGAGTTGGTCAATATGGCATAAAATTACAAGTCCAATTAAAGTAGGTGATGTGGTTATCCTAATCGAACCAAATGAAATCCGCTCAGCATGACAGTTGGGCCGCATCACCAAAGTGTTCCTTAGTTCAGATGGAACTATCCGTATCGCGGATGTGCAAATCCCTACCGGATCCATTAAATTGAGAAGGGCAGTAGGAATATTTGCTGTCTTGTCTTTACACTAGCTGTTCAGACGGCCGATGATACTCAGAGCATCGAGCCACAAGGCATGCACATACATAGTTTTGTTTTGTTTTTTGTTTTTAATTATTGAGTTCAACCACAAAATATTTTAATTTTAATATCAATGATTTAAAGCAGGCATTCGTTTCGGGAAAATTGCCAGAATTGCCTGACAAGGGATTCGAACCCGCGACCCTCTGCTTGAGGAGTCTATGCATATACCACTACACCACGGCCACCCTCTATTTCTTTCACACTGCTGGCAACTGTTTTAAACCAAGTTTCGAATTACCCTTCAGCTTTGTCTCTCTCTCCAGAGAATTTTCAGGTACAGTTCAGACTTCTGTTTATTTAATTGTCATAGCAATACACTCATACAGGTTTTCTGGTGTACTGGAAATTTACCGTGTAGCAGTGTTGGAGACTGAGTGATTTTCGACTTGGTTGGACACTATCGACGACGACACGACGACGCGACGGTTTGATTTAAAAATTAATTTAAATAACGGCAAGAGTACACCTTACTGATATCTATGTAAGTTTATAAAATATATATATCCTTCAAATTCGATGTGCTCTGTTATGGGACAGGGTCATTTTGTTTTACTTATCAAGCGATGGCAGGCTTTAATTTGATTAAGATTATTTATTAAAGGTAATAAAATATATACAAAACTTTTTTTTTCTTTTTTAATTCATTTGGTACTGTCACAAAACAGTCTAAGCTAAAAATTTAGGAATATATACAATGTGTTCAACAAAACCGTACGTCTAAAAACAAATAAAAAATGCCAAAATTTTATTAAATCAAATTTTTTTTATAAAAGTAGATATCAATCCGAACTGCGCAATGATACTGGTAGGGAATCCAGTCACAATTATTATTTATAATTGATTGGTATTTTCTAGTGCAATTTTAATGTAATTTTTGCACATACCATACCACCATCAAAAAGTTCGGAATTTGTTCAGAAAATTAAAAATACAGGTTTATTCATCTAAATCTATATTGTCCCCTTTAAAGTAATCCCCATCGACTGCAACCTACTTATGTCAGCACTTGATCCAATCCTTGAAACATTTTTAATATTCGGTTTTCGGTATGTCCATCAGTGCTTTCTGCGATTTTTCCATTACTTCCCTTCGGCTGCTGAAGCGCGTTCCCCGTAGTGGTTTTTTAACTCGATTGAACAGAAAGAAGTCACAGGGAGCCAAATCAGGTGAATTCGGTGGCTGTTAGATGGTATTTCGTCAAAAAATTACGAATAATGATGGCACTGTGCGACGGTGCGTTATCATGTTGCAAAATCTACGAGTTTTCTGCCCACAATTCTGGTCATTTTCGGCGAATTGCTTCACTCAAACGTCTCATAACGCTCAAATAATATTCTTTGTTTACTGTCTGGCCTTCTGGCAAAAATTCATGATGCACTACACCGTTGTAATCCATGAAAACCGTGAGCATTGCCTTTTTTTTGACTGAAAACGACGTATTTTTTTTGGTCTCGGCTCATTTGGTGAACGCCATTCACTTGCCTGATGTCTGGATTGCGTGTAGTACTCATAAACCCAGTACTCGTCTCCAGTAATGATCTTTTTGATGAATGTGGGATCGAATTCAGCCTCACAAATCATCTCTTTAGCTACGTCAACACGGTCTCTTTTTCGCATGAAATTGAGGTTTTTGGCATCAACTTTGCTGCAAACGACGAAAACTCAAATCATTAACCAAAATGTCTTGCACGGATCCATAGGCAATGTTCAAGTCCTCCGTTATCTCTCTGATGGTTAATTTGCGGTTATTGACCAACATTTCATTACTTCATCAATGTTTACGTCAGTTTTCGATGTCGATGGTCTGCCACTGCGTTCATCATCTTCGATTGACTCACGACCACTTTTGAACCACTCGTGCCACTGGTAAACGACCATTTTCTTTAGAGAATCGTTGCCGAAACACGTTTTCAACGTTCGCGCACCATTAAATCTGTTTTTTACGCAAAATTTAATACAAGTTCGTTGTTGCAAATTTAAATCCATTTCTAAAATTGTAAAAAATGGCCAACACACACAGAGATAGATGTACTCTTGGCTACTTAACTTTTGCAAATGTCAAGCTATGACGCTAGGATTTAGAGGGAATATCAACAATGTACCAACTTAACAAAAAAAAAAAAAAAAAAAAAAAAAACAGAACTCAAATAGGAACAATGAGAGCGCCACACGGTAACTGATAACTTTTTGATCAAGGTGGTATTCTAAACTAAGGCCTTTTCAAATTTGTTTCAAAACCCGGGCATTTATTGTGTCTATTTTTTCCCTCTGCTTCATTAAAGATCAAACATTTTCTATTGAATTCGCATCAGGACTACTTGGATCGGCCAATCTAACGTCTCTATACCATTTTCCTCTGTTATCTTTATTTCGCAAAATCCAGTCGTAATTGGTCGATGCAGAGATACGCCAGACTCCAGCAAACCTTTCCAGTATAATTTAAGTATGGATTGTGCATCGAGGTTTTATTGTGAATACTATTAATTTTCCGAATCCTTAAGAATTGATAAACCTGAACTTTTGCTGTATGTTTTACAATGTGTTGCAGAAGCTTTTCTTCTATTTTTGTCCAAATTTTCTTAAAATAATTATAAATAAAAAAAGATGACTCGAAAATTTGATGTTGCTTCAATCCCGGTCTAAATTCTGCGCTACCTAACTTAGACTATTTTCAATATGTTTTTGGGTCAGTGGCGGTTTAGGTTGGGTACTCCTATTCTTCATGCCAGATTCTTCCAAACGGCGTCATATTGTGTTGATTGATACTTTAATTCCTTTTCTGGACAATTTATCTCTTGCGCTTCCCAGACTTTATAACTTTATTGTCCTTACATTTATTACTTACTCTTAATGTCATATGATCACCACGGCTTTTTACAAGCGACCATCCAGTTATCTTTTGAAGAAAAAGTGGATACATGGCCGTAATTTCAGTTTGGATGTTGTGTTCGAGATTCTGAATAGTCGCTGAGTTTTTGGCATATAGCTTACACTTCAAATAACCCCACAGAAAGAAGTCTAAAGATTTTAAACCGTATGACCTTCGAGGCAAATCACCTTCCTCTCTAACCGTAATAATGCAATCATCAAATTTCGTATGCAATAAATTGATTGATTGATGGCTTGTGTGGGCGGTAGCACCACTGATCGCCCAGACCCAATTCATTCAATTTTGAAAAAAATAAAAATTAAAAAATTGGCGGTTAACATGTTGCTATGACGTTCTCCATTGACTGTAACTGTCTCTCCACGCTCATCTTCGAAAAAGTACGGACCATTGATGCCGCCAACCCATAATCCGCACCATACTATGACTTGCTTGGGATGCATTTGTTTTTCGTGAATCTTGTATGGGTTTTCCGGTCCCCAGAAACGTAAATTTTGTTTATTTACGTACCATCCATTCATCCAAAAATGGGCTTTATCAGAAAAGATCATGCAACATCCAATCCAACATCCAGTTAACAAATCGGCGCCGTCATTCATAGTCCAAAGGATTCAATTGTTATGTAATTTGGATTTCATGGGCGTCCAAATGAAGATCAACTTTTAAAATTCGCCGTAAAGTGCCATAAGTGAGACCCAATTGTTGACTTCGGCGACGAAATGAGGTTCCTGACTGGTTTTGAACACTTTGGCTCACAGTAGTGATATTTGGACTTTGACCCGATACCTAGCCAGTTTCATCAAAACGCTTCACCGTCGCACGAATTTCGGAAATTAAATTTACGAAATGTTACTTTTACAAATCGCCCATTTTCGTAATAAGATTGAATAACAAAAATGCGTTATTGCGCGGTAAACGACTCCATAACTAAAATGCCAAATTAAATTTAATCATAAGAAATACATTTATCACTTCCGATCGAATTATAGTTCAACGAAATTGAGCATTCATTCAAATACAGATCTAAAACAAGCGATAGAATTAGATTTAAAAAACTTACAGATCAAAAAAAAAAAAAAAAAAAAGTTTTGAAAAATCGTTTGATTTTTTACAAATAGAATAAATTTTAAATGAAAATACGTCTACTTAACAAAAAATAGAAAAGCGTACTTTTTAGTGAGGTGACTCTATGCCTGTAAGTACAAAATTACCTCAAAACGCGGGATAATTATGTGGAAAATTTATGATATCATGGATCGATTGTTGTACAAAAACATTTTGGAAATGAAGATGATTTCTTATGCGGATTGGAAGATGGCACTTCGATATGTGTTTTAACACGACAACGACCCAAAACCCGCATCGAAGTTGGTTGATGATTATTCAAAAGACGATGGGGTTATATATTGGCCGACGAAATCACCAAACTTAATTCCTATTTTGAACTTATTGGAGATTTCCAAAGACGGTTAATAAAAAAGAATTATTTCAAGGCCTTAAAATTGAATGGGAAAGAATACCCAAGCAAAAATGCCATGAAGATGAGCTGTACATTGTTTCTACTGTTTTGTACAACAATATAAAAAATATTTTTTTTATAATTATCGTTAGGTAATTAGGTAAGAAATGCTAAAGTTCAAGGAAATAGTTATATATATGTATTTGCAATGAAATTATGCACACAAACATTTACGGATAAAACAGGTATACTAAAAATATATGCACATATAAGAACCAAAAAAAATAAAACATCTATGTATAGTATACGAGATAAAGAGATTAAATTGTTATAATAACTTTCCTTAGAGTTCGCAAAAAACAATATTTAATGTGAATATCAAAAAAAAAAAAAAAAAAAAAAAAAAAAAAAAAAAAAAAAAAAAAAAAAAAAAAAAAAAAAAAAATGTCGAGATAGGAGTTTTGTAAGAGTTATTTCTGGCAGAGTAGCTATTAATTACTTATATCAAAATACAAGGGATCCTGGAAAAACGTAAGCCACAGGTAAAAACTTTGTATGATGAATTTGTAGGTAATAATAAAAATAAAAAAAACAAAAAAAAAAAACTGTGTTTGTCGACCAATATATCGAAAATGAAAGTATTTTTGGCAATAGTATTTAAATATGAAAATAATCATTAATGAATTGAATTGAATTCCAAGCCGAACTACCAAGTATATTAATAAGTTACTATAGATATATACAAATATAAGTTACGGTTAATAAAGATGCATACATACATATGCATATTCATATGTATGTTTGGACGTCGATAATTGCCAAAAATTACGTCTAATCGCATCATGTATCTTCTAAAATATTAAATATTAATGACAAATAGCTTATTTTTAAAAAATTAAAACTATGATGTCTTATTTTTCTATATAAACAAAGGCTAAACAAGTAACTGAAAAAGCAAACAAATTGGTTTAAATGAATAAATCGTGTAAGATATAGAGAAACATCTCTGTGTCACTAAGCAGAGAAGTAAAATACAGATACAACGAATTCTACAACCCAAAATCCCTTTTTATAGTACCATATATCTTCCAAGGTTTTCTATTGTAGGAACACAACGATCTGTGTTTTATTATATTACTTTATTATATATTATATATCATTATATTATTATTTTATAGTATTATTATTTCTATTTTTCAATGGAAAGCAACTGTAAATAAAGAGAGGGAAACTTTTCGGCCAGCATTTACCAACCGAGTTACAAGACAACGGTTACCCAACCATTAGACAAAAACCATAAACCTGTCTTGAGGGTTTTTAAAGGCGCCATACATGTATTTTTTTCCCCCAAAATACAAAATATTTAAATAGTTGCTTATCATAAAAATATAAATACGGATTCAGATTAAAACGGCATTACTCAATCTTTTATGTCTCTTGCTTTACAAAATAGTTTGGGACGGTTTTAACATACGAATTGCAATATTGAACGATAGACCAGAAATATATTCATACACGAGTGATAAAAGACTGAAATCAAAATTTTACGGACATCAATGTATCCACAAAAACCTTTTTTGTTTTTTAAATACCCTGGAAGCTTCCTCCTAGAAAGCAAAACTAAACCCAGTTAAATTTAATCTATCATATTTAAATGAAGAAAAAAGTAGTTTATGTATAGTATTCGCTTAATACACAACAGTAAAGTCGGTTTTCTTCTAGGCTCCACATCGATTTTACATAAATTATTATTGTGCAAAAAACGACAAACCATCTGAGAATAATATATTACGTTTTAACAAATTATTCATTTTAACATTATTGGTATTTATTGAAGAAATACAGAACTAAAAATAATTTAATTGTTAAATCCAACAGGATAAGCTAATGTACTCGTATATTCGAACATATTACCACGCAAATCCGATTATTGTACTTGATCGCTCGTTGTAATTAAAACAGATTTGATCAAGAATTGTTGTTTTTTAAATATTGATTTAAATGTTTAGTGTACACATGTGCATATGCATCTTTCATTCGTTCATGACAAAAAAAAAAAAAAATAAATAAATAAATAAATAAATAAAAAATAAAAAAAATGAAGAAAAAAAAAACGAAAAAAATAGTTATAAATTCTTTTGTTCCGCACAAAATAATTAAGCGTTTATTTTTGGTGTGGCAAATTGCTTAGTTTCTTATTAGACACACCCCTCATAAATATTTCGGCTTATAATAAGTTTGCTAACCGAAAAATATTTCAGCAGCTTTAGACTTTATTCTTCATCTAAAGGTGGAGATTCTTTATAGTAGTAAAATCGCTTGGCGTTTAAGACAGAATTGCGACATCTTAAGCAAGAAGTAACATTCGGTTGTTACCAATGATTGTTAAGGGCACTGTTTTTTTTTTTTTTTTTTTTTGTCGCTTTTATATTTCCTTGCTTTGCAATGATTATTACCTTTTTGGCAATTCTGGTGACGATTCGATTAGCGGGGATTCCTTGCGCTTTCTCTTGGAGTCTTTGGAAACCACCATTTTGCGGAAAAATATATTCAAGCAATCAAAATAAAAATATTTTTACTTGCGAAAACATAAAAAAAAAAGAAAACTGGATCTTCTATATTAACGCAAATTTTTTCCATTCACATTTTCACATGAATTCACGCACTATGCTCCTTAAGTATTATTTATGAATGCTTTTCCACATATTTTAAACAATTTATTTAACTTTGACGATATTTGTAAAATATGAATACAAATTCCAACATTTATTTTGGAAAATTTTAACACGACGACATCACATCATACGAAATTTTTCTATTCCTTGCCGCTATCGCTTTGTATTCTAACTATAACTCTAAAACTGTCTATTGTCAGTATTTGATTCTGTCCGTAGAGTGTAGTTCGAACTGTGCTTTTAAGTAGACAACTTACTTTCTATCATATATACATACAATATTATAATAATATTATTTTAATTGCGTCTTATTATTAAAGACTTGTTCGTTAAGAACGCATCAAACTAATAAAACATTTTACAAACTGCAAATTAGTATGCTTTAGGCATAGCCATTCCATTATATTGATATAGATATATATATAGATAATTTTTATTAGTTAAAAATAACTTTTAGGTATCTGACAATAACAAATTTTAAGTTTTTTTAATTTACATAAATTAAAAGCAAAAAAGTTAAAAATTACGTTTCTTAAACGAAGTCTTTTAAAAATTTTCAAATTTTTCTTCTGAAACCTATTAACCGTGTTTCGTTTTTTATATTAAATGGCAAGTTGTTAAAAAAAATTGTTTTCTTCGATAACAAATTGATTGCTGTATTCTTATGTTATCGTTAGTTTGTAAGCTATACAGCTGGACATAAGAAGCTTGCGCTACCCTATTTGTCATATATTCTGGTAACAATCCATTCTTCATTCTAAATATAAATATCATTACATTGTATGTCAGTATTTGTTTTACATTCATCTATGTTAAACATTTAACCATATGCACACTTAAAGTATAAATGCTAAGCTATAAAACTTAATATTTCAGTCACAATGTAAAAATGTAATACTAGTTTACAGCATGAACGTTTATCGCTAACATCTCCAATATCATGATATAATCTTCGGTAAATAAATATAGGGTTTTCAATTAGAAACAATTTTTTTTTTTCGAAAAAAATGTTAGCGTACCCTTAATATATTTTGTGAACTGTCATTACTATTTTGCTTGTCAACAATATCTACCATTTAGTCAAGGTTCAATACTTAATACGATTATTAAACTTTAGTACCAAAACAAATATATAGTCCTTAAGGCACCAATGCTTAATTCAAATTTAGTAACGAAATTCGTAAAATTGTAGGAAATACAGCATTTTATGTGAAACCGTTCCAAGCGCAAAACCGGGCCGAGCGCCAGGCGTTCAGCTGTTACACTGATTTGTTACCTGCCCATCCTTTGTTGTCCCCTGTGAATCCTTATCCTCCCTAATATTTTGCGGTTAATGTATTGTATTCGAAGGGAAGAGATGGCTGAATTGAGTAGAAACCCGGTGACCAATCATAGAAGAATCCGACATGAAAGAGTCAGTTGTTTTTCGGCAGTCGTTCGATTCGTATCTATCATTCCGTGTATTCCGTGAATCGTGATGGATAAAAAAAATCAATATCATATCAATCACATATCGTCGGAGAACCGACAAGAAGGAGTGATAGAAAACGGTCGAATTCGGTTCCACCTAATAGATATGAAGTGCAGAAAGAAGAGCAGAGAACTAGAAGCAGCTCTGCGATAAAGTTGAGCAAAGACCAGCTTGATGCCGTTACCGTGAATCCAAGTGTCGTGTGCAGACTGATAAATTTCATTGCTGTTTTTACGGCAGTAAGTGCGCACATAAAATGTAAAGTGTGTGGGAGTGATGTAGAATTTTACGAATCTAGTCGAAGAGGACTCGGATTTGAAATTGTGATAAACTACAAGTCCTGTACACCAAAAGAAATCCCTTCCGTTAATCCAAAATGCATACGAAGTTAATCGTCGATTTATTTTTGCAATGCGATTACTTGGAGTGTCATTGGCTTGAGCAGAATAATTTTGGGCTATCATGAACGTGCCGCGCCCTATTTTTAAATCTTTCTACAATACTATTGTTAAGGGATTCGCGATGCTACAGAATCTATAAAGACAACGTCATTCAAACTAGCTGGTGAAGAAGAAGAAAAAAAAATTTACCGAAGAAAAGTGTAGAAAAATAGATATATTGACAGTATCTGGTGACTGACTGGAGAACTAACTGCATTCTACGGTCTTGCAATTCGTCGAAATAGTGATTCATTGAAAGATATAAAAAAACTGTCTGGGTTACATTCTATCACAAATGTTCCACAGAAGAGAGTATTAAATATGGATATTGCCCGAAGGAGAAGACTCTTGGTGTTCATGGCAGAAGGCGGATACCGAAGGAATTTTGAACGAATATATACATACTCCTGCAATACCTGCAAATGTCATTGAGGCTATAAAACCGTTGTACATGGACCTTAGTAAAGACGATCTTCTTAAAGAATGTTTAGGCGCGTTTCACCAAAATAATAACGAGTGAATCTGTTATATGGAAATTTGCGCCAAAGACGTCCCGGAGCGGCAGACCCACAGTTGGAACTGCCGCTAATATTGCTTCAATACTTTTCAAAAATGGTCATATGGCCTCATTAATGTATTGGAGATATATAAGATAAAAATTGGTGAAATGCTCTACCAATATTGTCTAGACATTGATGAAAAACTGATATTTGACGCCGAGCACGAAGCCAAATAAAAAAAAAAACAAGCATGCGGATCGAGTGCATTCAAAATATGGAAAAAATGTAAATCTCTGGATGGCAAAGAGCTGACTAGATGGTGAGAAACAAAAAAAAAAAAACAAAAAAAAAAAAAGTTTGTAAGTCGAATTATCCTTGAGCAGAACTTTGAACGCGTTTTTCTCGAAGAGGGTTTTTCAACATAGTTGGTAACATATTTGAAAAACTATTCATCCGTTTTTATGTAGCAAGTCCTAAAATATTCAAAATTACAGTCTCTATGGGGTCACGTACCTTTTTTTTATAAAGGACCCTCTTTTATTTTTTTTTTTTTCATAAACAGTGCAGATTTTCTGTGAAAATGAGAAATACACCTCGCTGGGCCGCTATTTTTTTTATCGAAATTTCCCCACGTGATAAATAAATATATATATTTTTTATATTTTCCAGATGAACTATGGCTTAATTGAAGTCAAACTTCGTTTGCTCAAAAAAAGTTTATGAAAAATACAGCCTCATATCGCTGTATTCCCTTTTACTTTGTATTCTTTAAATGTATAAAACAAAAAATAAAAATAACAAAAGTGAACCAATGAACTGGGTTCACTATTTGAAAATGTTAACTCATCATAGTGACCCAATGCACTAGATTCACCACTTAAAAAATTAAACTCATCCTAGATTGTAATCTGGGTTCACCGGATGAATAGATTGTAATGCACTGGGTTCACCACTTTAATATGTAAACCCAGCAATTGTGGACTATATAAGCAAATTGATTATGACCTATATTCCTAGGCGGAATCCTAGCATTGGCGGCCATGTATTAAGAGAGATCCAACATCTACCCGAATTGGAAGGAGATTAAAAAATGTTGACACACTTCTTAGTCATAGTGAAAAACCATCTCGCAAATACTTCAAGGGACCAGCAAGCAACCTGGACTGTGGTGTAGTGGTATATGCATTGACTCCTCAAGCAGATTCACGCGAGTTCGAATCCCGTGTGAGGAAATTCTCTGAAAATGTCCCTTCCTACAATTTGTATGTACATAGTTATATGGAAATCCACTCGGCGTCAAATTAGAATACGGATTAAGTTAACTCAACTCGTATGTGGTGTTTCGTCAAAATCAAGAGTAGAAAAAATTACTACAATGTAATATTATAATAAATAAAATCCGAGAAGTAACAATAGGGAAGTAGCTCGGGAAATAAAAAATCTTTATGCCATAGATCAGATAAAATCCATTTTATATTCTTACATTGGCTATGATAATGAAAATATCAAGATTAATGAGTCAAGTAGACCCACACCAAACCAAAATAACCAACAGAAGAATCCTAGGTATAGTTCACCTAATGATATGGAAAGCAGGCAAAACATCAGAAATAATCCTAGTGGACAAAGACATTCGGGAAATCTCAGACAAAATGACTATCGTTATCAAAATTTCAATACAGGACAAAGACCTTCGGATGACTCCCAATACTATACCACATAGAAAAGACATAAAAGACAAGAACCGAGGGATACTAATACTATCCAAACGAATCAAGATGTGATCCAACAGGACATCAATTCAGTAGAGCCGCCGGTATTTCTGAACTGAGCCTTGGACAACTAATTACACTAGTTATCGATATCTAAAACCAACGGCACTAAGTTTTAGTAGAGAGCAAATATAGCCATAGAAAATCAAACTATTCTAAAGATAGAACAAGAACACGATGTGAAATGCAATTATTTAGAGGAGGGCAATCCTAACTTCGGCAATATTAATCGCGAAAAGCAAATTAACCTCTCTATTAGACAAATTCAAAGACATCCAATATATGGACGGCGACCATTTGACTCACACTTCGACTATAAAGCATGAAATTCATCTTAAAGAAGAAAAACCGGTTCATGCAAAACTATATATGAAGATTACCGAAAAAAACATAAGGAAGAAGTAGCGAAACAAATCATGGAAATGGAAAAACAAGGGATAATAAGGAAGAGCATGAGTAGATATGCTTCTCAAGTTGTGATAGTGGTCAATAAACCCAATAAAGAGGGCGAAATTAAGTACAGAATTTGGGTGAACTATAGGGCATTGAATGAGCTTTTCAGAGATGATAAATTTCCATTACCAAATATCGAGAGTTTTTTCGATAAACTGGGGAAAGCGCTATATTTTTCCAGCATCGATCTAGCTAAGGGCTGTCAACTGATACTGATGCATACGGATGGTGTTGAAAAAACAGCATTTGTTAATCCACAAGGACTTTATGTATTCATTCACATGACTGACTTTGAAATAAAAATGCACCAACCACATTCGAACAGCTAATAAATCACATCTTACAGAACTATATTAACAATACCTGTGTTGTCTATCTAGCCGATATTCTCGACATTCTTAACAGAGCACCTTGAGAACTTAGCAGATGTTCTTCGGGTATAAAGGAATACAAATCTTAAACTTCAAATAAGTAAGTGTTTATTCCTCAGAAAAAACACCGAGTTCCCATAACACATTCTGACAGAAGAAAATCTAAAGTCTAACATTAACAAATTGTTAGAAGAAAGAAACGAAAATTATATAAACGACCCTGAATATATGTATAGATGCATTTAAAGTAATTAAATCGCATCTGACAACAAACCCAATTTTGAAATTCCCCGAATTTGATAAACCTTTTCACTTGTATACAGACGCGAATAACATCGCAATTGGCGCTGTCCTAACACAGGATACACAACCTTTTTGCTATATATTACGAACTTTGAATAAATACGAAAGAAATTACTTTGTGACTGACAAAGAATTCCTTGCGATTGTACGAAGTGTATCACAGTTTCGTCCATACCTATCAGGGAATAACTTCAAGATCACCACTGACCACCTTCCTATTAAATATTTAAACAAAAAATACAATGGCAAAGAATTTTCCCAGCGCAACCAGAGATGGTTATTCAAAAATTTCAAGAACTTTTTTACGAGATTAAGTACCTTAAAGGGCAAGAAAAAAAAGTTGCGGACTTTTTTAGTCGAATAGAAGAAGAAGTGAATCAAATCTCAAACAATGAGACTATTTACTCAGAGGAAGAAGAAGAAGAAACAACGTAACCATATATCCACCAAAGAAGGCATCGTCAATCTGTACAAACAGCAGATAATTTTAAGCTACAATAGAGAGCCGAAAATAGAAATTCTCTACGGTAAAAGAATCTTGTTGTCAGAGCTTTGGGCCCTATAGAAATAATGGTAAGACAACTCAAAGTTCTTAATAAAGGAACAGTATCTACTCTAAAGTTACAGACACAGACTATAAAAGGATCCAGCAGGAAATTATCAACTTATTATCAGGTAACATAGCTATGAAATTTTTTAAGCTAACACGAAGAGACATGTCAACATCTACTAACAAAAAAAAAGACTGTCAAACATGATCAACATCCTTGGCTCACAACTAAAATTCGTCAGCTACTACTGCAACGTAACCAGGCGAACAAATAATTGCAACGTTGCAGACTATATTCTCATCATGAAGTGTATCGCCCTCTGCGTTTGGTTTAGTTTGAAATAAAATAAGTTCAGCAGAAAAAAAACCATAAACCAAAAAAAGGAATAACCACCATGTGAGGCTCCCATCGTTCCGATTTAAGTTCTAGATTGCTGTTAGGTTGGTACATCTGTTGTTGACATTCCCTCTAAATCTTAGCGTCATAGCTTGACGTTTGCAAAAATTACGCAGCCAAGAGTACATCTATCTTTGTGTGTGTTGGCGATTTTTTACAATTTTAGAAATGGATTTAAATTTGAAACAACGAACTTGTATTAAATTTTGCGTAAAAAACGGATTTAATGGTGCGCGAACGTTGAAAAAGTGTTTCGGCAACAATTCTCTAAGGAAAACGTTCGTTTACCAGTGGCACGAGCTGTTCAAAAGTTGTTGTGAGTCAATCGAAGATGATGAACGTAGTGGCAGACCATCGACATCGAAAACCGAAAACATTGATGAAGTAATGAAATGTTGGTCAATAACCGCAAATTAACCATCAGAGAGATAGCGAAGGACTAATTTTGTTAACGATTTGGGTTTCCGTCCGGTAGCAGCAAAGATGGTGCCAAAAGAGATGATTTGCGAGGCTGAATCTGATCCCACATTCATCAGAAGGATCATTACTGGAGACGAGACGTGACATCAGGCAAGTGAATGGCGTTCAACAAATTAGCCGAGACCAAAAAAACCACGTCGTTTGCAGTCAAAAAAGAAGGCAATGCTCAAAGTTTTCATGGACTACAACGGTGTAGTGCATCATGAATTTTTGCCAGAAGGCCAGACAGTAAACAAAGAGTATTATTTGGGCGTTATGAGATGTTTGCGTGAAGCAATTCACCGAAAGAGACCAAAATTATGGGAAGAAAACTCGTGGATTTTGCAACATGATAATGCACCGTCGCACAGTGCCATCGTGCCATTCGTAACTTTTTGACGAAAAATGCAACAAATACCATACAACAGCCATTAAATTCACCTCATTTGGCTCCCTGTGAATTTTTCATTTCAATCGAGTTAGAAAATCCACTATGGGGAACGCGTTTCAGCAGCCGCGAGGACGTAATGGAAAAATCGCAGGAAGCAATGATGGACATACCGAAACCCGAATATAAAAAATGTTTCGAGGATTGGATCAAGTGCTAGCATAAGTGCGTTGCAGTCGAAGGGGATTACTTAAAAGGGGACAATATAGATTAAGATAAATAAACTTGTATTTTTAATTTTCTGAATACATTCCGGGAACATTGATCAAGGTAGGAAACTGAATGTTATAATGAGAGGACGATAGCTCTGAAAAAATCAGAGAAAACTGGTAAACAACGTCAAGATTGCAACGATAATGTTGAAATTGAGGCATTTAACAAAACCTTCACTTCACCTTCGTTTCCGGCTCTTCTGAACCATTTTAAGCCGAACTGTTTGGTTTTCAAAATTAGACAACTTTATTTATATTATACATAGTTAAAGTTAACAAAGTTCACAATGCATGCAAGTGAGAATAGGTTGACATTTCTGGTCTCACGCTGCATTCATTGTGACATACGACTACAAAAATTAGAAAAAGCTGACGATAAAACAATAAATTATATTCAATCTCAGGAGTGTAAAAATTCACAAAGTCAGAAACACAAACGAGTGCGAGAAGTTAGGCCTTGGCCAACAACGGGCTGTCGCGCCATTTACTTATTTATTTATTTATTTGGATTAACTAAATAATTTTTTTTTTTGACAGATGCTGAAAATAGCAAGGAATAAAGTTGATTTCGCTTATGTTTTTGTGAAATATTGCTGCTTTTTTTCCTCATTGTTATTGTTATATTGTACAACAAACAAAGAAAAAAAGAAACAAAACAATAAACATTGAACAGATGAGAATGACAGATTTCGATAGTGTTTTGACAACTGAACGATACAATGGCAGTAATGCCGATGTAAACCACCACTCATGGAGCTAAAAATCATCCATCACTGGAAAACTGCTACTTGATTTAACTCTGGATTAATTTTAGCTCCGGGTTAGTAAACTCTAGCTTAACTCGGAGTTAACTCCGCACTGAAAAACTGGGCCTTTGTGTCTCTTGACAACCATTCTGGTTGTCTTTTGGTAATTTAAAGGTTTGGCAATAATATGTACCTGTGACCTTTTTGCATTCCATGTCCTCGTATTGGTAGTGTCCAGTTATTATGGCCAAAAAGGGTTTGGGTGGTAAAAGGGCGGTTTTATTTTATAGGAAATATATTTGGAAAAATGTAAACGAATTTGGATATACAATTTGAAAATGTAAAATAAGAACTTTTTTGTCATTAATTTGATAGGATTCGACTTTGATTAATTCATGGTACTCATATTGAAAAACATTTGTTTGTTGGTATAATGTTTTGAAAGTTGATTCAATATGTATTCTAAGTCTTCAATTTTTAAGACGCTACTCTGTAAAATCTTTTGTCTTGCAAATACTAGCGCGTTTTCCAGATTATCAAGGACGTGAAAGATTATACTAGCAGCGGTTGTTATATGCTCAACAGCATTTTTAACACAAAAAAGTTCAAGATTGCTTTTCATGTCTAATATTTCTTGAATTTTAGCAGCCAGGTGACGTTCATTCTGTTTAATGAGAGTTATCGTTTTGTTATAATCGTCTACTATCTTTGTTGTAAGCGATATTTGTTTATTAAGCACTGTGACTATCTGATTTTGGTAAATCATAATATTGTCCATCTTCAGAATTCAAGTTTCCAGTTATGCTTTTAAAAATGGCGCCCAGTCTATTCAAAATTTCTGTTTTTGATTCTATTATGTGAGTTGAGGTTATTAAATTTGTCTTTTACAATTTAAGCTGGTATTCTATAAGATATGTAGTGCTAACAATTCTATTTTACGGTTTTTTCGAAGAATCTATTGAATGTTTCTTTAAACTTTCGTAATGGTGATACATGGTATATTTTCTATTTCGAAATTAATAGGTGAGAGGTCGAAGTAATGGTCGAAAGAAGGTATGGTTGTTCTCTCGAATCTTAGCGTTTTCTAGTTTGAAATGAAGGATTCCGGGATTAGAATCCAAATTTGTTATTCTTATTTCTTGAGCATAACAAGAGAGTAATATTTGTAAAAGAATTCTAAAAAGACCTTGAATGAGCATCTGTCCAAGGTCATCAATAGCTGCCATTGGGAATGGAATCGTCACATACCTCTCTTCCTAATGGCCTATCGAAACGCGGTCCATATTTCAAAAGGACGTACACCATCTAATATACTATTTTTGCAGACAGTTTGGTTGCCAAGTGAAATGAAATTCGTACCTCCACTTACGAACGACTACATGGATGACTTGCGCAACAAAATTCGTAAATTGCACGAAAACACCGGAGAAAAGATGAAATAGCGAGCATGAAGACTAGGTACTACATCAAAACCAAATCTTCCGGCTTCGATGAAGTAGATCTGATGTGGCTGTATAATCCTCTGCGTAAGAAATGCAAATCACCAAAACTGCAACAGGATTGGGAATATGGGATATGGACCATACAAGGTGATAACCCGCATTAATGATATTGTCTACCAGAACCAGCGTGGGGATCGAGAAAAAGTGAAGGTGGTACATGTTAATAGAATGTGTCACTTCGTCCAATTGATGAACTACGAAATTGTTACGGACGTAACAATGTGATATCCGTTTAAATATGAACATCGTCATCTATTATGAATAACAAAAGACTCAACAAAGGTTGAGTGAAATTTTAGCGAATGTTCTAGTAAAACGGAACGATGTATGGAACAGAATATTCTCGAAAGATGTCATTGGAGTATAAACACCAGTATCCCACAAGATATGCAAGTCAGTTTTAAAGTGGAATTTGAGATGTGAATTACGAGTAGCGATAAAGTGGTTTAAGGAAAAGATAAAGAAATGTAAAAGTAGTTAAGCAAAGTGATTGAACTCAAAATTGTATATAATTGTATTGAATAAAGCGATTGTGTTTAAAGAATAAATTTTGCTCATTTGTACCCACATAAACATTTTACAATATTCTTAAGTACTTACATATCTAAATATATAAAATATATTACATAATCTTATTGAATAGGCATCAAATAAATTAATAAAATAAATAAATATATAAACAAATAAAACTGTCACGAAAAACAAAACCCAAAATATTTGATTTGATTGATATATAAATAAGTACATGCAAAAATTAGCAAGTAGTTTTCTTGCTAAAAAATTCTGTTGGTCATTGTAATTAAAAGGTCATTTTCTTTGTAATACTCTAGAGCCATTGAGGGTATGTTGATTCGAATATTTGTCATTTTTTTCATTTCAATAATTAACAACCCTCAAACTATTGTTCTGGCTTCAGTTTTATGAAAAACTAAATAGTTAACAGAGAAAAGTCCAGTAAACAGTCAACAACCTCAATCAGCTGGGAATATGGGTTTCTACTTAGTCGGTACAAAACTGTGTGATATTCAGACTTCTTCGTCTTTGCCATGTATAGTAAATTTCAAGTCAGAAGATATTTGAAATGAAATTTACAAGCAGTGTTGGTCTCAACCCACTAAACCGGAGGAAGTTGAAGCCAACTCCGAAAGTTGTCTGGTGGAGTGAGGGAGATAACGCAGTAGCAGCAACAGCAAAAAGGTTAGGTTAGGATTCAGACAACGGTGAATACCCGTATATATCAGGCAAGGACACTATCATATACGAGGTAGTATGCGAAGATACAACTGATTCGACATATAGAACAAGTTCGAAGCTCGAAATTGGGGCACCAAATAGCTACAACAAAAAGTTATCTGTGTCATAGTATTTGTCAAAATTCAATTTTTATTTACCTTATTAACATTTTACTACAAATTGATTAGAAACACAAAATACGAGTATCTTTAAAACTCAAAATTAAACTAAAAAACACATATTTGATAAAAAAAGAAAAAAAAACTACCACTACTATTATTTTACTCGCATCAAGAAGTAACAGATGTCTGACTTTCGAAGAAATCAAGCCTTTCAAAGAAACACTAACTCTTTCTGGTTCAGCTCAGTTCCAATAGCTATTACAACTAGATGGTCTAAGAAGATTTAAATACATAAAGTAGCAGGTTTTTCACTAGGCAATGAGTTTACTGCCAAAAGTTGAACTGCGAAATCGAAAGGAATAAATCTGGCCCGACAGCAAAATGTGGAAGTTAAACATATACCCGTACATACTTAAATACGATCGATTATTCTCAAAATTTGCTAGATAAGACAGAAATTGAGCCACAGATGATACTCGTATAAGATCAGAACAAGAAACCGGCCCAAAGCCATATGGTGGATTTGCATGCATGCACCATATATATCCCTCTCCGTTGTAAAAAGCGGTTATATATGATCTCAGTCTCTGTATAGAGTCACATGGAGTAACCTTATACTAGTACGATTCAATTCGGACTGTGAACAACAGTAACCGGAGTATGTTCGATCAAATAATTATATTGTAATATAGGGTGATTCATCGTAAGGTTTGATTTATAATGTAAAATAAAACACATAAATTTGAAAGTGAATTAAAAATTTTTACCATAGGTTAAAAGAACAATTCATGGCATTTATGTCTTGAAAATCATATCATGTAAATGTTGACTATGACTACGTCTAAGGTGGTCCTTTCGGAAGGTCCAATTTTGGGCGACTCGTTCGGGCATAGCGACTGGTATCTCGCGGATAACACGAGTAATGTTGGCCTGAAGACCTGAGACTTTACATATCCCTAGAGAAAAAAAACCGAAGGTGTGATATCGCATGATTTAGGCGGCCAATTTACCGTAGCAAAACATGAAATTAAGTGCTCATCAATATGATTTCTCAACAAATCCATTGTTTCATGCGCTATATGGCTCGTGAGAGAGAGCTCAGAGCTCACCGAGACCATGTGCTTGAATTTCAGGAAGCACATAGTTCATTAACATGGCGTGATAATAGTTAATGTCGACGCTAACATTCTGATTTGCCTCATTTTTGAAGAAATATGGACCAATGATTCCACCAGCCCATAAAAAACAGCATACAGTTGTTTTTAATGAATGTATGTTAGCTCTTGGTACTCTTCAGATTGCTCTTCAGCCCAAATACGGCAATTTTGTTTATTAAGGTATCCATTGAGCCAGAAATGGAGTCACGATAAAACATCGGATTTCCATTGAGTTTTTCCAGAGCCCATTCACTGAAAATATGGAGACGCTGTTGTGGTGTGAGTCTTTCCATAATAACTTGCCAAACAATAGTGAACAAAAATGACAAAGCAGTTTGATAGGAGTCACGAGTGATTTGTCAAAAAAGCCTATTGAAAATCAAAGCTCACGATGAATCACCCTATATATCTGAAGATGTCCTGAATAACGAACAACGAATAAATACTGCTAGCGGCATATAAAAATCCAAAAGGGCGTCGATGATGAAAACTTCTTTGTGTTCAAACAGGAGAAGACAGAAGCTATAGGACCGACTTTTCAGGCAGTGATACCATCGACCACAAGCATGACCTACAGAATTGAGCCTTGTACACAACTCCTACCATAGAAATGAAATGAAGAACGGGTAATTCGTGAGCTAGGGTTCCACTCAGTTCAGTAACGAAGACATGGTATATAATTTCTTTGCCGACGAGAGAGAATAGCTCCCGATCGATGCAAGAGCTTTAAGCGACCTTTTTCATAATCAAATGTATAAAATCAGTGGAAATGATAGAATACCGAACATTGTGCTTTAACATCTCCCACTAGAAGCGCTGAACATTTACATTACTACACTATTTAATGTAGTACTTAACAATGCCTATTGGATTTCTGCAGAGGTACGACCTTGCATCAAAATATATAAATGAAGACATGTTCAATCTGTTTTTTTTAATAATCAGCGGGCGCTCAAGGGGTTTGAGAAACCCTAAAATGTATATACACAGCGCGGGCGAAGGAAAATCAGGGAGGTTGAAAAGAGAAATGCCGATGTACGTCGATCTTAAATGTTTGCAAGTTAAAATGAATAGGAAAAAGAGAGCTCAGCAGGGCATACTATGAGAAAATTGTTCTGCCTAGGAACGAATCATGGAATTTCAAAAGGCGGAATGCTACTGGCGATTTCAATGAAGCACTGGTGGTGGAAATAGCGATAAAACAAAGTGAGACAGAAGACATTAGGTCTGTGTTCAAGGGTGTCAATTGACTGACTGATATAAGTATCACATATGAGTTTTATCGCACGGGTTTGAATTCTATCTAGCAGGTGCAGAGATGCTTTAGGAACACCTAACCAGATGTGGGCATTGTACTACAATTTTTGGCGGATAAATGTTTTATATATAGTGGGAGTGAAATAACCTAGACATTTCGCAGCATTTTTGGCGACATCAAATATTTGGTCATTCCAACGTAGCTTGTCACTGACGCACATACCGAGAATGGAAAGATTTTAGTTTCGACGATGAAAGTGCCATTTATGGATAATGACTGTTTGGTTAGATTTTGCTTTAATGACAGCAGACAACATTGAATTTTGGATGCATTAAATTCTACTCTGTTGATAGTTCCCCAGTTGGTTATGCTGTTAATATCGGAATTTAATGAGCTTAACATACGCTGCCGTTCCCGTTCTACCGTTGAAGATCAGGGACTTGAGTCCGGGAACGAATATGAAAAGCAGAGAGTACTGTCATCAGCAAAGGAGATGACAGATAAAATGAGAAATTAGAGATCATTAATGAAAATTAAAAAGAGTGTCGGAGACAGAACGGAGTCCTGGGGCACACCAGCATTTATTTTGTGAATATCAGACTTGGAACCATCTAAGACAACTTGAATTGAATGTTCCGAAAGGTAATTTCTAATTCATTGAAAAAGAGAGTCATCGATCGAAAAAGCACGTATTTCGACAAGTCTATTGAGATTTTTAAGTACTCTTTCTACTACACGAGTGCGAAAGTGGATTCGTAGGCGGAGACAAAGTAGGATTTGGAAGTGTTGAACTGGCGGCAAAATATGCAGTAAGCGGATGTCAGTGGGGTTGGGCTTGTAGGACCAAAAACGCATTTCTCTAACCCTGACAGCCTATTTACAGCTCGAATCGTACCATGCCATTCTTTTGATGTGATACTCTTTATCCGATGAAGGATAAAGGATCTCATTCCAAAGAGAATGGTATCTGTGATCATATCAGCAGCGGCATCAGCAGTTATCGAGAAAAAATAACGACCAGTTAAAATTCCTAAAGAAACTGTTAAGTCCGTTTCAATTGGCTTTCTCGTATTGCTATTCTTCTTTTAGTAATCCTTTCTCTAACTATGTGGTCGATGTATGAGAAAATAGCTGATATGACACAATGGTCCGACGAGCCTAGGGGGGATCGCACATTGACTTTGTATTTATCAGGGTGAGAAGTTAAAAACAAGTCACCAACACCCTGTTGGTGGAATAACTACCATAACTGGTATACGTGAGGGCTCATTTATAATCTAGGTCAAATTGTTTTTCGCAGTGAAGATCTTAACACAAATAGATCAAAAATAGATAGTATGTATGTATATCATAAAGAATGGCGATGCAAATTCTGCTCGATTATTTTAAAATATTAAGTATTTGAAAATGGTTTGCATGAAGTTTAACTATCCCATTCAACATCTGCAAGTGAAATCAATGAATCCGCAACCTCCTGGAACCAGACCTGGCCTATGTGGCGATCGAGTGGTGGAGCCTCGAGTCGCTACGGTCAGCAGGAGCACTCAAGCGAACAGCCCGACAAGATAATACAATTGTAACTGCTAGGGGCATGTTTTGATGCCGCTCCTAGGCGCTGTGTAGGTTGTGGAAAAATAGGGGTAATACGTAGGGACTGTCGGGAAATGGGTATCGGACTCCCGCTTCGGCAATGCGGGTGCGCTGAGAGAACTAGAAAGGCTGCCTGCTGGTAACCAGTTGATAGGAATAACGGAAAAGGTCGATCATTTATGTTTGAAACTCGAGGCACAGAAGGATGACGTACGTCCTTCTTGAGGAGTTAGGGTTTATGGAATTGGGATGTTAGGATAATTAGATTCAAAGGTTTCGCGTACGATCAACTGTAGGCACGAATGGCATGCATTAAAGAGTTTAGGATTAGAGTTAGAAAGGACAACCATTAGTAGGGTTTCATTAGCAGACGGTGCAGGTATAGACCCTCAACCAGTGGGTCTTAAGTACGTGCTAGTTGTTACTTCGTTACATTTAGCCCAGCCAGCAACCACTCCAACATCAGTGTTATTCCTTCATGTCAGAGTTGACGCCGACGGGATTTTCATATGACTACATACAAATTCTATGAAAAGACTTTTTCACAGAATTGCCTGGCACGGGATTCGAACCTGCGACCTTCTGCTTGAGGAGTCTATGCATATACCACTGCACCACGGCCACTCTGATACTGGATGCTGACTTTTGGGCCCAGACGGCAATTGTCCCGGCTCTGAGATCAGGCGTTTGGAATTTTTCGAACCAGGGAAAGGTAGCATCGATTTCAGCAATTAAAGAAAGAGTAGTTTTAGATGAACACCAGGACATGGAATTAAGTAAGGTTATAGAGTTTTCAAAGACACAAGATTAGGATGCACCCACTTAGTAAAGCATAAGATTAGGACGACGTCTGAATCGATCAAACAGTATTACTATCCATAAATAAGAATGTAGAAAAGATGTTAAAAAAAAAAAACATCATAGAAAAGTCAAGTAGTCTATGGGCTTCTCCCATTGTTATGATTAAAAAGAAAGATGATACGTTTGGGTTCTGCGTGGACAACAGGAAGTTGAATAAGGTTACATTCCTCTACATCTCAGCTTTGGACAAACTGCGGGATGCCAAATACTTGTCTTCGTTGGACATCAAGTCGTATTGGTAGATTCCCAACAGGCCTCAAGATTAGCGAAGAGAAGTGTAACTTCTGTAGATCGGCATTGAAATTTTTAGGATATGTAGTTCAGATAGCTCAGTATGTAATATGAAAGCTGAGAACTAGTCATATCGGTGATTCTGGCAGTTTTGTGAATCATTTCTCTGCTCTTTAAGCTTACAAATATATTGTTTCCTCTTAAACGCTATAATAAGTGGCAAAAACAAGGTTATTAATATACTTTTGTTACGTAACTTCAATAAGATTAAGTGATTTTGCGATGACTGGAAGTTTAAGCACCCGGAAACCAACGATTTTCGATAGTGGAACAATACCACTTGATAGTCAAAGTGTAGTTAAATACTTTGTTATATGGCTAGATCAATATCTAGATTTTTTAAAACACATGTTTAATAGATTTGCTCTGGAAAGAAAAACGAGTGCTTACAACCTAATGAAACAGATACAGCAGCCAATTTGAGGCACGGATGAGAGTAATCTGATACATGGCCGACGTTGTTCATTGTGAAAGTAATTTCTTCTGAAAAGGTTTGAATATTTGAGAAGGTTTAAGTTCGCTTTTAAAAAATACCAGAGTCCGAGTACATAAAATCCAATTTTAATAGGGTTTTGTACAATATGATGAACCAAGCAATGACTCCGAGGGTTTACTTGATTTCGGAGGCTTATGCAAATAATTATAATATTTATACCAGGGAGTGCATATTTTAACGGCTATATTTCTCTTGAGAGGTTTTGATACCAAAATATTGATCCATTACAAACGTGGTGCTGATAATTTTCCACGTCGCTTAAATAGCTGCGATTCAACCACAACTACCCTCAGTGACTCGTTTAGGCAAAAGTGCTTGCATAATTAAATTTTTACTGAATTAACAAATATTTGGAGTTCTGGTAATCTAAAAAAATTATTTAATTTGGATCAATAGTTTTGCTTGTAAAGCCAGTCAAAATTGAATATTTTCTAATCGTTTCTTTTAAATTTTGTTTTTAGGTTTGAGTGTAAAAGCTAGACAAAGCGTTTTTTTGTTTTGTGCGATATACTTGTTCGTTTGTATTTTTTTTTAATACTATTTAATTTAATGTTTTTTGAAACACTATTACCGGTGAACTTTTTAAACTTTAGCTTGAATTAAAAAAAAAAATGTCCAGAATGGTCTTACCTTAACTCAACAGAATATTAATTGTTATACATTTTTAAATATATGGTATACTTAAAGCTCAGGTTCGTCAAACTGCTTCCCTTTGTGCTAGAGGGATTTAATTTGAACAGGTCAGCCAAATTAGTCTTTTATAATAAAAAGATGAAAGCTGACGAAATTAAGGCAGGCTCTGTCGCAAGTCCCCTGCAAGTCAAAAGAATAAAAGAAAACATTTATGCTCTACAAAACGATCTTATAAAGTATAGTAGTGATAATGTGTAAGCTTTGTTTATGGATTTGGGTCCGCAAAATGAAAATATAAGATTTTTTAAAGTTCGCTAAGAAAACACAACGTTGATGATCTTCCATCCAACAGGATTATAACAGCTGCCAAAAAAGAGGCAGTTTCAGGAAATTACGAAATCACGGGAAAAAAATGTAAGAAAATGTAAGGAGGAATTAATTGAACTTGCAAGAATTCTTACATTACAAAGTAACTGGGGCTGTGATGGATAGTCTAGGCAAGGTGCCTGCAAGCAAAAAATAAGTACACTGAATGGTGAAACAGATGTAAGCATATTTATGAACTCAGTTGTTCCACTGAGGCTTAACAGTTCAAGTGGTGAACATTGGAGGAACCCACGTCCATCATCAGTTCATTTATTCCAACCCATCATGTTCCAATATATAAAGGGAACTGGAGAACTCATAAAAAAAAAAGTAGAGTTAACGATATCAATAGGCAAACTGCTAATATTTAACCTATTAAAAAATAAAGTTAATGAAGAAATATGGTAAGGATAGTTGTCAACCAAGAATTATTTTTAACTATGGTTAAGGAAAAATTCTGAATGAAATTTGTTAACAGACAAATTCTACGCGGTCATGTTCTATATGCAAGACAACACAACAAACTTCGATCAATCGACAATCAAGGTGAATCAAATGATGAAGAACATAACTACGAATGTAGAATCCCTCTATTACATGCAAAAATCAGGTGCATGGAATTCATTTTTAAACTTGCATATGCACTTCGTTAAGAGGGAGAAGATATTAATGAATCTGTTGGAATGAAGGAGTCCGAAAAAATAAGAAAATAAGAGATCCAAAAGAATCTCCGAGATGAGATTTGGGCTCGATGTTGATAGACCAAAACTAAGTCTTGAGAATACCAAAGGTGAAAATACTTCGAAAATACAACGATTCTTGAAGAAAAACTCAAGTTATGAATTACATCGAATATATTAACACTGCCAAGTTTTAAGAGTATGCCAAGAAAAAAAGCAGAGTTATTAAGGCAAAAATATTTCGAAAAACAATTCACATCTACTCTTCATAAAATTTTGACATCAATCAATTTTGATGTCTTAGAGAATTGTCAGAAGAAGCTCAAGAATCCAGAAATAAAGACTATAAGAAATATAAATATAAAAACACGTGTAAGATTTCAAGATGCTACAGATGGAAGACCTTTTTAACATGTTTGCAGCCTCATAGGACCTAATCATCTTTTTTAAAGCATATCAGAACCGAAAAAGACCTTGACGCACAATACATTCCAAAAATGTTAAACATTACCACTGATGTTGACAAAAGTTTTCAAGAAATCTGATTTTATTTTATTTTTTATTCGGCTTAAGTTTTTGTCTCTGTTTTCACAGTTTGACTTAAAATAAATTACTGAAATATTTTATTATGTACTCTGATGTGACACAAAAAAAAAAAAAAAAAAAAACATTTTAAGAATGTCTCATTTACTTTAATTTATCACTGTTTTGTTCGGATTGGCTTTTTGACATCCTGTTATTACTTCAATTATGCACTTTTGAATATTTTTAAGGCAAAATATTATGTTTATCCTCTGTAGTGAGAAAGTCATATTTTAACAGGAGATCTTGTAAAGCATTTTTCTAAAAATTTACTAATTCCATAGAACTGCAGAAATGGGATAAGGGGAACTTAAGTTACTAATAAACTTAAGTTACTTAACTTAGGACTTTACTGTTTTAAATTGTTTTCTATATTTTGTTTAGTTGGCCCCTAATATCATATATTTTTGTTAAACTTCTATATATTAATAAAATCCAAATCTCAAGTATATCGGAAATAGGACCAACAAAACGTTAGCATCATGGGCTAACGACTCAAATGAAAAAAACTAATCTCAAAAAAAAGCAAAATTGACTTCTGGTTCAGCAAAAAAATGTAGCCCTATTTTAAGAAAATGAATAAAATTTGAATGTAAGAAATTAAAACAGCTAACAACAACAACTAACTTACAGTAACTTAACATTGTCGTAGCTAGCATGCGGTTTCCGCATCATGATAGGTGCTGAAGTAAGTAGGGTTTTTAATATATCAAATGGTTTCTGTTCTTCTTCATTCCACTTCCATAAAGCATTTTTCTTAGTGAGGTTGCTTAAAGGTTTTGAAATATCTGCAAAATTTTGAATGAACCGCCTATACCAGAGTTCTTTGGCTCTGGACGATTCGAGATTGCCGCCGCTTTTCCCGGATCTACTTGTATCCCTTTGACTGTGATCAGATGTCCTATGTATTTCACGGTGGAACAGCAGAAGTAAGATTTTTCGCGGTTTACTTTGAGTTTTAATCCATTCAATCGATCAAAGACACGTTGAAGATCCTTAAGATGTTCGTCGAAACTACTGGAACATATGATGAGATCGTCCAGGTAGTCCTTTTTAGTCCTTTTCTAAATCTATCCATTAATTCTTGAAATGTGGATGGAGCATTTCGCAATCCGAAGGGCATGCATTTAAAACAGAACAAGCCAAAAGGTGTTATAAATCCTGTTTTGTCCCTGTCCTCTTCAGCTACTTTTACTTGGTAGTACCCTGGTTGTAGATCTAACGGTATTTGAAACTTGGTATTTTTCGTTGAGTGCAAGAGATCATCTATTTGTGGTAGTGGATGTCGGCTAGGAATAGTGATCTCATTCAGTTTTCTTTAATCGATACAGACTCGAATACTTCAATCCTTTTTCGGAACTAATACAACGGGTGCAGTCCAAGGTGAATCGCATTCCTCGATGATTCCATTTTTCAACATTTTTTGTAGTTCTTGTTTAAGCTGATCTTTTCTTGTTGGGGATAACCTATACGGGGCTGTTGCAATTTTACTATACTCACGAATATTGGTTTTGTGAATAGCATATGGCGTTGGTTCATACATATTTTCGAATAAACTTTATGCTCATTCAAGAGTGCATTTAGTTTGCTCCTGTCAGATGCTATTAATTCGATAGCTTCGTTGTCTCTAAGATCAAAATCGATGGAATTGATAAAGGTAAAATCTGGATCTGTTTCAAGATCCATCGGTGAACTAACAAGATCAGGAAAGAGGTTTTCTTTTCCGACTCTCTTTCGTTCGGGGGTTATAACAGTTGTTCTTATCGAGTCTTCAAAAATCTTTTGTATAAAATTGGGTGAATAGTCATTGCTGTTTTTATCTTCCCGCATTCGTTTGGGGGTTGCTGGAGTTCGATTGGGATCGAACCAAGTCACAAAGCAATACTGTTTGGTTTGTTTTTCTCAGTATTCAAAGAATTCTGAGTATGCGGCGAAAATTAAAAATTTTGTGTTTTAGCGAGTGGTGAAATTGTTTTAAATGGAACGAATGGAAAAAATTAAGATGCATTCTCGAAATTTTGATCTGGTTTGGTTTTTGTCGATAATACGGTATGTGGTGTATCATAGAACTCGAATGCTTTTTCTTTTTGATCAGAAAAAATACAAAATTCTTTGTCCAAGGTCCATAATAACTCCGTTTTGTTCCAAAAAATCAATACCAATTAATGTGCGATTATCTGTAGCTTTTGGTAACGCTATAAACTTTATGGGTCGTAATCGATTTCCAAATATAATGCTGGTTTCACAAATAAACACATTTTATTGCAATGAGTGTGCATCACCAAACGTTACGGTGGTCTGAATTTCCTTAAATTGTGTATCATTTCGTAAAAGATGTAAAAACAGTTCTCTACCGGCAACGCTAGTGCGGGCTGTAGTATCTAACACGCAATTCCGTTTTTACCATGTAAGGATATAGAAACTGTTGGTAAATCTGTACTGACTGTAGTTTTCAGACAGTTGAAGGATACTGTGTCTGGTTCTTTTGGTAAGTCTTTGCAGGTTGGGCAATTCGATCGAATAAATCCTGGTGGTTCACATTTGTAGCAATGAACTTTTGGCTCTATTGATATAGAGGCGGAATTTTGTTTTTCTCTTTTCCGGCAATGGTGTGGCCTAAGTGCTTGCAGAAAGTACAGCGTTTCTTTTCTGTTTCGTTTTTACCTTTCTCATGTGTCTCAAGATGTGTGTTCTTTTCAGCTCTAGATAGTTCAACTGCTCTTGCCTTAGCCAATAATACCTGAAACGTGGCAACAGTTTCCCGAGGTACGCCGTCTCTTATATGGATGTTAAGCAATCCATACACAAGGTCTAACATCATTGATTCCTTGGGAATTTCTAGTAGTTTTGCAAATAATACTCCTTTCGTGCATACGAAATTGTCGGTTGATTCTCTTGGTTCCTGTTTTTGCTCAAAAACTTCCATATAAATACGATATGCATTACGTAAAAGCGTTTGTACATCATTCCAAGTTTTCGCCTCTGAAATGTCGTTGAATTCCCCAGAAGGAAAGAGAAACACAGGGCAGATCTTTTGGCTTATTTATTGTCTCAGTCAGTAGTCAACGAAATCGTTTTACCCTCTAACTCGCTGAATAGGCGGTAACGAAAATACAGTATATTTAATTCAAAAATTAATGTAATGTTGGTCAAACCAAAGAGGCGGTAGTGTACCTCCGTCAATGTGACAAATAAAAACGCTTGGTTATCCAATTGTAATAACTTGAGCTTAAAAGGCAGTAGTGTACCGCCGAATCAAACATCAAGTTATCACAATTCGAAGTGAAGTCACTCTACTTGTGCGTGGCTATTTTTACTAATTTAAGTGAGCTTTTCATCTTACAAAAGCTTTATTTAATTCTAAAAATACCTTAATACATTGATTTCATATGATTTTATATTCTCTCTTTTTAGTACTATTTTTACAAACCAACCTCAAAGGCAAAATTTAAGAGTACATTATTTTTATAAAATTTGAGAGTGTTGTTGTCACATGAAAAAGTATGATTATTTTATTGAATTAAGATTGTTGTTGTTACATATTCATATAATCATACTTCTGTATATTGTACAATATTCACATTTTTGGAATATAACTATAAGAATTAAAGTGTAAGTGTCAAAATTATTGGACAGGAATCTTGTATTTTTCGATACCCCCAATTAGATTTTTAATCAGAAATCAATAGTAATGCCTAACCATTAATTCAATGTCAAGGAGATTTATTTTCAAACCTTGGCTTTTAAGGTTTCGTTTATTCTGCCTTTAAATTCTCTTTGTCGCAAGATTTTTGGTATGGCCTCTGTGGAGACTTATATTCTCTCGACATTTCTAAGGGAATTGTTTATTTGGGTGTTATTATCATCTACGCCGAATTTGATTTGCAGAACTATTCGGTGTTTTAGGGTGTCCGTTATGGTATGCTTCTTTCTATCAGAATTTTTATGTTCGAAATCGACCAAAGTTTTCCGAATTTTGCTGATGGTTGAGAATAAGTGAGACTTAGTTCGCAAGTCGCTGAAGCAAAAACACAAGCAAGAACAATTCCATTTTTCTCATTGGTTCCTTTAAAATTGTTCTCATCTAAAAGTGTGTATTTGCTTAAATAATAATTTTGATATTTATACACAATTGTATTTTGGAATATGAACCTAAAAACTAATAAAAATCAAGCAAACACAATATTTATTCTGCATACTCATGTAATCGATCGGGTCACTTCTTTAAAACTTTCTTCACCGAAGATCACCACAGAATGAGATATTTAACTCGTTTGGGAATAAAGCAAGAAAATATTTAGAAAGACATCATACCGTTACATTTTGTCGCAATCTTAGGGATGAAAAATACGTAGATATGAGGAACATACGATCAATTAGTTGAGTGACTGAATATGTGTACCAGGTATTTCGGTATGAAGTGAGCGTCAAGATACAAATGTCTCGATAGGGATCATTTATTGTGAATGGGCCTTAACTTTTTTGTTTGGTTGCTATGACACCTGTCAAACATATTTAGTATACATCAAGTCATTGAGCAAACAACATCATAATTTTCCATCGTGTTAAAAATGTCGAATTTTGTACCAGAAAATGATGACTTGCGGAAAGCATTAATTTTTTGTTTTTATTTGGAGAAAAGTGCTGCAGAGTCGCATCGACTGCTTGTCACGGCATATGGTGGTCATGCTCTATCAGAAGCAAGATGCAAAACATGGTTTCAACGGTTCAGATATAATGATTTTGATGTGAGAAATGAAGAACGTGGAAGACCACCAAAAAAGTTTGAAGACGCCGAATTGCAAACAATATTGGATGAAGATGAACTTCGAGTCAGAAACAAATGGCAGAAAGATTCAACTTTGCACAATAAACAATCTGACCGTTTAAAAGCTATGGGAAAGATCCAAAAGTCATGAATTGAATGAAAAACCACTCGTGAAATTTTGCTTCAAAAACACGATAAAAAATCAGTTTTGCTGAATTGTTACTGGCAACGAAAAATCGATTTATTTTCAGAATTCTAATATAAATGGAAAATATCATGGGTTAATCCAGGACAACCGTCAACTTCGACTGCAAAACCAGATCGATTCGGCAAGAAGACAATGCTGTGTGTCTGGTGGGACCAGAAAGGTGTGGTGTAACACACAACCTAGTGAAACCGTTAATACAGATCGCTACCGACAACAAATGATCAATTTGAACCGATCGATGGTATACATATTTATACGATATATATTTTTTTTATACGAGATATAAGTGCGCGCTCGCAGCGCACACAACGCACATAGCGGGGGAGAAGAAAAGTTAGGGAGGAAAACAAGAGATATGCAAATGTACGTTGGTTTTGAATGCTTGCAAGTAATAATGACTAGGAAATAAAGAGAAAGTGGGCCTAAGGGTATACTGAGGAACTTTCATAGCGAGAGAGGTATTACGGTTGAAGGTTTGAATGAATGAATGGAATGCACCTTTCAATTTTGATGGAACACTGGTGATGATGATGATGATGTCCGTGTTCAAGAGTGTCGATTGACTTTGAAATATCGACATCAAATATGAATTTTTTTGTAAGTGTGGCGAACTGCACCAGAACAACAGAAGTCGATCAGTGATCGGCATCGTAAACGGGTGAGAAACATATTGGGTATATATTTTAATTTGTGCGGTTTTTTTTTCAAAATTTGCACGTTTATTTAAGAAAAACATGTACAATAATATTATTTAAAGTATTGCCCATCTGAAGCTATGACTTTTTCCCAATTTGTGGATCCCATCCCAAAAGAATTGTGCCGGGTTGGCAGCCAAGAATTAATCAAGCCAATTTTTGATATTCTGCTCTGATGTGAACCGTATTTCAGTGAGGGCGTTCTGCATCTACCGGAACAAATGGTAGTCAGAAGGGGCAAGGTCTGGGCTATAAGGCGGGTGGGGTAAGACTTCCCACCCACTGTTTTCCAAATAGTTCTTAACCGGAATAGCAACGTGGGGCCGAGCGTTGTCATGATGGAAAATTATTGCCTCGTGTCTGGTTGCATATTCCGGGCGTTTTTCGGCTACTGCTCTCTTCAAACGGATTAATTGTGTTCGGTAGCGTTGTAAATTGATGGTTTTACCTGGTTTTAGCAGCTCATAATACAGCACACCCATATGATCCCTCCAAATACAGAGCATTACCTTCACGACATGGATATTCGGCTTTGCCGTTAATTTGGCTGGTTGGCCGGGTTTCACATATGATTTTTTGCGCTTGGGGTTGTCGTAATGGATCCATTTTTCATCACCAGTAATAATCCGATGCAAAAATTACTTCCATTTGTGGCGTTCCAGCAGCATTTCGGACATGCAAAACCGCCTTCCGACGTCTCTCGGCTTGAGTTCATGTGGAACCCAATTTCCTTGCTTTTGAATATATCCAGCTGCCTTTAAACGCTTTAAAATGGCTGCTTGAGTGACACCCAAAGATTCTGCGAGCTCTTCTTGTATTTGGCAACAATCTTCATAGAGTAATGCTTCCAGTTTTCCATATTCAAACTTTTTTGGCTGCCCAGGACGTTAATCGTCTTCCAAGCCAAAATCTCCACTTTTAAATCGTGCAAACCACTTTTGGCACGTTCGCTCAGCTAGAGCATGTTCACCATAAACTTCCACCAAAATACGATGACTTTCGGCAGCAGTTTTCTTCATATTAAAGTAATGCAGAAGAACTCCCCGCAAAAACACTTTTTCAGGCAGAAAGTTCGACATATTTGAGTGAAAAAAAATTATTGTTGTTTACGCTTCAAATGAATCACATATACTGAAATGACGTACAATGATAGTAGCTTTCCAACGCATGTTCCAATGGAATAATAACAATGGATTAATACAAGTTACGCCATCTCTTATCAAACCGCACGTTTAAGTTATAGACCCAATAATATAATAAACTCAGTATACAAGGTATTCTTGGTTGACTTTTATTTTGATTCGTGTGTGTGCTTTTGCTTAGCAGAGTAGTACATTTGGCGACGAGGATAAACAAAAAAAAAGGAGAAACAGACAGACAGTAACTACTCGTACACACATAGCGTGTTGTAAATAAATAATTAAATGAATACATTCAATTGTAAACAAGTTCATACTTGAACAGGTGAATTGACCCACATTAAATTGTGAGAAACAGAGAGAGAGAGAGATATATATATATACATAAATATATAGACTACACATTCAATTGTGGTGAAGATAAGGAGGTAGGCTTATTACATTCAATTGTAAAACTGAAAAAACAATAAATTCCGTGTCTGAGCAGGTGAAGAAACTCTTCACATTCAATTGTGTCTCTTAGCAAACAGACCAGCTGGCTTAATCGTTCTTGGTACTACAGATTCATAAAAACGATTGACACCGGAATAAAACCATTGATAGAGCGGTCATTCGATCCGAATGGCGGAAATGGCTCCGTTCATTCTCATTATATTTGGAATCGCTAGTGGCTAGTGAACTTGATATCATTGAACCAGTTGTTGGGCCCAGTTCTTGGATTTCGCCAATCGTGATCGTGTTCAAAGAAACTGGCATATCAGGGAGAACTTTCCTCTTCCGACATTTGAGTCGCTTATGACTAAATTAAAAGGGTCTGCGTACTTTTCCAGACTAGATTTAAAGAACGCATATCACCAGTTAGAGCTGGAAGAGGAGATTCGTTATATAACGACGCTTATAACAAACACGATCAGGATCGAGCATTTCAGAGGTTAAAGAAATCGCTTGCGGAGATTCTGTCTCTATCTTACTTTAATATTAAGAGTAGGAAATGATTAGTTGCTAATGCGAGTCCTGTGGCCCTGGGTGCAGTGTTGCTGCAATTCCAAGGCGATAGTCCCCAGGTTATATCTTTTGCGAGCAAGAGCTTATCCGTAGTGGAAAGGCGGTACTCGCAGACGGAGAAGGAGAGCTTAGCTTTAGTTTGGGCGGTTGAGAGATTTTACTACTATTTGGCCGGAATCGAGTGAGCTGATCACCGATCATAAACCCCTAGAGGCAATATAAAATATAACATCGCAGATTCGCTCTACCGGATGTGCAAAATTCCAGAGTCAGACTCATTTGATAGGCATTGCGAATATAACATCTGAGCCATAATCGAAAAAGCTGTGCCCTGTGCGCTGACCATTAGAAATGATAAATGATAGTAGAAGCGATAAAAAGCGATGACTGGAGTAGAGAGACAAAGAGCCGGTACTTTCCATTCCGCCATGAACTATGTACGCTAGGTAACATTGTTTTGGGGGGTTCCAAGATACTTATACCCGAAGCATTACGACCGCAAGTTCTTTGTCTGGGACATGAGGGCTACCCCGGAGAAACAGTTTCGAAAAGGAGGTTTCGTTCGAAGATTTGGTGGCCACTAATCGACCGGGACGTTGAAAGATATGTCAAAAATTGCCGTGAATATCTTTTAGTATCACGACCAATAGCACCAACGTCGATGTTTCGACACCCTTTTCCGAATAAACCGTGGCAGTGTGGCCATAGACTTATTAGAACCTCTACCGAATCTTGACTTTGCGTTTGTAATATTTTTCATTAATTATTAATTTTCAAGGAAGGTCATCACAACTGAGATTATCGGAATCTTAGAAGAGATTTTTTGTAGATTAGGGTATCCGGAATCTATTAGGGCTGACAATGGACGGCAATTCGTCAGTGAGGAATTTAAAATCTACTGTGGAACGAGTAACATCGATCTAATAACATTTCCCCCGTATTGGCCACAGGCGAACGGAGAAGTGGAGAACATGAACCGTTTCATTTTGAAAAGATTCCAAATCGCGAATACTGAGGGTCTTGACTACAAAAAGGAACTTCAAAAATGTATACTAATGTATAACTTGACACCTTATGGCAGCACAGGGAAGTCCCCATCTGAGTTATTATTTAATCGAAGAATACGAGACAAGATTCCTTCCGTACATATTAATAATAATATTTTGGATTCAGAAATTAGGGATTTGGACATTGCAGCTAAACAAAAAGGACAGAGGGGACAGGAAACGCTCAGCGAGAGACTGTGACCTACAAGTGGGCGGTAAGGTGGTACTCCGCAATATGGTGCCTCAAAATAAGCTGACACCGACTTTCGACTCTACCGAATTCGAGGTGATCGAACGGAAACAGAACGAAATTACGATCCAATCAGGTGGTAAGGTTTTTAGACGCAACATAAGCCATGTTGACATTAGTGGGTGGCCGTGGTGTATTGGTATATGCATACGCTCCTCAAGCAGAGGGTCGCGGGTTCGAATCCCGTGCGAAGCAATTCTCTGAAAAAGTCTTTTCGTAGAACTTGCATGTAGTTATATAAGAATCCCGTTGGCGTCAACTTTGACATGAAGGCATAACACTGATATTGGAGTGGTTGCTGGCTGGGCTAAATGTAACGAACTAACAACTAGCACGTACTGAGACCCACTGGTTGAGGATGCACTTGCTCGTCCCGTCCAGTTTGACAACCACCTCTGGGAAAAATATCGAAACCTAATACACCTGAGTTTCAAACTACTCTAGAGAAAACCAGTAAAAGGGTACTCATATTCCCTTAGTGCGCGCGCAGGATTATAAAAAAAAAAAATTGGAAGAAAGTATCAGGTACTCAATTGTCAGTTGTTTTATATGTGATTCATTTAGCCTATAACAAATAACAACAATCTTACATTTAGAAACAGGAGCAGCGTTTACATTGGGCAGCACTGAGAGCGATCCGAAGACGAGGGCGAGTTCAGTTCTAGAGGGCAGTACAACAGGATCACCGGATCTGGGATTGAGGCTGAATTTTAAGAATATCGGAGGGGTATGGCGAACTGCACCAGGACAACAGAAGCCATCGTTAGTCGATCAGTGACCGGCATCGTAAGAGGGCGGGAAACATAATATTATAAACTTAGTATACAAGGTATTCTTGGTTGCCTTTTATTTTGATCCGCGTGTGTGCTTGTGCTTAGCAAGGTATTACATTAAGCTTTCGAATCCTACCCAAAAAGTATAAAGAGTACATGTGCCATTGTACCCCTTTTTTGGGTGAATAAATTCCTAATTTTAAAAAAAAAAAATCTTAAGGTACCTACAACCTCTGTATCCCCTCCCCTATTTTAACCCATATTGAAAATTCTATCTTTCAAATTTTTGAGTGTATTGTGACAAATGGCGTATCACTAAACTCGTCTTTATTGTTTTAAAGTAAACGTTATTGAAAATCAAATATTGACTTTTTCATAATTTTTTTGGAAAAATATATTATGCAACTTTAAAATGTTGTGCTTAGTATTGTAGTAGCTGGCTGACAGTAAAAAAACACACTAAAGCAGGATTTCATTTAGAAATCTTTATTCATCAAGCTCCAACCAACTACTGACTGACAACTATTAAATTCATACGATACAGAAAAGTGTTATAATACAATATGTTATATTCTGTACTAAAACTATTATATTACATACCACACGTCAGGTCATTTCATTTCAAGTCAGTAGATACGATCTAACTTACTCAAACTATGTAAATATACTAAAGCTCTTTTAAAATTTTTTTTTTAATAAAATAAGTTTATTATTGCGCAATGTAAATTCAATAAAACCTTTTTTAAAAAAAGAGTTTATTTCACGGCCATTTAAAACGGATAAAGGAACCCAACGGTTTAGTAACGCCCATTTTTCAGGTGAAAAAAAATACATTTTCTTTTTCTAAAAAAAGCTAAGCATATCTATTGAAAAATAATATAAACAAGAATGCAAATAATAGCATAACCAGTTTGTAGTTTTTAACAGAGATATTGACGTTTAATTCATAATCAGCCCTATCACGAATTCCATCGTAATCGAAAATTTATTACGAATCCCGAAAAATCTATCACGGAATCCATTCATAGTGGAAAACCTGCTACGATTTTCGAAATTCAACAAATTTGATATTACGGAATTAATACATGGGCTGAAAAGTTTCTAAGAGAGGGCACCAGTTTAATTAAATCCATACCATTTTCTGTTAGTACCAACCTTCAAGATATAGCGAGATAAAGCGTTGTGAGGCTATATCTCGAGAACTAATCGTCCGACAGCTGTCAAATTTATACACGTATCTTTTGAAGGTTGGTTCTAACTGAAAATGGTATGGATTTAATTCAATTTAATTGAATTCAATTTGGTAATTCAAATTTTTTCACAATTTTTGTTATTGTGAAAAAAAATGGATTCAAAGCAATTTCGTGTGTTGATTTATCATTGCTTTTTGATGGGAAAAAATGCAGCCGATGCAAAGGCCTATTTTGAAGCTAAACCGAAATCGTACTACAAAACTGGTATCGGAGGCGATGCAACAGCATCTTCTTTAATTCTAGTTGTTTTCAGAACTATTCCATATTGTTCGTACAATAGATTAATGAACAAAATCGCTTATTTTTTCGATGTTTGCCAAAAATTCGCGCAGTTTTTGTATTTAACTTGTCTTTTTGGCGGCACAAAATAACCAACTGCTTGCATATTTTACTTTGTTTTGGAAACGAGTGATACGATATATCCTTATTTCCAGTTTTATTTTATAGTTCCACAACACCCGTATGCAACACCCGTACACACCACAAAGCATTTTAACACTTTTAAACTTTGTTTAACCAATTTTGAATCAAAAATATACCGCAACCAAAATATTTCTGCCTTTGTCGTCACTGTGATGGGTCATATTGACAGAATTTGACAGATTCGCAAAACGAATCTAGTTGCGCCAAGTATATTAAGTTATTATATAGTATGTCATTTGAATGGTTTAAATAAAGGAAATAATTTTCAAACCCTGTTGAATACTCTTAGGTTTGGTTGGATTGGAAATCGTGCAATGATGTGTCTTTGACTCCAACAATTAGAACAATTATCAACCAAAGTATAAGTCAATCTTGTGTTCCGAAGTTATTAAAAACGTCGATATATAAGGGGGGAGTGAAAAACCAGATAGAGATAGAGAACTATAGGCCCATCGCAGTTATTAAACAAAAGTGCATTAATACTGCGATCTCTATAATGCAAGGTAAATTCAATACCGTCTCAAAATGGTGTCACGATCAAGGACTTGTGATTAATGCTCTAAAAACGAAACTGAATCACATACTTATGCCACACCAGCCCAAAGTTTCCATCAGCATATATCATCAAAACGAAGACTGCCCAAAGACAACGAAAAGTGATGCCATTGAAGTAGTTAAGACTATAAAGTATCTGGGAGTTGTAATTGATGATCACTTCTTATGGCCTGAACAAGTCAATAAGATACGAGTGCAACTTAAAAATGCGGGTTTTCCGATGGTGTACCTCAAAAGATACACAAGCGTAGAGGTGCAGAAGCAGGTGTACCTTTCACTTGCTTATCCCGTTTAAGATACGGAATATTAGCGTGGGGGAATGCATCCAAAACACATATCGATAAGATATTATATCTTCAGCATCGATTATTTAAAATTAATTTTGTTTTAAAGGTCCTCGATGTTAACGGCATATTTAATTTGAAAATGCTGTTACGCTATTATGACGATCAACGCTACCAACAAATAAAACGTCATAATCAGAATATAAGAAGACGAGCTCAGGGACTTCTGGAAATTCCTGAAACTTTTAACAACTATGGGAGAAGACATCCAAGCTACGCCATACCACAAGTGATGAATGACCTACCAGAAAATAAAAAAAAACATAGTGAATTTCAAAGAACCTAGAAAAGTATTAAAACTTTATTTCCTTAATCTGTATTGTGTAACTTAAAATACTAACAAAATTAATTTCACAACCGATAAACTTTAAAAAACTATTGTAAAAGATCAATCACCTGCAAATAAACAACATGCTTTGCGGGTAACTCAAATTATTGTAACGTTTTTAAAGAAATTAAAGAAAGAGAATAATAAGAAGAAAACTTGTCAAGAACAAGAAAGAAGTCAATGCAACTGGTGGTGGAGAATGTCGGAGAAACTAAATCACCATAACCATGAATAAATTGTAATGGGGAAAACAAATTTATCTATATATACATATATGTAACTCTACAACAAAGTTATATTTTGTGAAATATTTAAAAATAAGATTAGTTTTAATATTCCTTTCATTTCATTCCTCTTCATTCAATCTTAACTTTTGACTTTGAAAGTTTTGTTATTTTGTTTTTAATATGTTTTAAAATGTTATTTGTAGATGCTTGTGCTGCGTTTCGGTGATTACTGGAATAATTAATGCCGATGTATTGTGGTTGTTCTTGGTCTTCAAATTCATTATGAGGAATACTTGTGTAGCCTTGGACGCGAAAATGAAGGGATATATTATGCAATGCACAAACGACATTGATGATTTGTGAAACTTTTTGAGGACAATAGTGCAATTAACGTGGACCAAAATTGCATCGAAATCTGTTTTTTTCAAAACTCCCATAGCCCTTTCTGCAATTTTTCTTGTTTTTCTGTGCTTACTGTTGTAAATGCCTTTCGGACTTCCAGCTTCTGCACAACGATAAGGAGCCATCATCCAAGGTTCCAGTGGATAAACGGCATCATTTCAATATCATTAAATGTAGAATAGATAGCATAACATTTCATCACTAATACAAACCTAGAATCCAAGTATTCTTCTCGCCTTCTTGATATTTTGATTGGAAGTATCGTTTCGCGTCGCTTAGATTCAATATAGATAGCGTGCATCAACACTTCTTATTTTTAAGTTGTTACAAATCTAAAATAAATGAATATATATCTGTATTAAGCCCATGTTAGTTACAAGTTAAGAAATTATTTTACCAGCAGCGCGTTTATGCTAAACTTCACTTTGCGATTCTAATATATCCCTTTTTCTGCGGAAGGTTTTTTCTATCAACCATCCATTTCCGATTCGCTCATCTCGATTTTTATCCAGACAGGACAATGCCTTCTTTCCAGTATGTTAAATAAATTTTTGGGTGTTGCGGAAAAGGTGGATTGTGCCATTCCAACTTCACAATCGTTACCAACACCAATTGATAACCAACTTCTGCGAAAAACCTTATTACTGCCACGAGGCGACATATTAGAGTTATTGAACACTAAAACACACCGGATACAGATCACTTTGCAGTTCATCTAATACATACTTAAATGCAGATTTGTTGAGTCGGAAATTTCTTTGAAATCTGTAAGTTTATTTTAATTTTTGAACACAAGAAATTTAAAGTCACTTTACTCTCACATTAGATCATCCAGATCAAATGGATCACAAGCGTCTCGAAGCATTTTCCTTTGAATTTTCAGGATAGACTTTCGCCTGAAGGATTCCGCATGAGCAGCAATAATTGCGAGGCCAATAGTATCCATTTTTAATTTTTTATGATTTTATTTATTTTAAATTTCAGAATGATACCGATTTTTTTTAATTATAGTATTTATAGATGTAGCGCACAATTTATTTCAATAATTTTCACACATTAGATATTTGACACTAAATTGCTGATTTCTAAAATGATTCCGTTCGGATTGTATAATTTTTTTCTTAATTCGTATCGTTACTTCGATTCATAGATTTGTTACGAATGGATTCTGTGATAGGGCTAAATATTCTTGATGATGGACTTTTCAACACAATAATACGCAGGCAGTGTGTATGACTATAATTTCTTTACTGGTAAAGGTAAATAGTGAGAGTATATCTGAATAATTCTACTATACATTCGTAAGGCATACATACATTCCATCATATACCAATACAGGAACTGCAACCCGGGGACTCAGAAAAGTGTTTGGAAATCTGAAATTGCATCCTGAAAGAACACTTTGTAGAAGCGCCCAGGGATGGAATCACAAATTTCCACAGTTTAAATACCTCGGCAGAAAGCAGCCCCTATACCATGAAACACTGAGCTTTTCAATGTGTGGGCAGAAATATTGGGTAACAAACTGATTCGACCCTATCGGCTTTCTCCCAGGTTTAATTCAAATCCCTATCTGGAATTTTGCGAATTCCTAATTATTAGAGCTATGTATTATGTGATAAAGCAACAAAGAGCAGACACTGTGTACGAGCAGGATGGCGCCCCCATACACTATGGCTATACCGTGTGGGAGATGGTCCCATTCTGTATCCTCCAAGGTCTCTAAACTCGACCATATTTATGGGGACGAGTGAAGAATATTATTAACTCATCGGAAATAATAAAATTAGGTGACTTGAATCATAGTATTGATGAGGAAAATTTTTGAACACTTTGAACAAATGATATGATACAAGGTTTGATGAAAAAAAAAAATAATAAAAAGAATGTGCAATCAATATTTGTTTATATTTTTAAAAAAAAAAAAATTTTAACAATTTTTATTTTAATGCTTTACATGTTTCAATAATTTGTGTCGTACTAAATATATATTTATGATTTAATTAATCACACGAACATTTTGTCTAAAATATTTTATTTCATTTATGTATAGCCACAGTTAAAACCTCATTGAGTAGCTCAGTTATTAATCATAGGTATCGAACCAATATAATCAAAAATATAATTTTCCATGAGTTTGTGAGTACTCACTGAGCTAATCAATAAGCTTTTAAAACATGTTAGTGCTCCTATCTTGAACACTACCGACTTGAGATGAAACTATAAGTTTCAAAAAAAAAAAAAAAATTAAAGATATTTCTCCGAAAATATTATAATAAAGTCAAAATTTTATGTTTTAAAAACAAATCACTTTTGATCATGAATTGTAAAATATGTATTAACAAACAAATTAAATTTTTTGTTGTGAACTAACATTAAATAAATTGCCATGTTCGCAGTATTACTTGCAACATTCAATGTATCCAACAAAAAGCAGGCAGAACTCTGTCTTATTCTAATTAGCGGAAAGTTCCCATTTACTTTACAAATCAATAAAAGTTAAAAGTTTATTTGACATCTCCCTTTTCGGGCTCAACACAACTTGGTTGAAGCTAATTCAACATTTGGTCCTTCTAGCTGAATAATTTAAAAAAATTCCAGTGATATTTTTGTGTATGTAATTCCAAATATATATATATATATATAAACTTAAATATACATATATTTTAACAAAGAAGAACTAAATGTCTTACCAAAAAAAATTCCAGTATTGGGATCAAACAAACAATTTTTCAACATACATAACCCACAACCCACAGAGGAACCTACAATAATATGGTGAGTGAATTAAGCAATTTATTCCCCGTTTATTTTTATTAACAATTTACCTTCGAAAATAAAATAGGCGTTATGAAGGAACTAAAATTTTTGAAAAATTTATTTTCAATCTTAAAGATGGATTGCAAGAATTTCGGTTCAACGGGAGAGTCTAAAACAACAAAAAAAAATTTAATAGTCCCTTGTCCATACTGGAAGATTTGTTTAGGCAAAGCAAGAACATCAGTAAAAACCTGATCACTTTGTTAGATGACGAGGAACAAATTTCGTCGGTCGAAGAAATTTAAGAAGTGTACCTCGAATATAAAGCTGAGCGGGGTCTACTCACGGATTTTCTTTGGCAATTTATGATTTTGCCATATTTATTTCGCAATTTTTTGTCTGCATTTTATTTATTCTCAATGTTTGCTTAGCAAGTTCTTATTTTTACTATGTTACCGTATAGCAAAAGTATCGTTTCGCATATGTCATCTAGTATTTTTTATCTTGCAAAGTAATGAAAAGACAAACTTTCTATTCCCAAAGAATTTAAATTATTATTTTTTTTTTTGCGGAATTCAATTCAAATTTTTTAACAAGAATCTACTAACAATAATAAATAAACAAACTTTCAGGCAACCGCCTATGCCTTATATGTATCTGCGTGGCTTCGCGGGCAAAAGGGATTTCAACTCCCTTTTCGGAGGGTTTAGACCCTTACGTGACTTCGCTAAGGATATGTCAAAAACTATCAGGCAGGCGCCTGATAAATATATACATATGTATTGAATGAATACTTTTTGAGAGAAAAACAAAATTTATTTCGATAAATGCGAAGTAACTTTCGAAATGAATTTTGTCGAATAGGCAGACACCTAACTGAGCTCTTAGATTCTCTGTAGTTCCCTTCCATGATATTTGTCTTCCGGAAATTACTCTTCTAGCTTTTTCTGAACCGTACGAAAAATTGAGATCGTTCAAAATTCGAATTCAAACAATGATTTATTGAAAATACAAAAGCTGCGCTATGTCTCCAAAAAATGTTCTCTCGAAAATCTTGGGGTATCTCTTAAGTAATGGTTGTATTATTATAATTTACTTATTATTTCATAAATTTCCTTCCAGTATGCAGTAGGTGTGGGAAGAGAATCTCGGGGCCAAGAAGGAGATGCGAGTTTCCGGATTTTGGAAATAATTAACTAAGCCAAGCTAAAATCAGCAAAAGTCTGCGTTAGTAGTTCCAGTTAGCGACAAAAAATACGTTTTATCACCAGCAGAAGGAAAAATGCCGTGTAGAAGGAGTCAGCATTCATTGCAAAACTGCAAGCAACTGATGACTTATAGTCAATCTACCTAAGATTGTCCTAGCCAAGTACTTTGCTATTCCAGTCAACAAAAGCATCATTCACTTTTACATTAAAATTCAGTGCAGCCACTTAATCAGGCTTCTCCACACCCAATTTCAAACTCCACGCATTCTGAAGACGTATTCCATTAGAAAGCCAGCCGGAATTTTCCTCCAACTATCACGTACAACCGAGTACAAATTCTCACATCTTATTAGAAACTGTAGTATGTTAGTAAAGGTTAGGTAGTCTAGTGGGAAGTTTTTCCAATTAAAAGCACTAGTTGAATCATGTTCTGAAGTTACTTTCATAACTGAAGCTGCTATAAAATTACAATACTAAATCTGGGGACCTGGAGTACGTTGGTTAAAGTGTCAGGATTTGAAAAGGTCATCAGCGTAGCATGTCACAGGTGTGTGGACATAACTTTTGGATCTTTACATACGACAGTTGAGCTAGTACGCAAGCCTTCGTTTTTAAATTCCTGGGATTCTTTCGGCTAAACTACTGATAATTACCAACTGAAAACATCTCAACAGCTTGGGGTAAGCTAACCCAACCTACTACAAACAGGCAACGGTGGATTTGCTGGATTGATCCTTCCAGATATCGTCTGAATCGAAGGTGAGATGTCGCAGATAGATAAATCAAAGAATGGAATTACGTTTTATTTTATTGGGTATAGTACCTTCTAGAAATAAAAGATCCCTTAATAATTGTGGTTTTTAGGTCCTAGCTAAGGAAATTTTGGGAAATTGAGAAAACACCTTATTCCACGCCGAATCACAAGAAGACGTTGCCTGTGAAAAACATTTCAAAGAGACAATGAAGCGCTCACCCGATGGAAGGTACGAAGTAGCTCTTCTTTTTTCAGAAGAATGTAAGCCCGCACTTGGACTTTAGAAATTGGATTCCTTGCATCTTTACATCATTTAGAGAAGCGGTTTGAGGCGAACCCACACTTTGAATGGAGTATACATAAGGCATTAAAGAATACCTGGAGTTAAACCAGCTGTTCGCAGTTAAAGTCTTTAGCGATGAAGTTATTCTTACCCTGTATCATTATTTTATTCGCATTACATTGTTCTTACGGAGGTCAGTACGACAACCAAGCTGCGTGAGTGATGTAAGTGGCCGTGGCTCAGTTGGTAGTGTCGCAGTCGGACGGTTCGGGGTTCAATACCAGCTGTGACCGAAAAATTTTTTTTTCAGGCAACTAACATCTCAAAAGATAAATGTTTACCTAAGTACAACATCAAGCCAATTTACACTAAATTTAGTCTCCCCATTAAATGTTGAAAGCCACCCATTGAGCGAATATAACAACTGAGTCCAAACATCTTTCTCTCACTTACTGTCCCATTTTCCGAAAAACATAGCACATGCTTTGGCATCATCAGTGTAGTCATACCCAGTTGATTGTAAAGTTCTTTAAAAAAAAAAAAATTATTGGCAACACCTAAAACACAAAACAACCTAATTGATGTAGTGTTAGTATGGAGAACGTATCGACTTGTAAGGGGTGATTCATCGTGAGGTTTGACTTTCAATAGACTTTTTTTTTGACAGATCACGCATGACTGCTATCAAACTGCTTCGTCATTTTGTTCACTATCATTTGGCAAATCATCATAAAAAGATTCAGTTCAGCTATATTACAAAAATCAGCGTTCTCTGAGAAATGTTTTTCGTGCGATTCGAGGAACTTACGGTGCGCATAATCGACCTACCGAAACCACTATTGCCAATATCATTCGCAAATTTGAGTCTCAGTTTACATTAGTAGATAATACTCGACCGATTGGACCACATCCAACACGTAGTGAAGAGACTTAAGCTGCTGAAGCTGAGAGTGTACGCGAAGACCATGACGAATCGATTCGTTGTCGTTCTCAGCAACTTGGCTTGGCGTATTCGACAACTTGGCGCATTTTACGTAAGGATCTCGGCCTAAAAGCGTACAAATTCAATTTGTGCAAAACATGAAACCAGGCGACTTGAATTTGCGTCATATTTTCAGTGAATGGGCTCTGCAAAAACTCAATGAAAATCCGGTGTTTTATCGTGAAATTTTTTTCAATGATGAAGCCCATTTCTGGCTCAATGGATACGTTAATAAACAAAATTGCCGTACTTGGATGAGCAACCCGAAGAGTACCAAGAGCTACCATTACATCCATTAAAACAACGGTATGGTGTGGTTTACGGGCTGGTGGAATCATTGGTCCATATTTCTTCAAAAATGAGGCAAATCAGAATGTTACCGTCAATGGTAACCGTTATCGCGCCATGTTAAGGGACTATGTGTTTCCTGAAATTCAAGCACACGGTCTCGGTGAGCTTTAGTTTCAACAAGACGGCGCTACGAGCCATACAGCGCGTGAAACAATGGACTTATTGAGAAATCATTTTGGTGAGCACTTAATTTCACGTTTTGCTACGGTAAATTGGCCGCCTTGATCGTGCTATATCACACCTTTGGATATTTTCTCTGGGAATATGTAAAGTCACAGGTTTTCAGGAATAAGCCAATTACGATTGCCAATTTTGGAAAACAACATTACTAGTGTTATTCGCGAGATACCAGTCGCTCAAAATTGGAGCTTCCGAGTGGACCACCTCAGATGTAGTCGTGGTCAACACTTACATAATATCATTTTCAAAAAGTAGATGTCATGAATTGTTCTTTGAACCGATAGTAAAAATTTTAAGTTCGCTTTCAAATTTATGTGTTTTATTTTACATTATAAATCAAACCTCACGATGAATCACCCGTTATTTACCATGGATATCGAAACAGTGTTTCGGCTCGTATTATTAGCCTCTGGCGTGATAATCTGATACTATCCATGCAGACTTATCCCTTGCAAACAGTTACATTTGAGACCACTTGCGCACCCTATCTAGCCAATCGTAAAACCCAGAAGGCTGCAGACGACGAGGAACATCACTATGTGATTAGTGCAGTTTTCGTCCGAAAAAGATGTACATATGTTGAAGATGAAAGGGCACAAAAAGAACGGGACGATACGTAAAAGTTGCTAGTACCCACTGGCTTTAATCTGCGAAAGTGGACAGCTAGCAACGAGGCGCGTTAAGAAGGTATTACTGCAAATCAAAAGGAATGAGAATTTACATGCTTTTTTTTTACATAAATCGACTCCACAAATTAAGACGCAAATTATAAGATTTTCTCCTGTTCTTTTCAGAATGTTGTTTTTGAACCATTGGAAGTCGTAACAAAAAGGTCGATGTTGTCGACTACTGATCCTCTTGGATGGATCTTAACATGTATAAATCTGGCAAGAATCTTAATGCAATGTCTGTGGTGCTGCGGGCTGGCTTGGGATGACCCTATTCCAATTAAATTAAAGGATTAGTGGATAGATCTCTGACGCGAACTTTCAACAGTGGATTCACCTAGAAGACAATCGAAGGGACCTAGAAATACACAATTTTAGTGACGCATCAGAGAAGGCATACGGAGCAGTGGTATATATACGTGTAGTAGTAGTTTCATTCAGGCATGGACAAAACCTTGCTGTAATATGCAACCACTATCTCTAGACCATCATGAACTTAAGAGATCATAACTCACACCCCAACATGAACGTCTGTGCTTACGATGAACACTTTACGGGGCACGGGGTAACCCAAGATGGTGGCATTGCACAGCTGCCGCTGGAAATCTTTAAATGCTTTTCCACACTCTCCAGACCACCTAAATTCTTTTCTGTAAGAAGCTTCTTAGTTCAGAATCCCTTCTAACTCCTTCCGCGGAGATAATGTGACCCAGATATTTTAATTCCAGGCGGAACAAGGAACACTTTTCTAGGTTCAGCTTCGAGCACTTTGCAGCCTCTCAAACACATCCTTTAGACTTTGGCAGTATTGCTCAAACGTCTTGCCAATAACATCGTCAGCAATAACATCGTCCAGATACTAGGCAGGTTTTCCACGTGACCCCTTGCAATGTTCATTCCATTAATCACAATGCCGGAGCGTTGCACAGTTCAAACGGCATCACCATTAATTGCCACAGACCGCTTCCTGTAGCGAAAGCTGTTTTCTCACAGTCTTTTCCATCCATCTCCCCTTGCTAGTAACCGCTCTTCAGGTCAAGTGTTAAAAACCATTTCGCACCAGAAAGCGTATCCAAAGTGTCGTCAATTATTGATAGTGGGCAGCAAAACATGTCCAATGACTCTATGATTCATCAATTAGTCCCTCAACTTTCATCTTCGACACCATTTCGACAAATTCTGTTTGGCTTGCCAATGGAAGACGCCTTGCAGGTTGACGGATGACCTACCCATGTTAATGCGGTGTCAATGTGGTGTTAAACAAGTTCCGTAGGTCCATAAGCTCCATATTGCAAATATATACGCGTACTCACTGATCAGTTTTTCTGCCAGGATACGCTGCTCTTGATTCAGATTACAGAGGTTGAGGATTTTGTTCTTGATTTTCATACTTTTTCAGACTATTGCGGTCGGCGTTTCTATTGTGGCCGGTATAGTATCTGTAGTATTCCGCTACACTATAACCCAACTCCATAAGCAACCCTTATATCAAATGTCTCAAATATCTCTTCTCACACTCCAATAGCTTCACCGTATCATGTCCAGAACCACGTCAAGAACAGTTAAACCCAACTCATAAGAACAAGTGATTCCCAGTACAACAAAACACAACGTCATAACTCAGTATGGAATCCCTTACGCTAATAAAAGCGAAAGGGAAACCGTAAACACCAGAAACACTTACCACTGCGTTTACTCCGTTGTATGATTTATGGGTCAGCAGCCAAACTGCCGATTCAATAGCAACTCGGAGTAACACGAGGTCACGTCGGGCGCCGACGAACTGCAGTTATGTCAACACAAGGGTAGATGACCGGACAACACTTATAAATAAGACAATCAGATCGAAAATGCACACTTTTTGGGAGCAAAACTACTTTTGGAAATTAGTATAAAAAGCAGTGGTTGGAAAGGTTAAGTAGAGAAAAAATAACCAAACTGCGAATAGTAAAGGTCGCAGCCCCGGCATCACAGCGAGTCTTGAACTATTTAAATAAATAATATTATAAAGTTTAAAAACAAGGGTCTTTCTTTTTTCTCCGCTTGAGAACTGTTCTCCGCATTCATACGCGGAAGGCACGTTACAAAGGGCGTAACCTAACAATTGGTGACAGCGGTAGGATACCCGTAACTAACGGATCCTGCTACCAACTACAAGTCAAAACTTAACTCGATGCGTACTGGGGCTACACACCAGGAGTCAAAGTAAAAGTGTTAAGTGAAAAAGTGTAGAAAGTCTCATAAGCGTAAGACATGGAAAATTTCATACTGGACGCCGGAGGCAAAAATTGGGCAGTGAAAAGACCATGCCGTAATACTCATCTATAGGGTGTGATGTCTACCTAGCAAACCTTCAAAAGCAGAACAACAAAAACAGAACGGCAGAACCAGGAAGAGCAACAATGTGAACTTCTCCATAAAAAAGTAATTATTAATCATAAGAACTTTTTTTGCCAAAAAAAATTTACAAAAAACAAAACAAAAAAATATAATGGGGATTGATAAGAGCATTTTTACAAAATTCAACAAAAAAAGGTTTTAACGAAACTTTGAACCTACTAAGGCTGTTCTTCCCCTCCCCATTCCAATATTACCACTCGTAAGCAGGCTGCTATTCTGCAGCTTTTCAAACACTTACCTTTTTCCGACGACTATTATTCAGACCCTGACACCAACATGTCAGAGTATAAGATCAATCTAAAAGATATTTACAACCTGATCCCGGCATTCAGTGGAAACCCGGAAGAGTTGAACAAATTCATCGTGTTTATGCGGTAACATTTTGTTCACGTCGATAAAGACAGAGCCAGAACACAAGCCCTTCCTGGAGTTCAGGCTTCAGGGACCAGCATTCGAGCTAGTCTAAGAAGAATAATAAAAAACTCACAGCATACAACAGTAAGACTAAGGCGAACGAGAACTTAGCACCTAAGACTGAGGCATACAACAGTAAGGCTAAGTCGAACGAGCGTTTAGCAGTTAAAATTGAGGCAGATGAAAATACATAAAAAAGATAAAAAACAGTAAAACTGGAAAAATAGGAGTTACCAGTCGAACAATAAGGCCGAAACCCCGATCTCAAAAAATAATAGAAATTCATTTCGATGATATAAACCAAAGAGATTTATTAAATCATAAAAAGCTAGTTCTTCCAGGCATTAATTTCGGCGAGAGCTTGAATCGAGCCAAAATGCAAACTTCAAAGTCCTAATGATGAATACCTTAGAAAAGGAACTAGTCCTAAGCACGAAAGACATCAACATCGAGTGGGACACCCTGGGCGATTTTAGTTTTGTAGCTGATAAACCCAACGACAGGATCAAAGGCAAACTCAAGTAAGTCATAGACTTGGATCATTGCAACCGATAAGAAAAGGAAACGTGTTCAAAATTTGCAGAGAATTCCATAACTTATTGTGCTCGAAGGTGACAAGGCTTTTGTAAACGAAAAGAAAAGCCTCAAGTCATCGGATCATAACTGACCAATAAAGACCCTTAAACGTGAAACCCTACAGACTCTCTGATGCAAACAGGAACGAGATCCACAGACAGGTGAACGGAATGCTACAGGAAGGAATAATCCAGCCTAGTGCAAGCCCGTGGAACTCCCCTTTGCTTCTGATTCACAAGAAATTGGACAAGGAAGGTAAAAAGCGTTGAAGAGTAGTGGTAGATTTTCGTTGGCTAAACGAATTGACGATTGCCGATGCATACCCACTACCCAACATCACGAATATACTGAACCAACTTGGCAAGGCAAAATAATTCAGCTTCCTCGATTTGGCAAATGGATTTCATCAAATCCATATGAACGAAGAAGATAGGTGTGAAACGGCATTCAGTACCCCTTATGGACATTACGAGTACAATCGTATGCCGTTTGGAAACAACCCAGCAACCTTTCAACGTCTGATAAACAGAGTACTGACGGGTCTACAAGGTTTCGACTGTTTCGTGTATGTCGACGATATCGTTATGCACAGTTACGATTTGAAAGATCACAACGCCAAATTTATTGGAATCTTTAATTGGTTACTCCAAAACAATTTAAAAACAAAAGCCAAAAAATGTAACTTTTTAGAAAATAATTAACGTACTTGGGTCATATCATTTTAGAACATGGCCTCAAACCAGATCCCGAGAAAATTAAAACGGCAAAAATATTCCCCATACCTAGGATTCGTAGGTTACTACAGGAGATTTATCCAAAACTTCTCCATAATGACATAGCCATTAACTAAACTACTTAAGAAAAATGTCGATATATTATCCAGATTTCAAGGAAGACTTCATAGTAATCACGGATGCCAGTGATATTAGGTTAGGTTTCAACATATCACAAGGAATAGTCGGCCAAGACAAGCCAATTTGATTCGCCAGCCGAACATTAAACGATCGAAACTCGGTACAGCACTACAGAAAAGGAATTACTGGCGATCTTACAAGAGATCTTGAAATCCAAATTTCCTCAGCTTAAGAAACCCCAAGCAGAGAAAAGCACTACGCTAGTACTACATAAACAAGCACCTATTCATGTTGTCACTCTCCCAATACAGATCAGATCCCAACTGATGTCATGTACAAGGAAATGTTTTAAAACTATAGGGTTTTCTCTTCTTGCAATAAGAAACGATCACAGATTAATCTTCAGAGATCTCTTGAAAAAAACTTTTCAAACTCTAGATATAAGATATATCTGTGTTTATATTGATGACAGGATAATGGTAGCGGACCCCGCAAATATACGTGAATTAATCGTTGAATATCGCGACTCACAATTCAGGGAACAACGAGGATCCACCAAAACATTAAGAAGGATCAACTCCAAATATTACTGGCCCACGATGGCAGCTAACATAGCTGAGTACGTCCGAAAATGTGCCTCATGTCAGGAAAAACCCACCTTTACCCATGAAGATCACAACGACTAGTTCAAGGCCATTCAGAAGGATCGCTCTAGATATAGTTGGACCCTTACCAACAAGTTATCCGGAAGATAAATATCTACTTACCTTTCAAGATGACTTGACTAAATACTCCAAAGCGTATGCCTTACCAAAAGCGGAGCCTCCGATAGTCGCAAATATTGTGTGCCGCCATGGCAACCCATTTTCGTTACTAACAGATCAAGGTGATAATTTCCTAAGCAAAATTTTAATATGTTCACCGATGAAAATCAAAAAATTTAACATAACATTTTATCATCCTCATTTTATCAATTAGCAGTCACAGGACGCTAATTGAGTATCTACGTCACTACGTCAATCAAGATCTTCTTACATAGGATACATGGATTCCTTACGCTATGTATAACACAACTCCGCATTCAAGTACTGGCTACATACCTTATGAACTGTTTCATACAATTATGACAACTATACGAACGAACTAAGGGCACGGTTGCAATACGGATAACAAGCTGCCAGGGAAATGCTGAAAAAGAAAACTCAAAACAATATTTTGATAAAAAATCAAATATTTAAAAGTTCAATGCTAGAAAGAACAAACTGTCTCCACTATGGGAAGTTCCATTTGAGGTAGTAATTCTATCCAATGAGAACTCCATAATCAAAATAAAAAAAAAAAACAAAGTGATCCACAACAACATCCTTCAAACCTTCCAAAAATAAACCCCAACTTTGATTTACAAACTGTTTCTACATCTTCACGATTTTCCACAAAATTTTTTCTCAAGAATGGAGTCTATTCACTATGTGTCTTATTCGAAGTGGACGTTATTCAACACAGTATCCCAAACCGAGATCCCCTTGTGTCGTAGGATCATCAAAATCGGGAACGGATACCCATCTGCCAACTCCATTCGCTTCGCCAATGACGAAATGAGAATACGCCCAAGCCGCATAACAGAATTGAAATTGGGTTAACTAATAAGTTTCGGTTTGTTAGAGGAGAATTTCGAGCTGGACTTCTGTCCAACTGACATAGTGAAATGTCAGACCTAGAATAGAATACGATAGTGAATAAGCTCAATTTTTTTAACACTAACAATAAAGAATAAAAGAACATAGAAAGGCATACAAACACAAACCACAAAACTTTTTCTTGCAAATTATAAATATTGTACAACCCCTTCTTCCAGCTGTCACCAACCCCCTTCATTACTCTACTCGGACTATCACTCACCCTCGGAAAAATTCAGATTACTCCTGTCGGCAACAGAGCAGAGATATATTTCGAATAAATTGGCAATGCCAAATTATGTTCTACCTAATGGAAACTCGTTGTCTACTATGATCTGACACAACTAACGAGTGCTCTGGATCATGCCACCACGTATGTGGTAGAAATCAACGACTTCTGCCATCTATTTCAGGGAAATGCAAATCTGGGATTGTGCCATCAGTGCAATGAACCTGCAAAGCAAGTATGCTCCCTAGGCGCGTATAAACGTTACAAACGAGCGTTAGTAAATATATTTGGTACCCTAACCAAAATATTGTTTGGTACATTAAACGAGGACGATGCGAAACACTATGAAACGAAAACAATTTACTAGAACTCATGAATAAGCAAATATTCATTTTAGAAATTACCAAAAACATTTTTAAAAAATTAAAAAGGTCATATAAAACCAAATGGTTGCAGTCAATGCAAAAATAACGAATCTGGAAAATATTTTGACCAACTTCCAAAATCATACCCAAAACCAGGCCCCTTTTTTTTCCCAGTAACCCTAATAATAATTAAATATCAGAACACGATCGACGAGATTCTCGATCTAGCCGATTGTATTTTATTTGTTAGTTTATATTTTAAAATATAGGGTGGGCGTATATGCATAACTTTTGTTTTGTTTTGTTTTGCGCAAGTGGAAAATGGAAGAACTTACGCGCAAATAGCGGCGCGAGTTAATATGACTAACTGTACATCACTGGATCCTGCCTCAAATGTGTTATCAGTAATTCTCGAGAGACTAGAAGAACAGACTAAAATAAATAAGATAATAGTCGAACGGCTTCTTAAGTTCGAAGCCAATTTCTGTAACTAATTATGGCAAAGAAGCGCAATATACTTGCGTGGAATGCCAACGGGCTACAGAAAAGGCTTGATGAACTAAATATTTTCATGCAGGAAAAAGTAATTGACATATTTTTAATTTCCGAAACTCACCTGGCAACAGAATCGCGCGTGGTACTAAAAGCTTACCGCGACTACCACGCTCATCATCCATCGGGAAACGCAAGAGGCGGGTCATCCCTATTCATAAGAGACTGCATTGAACCTACTTTGGAAGCAATAATTGAACTTGACAAATTTCAAATGACCGTGGTGCGCGCTAAAAATAAAAATTACTCTTTTAATATATCCTCAATCTATTGCCAATCGCGCTGCAAAATAGAAAAACAAAAATTTATTGACCTATTCAACTCTCTTGGACCAATCTTCATTATTTGTGGCGACTTTAACGCGAAGCACACCTTTTGGGACTCAAGATGTATCTCTCAAAATAATATGAGAATATGAGAAAAGCCATAGTCGCTATAAGCACCGAGTATGAACAAATTTCACAACTAAGAGACGGTAAGATCTTAATCCTTACAAAAAATCAAACTGTTGCCGAAAGGTTCATTGCCACAAAAAACTTGTTTAACCTCTGTCCAGTAACCTTCACTTTGCATAACCAATTTAATATGGCAAAAGGCATTGTATACGCACCATGACTTATTAATGTTGCCGAAACAGAAATTGTCTCGGAAATGAAAACGCAAAAAGTTACTGAATTGTACAAATTTACGCGACAGATTAAAAGAAATTAACGACTAATAGGACTAATGCTTTTCACTTTAGACACATTTCAAATTCTAAACACTGTCTAAATTGGCTGGTACAATGCCAATGTTACTGAGTACATTCCGAATCCCATGCGATGCGGAAATTGCCAGTTACTTGGTCATACCATTAAAAAAACCACCACACACCAATTCCGAATGCACCTGAACCATGTGCGCGAATTGCTTGGATTCTCAGCCCTCTTCTTCAAAAGATTGTCCAAAGTTCTTACAGATGAAACAGATTCTAGAAATTAAAACCCAAAAAAGTGCAGTATAACAGATATTACAAATAACAGTTCCCCTCACAAGACAACACAAATCATTACTCATTTGCCAATATCACAAAATAAGCTAATCTGTTTAGTATTAAATAAAATAAGACAACTGTTCCCTCCTCCTTCCCAGTCGAACCAAGCTGTTCCGAACCTATACCAACTGTACACAAACCAAAATCATACAATCACAAACTAACTAAGCAACTTCCTCTTTCCATAACCTTCCGCCACTCTTATCACCCTTTCCATCCCTTGCTATCTCTACACAAGCAACCAATGCTTGATTGAAAAAAGCTAAGCAAATTAACTCAACTACACTTACTTCCAACGATCTTCTAGCACAAAATTCTTCCATGAAGCACACAAGTCTGAAAGAAACAAATATAGGGTTTTCCAATAGGGACTTGACAACTTTCACTCTTTCACTAATCATCTAACTGTCACTGTGAATTTATTCAGTAAACTCAACATTTTCATCATGGTAAAGTACACTTACGAGCTACATTTTCCGATTGGGTTCTGGAGAAGATGCGCCAAGATGATGAATTTCGTCGCAAAATCATCTTCAGTGACGAAGCTCATTTTTGGCTCAGAGGGTTCGTCAATAAGCAAAATATGCGTTATTGGTCGGGTGATAACCCACATGTGCTTCATGAATCACCACTTCATCCACAAAAAATAACTGTTTGGTGTGGTTTGCATGCCGGCGGCGTTATTGGGCCATATTTTTTCGTCGACGATATCGATCGTCACGTTACTGTGAATCGTTATCTTTATCGCGCCATGATCACCGATTATATTTGGCCCGAATTGGAAGATATGGACTTGGACGACATGTGGTTTCAACAGAATGGTGCCACAAGCCACACAGCACACGCTATTAATGAAGAGTAAGTATGGTGAGAGTTTTATCTGAAGATATGGGCAGCGATTTAACGCCGCTTGACTATTTTCTGTGAGGCTAAGTTAAGCCATTGGTATATGCCAACACGCCGACGACGTTGGAAGAGCTCAGAGCCAGCATTGAACGAGAAATAGCGGCCGTTTCGTCCGAAATGTGTGGCCGAGTCATTTAAAATTGGATCCAACGAATCGACCGCTGCAAAGGTGCCCATGATGACCATATTTCCATTCATAAATGTTTTGATTGTACTTCAAGCCAATAATAAGGTTTTTGAAATATCTCAAAATTAAAAACTCAGTCGACTGCTCGAAAACTAAAATCTGGTTTGACACAAAAATATTTATATAGGTAAGAAGATTCTGACATAAAAATCCAGTAGAGAATTTTTGCCTCTGAAATGAAAATCAGAAGGAAAATTTTGGGTTCTGAGAAGACTGTCAACGGAACAGTTTTAAGACATTTTTTTCTCTCCGGCAGCTGCAGATATAATTCTTGCAATTATTATTAAAGTATGATGGCCAGAAGTAACGTTTGTATAGTTTTGACAATGTTTTTTCGTGATCTATGTGTCTATTGTTGTCATGTCATATATCTAAGAAAACTGGCTGTAAAGATTTACGAATAAATATACAGCCGAAACCTTTATTGTTTTTGATAAAATATTTTTGTTTTTTGTTGTCGATTTTTGAAAAATTGTATCAGTTTAGAATTTGAACTACAATATTTCACAAAATTGTGGATCCTTGTTCTGGACGACTGAGATCCTTGTTTCGTCAGTAAGCTTTAAAATTACTTGAGCAGTAACGTGTTCCGGAATCCTTAAGAGTGCATCGACGCTACAATTTGCTTAAAGCTCTACCATAATCAACGTTGGCAAACTTAAGCTAATTTCATAACTCAAAGAAATGCTTACACTTTCGATAAGAAGATGAACAAATTCATATTCCGACATTTATGTTTTTACAAAAATATCTCATCTGTCAAATTTGCATATGCAATGAGGATACGAAAATTAAACGAATCAACTCTAAGTTTATTATGTGTTGTATCATAATTATCTGTGTAGTCTCACATTTGCATATTATTACATATGTGGGCGAAAGCTGATTATGGTTCCCACTTTAATTGATTTATGTTTGATCTCGAAGTTGTATGAATGTAATTCGACAGGCAAACTAGTGATTGAATTTGCTATTTTATACCAGGCGTGCTGTCGTCCAATTATATGTGGTTATTGTGAATGATTTGAGTCCGTATATGTAAATATGAATTTTTCAATCACAGCCCAGTGTACGGCAAGGCATTTTATTTGATTTAAGTGTTTCAAAACTTCGAAGGCGAATTCTGCTTCTTCTGTCCAAACAAATGGTGTTGAGTTATATGCGTTTCTTATTGGAAATGCTATTTTTGAAAAATCTTTAATAAATTTTCTGTGACGGGATGCAAATGCATGACATGATATAGCCTCAGTTTTAGTATTGAATCTGTTTATGCAATTTGTGCGTAATGGATCTGGAAATATGCCCCTAAGAAGAAAATTTCTTGTTTGAAGAGCTGAGACTTTTGGGGATAGTAAGGTAGCCCACTATATATTGAGGCTCTTAGTGCATTTCCAAAATTTTGAATGGCTTTGTCAATATCTGGAACCGACTGCTCGACATCGTCCATATTATTATTCGTCCCATTGTCTTGAAAGCAGCACTCCTAATGGACATCACACTTGCCTTATTTTTCTATAATTCCATCAATAAGTGGTAGTGGAAAATTGTCCTTTTGTATCTTCTTGTTGAGTTGTGTGTAAAAAGCATCCGCCGAGAACGGATCATTCTCCACCGCCATCTAATTGATGTCATTCCCCGGACAGCCCTGGTTTGGTATTTGGAATTTTTTTTATTCCCTCACATTAAAAATAAATTGCGAAGTTAACGTTCTTCGATGACTGAAGAAACGATTGATGCGATTAAAACACATATTTTGGAGTTACCTTGTTCGGAGTGGAAAAAGCACTTTGAAAATTAGTTCAAACGCATGCAAAAGTATATTGATCTTTATGTAGAGTACTTTGAAAAACAATTAACCCATTTTCGACGATAACAAACAAACTACCTGGAAAGATAAATTATTGAAGGAACTTATCTTTAATCATACAAATGTGCCGTTCTGAACTATAAGATTTTAAATAAAAAACTGCTCGACTCCATTAAATAAAACTTACTGATTTCTAACCTTACTCTTCTTCCTTATATTTATTATACCTGAACTAACAATATCTACTAATTTAAACTGAGTACTTCTTTTTAGTACTAAAGCAATGACAAAAGCAATTTTTCAAACTCGATTGGAATCTATAGTGGATTGGAGAGCTAACGGAATGGAATATTTCGGGTAAAATTGTTGTTTTGATTAACATAAAGGATTTTTTTAACACATAACAAGGAATACAGCCGCACTGAATGCTACCTTCTTATGTTTTATGACGAGTTGTCACGTACTGTCCAATCTACGAAATCTATCTAAAACTGTCAAATACTCGTGGATTTGTTGTTGTTTTTCGTAGTTTTGGATAGTACGCGAACATACCTGTAGACTAACCTAACAAATGCGGCAATAAAAGCGAAAAATTGGTGTCACTACTGTCAGTTTAATGCGATCAAAACGACGTCCATTGTGTAGGTAGAATAATTTAAATTGTTGTATTTATATATCTTCTTAATTGGTAAAGGAAACTTTATAATGGGTGAAAACGCCGGTAATTGGTGCTTAATTGAAAGCGACCCAGGCGTATTTACTGAACTGATACGGGAATTCGGTAACGCAAATTTGATCAACTAACAAGCCGAGCTTATAATATAAATTTTTTTAATTAAAGGTTGCGAAGGTGTTCAAGTTGAAGAAATTTGGAGCTTGGACTCGGAATCGTTTAAAAACTTAGAGCCTATTCATGGTCTGATCTTCTTGTTTAAATGGGTACAGGATGATGAACCCGTCGGTTCCGTCGTTATAGACAATAGAACAGATAAAATATTTTTTGCGAAGCAAGTAATACACAATGCATGTGCCACCCAAGCTATTTTGAGTATTTTGCTGAATTGCAATGATGGGGACATTAAACTGGGAGAGACTTTAACAAATTTTAAGGTGGGTGCTATGTTCTCGTTAGATATTACGAAAATATTTGTTGGTGCAAGCGATTTCCAAGATTTGTTAAGATTTCTTTTTGAATTGTCTATTACTAATGTCTACATATGTATGAACCTTTAGAGCTACGCTGTAATATTAACGTTATGTATATATGCTTATTCGGGTCAAGTCACGTTTAATAGGATTCACAAAAATTTTATTAAACATGATACTTTTTACAAATGCAAACAATTTCTATCGAGAATAGGCTTGCAGTTCTACCATTTATAACTAATGATGTCTTTTTAAGGTTCGATTCTGTTTTGCATAAAACGGGTTTCGTTATTTCTTTTTTGTTACTACAAGATATTATAAACTTTTCGCATTTATGGTAAAAGCTGTAGTATTTCACAAATTTATATATAACTTTGTAATATCCTAATTTATGGCATTTACTCATCTCGAAACTTGTAATTTTTTCAAATACAATACAATTCATTCATTATTGATGAATTAAGATTATAATAGAATTAGATTAGATCAGCAACATTAATTTTGATAGCAATGGCTATTAATTCAATCAAACAAAAAGATGTTGGAATTCATATAATTTATAAATTATACATTGATGATGATAACATTACAATATTTTAAAGTTGGGAAAACTGAAATATATCAGCTGAAAATTAGCTGTATTTCGATAAAAGCAACGAGTTTAGAAATAAGGTCTAACGTTTGGGTTATTTTTTCTTGGCAATCTGTTTCGGTTCATAGATTTTCGAATTGTTGCGCTTACTATTTGTGAAAGTTGCCGGTGCTGTTCATACCCTATCATAAATCTCTTCTTGAATCGATTAAAAATTGAAAACTCAATGCTGACTTTTTGTCATAATTATTATTATTATTATTTTATTATTATTATTATTATTATTATTATTATTATTATTATTATTATTATTTATTCAAATAGTTTACAAAAATCAATTTATAAGAAACTACTTTACAATTAAGGCTTCAGGGTAACTGGGCCATTTGAAATCGTTTTTAAAGTGTACATATATAATATATATATAAATATATACAATAATCATTGTTGACAAACTTAAAGAGAGTACAAAAGTTGGAAAAAAGGAAATAAGTGAATTAAGTCTGAGGTTAATGAGTTTACAAAGTGAATCAATGTTAAATATCATTGGATTTATGAAGAAGTGTAGCTTGCTTGATATAACGTATCGACGTAAGGTTGCTTGGATTTGATAACTCAGCAAGTTCATTGTTTGGAGCCTCTTCGTCATCTTTTACAATCTTCGATATAGGGCAGGTAATTAAAATATGCGAGACAGATAGTTTCATACCACAGAAAGTACATCTTTCGGGGGCCTGTGCTGTGTAGTAATGTCTACTTATGAAAAGAGTTTTTCCAGTTCTCATGCGGAGTAGTTTTATGCAGTTTTCTCTTGATTGGTTTAAATTATACGGACTCCGTAAATGATTTGTCTAGTACGTACGGAGAAAGGTATGATTATCTTTCCATAAGGCTGCCAATTCTTTATAGCTGCAAAATATTTTCGGATAATTAAAAAAGAATTCGGTACTTCCTACTATAATTGAAAGAGTAGACATTTCTGCTGCAGTGTCAGCGTCTTGATTGCCCCTGATAACTATATGCCCAGGAACCCAAGCCAAAACGATGTCTCTACAGGGATTTAATATAGCCCTGATTCTTTCCGAGTATGGGCATTTATTTGATTCACTTTTATTATTATTATCACTTTTATTATTATTATTATAACTTTATTAATCAGTAATAAATTACATGATTAATCTTAAATTACGGCACCGGCTACCAGGGCTTCGGCCAATTATATGTCATAATAGTTATCATAAAATAAAAGTTATTAAATATACTCATACATAATATAAATACACAAATTAGATCTTATTTTCCAATTTTAATAAAGTTAGTATTTTAAAAATTTGTTTTAATGTTTTGTTCTGAGGGAACAGTTAAAAAGTCTATCAGGCTGCTTGATATATTGACTTTTTTGGACCTTAATTTGATGTTTTCACAGTCATTAGTAAGTTGTTTTATATTAATATTGCACAAGTGATAGAGCGGTTTTTCTTGTTTTGTTAGAATATGACTGTGAGTGATGTAAGTATGGCCTAGTCTTAGTCTTGTATAACATTTTAGTATACTAGGAGGTATATTATTCGAGTAGGTAGATTTGTTTGCTTGGGGGTTGATTCTGTAGTACTGATGAAGGTATACATCCCAATAGCTTCTCTTGGAGTTTCAATATACGCGCATTCGATTTTTTTTTTTTTTTTTTGTTTTTTTTTTTTTTCTGTATCTTTTTTATTGTATATGTGGAATTGAATAAGTGGTTCATTTAGGGCTGCTTTTGTTGCTTTTGCTGCTTTGTCTGCCATTTCGTTGCCAATTGTAACAACATGACTTGGTACCCAAATTATTTTTAAATTTTTGTTACTGATAATTTTGTCGCGTAGGGACTCGATTATACCGGTTTTGTTGTTTAAATTACTTAGAGCGGTTATTGCGGAAAAAATTGCATTTTTTTGCTTTTTGTAGTCGTTGAGTTACGTAGAAGGCCCTTTGAAACTATGTTTCTTCAACCACTGAAAAGGATGTGCCAAGTTCGATTTTAGAGGCGTCGGTGTAAAGGATTTTCCAACCAGAGCTTTTCAGATCGTTTATCGTTTCCATAAATATTTTTTTATATACGACCTCGATAGTATTAGCTTTTGGAAGCTTCTGCAGGTCGATGTTTACAAAGTGTTTCATCATTTTCCATGGTGGGTGTTTTATCGATTTTAGGCAGACCGGTGTATACCATTTGTTGTATAAATATACAGAGTTGATTAGTGAGGATGGGAATTTCTGGTGTTTGGATCTTCGCAGAAGTTTTCTGTAACCGTTTGAATAGGCGAATTGTTACAGGAGTTGATTTTGAGAAGAATAGAGGCGGTGAAGTATTCTATCCGCTCTGTTATTGAATTAAGCCCGGATTCAGTTCGAATGTTTCTGATCGGTGTTATTCGGAATTCTCTCAAGGCTGTTCTTACTGCACTGTGGTAGGAAGGAGTTATTAACTTATTATTGTTATTAACGTTGCGGGAAAATTTGAGAGTTCAGTCTAAAAGATCGGTATCAGTTGCACTCTTCACACGTCTGTACGCGGCGTTTGCGAGATAACGACATTGATTCACTTTAAAGACCATTTAAAACACTGAGATTGTCGGTGAATATTACTTTCTTCGCAGGTAGATCTTTGGTGAGGGATAGGCACTTCTGGATAGCTGTTAGTACCGATATATAACTTCCGGTCGATTCAGGTAAAAGTCCTTGATGGATAGTTTTAATTTCTGTGTTGGATGTAAGTTCAACAATTGCGTACTGAAATTTCTGAATGAGCCATCAGTATAAAATATTCGATCTGGTTTTAATCTCTCTATCATCTCATTGTGAATCCGTTGTATCTTTTTTCTTGTGGTTCGCCAAGGTGGTATTAATTAGCAAAGTATTTTTTTTTTTTTTTCCAAAGGTGGAGATCTAGATGTTGACGAGTAACTCTCCATATTAATAACAATAGTACAGTATAATAGTACCCTTACGACGTTTTTCCATAGTAATTCCCTTATTAATGTGAAGTGGATATTATGGATTTTCCAGAGCTTTACTTATAAGTGCTACAGATCTATTCTTTCCAAGTTGTTCAAAGGAAAAGTAACCACCTTCGACCCGAAGTGCATCTGTTGCTTTGCGAAAGCATTGGTTGATAGCAGCGTTTATACTTTCGACATTTTTCTTTGAGATCCACATAAAGTCTTTTAAGCCATGTTGAAGAGAATCTTCTACCAGAGTCTTAGCCAATCGGATTGCAGTCTCGATATGCGGGCCTTTAAGTTTGGAGCAAACCATTTTAAGTGCATTGTTGAGCAATTTAAGTTGATTTATTGTTGTTTTAATTTGTAATTTTTTTAAATTTCCAGAAAAGTATATCCCGGGTATTCTTAATTGGACTAGTAACATTACGTATAACCAGAGAAGGACAGATGCATGTTATTTTTCTACAAATGTTTATTGCTTCAATTTTTGTTGGTGGAACAGACGCATCTCTTTCCAGCGCCCATAGATGTATTGCTGAGTCGGTTACTTCCAACGGTTGATGAACATGGTGAGGATGTCCGGAAAGCAGGGTATATATATTGTCCGCATAAATTCCGAAGTCATATCTAGGGTTATCAAGTTAACATATCAGCGCTCCGATATAGGCATTGAATATTATTACCAAAAGTTGCGATCCTTGTGAAACCTCGTTCTCCACTTGAACTATTACGTTAATTTACATTAACCTGAAAATTTTTCTACCTATCATGAATGAAATGACAATCTTTAAGTATAATAGCTGGAATGAACATTTCCCTTTCGAAAGCCTTTTCAAGGTCAGCTAATAAGACTAAGCTATTCTTTGCAAGTTTTGCTTCTAATACATGTAACAGACTTTGGTTGTAGGAGGATGTAGCCTTTCCTCTATTTCCCAACTGATTTGTTTCGCAATAATTTTTTCAAAAAGGACTATGAAAAGTGTTATAAGCCGATATTCTTCAAACAAGTTTTTTTTTTTTTTTTTTTTTTTTTTTTTGTAATGGGCTCTCTTCCAATCATGTGGGATATTAACGGTACTTATTTTTTTTTAGATTTTCATCGCAGTGTTTTACCATACTGTACGTTATTTTATCACTTCCCGGTGTAGTTCCTTTCGCGGTACAGATAATCATTTTTAGCTCAGTACTTGTTATCTGTTCAGGAAGATATTTTATTTTGTTTATCGAAAAATGTTACTTGGACTTGATCAAGTTGTGCGGGAAAGTGCTGTCGGAACTATAGTTTTTTCGCAATTGGGCAAAGGTGTTGGCTATTATTTCTGGGTCATTGATAAGAGTTTGGTTCGATTGCATGTAGGGAAAGTCTTTGTGGATTTGAAGCTCCAAGTGATTTTATTCTGCTCCAGAGAGTCTTGAGATCTAAAGAAGGGTCCATTGTATTGACGAAGTTCTCCCACGATGCTTTATTCGCCAGAATTGACTTCGAAATTTGGCAAAGCATTTTCTGTACGCAATGCAATTTTCCGTAATGGGATTTCTACGTAACTTTACCCAAGCTTTGTTTTTGTCTTTACAGAGTTTTGCAATTTCTTTTGTAAACCATGCGGGGATCTTCGTATGCGTATTTCTTATTGTTGTGGGGATAGATCTTGCTGCCGATTCTCTAATTATTTTTTTAACTTTTGCAGCTTCTTAGTTTTCATTAAAAGGCACAGGTGTTTTTGATGATAGATTACGCGATGTTATTTTAAAGAGATCCCAGTTTTCTATCTCTTCCTTAAACCTTGAACTTATTTTTCTTTTACAAGTTGTTCTTGGTGTTCGAATTATGATAGGCATGTGATCTTTGCTTGCACCTAATAGCTCTCATTGCAGCATGGGTGCGATATCCTCTGACGCAAAGGTAACATCAATGGCTGTAAAAGTATTTCTAGTGTCAAGCAGCGTAGTTGACCGTCATTGAGGATTACTAGGCTTCAATCATTTGCAAATTCTTCGAAAGTGCTCCCTAGCGCGTTTGTTGCAATAGAGTCCCAAAGGATGTTACTAGCATTTATGTCTCCCAGAATGATATGATTGCAGTTGTTATCTAAGGGAATTCCACTAAGTATGTCGAGGCTTACTGGTATGTCTTGTTCTCTGTAAATGTTTGTTATAAGTAGTGGCTTATAGCAACTGGTTGATGGATCAGATTGGCAATGGATGTAACGTGTGAGGTTACTGGTATATTATTACTATATATATTTTTATTATTATTACTCCTGCCTTAGAGTACTGATAAGGTTTGTTAAAATGAAATTGCTGGTAGTTTTTCATATTAAAATATTTGAGGTATTCTGCGATAATATGTGTTTCTTGTTGTGCTATGATATTGGGATTATATTTTGAAATTAGAAGTTCAAGAGCATGTTTGTTGTTTAAACAGTGGAGGTTCCACTGGAGGATTGAAAGATTTATTTTCTGTGACACCATCACTACTGTGGATGGCAGCATTCACGGAAAATTATCGAGTTTTTGCAGTGGTTTTTCATGTGCAAAGGTTTTTGGCATGAAACAAACGCATTGGGTTTGGGATAAACTCCTCGACTTTGCAGTTCAGCCAGCCAATTTTTATTTCGTCGGGTCTTCGAATCAAATCAAAAGTGATTACAGCAGCACCCGTTGCTACTAGCTCATTCTTGTCTTTTTCTCATTATTTTTTTTACTCCGATTATCTTGAATTTTTTGAGTTCGGATAGTAGTTTCTTCTTCAGGCAGATTGACAATATACCGAGAATATATTCTACCCATAACCGTGTTTAGATTTGTGTGGCTTGTGATTTTGACTGGAATTAGATCGACGAATTTCGCTTTAAGCAGTTTTTAAGCTGTCTGCTGGTTTGCAGCCTTTATCAGTAGGTCTCCTGATCTCAAAGCTTTAACATCCAGAAAATCTTTTGAGATTAATTCCAGGCCGGTATTGATCTGAAAGGAATTAAACGTGGAAAGTGGTGGCGAGAGATGTTGTTATCATTATTAATTGAAGGTAATGGTGAGTACTCTGTCTTGTGGAGCTTCTGTTTGTTTTGTTTTTTACCCCGGCCTACCGCACACTCGGACTCGAATTGCTTAAACCGTTTATGGTCTATAGAAGGTTACCCCCCCCCCCCCGTTGATTTTTATTTTGCTTTGTACCGCTATGACTATGACTATGTTGATGTTTGTCCAGAAATAACAGGAGCAATTTATTTGGTTCACTTACCCCTAAGAAGAAAAATAGGTTATGAAGTACCCGTTTGAATCAGAAAAAAGCCATATTGCTTCTTCACTTTGATTTATACTAGTGTTTTATGTTTTAAGATTACTGCATGGTAAAAAATTATAGCCGAGAACATTTACAGCAAATAAAAAGTTATAAAAAAGAAGGAAAAAGAAAATGTATTTCACTGATAAACGAGTGTTGCAATAGCATTACCACTACAGGCCTTTAATGCAGGATCATCAATAGGACTTCAATCACCGTCCGGAAAGGAAAGAAGATCAAAATTACCCGCATCGGAAGCAACAGCGTCCGCTCTAGCTTTGCTCTCCCATTCTCTTCACATAGAGGAGACAATAAGGGCAAATCATAATAATAATGCCCTTAGATTCCCTAAAAAACACGCATAATAATAATAATTCTCAACAGCAAATACCTCAGCAGATGCAGTAAGGCGATTACCACCAACTGCCCCAAAGATTCAAACCCATGGTTCTCGGTAGTTCGGCTAATAGCTCAATCACACAACATGAATTGCAACGTTTCAAGCAAGCAACTTTCGTATTCATATTCATCACGTCAGATGTTGTCATTGTCAATTATTCTGCGCTATACGTTACCACCGGTCTAATTAAGGTTTTATATAATCTAAGTTTAAGAGTTCTTCTATTAGTCTTGATTTTAGTAGCTTTTTGTGCGCCAAGCCGGCCAACCAACCACCGGTCTAATTAAGGTTTTATATAATCTTAGTTTAAGAGCTCTTCTTATTAGTCTTGATTTTAGTAGCTTTTTGTGCGCGTGGTAACATTTAGAGGCAGCCTTGAGTCTATCCTCTTTTGTTACTTTGTTTTAATTGTTACTGTTTATTAGTGCTTCTACATATTTAAAGTTATCTACCCCCTAAAAATTGTAGTCGTGTATGGTTATGTTTTGGCATCGTTGTCTATTTTCATTTAATATAGTTTCAGGTATTTAGTTTTACTTGTGTTTTTTTGAAGTCCTACCTTCTCAGTACTTTTTTTCTAATTTTTCATAAATCTCCTTCATTGTGTTGTAGTTTCTACTTACTATTAGAATGTCGTCTGCATAAGCATGTATATTTGGTAGGATTTGTTAAAAAATATTTCCGTTGTTCTCAAGTTTATCTATTGTGGAATGTAGTACGACATTGCATATGAGGGCAGAAGACAGATTTGATAGTAAACGTTTTGATATTTTGTTTTGTATAGCGACTTTAGCTCTGGTTTGTTTAAGTGTCATTAACACCAAGTTTCAAAGTTTTCTACTCACAATCGCTTCGACTATTATGTTTCTTTTAATGCTTTCAAATACTTGTTTAAAGTCGATAAATAACATACCATATGAAGATCTACCAGGGTATGAAGTGAATTTTGGTGAAAATAAAACACACATTGCTAGCTACACATTTTTCCCATCTTTCATGCAATTTATGGATTCCACGCCAATAAAATTGTTCGTCTTTTGAAGCAAATCAAAATGTCGACTTCCTCGTAGGATTTGAAGTGCTTCTCAGATATTGCGTGTTTCATCGATGAAAACAATTGGTAGTCGGAAGGAGCAAAGTCTGGTGAATACGGCGGGTGGGGTAGCAGCTGCCAGCCAAGTGCTTTGGTTGTATCCTGAACCAGTTTTGCTTTGTGTGCAGGTGCATTGCCATGGAGCAAAACTATGTTACATTACCATGTCTTCTGGCCCATTCTGGTCGTTTTTCGATCAATGCATGGTTCAAATTGATCATTTGTTTTCGGCAGCGATCTGTATTAACGGTTTCACCAGGTTTTAGGAGCTCGTGGAACACCACACTTTTCTGGTCCCACCAGACACACAGCATTGTCTTCTTGCCGAATCGATCTGTTTTTGCAGTCGAAGTTGATGGTTATCTCGGATGAACCCATGATTTTTTCCGTTTAGGATTCTGAAAATAAATCCATATTTCATCGCCAGTAACAACTCGATGCAAAACTGATTTTTTATTGTGTCTTTGAAGCAAAACTTTACAAGTGGTTTTTCGGTTTTTAATCTGTCTTTAACATTTCTGCCTATTTGTTTCTGACTCAAAGTGTCATCTTCATCAAATATTGTTTTCAATTCGGCGTCTTCAAACTTTTTTGGTGGTCTTCCACGTTCTTCATTTCTCACATCAAAATCGTTATCTCTGAGCCGTTGAAACTATATTTTGCATGTTGCTTTTGATAGAGCATGCCTAGGCAAGCATTCGATGCAACTCTGCAGCACTTTTCTTCAAATGAAAAGCAAAAATTAATGCTTTCTGCAAGTCATCATTTTCTGGTACAAAATTTGACATTTGAAATATGATGTTGTTTGCTCAATGACTTGATTATACTAAATATGTTTGCCAGGTGTCATAGCAACCAAACAAAAACCGTTCACAATAAACGTTCCCTATCGAGACATTTGTATCTTGACGGTCACTTCATACCGGTACACTTGGTATGTTGTATTCGTAGCATTTTTCTGTTGTTTGTCTTATTATCTGCTATTTCGTTAAGTTTTTCGAACAACACATTTGTCATTATTTTGTATATTGTGTCAAGTAGTGTGTTGCCTCTGTAGTTTCTGCAATGAAGTTGTCTTTTTTTGTAAATTGTTGGCATTTCTTCTGCCTGCTATATATTACATATAAGTCTATGTAATACTTCGATAATGGTGTCACCACCTTTTTTATAAAGTTCAGCTGTGATCCGGTTTTCTCTTGGTGACCTATTGTTTTTAAGTTTAGTTTTAGCTATGGCTTTTCTTATATTTTCTTGTGTTGGCGGGTCGACTAATGTTTTTCTTCGTTAACATTACTTATTGTGTTATGTTCTACCCCCTTTGAAATTTCTATGTTCATAGTCTGTTCGAAATAGGTTTTCCATCATTCAACAAATTTGTTTTCGTTAACGATTATATTTCCGCTTTCATCTTTGCATGCTTTGGTTTAAATTGTTCAGACATTTGTTTCACCTTGTTATAGAATATTCTTATATTTCCTTTTAATCTTTCGTTTTCAGTTTCTTCTACATTTCTTTTCATCATTTGTTTCTTCTTACTTCTGTATTTATATATATTATTTCTGGTAGTATTCTCTTTATTTTGTACAGTTCTCTGTCCCTTGTATCTTTTCTTCAACTGTAGCTCTACACTCTTCATGAAACCATTCTATATTTCGCGTTCTATGCTTCTCGCCTACAAGTGTATTTATTGCTATTAACATGTTGTTTCTAGGTTGTATCATTGTTCTATATCATTGTTGTATATATTGTTTAAATGTTGTATTTCTCGTCTAATCAGGATATTCTTGCTAGGAGAATTTTTATGCGGACGTCACCGAGTTATGAACAATTGATACAAAAAGTAAGAACCCAAGGTGAACCTAAATCTCCCCAGAACTCTTAATATTGGCATTCATCAAAGGTTTATCCTTGAACCTATGCTGTTTTTAATATACAAGGTATCTCCTAATTCGTCATGGATAGTTTTGGAAAAGATTCTTGGGTATATTTAAAGAAAAAAATCGTTCTACAATAAGGGTCAACTTTTAATGTTGACATCATTTATCAAGGATTTAGAAGGCTAACTTTAGTGTACCCTGACTCATGTTAACGGAAATTGCTTTGTTAATACTAAGAGGTGGCCGTGGTGAAGTGGTATATGCATACACTCATTAAGCAGAGGGTCGCGGGTTCGAATCCCGTGCGAGGCAATTCTCTGAAAAAGTCTTCGTAGAATTTGTATGTATTTATATGAGAATCCCGTCGGCGTCAACTCTGACATGAAAGCATAACACTGATGTTGGAGTGGTTGCTGGCTGGGCTAAATGTAACGAACTAACAACTAGCACATACTGAGACCCACTGGTTGAGGCCCGCGCCCTGGAGAAAAGCCAGTAAAAGGGTATTCATACCCCCTTGATGCGCGCGCGGGATTATAAAAAAAATATATATATTAGAAACTTCGTTCGTTAAGTGTGTGACTTCTTCCTTAAAGCGCGTAAACGGTTTCTTCCGTTAAACTGTATTTGTTTCCTTTATCGGTTTAATTGATTTTATTTTTTCTTTTTTTGTTTCTCGTTTCGTGTCCATATGAGTGAACTATCCAAAGTAAAAAAGTAAAAAAAAAACATGACACTTTGACCTTTATCAAATCCTTATATCATTATATTGGCTTTGACTCTGCAAAAATAACACAATACATCCGAATTTTGGCACTCAGTTAAACACAGGTATATCCCCGCCCACACCTCTCAGATCACTCTGATCTGAAGCTACCTGGTTACGAACTAGTGCCAATATGATTCTCTCACGGCGGTCTCGCCATTTAACACATGGGCTGAAAAGTCCGTTTAATAGTAAAACACAACATTTTTGCAAAATTCAACTTTATTTATCAATATAGTTGCCTTCGAGGGCGATACACTGAGTAGAAACATTTAAAAAATTGTGCAAAACGCAGGAGGACTTCACTGTCAGGGGAGAGTTGTCTATGTGGTTATCCGATCCATTGCCAATTCTTTTAAATCTTGTTTTCAAATGCCCGAACGCGTTTTTACATTAGTGATGGTTACTGGCGTCGACATGTCTTCTTCACTTTTTTGCCAGGTGCTAAAATTTTTTCTCTCAAGTCATGACATGATTTTTTTAAAATAATCTTTTGTTCACTGACTGTCAGAAAAAAAAAATACCATCCTAATGCATGTATTTTTTTTTTTTTTTACAATTGCCAAAGGAAAAAAAAAACCTTAAAACTCGAATAACTCGAAAGCTACAGAATTTCGACCTCTGGTTGTCATAGCTAAGAACATTGTAAATAAGATGTAGAATTACCCCTTTCAAGGAATAGGTCGAATTACAAGTCACCCTGTATATATGAATGATTTATATTAGAATCTTAACATATTTATTTAGTATACGATAAATTCAAACCGATAGAACATTGCAACTAGAAGAACTGTTGAATACCATCATTTATAATTGTAGTAATTTGTAGCATCTTCGGCAGACGGTTTACCCTCAATATGACAACCATCTAAAAAATGAAAGTGGTATAATTTTGCTTGTGCGTACATTTAACTTATTTTGTTTACCAATAGCGGCGAAGCACTGTGGAAATCCTTATTTTTTGAAGCCACGAACATTTTCGTCTATTAGTTGTTGCCTGGTAAGTGAATAAAAATTGAAATACATCCGCTGTGGGACATTCCAAACATCTTTACAAAACGATTTTAGAATTTTGCAAACTAAAGTTTTCCAACTCCAAACAAATTTCCAATACTTCGGTATTCCGCTGATGGATTATTAGGGGATGGCCGTGGTGTAGTGCGCGCCCTTGGTGCGCGCGCGGAATTATAAAAAAAATGATCCTAGAGCGTACACCATAAGCCGATAACCACTCTCGTTTGCAATGGAATGCATTTTCTGAAATTTGTATCTCGCTTGCCCATACTTTGGAACTCGTTGCATAGCAAGTTAAATACTTCTCGCGACATCCGAAAGTTTGTCATTTTAAATTAAATAAATTAAATAAATTATTGTCATTTTCACAAACATCCTTCTAAAAAGTGCTTAAACGTAAAATGAAATTAGTTCAAGAATGTATTAAAAATCGTAACTAATTACTAGGTGGGGTGAAAAGTAACCTCCTTGACCGACAGAATGCGCTGCTACTGCAAAAAATTTCAGTGCGACACTGTCTTTAGTTTTGTTTTGACAGCTGATTGTTGTTGACGTGTTTGGCATCATGTTGAGTATGGGAAAAAACGATTTTCGTTCTCTCATGAAACATTATTTTTTGAGAGGCAAAACGGCGAAGGAAACAAAAAAAAAGTTGGATAAATATCATGGGGCTAATGCTCCGTCAGATTACACCGTCAAATATTGGTTTCGAGAGTCTCATGGTGGCCGCAAATCCGCTACCGATCAAGTTCGCAGCGGCAGGCCCTCCGATGCGGTTACAGAGGACAATGTCAAAAAAATACATGAAATGTTGTTGGCTGATCGAAAAGTGAAGGTGCGCGAGCTAGTAGACACCACAAAGACTAGTACTGAGCGCACACGCCATATTTTGGGCAATATTCTGCATATGAAAAAGTTATCCTGTCGCTGGGTGCCGCGCATACTCAATCCTGACCAAAAACACGAACGCGAGAACACTTCGAAAGAGTGTTCTGGCGTTGATTGGTAACTGTTGATGAAATTTGGATCCACTATTACACAAGAGAACAGAATGAGTGCTTGGCAATGGACTGAAGCCGGCACGAGTGCTCCGAAGCGGCTGAGGGAGGCTCGATGGGTCGGAAAGGTTATGGCGTCGATTTTCTTTGATTGTCATGGCATACATTTCGTGGACTACCTCGAAAAAGGAATAACCATCAACAGCGAGTTGATTTTGTTTTGCAAGACAATGCACCGGCGAACAAGAGCATCGCAACCACGGGTAAAATCAATGACTTACGTAAAATACTTAAGTATTTTGCAGACCTTCCGGAAAATTACTTTTCGGACGGTATCAAACTAAAAGGGGACTATATTGAATAAAATTAAAAAAACATTTAAAAAAAAAAAATGTTTTTTTTCATTCCCAAGGAGGTTACCTAGTATTAGATCTCCAGTTACGAACCTGTCTGAAATTGGCGTGTTTCATATTCGCTGATTCAGTGGAATAGAATGTGGGAATGCTGCCAGAAATAATATGACGTGTATGAAAAGGTATTGGGAATATTAAAATATACTCTATTACAGTAGGGCAGGAAAAAAAATGAGTTGATTATTATTTATACATTGTGTTAAACAAGAAAATACTTAAATCTATCTTAAAATACGTCTGGTGCTTTAAACAGCTAACATTATTAATATTTTACTTATAACAAAGCTAATAATCTCTGCAGCTAGACTCGTTAAATTTTAATAATAATATAATAATAATAATAAATAAAGTTGATTTCTTTTTTGAGTGATATCCAGTTTCAAATCCTGTTCCATTTTTCTTGCCTATGCTATTTTTTGATTTTGGAGAACTTTTTCCAGAAAGTGTGTAAAAACCATAAAGTTTTACTTTTTTTCTTATAAACGTAAAAATATTGAAAAAAAATTATCAACAAGTTTGCACAAGTATCCATAGATTTTATGATACTTGGGAAAACCGCAAAAGTTAAAAAAATAAATTTAGGATCTTTTACCTATGTTTCTAACAACAGTTGACAATAAGAGTGGTTTCCCAAAAATTAATAATTTTTCAATTAATATTTAAAAATGCTTAGCTAATAAAAAGTTTTAAAGCATGCTCGTTTATTTGACTACCTGTCAAAACTCTCATTTCCTTACCCTGTTCCTTAAAAGTTCTCAGAAAGAGTTAGGTTTGGGGTATGGAGGCCAAATGGTATAAAAATAGTATAAAAAATTAGAAAAAAAAAGGATTAATTTCAGTTGATTTTTTTATACCAAGGTTACAGTTGCTTTTGAAATTTCTTAATTTACATACCAAGAATACGCAGACATTATTTACGTTTATGTTCTGGGCAATATGTCCTCGATAAATAATGTCAACATTAGAGATATAATATTACGGTAAAAAGGCTTTTTTCTTAGAATATACTCAAAAATCATTTCCCAAATTTATACTTGGCGAATTAGGGGACACTATGTACCAAGTGTGTTCTTGCTATGTTGGTACACATGTCCCGAACATATGTTCACAATTTCAAGTATATAGCGTGCTTAGTTTGTTTTTGACAGATAGAAAGATTAGACGTGTTTTGGTGTGCTCGGCGTTTTACAATTATAAAAAATTATAAAAAAGAATTTGCATCAAATCAAGTGCAACATCAAGTGCTGTGAAGAAAATTGTTTTGGGAAAACGTCGAATTACCATGAGAGGGTGTTGGCGTGTTCGGTTGGCTCGTGTCATGCAATTTCTTCGGATGTTTCAGTGAAGTTTGTTCCGAAACTTCTTAATTTTGATCAAAAGTACCGTCGTATGAACATCGATCAGGAGCTCTTAAATGACGTCAATGATGATCCTAACTTGCTCAAAAGGGTCATTACTGGTGAAGAATCATCGGTTTATGGTTATGACGTCGAAACCAAAGCTCAATCGTATCAATGGAAGCACCCAGGAGAGCTAAGATCGAAAAAAGCGAGCCAAGTTCGATTAAATGTCAAAGTTTTGATCACTGTTTTTTTCGATTACCGTGGCGTAGTGTATCAGGAGTTTTTTCCTCAAGTCTTACGGTCAAAAACGGGTATTACCATGAACGTTCGGAATTATGGAAAAACAATGTATGGCTTTTGCATCAAGATAATGCACCTGCTCATTTATCGTTGCTTGTGATAGATTATTTGGTCAAAAACAACACGAGAATCATACCTCAGCCAATATATTCACCGGATTTGGGCCCTTGCGACTTTTTCTGTTCCCAAAACTGAAGAGACCTAGAAAGGACGGAAATTTGCAACGATTGAAACTGCATCGCTGGAAGAGCTCAAAGCTATACCAAAAAAAGCTTATGAGAAGTGCTTCGAGAATTGGAAAAAGCGTTGGCACAAGTGAGGCGGATTACTTTAAAGGGAATAACATTAATATAGATGAATAAATACTAAATAATAATACTAAAATATAAAGTCACCTTATTTATACCTTAATTACATGCTCGCATTACCTTTTAAAGGAAAATCTAAAGCCTTTGCTGATGATCTGGGAATTGGATATGCTCCCGCTAAGAATTTAACTTAATAGCTTAATATTAATATTAATTATGTTATGCATCTTCTAAGATTCTGGTTCGTTGAACACAGGCAAGTAACAGAACAAAGTTTTTGTTTTTCAGTCGAAGTTCACGAGAATATTCTGATATGGATTTCATATTCCATTGCTACTAATTGCTGTGAGACTATCCGATCGTGGTAACATTATCATTAAAACTGTGGATCAATTCAAATATCTTAGAATTCATTTCGGTTTTAAAGCAATACTTTGTATCCACTCCACTCTATTGGAGGTGGCTGTGGTGTAGTGGTATATGCATATACTCCCCAAGCAGAGGATCACGGGTTCGAATCCCGTGCGAGGCAATTATCTGAAAAATCTTTTCATGCAATTTGTATGTAGTTATATGTAAACCGGTCGGTGTCAACTCTGACATGAAGGCATAACACTGATGTTGGAGTGGTTGCTGGCTGGGCTGAATGTAACGAACTAACAACTAGCACGTACTAAGGCCCTCTGGGAAAAATATCGAAACCTAATACACCTGAGTTTCAAACTACTACACCACCCGCCCGCGCCATGGTGAAAAGCCACCACTTGGTACGCGCGCGAAATTATAAAAAAAAACAATTTGTTTTGATATTTTTCATTCAAAACTACAGTGCTTACACTAATTAACTGCGGCAGTTAATCGTCCTTCAAAAGTGCGCCACAAGAAAAATTTGTAAGTACAGCCGCCTAGCCCATACTTCAAAATTTTTTAAAATACTGAAAATCTTTCCAGTGAGACGCCTATTTTATTATAGAGTACTTAAAAAAATATTTATATAAGATGTAGCTACATGCATAGTTTAGTTTTTGACGGATATAGCTTACGTAGGAGTATACTTTTTCACTAACTTCAGAAATTCCTACAATGTTTTGTCTTTTAAGTTGTTCAACAGCCTCCTTGCAGAAATACGATCCATTAAACTTAATTTATGTTTTTGAAAAAAGTAAGACTGGCTTGTTAATTTCAATCATGATGAAATTGAAATTTTGACTCGCAGCTTAATTTTTCTCGTTTCTATGTATATATGTTTGAATTTGTTTTTGCTTTTTTATCTTGCAGTTTTTATAAAAAGTCACACTATAATTCAAATATCTAATCCCACTAACTATTCTCATTTCATTAAAACTAACATGAAATGAGTCATCCCTTAGAGTAAACAAAGGCAGGTTCTAAAGTATGGATTCAATCCTGTAATCTTAAACAAAATTTGGCAACAAAGTGCTAGGAGTTATAAATAAGAGATATGATACTCCATACTTTCTTTTTCACTTCCCAGCGCACTGCGACATTACAAGATACATCACTGGAAGACACTTCTTCCAATTTATTAACACTACCTGGTAACTCTGTAGATGATTTGTACAATTTAACACTCCAACAAATCCATAGTTGTTTACAGGTATTATATACCTAGCAGATCACATTGCATCATAATTTATCTAAGTATGAAGGGTGCAAGACTTCCTTGTCCTGTTAATCAATCGATTAATTTAATCTAAGCTAAGTAGAGTGCACTATATTTAAGAGTATTAAGATAATGTAAACATAGTTTTAAATAGTTTCTTCCTCTTCCCCTGTAAATTATTATTATATATATGTATGATGATAAAAGATTTAAGTTTATGCTAACTTAAATTATATATATATTACACGATATATATTAAATAACAATTCGCAACTTTGTTTGTTTTTCTAGGAATTTTGTCAGTGCTTTGATCCATATAACAAAGGGTTAACGTTAAGCAATGCGTCGCAAATTCGGACTGTGCACAATTCATTTGCAAGACAAACACTTTTTGAATTAGACTCTAAAAATCAAAACAAGGATGAAGCTGTCTTTCACTTTATTGGTTACATTCCTATTGATGGTCGACTTTACGAATTAGATGGTTTAAAAGAGGGTCCCATCGATTTAGGGGTGATTGAACCGACAAAGAATTGGATAGATATAGTGCGACCTATCATTGAAAAGAGAATGCAAAAATATAGCGAAGGTGAAATTCATTTCAATCTTATGGCAATAGTTTCCGATAGACAAGTAATTTATCAAAAACAAATTGATAAATTGCTAAATGAGGACGAAGATGCCATGGACACAGATGACAAACAAGTAGAACTGGCTAGACTTAGGTCGTTAATTGAAGATGAAGTTGCAAAACGCAAACGTTACAAGGTATTCAATTAAATTTAAATAATTATAAAAATTGTTTAAGATGGTTTTAAAAAATCATATATGTATATTGTGTTCCAGGTTGAAAATATTCGACGTAAGCATAATTATTTGCCATTTATTGTTGAACTTTTGAAGATGCTCGGTGAACAAGGGCAATTGACCCCATTATATGAAAAAGCCAAACAGCGTGCTCTAGAACGAGAGACGACAACTTCTACTAAAACAAAGTCATAACTGCATTTATTTCATGGAGACAAAATTGAATGTATTGTATGAATTAAAAAAATATTTTATATTATACGTTAAAAAATTTAAGAACACCAAAAGCAATTTAAAAACTTTCTTATGATTTTTACTGTTACATGTTTACATGTGCTTGAATTTCAGGAAGCACATAGTCCGTTAATATGGCGCGATAACGGTTACCATTGATGGTAACATTCTGATTTGCCTCTATTTTGTAGAAATATGGACCAATGATTCCACTAGCGCATAAACCACACCATACCGTTGTTTTTAATGGATATAATGGTAGCTCTTGGTACTCTTCGGGTTGCTCATTAGCCCAAATACGGCAATTTTGTTTATTAACGTATCCATTGAGCCAGAAATGGGCTTCATCACTAAACAAAATTTTACGATAAAACACCGGATTTTTATTGAGTTTTTTCAGATTCCATTCACTGGAATTGTTGATTACGCCAAGCCAAGCTGCTGAGAACGACGATGAATCGATTCGTCACGATCTTCGCGTACACTCTTAGCTGCAGCTGCTATAGTCTCTTCACTACGTGCTGGATGTGGTCTCACCGGTCGAGTATCATCCACTAATGTAAACTGGGACTCAAATTTGGGAATGGTATTCGCAATAGTGGTTTCAGTAGGTCGATTATGCGCACCGTAAGTTTCTCGAATCGCACGAATAACATTTCTCACAGAACGCTGATTGTCGTAATATAGCTGAACAATTTGGAGACGCTGTTTTGACATGAGTCTTTCCATGATGATTTGCCAAACGATACTGAACAAAAATGACAAAGCAGTTTGATAGGAGTCACGCGTGGTTTGTCAAAAAAAAAAAAAAAAAACGGGAAGAAAACATTTCGAAAAATTCCAAAATTGTGAAGGGCAGGACTTGGTCGTTAAAAATTAAGTAGGCCACATTCCACATACGAGCAGAATGATTAGTGGTATGTGTACGCGCCATTAGTATCTGTTTCGTGAGAGTTTTCAAGAACTAAGTGTGTTCAACGAATTTTATCACTTTTAATTTTTTAGTATTTGAATTTGCTTTGGAAAAACTTTTTAACTTTAAAATAAAAGACACGACTTTCAACATTATTAAATAGTAATAATAGTACTTGTAGTAAATTTAGTTGTTACAATAATTACAATGATAAGCTTTGGCTTTTGCCGTCAGCCGAGAAAAGAGAGTTTTGAAATACTAAAAAGCTTGGTTAATAATTTTCAGCCTGTATTGTAGAGCAGATTTTATAAATATAAATAGTAAGTCAAGTTTTCTCCACTAAGAGCGCAAAAGACTTCTTCAGAAGAAAGAGTATTTTTCTATAAAAGGATATTTTGATTGAGCTCAGTATTGGGCAGGTTCCGATGAAATGAAGACTGGTTTCTCTCGTCCGATGGTTGCACAGTGTACATTCGTCACTTCTGACATCAGTTCTATGTGGCATGTAATTTAATTGCAGCAACTCGCCCGTAGCTTTGAATGCAGTTGAGATTATCTCTAAACTGTTCCTATCATGAAAATAGTTCTGCTCCCCAAGGTCATGATTTAAGACTATAAATGTTTCTTACTTGGCTTGGTTCGCTTTGCCTTTTAAATAGCTCTGCGTGGATCCCTAGATCTTAATTAAATGTTCCTGCAGTGCTTTTCTTAGATCTTATATTTACGTGTACTTCGTGTAGGCTCGCATCCCAGCCTAGTCTATTCGGCAAAGAAATTGAGGTTTCTGTTTTTAACTTTACTAAATATCTTCTTTATTATTATCTGGAATACGAGACTACTTGCTGGTTCGACGGTTGATCTTCGAATTTTTTCATCATCGATCCCAATTTTACTAAGTAGCTGCTTGATTTCCTAGAAAGAGAATTTATTGAAAAAAGATTCGGAACACTACTTTTCGATTGTAGAGTTTAATACATTAATTCACAATAGCTTGTAATTCAATTATTGTGTAGTAAATTACCAAGTATAAGAGAAAATTTAAGATATTTTATAATAAATGCAAAACATAAAATCTAATATGAACAGCATGAACATCCTGGCTGTTCATCTGTATATGACAGATACTCTAATCATTTATCATTTGTTGGTAGTGGAACCAGTCGGTGAATAGATCGACGGAGAACTCCATTCCTCGTTTTAAGATCCATCACGAATTTTTCCATCTGCTGATAACACTGTTCTGATAATTTTGTTCAGAATCCATTGCTAAGGAAATGTATTGTTTTCAGAAATAAGAACGATAGTGCCAATTTTTATATTTTCGGATGACGACTTCCACTTTTCCCTTCACTGCAACTCTAAGAGATACACTTTCGTCCCACGTATCCAGAATTGCTTGATGGTTTGAGCCAGCCGTTTCCCCCTCTTCAAACAGGGTATCTTTTCATGTTCCAGTGAAGGTTTCGGAATAGCATTCAGAGGATCTCCGATCAAGCAATGCCCGGGTGTTAGAAATTGTTCATCACTGGGATCACTCGACATCTGGCAGATTGGTCGAGAGTTTAAAATAGCTTCAACGTCTGTTACCAATGTAGTAAGCTCTTCAAACGTCAAACTGGCTTGACCCAAAGTGCGCTCCCAAAGTCCGCCAAAATGAGGCGTTCGGGGCGTGATACGATGAAAATTTATCACCCCTAACGTGAATCCCGACCGAAAAGAAACTTCTTCAGAATAAAGTCGCACTATTGTTAATCTCCATCGGAATCTGTTTTACGAACGAATCAGTTCTACCACTATGAAATAAAAAAAAAGCACATTCGAAATTAAATTCGAATATTTTGACAGCTAGAATTTATTTCTGAAAACTGTGAAGAATTTTTAATTTGTGAAGTTTTTAAGGATAAAGATTTAAAGCAGCTGAAGAGCAAGATGAGCTACAGCACTATGAGATAAGGTTAATTCGAAGAACGTTGAGGGATAAAAGCAATCCTTTAGAATTACCAAACACATTGTAAGTACGAACGTAATTCCTTTAAGTCAATTAGTTTTTTTTTTTTAATTTTTTTATTGAATAGATTTTAGAAACACTTTAGGGTGAATAAAACCATGTTTACATATTTTCTGGAAATAGTTACAAATAGTTTGCACGAACCTAAGAAATCCTTTGCTGTTTCATCAGTGGTTAAACTTGACGCGTTTTTACGTTTTTGTGCAGAGGGAGAATATCAGAAAGGAGTTGGACAGTAACATGTCATTGGCCTTGCACAGTCGTCTTTTTCAAAAATCCTTTCTGAAGTGATGGGCGTGTTTGAAGCAGAGCAAGTGCCAGCTTGATTAACATTATTATGACGAATGAAGAAAAGTCTTCAACTCGGATAAATTTTTATGAGAAGTGAGGTATTCCGGGGATAATCGGCTGCAAAGATGGGACTCACGTAAGAATTATCGCACCGCAACACAATAAACATTTTTTTTATAATGGAAAAGGTTTTTATTGCCTTATGTGTTGATTGTAAGTATACTTTCCTTAGTTTCGCTTTTTTATTTTAAGATTTCTTAATATTTGTTAGGTTTGTGATAGCAAGATGCGAATTCGATTTGTGGATGCCACACATCCTGGAGCTTCCCACGACTCCATGATTTGGAAAGTTGGTGTTTAAAGATCATGGATGAAAGATCATTATTTAATTGGTGAAAGGTTTACATGGCTACTCCGTAAAAATTTTATTTAGGGTTACTCCTCACATGAGAGGAAGTTCAACGGAGCACACTCTAAGTGGCGCAACATAATTGAGAGAACAAATAGAGTTTTGAAAAATAGGTGGAGATTTTTACTGGGTGCCAGGGAACTACACTATGCCCCTAAAAGGGCATATTTGCATCCATTTCAAAGTCGATACAACAATTGCTGATAACCTATCAACATCACCTTCCGCGTTAAGTGAAACTAGTGAGAGAACCGATGTAGTTGAAACAAGAGAATCCAAGTTTTATGGCGAAGCGCAAGAAAGAAGAAGATATATTTCTCTGACAATGTAAAGTTTATATATTTCCTGGTTATAACTTTTATTAATTCAACAAAATTAATTTTAATCCAACATAATTTATTTTAATAAATCTTAATTTATTTTAATAAATCATAATTCATTCATTGATTCATCATACTCGTAATTTAACTTAATTTTATTAAAACATAATTCATTTATGCAGCAAAATTATTAATATGTGTTATATGTATATATAATACACAGATGTATGTAATAGAAATCAATTAAATTGCAATTGCACTTGATCCGATGGCAAGTTTTCCATAATTTTTATCATCAACTTCCGATACCTGAAGCAGTGAACGTATCTGTCAACCACCAGCAAAGAAAAAGTTTCAGAGTCTGTTCAAAGATATACCTGGTCTATAATCAGATGTGAAAGATTTGGTAACACCGTCCTCAATCGCATCCCTAAAAGTTCCGCAGCACATAATTTTAACTTAGGCAAACTTTGTACTTTTATGGGGGCAACTCTTGACTTTACACCCAAAAGGTTGCATGTTACGTGCTCAATGTCATCAGTATTTCGAACATATATATAACAACCATATGCTTTCAGCGATGCATCTGCAAATCCGTGGATTCGATTCGTTTTGTAATGTGGTTTCAGACATCGTGGGATTTGTGGGAAGTGCTATCTAGTTCCCGAAGGCGGTGTAGAAACACTATCCATTCCTCGTATAAACAAGCCTGTGCTGATTATTCCAATTTGTCTCCTGCAATCAAAGTCTCTGAGTATTATTTTTCCCTTGACAATCCTTAATCAGTCCCAGAGGATCAAAAAGAGTAGAGTTCCGAAAGGATGATTCTTTTAGTAACGATATTTGAATAGATGATGTCTGGTACCATATATTGCTGCAGATGGATTCCGTTTAATGGATCCCATTTTATTACATCGGAATCGTTTATCCGCAATGGAACTTCTTTAGTTGTATCAGGAATTTGATTCAGCATGACGTCAACATTGGTTTACCATTTTCATAGCTCAAATCCTGCACTCTTTAAAATCTGACTTCTCCGTAAATCCTCGCAATCTTTTCTGACGTATCTCCTCCTGTTATAAAGTCGTCCATGTAAAAATCTTCAGCTATTATCTTAGACCCTAAAGGTCTTTCTTCCATGTTTATCTCCGCCAAAATTTTAAGACAGCGGGTGGCTAAGTATGGAGCCAACGTTTTCCCATAGGTTATGGTGTTTATTTGGTATACCTTCAGCTCTTCCGATGAATGAGATCTCCACAGAACACATTGATACTTCCGATCATGCTGATCAACGAGTATTTGCCAATACATTTTTGAAATATCTGCTGTAAAAGCGAATTGAAAACAACGTAAACGCATTATAATTGAAGAAAGTGTGTTTTGGATTACTGGACCTTTCACCAAGATGTCATTCAAAGAGATATCAGAAGAAGTACTGGCACTGCAGTCGAAAACCACTGTTAACTTCGTTGGCGAAGAATCAAGCCTGACAACATATTGGTAAGGTATAAAATATTCCATTTTGCTAACTTTATCCCCAGACCTTTTGCTTGTTACCTAGAACCTCGTACTCCTTCATAAATTTACAGTACTGTTCCTTAACTTCCGTTTTTCTATCTAATCTCCTTTTTAATGCATAAAACCATTTCCTAGCTTTTTTGAGCGAGTCTTTTATTTCTTTAAGGTTGTTTTTAAATGGTTACTTTACTACAAAACTGGCTTCCTCATACCGCACGACAGTTTTCTTAAAATGGCTCTCGCATGCAGTTTCTTCTACGTTTAGAAATTTGCTCTTGCAATCCACATTTTCTATCTTCCAAAACTGCTCAACTATTTCGTTCAACTGCATGTCTGGTTTATAATATTGACCACCAACTAAGCAAACTATAGCATTTGAGGCCAACGATAGATCGTATTTACCTGATACTACCCAGCCGATTAACGTTTTTTGTAAAGTAGGTTGTCCTTTCATCTTGATTTGTCCAATCGACAGTAATACAAAGAAGCGTTCCGCTCCTATCAACATATCAATCTTGGATGCCTGATTGAACTTTGGATCTGCCAAAACAATATTCTTTGGAATATTCCAGTTCTCAATGTGGAACAACTTGTTCGGTTGAAGATCTGTGACGCCTTTAATAATCAATCGTCCTAATTCTATTTCAAAGTCTGAAATCCTCGACTAACATACCGCCTTGGTTCGAAAACGAATTTTAGAGGCATTCTTTCCGATACAACGGATATCCATACCGCCTTAGCCTTTGAGCCTTTGAGCAATATGCTCCGTAATAAAATGTAGTTGCCAAGCAAAATCGAGAAGCGCACGTACTGGATGATAAGCCCCTGACTGTTCTCTGACTTCTGTTAATGGTGTCGCTAGGACAACTTGACTTGAAGTTCGTCCAAGAATTACAAAGTTCGCATTGCACTCTATGTGCTGTCAAAGCAGTGTGTCGCACACTCCGATCTCTACTACGAGGACGAGAATAAATTTCTGTTGTCCCTTTTGAGACAACCGATCTGTCCGCATTATGTCTTTGGGATTTCTTGGCCCCCAAGTTCTTACAACGACGATCTAGAATCATCGTAAATTCTTCCCACGATTGGAGCTTGCTATAATCCATCGCATTTTGCCACTTGAAAAGAGTCTCAGAGTTTACGCAATCCAACACCAGGGCTATAAAGATGGCATGGGTAATGTTCTCATAATTCCTTATGGAGAATATGACCGTTAAATGAGTATTAAAGCTATCTTCCAAGTTTAGCAATGAGAAGGAAATGCTTTCGTAACCTTGAAAACCTCCAACAGGGAATTAATATGCTTCTAAAAAATACAAAGTATCAAAATTGTCACTCAAGTGCCTATAGTTATATCAAACTCTTGTATTGCCCCCAATGCATCTTGTGTTAAAGACCTTTGTTAATAGTTAAATTTCTGTAAATTATCAAGCGTCTCGTCTTTATCTACTAGATTCTTAAACAGACCAATGAAATTGCGGGAAGCTTTCGCAAAAATATAGGCAACCTTATTTGCCCTAACTTCAACGTCAAAGTTAGCTTCGGTATTTAAATTTTCACCAGAGATCGTACTGTCTTTCAACCCAGCCAATAGCTCCATGATCTTTGGCTTCAAACCAATAAAAAATCTTTAATTTTGATTGGAAATTGTAGTTAGCGTCTGCTTCCTTAACTATATCACGTCGCTCTATTGAGGTCTGCAAGTTCAGGATTTGCTTAAAATATGACTAATATATATGGTCGGCATTCTGACTCAGTTTTCGATAACGAGTCCCCTTTAAAATCAATAAATTTCGCTTGGTGGTAGCCCTCAATACTTTCAGATCTGATAACGTCTTCTGCCTATAATCAGCTGCCTGCTTAGCATCAGCGGAACCATCGATCTTCCCAATGCCATCAGCTGGTACAATTGGATCCGATATTTTAAGGATCAACAACTATTATAAATAAGATTCAACTTACAAGTCTTATTAGATTAATACGCAGTCTTGTCGGTTATTAGAGAGGGACGGTAGGTATACGAAACTAATGGTTTCCAGACACTTGAGCAACAAGTTTCCAAACAACTGTAATAATGGATATGCATCACGTTCAACCTCCGCTCTAGTCGTCTGCAACTTTCCAACTTTTAACTTTGAAATAGAAGACACGGCTTTCAACTTTATTTAATTTCTCCTTTATTACTATCTGGTATACGAGTATATGTATTATTTGATGGTTCAACGGTTTTCAAATGGTATTCAAATTCTTTCATCATCGATGACAATTTTACAAAATAGCTGCTTGACCTCCTACAGAGAGAATTTAATGGAAGGAGATCCGGAGCACTGCTTTTCGTTTGCAGAGTTTGATACATTAATTCACAAGCGCTTAAGATAGGTTTGTAATTCAATTATTGTATGGTAAATACCCAAGTATAAAAGAAAAGTTAAGATATTTTAAAATAAGTATAAAAAATATAAGATTTAATGTGAACAGCATGAACAGTATCCATTATATTTACTTAAATGAACAGAGTTACCAGTGTCTACCAGGTGTAGCGGTATGGCGTTTTTTTGTGAAAATAAAACACTAATTTTTAATGGGAAAGTAAAAAACATTTTATTCAAAGTATTGCTAGCTACACATTTTTCCTATCTTTCAGGCAATTTATGGGTTCCATGTCAAAAAAATTGTTCATCTTTTGAAGCAAACCAAAAATTCACCCAATTTTCGACTTCTTCGTGAGATTCGAAGTGCTGCTCATCTAATGCGTGTCCCATCGATGAAAACAAATGGTAGTCGGAAGGAGCCAAGTCTGGTGATTGGGGTAGCAGCTCCCAGCCATGTGCTTTGGTTGTATCCTGAACCAGTTTTGTTTTGTGTGCAGGTGCATTGTCATGGAGCAAAATTACCTTGCCGTGTCTTCTGGCCCATTCTGGTCGTTTTTCGATCAATGCATGGTTCAAATTGATCATTTGTTATCAGTAGCAATCTGTGTTAACGGTTTCACCGGGTTTTAGGAGGTCTTAGTACACCACACCTTTCTGGTCCCACCAGACACACAGCATTGTCTTGTTGCCGAATCGATCTGGTTTTGCAGTAGAAGTTGATGGTTGTCCCGGATTAACCCATAATTTTTTCCGTTTAGGATTCTGAAAATAAATCCACTTTTCATCGCCAGTAACAACTTGATGCAAAACTAATTTTTTATCGTGTCTTTGAAGCAAAATTTCACAAGTGGTTTTTCGGTTTTCTATCTGTCTTTCATTAAATTTATGTGGCACCCATTTTCCAGACTTTTGGATCTTTCCCAAAGCTGTTAAATGGTCAGAAATTGTTTATTGTGCAACGTTTAACATTTCTGCCATTTTTTTTGACTCAAAGTGTCATTCATCCAATCTTGTTTGCAATTCGGCGTCTTCAAACTTTTTTGGTGTTCTTCCACGTTCTTCATTTCTCATATCAAAATCGTTATCTCCGAACCGTTGAAACCATCTTTTGCATGTTGCTTTTGATAGAGCATGCCTCGGCAAGCATTCGATGCAACTCTGCAGCACTTTTCTTCAAATGAAAACAAAAAATTAATGCTTTCCGCAAGTCATCATTTTCTGGTACAAAATTTGAAATTTTTTAACACGATAAAAAAATATGATGTTATTTGCCCAATGACTTGATGTATTGGGTATCAAGCCGGGCGTTTTTCGGCTACTGCTCTCTTCAAACGGATTAATTGTGTTCAGTAGCGTTGTCCATTGATGGTTTCATCCGGTTTTAGCAGCTCATAATACAGCACACCCATCTGATCCCACCAAATACAGAGCATTACCTTCGCGCCATGGATATTCGGCTTTGCCGTTGATTTGGCTGGTCAAAGCCGGCCATTCACATATGATTTTTTGCGCTTGGGGTTGTCTTAATGGATCCGTTTTTCATCACCAGTAACAATTCGATGTAAAAAATGAATTCCTTTTATGGCGCTCCAGCAGCATTTCGGACATGCAAAACCGCCTTTCGACGTCTCTCGGCTTGAGTTCATGTGGAACCCAATTTCCTTGCTTTTGAATACATCCAGCTGCCTTTAAACGTTGTGAAATGGCTGCTTGAGTGACACCCAAAGATTCTACGAGCCCTTCTTGTGTTTGGCAACAAAATCATAAAGTAATGCTTCCAGTTCTTCATCTTCAAACTTTGAGATTTGAGTGAAAAAAAAAATTATTGTTGTTTACGCTTCAAATGAATGACATATACAGTAGCTTTCCAACGCATGTTCCAATGGAATAATAACAATGGAATAATATAAGTTACGTCATCTCTTAGCAAACCGCACGAATTAAGTTATAGACCCAATATACTAAATATGTTTGACAGGTGCCATAGCAACCAAACAAAAACCGTTCACAATAAATTTTCCTTATCGAGACATTTGTATCCTGACGCTCACTTTATACCGGTACACCTGGTAGTTTAATACTATTTATAATTCAAGGACAAAAAAAAAAAAAATAATAATAATAATAATGGGCCTTGTACTTCTACCAGAAAAGAAAGAAACCGAAATTAGGCAAATTCAATGATTGCTTTTATGTTTTGTACGCCGGTTTGGATAAACAACTTCTTGAATTATTGTCGAATACTTCGGCTGCGCTAGATCGAATCTCCAAAGTTGCTGTTCGAACTTGATGAAAGAGGTTATTAGTCGTATATACCGATAGCGAGCCCAACTTTCTTCACATATTAAAAAAAAAAAAAATCGTACGCCTGCTGGTAGGAGGTCAGAAATGCATCCCCTCCGAGATACAGAGATTGTAAGCAAAGTCTTGGGCTGAACTTTTTTTTACTCCTATTGAAAAAACCGTCTTTCAAATGTATGCGTGTATGATAACAAATGTGATATCATTGAACTCGTAATTAATTGCTTTAAAGTAAACATTACCCTAAAAATTTATTGAAGACCAAAAGTGATTAACTTTTTTTTAAAAAAAGCTTAAAATATCAACTGTCATTTTGTTTCGGAAACTAGTAACTAGTATTTACCAAAAAAAAAAAAAAAAAAAGAATGTAAGGTCGCTTCACTTCAATTCAATATGTAGATCCAACTTCCTTGTTCAAACTATGAGACCCAAAAAATGGGGTATTCTTTTACATCAGCCCTACGAAATTAACTAGTTAACAGCTACTTTGGAATTTTTTTCCTGTAAAATAAGTACATTATTGTGGATCCAATAAAAAATTTTACAAAAATGGTTCTTAATGTACTCTAAAAATGCAAAAATGGGTCACCTCGGGTAGGTAACGCCCATATTTTCAGGTCAACAAAAAAATACTGTTCCTTTTTCTAAAAAAAAGGTAAGCATATCTCTTATGAAATAATATAAAGAGAATGCAAAACTATTTGCATAACTATTTTATAATTTTTGCTCAAGATACTGCATTTAAATTATAAATTGACGGTAACGGTCAACGAGCGGGATTGGAATATTTGAAATGATATCCTGATAAAACTGCCTGAATTGTCATAACATCTATTAGAACATTTTCCAGGTTGAGGGCGACAAGAACAACGCGGAAAGCGTCGACAGACTCATATCCTTCTTTAGCAGAAGGCGTTTGCTAACGAGTAACTCTGTGTTCTTGTGTAATGAAATAAAACCGCTATATATGCTAATTCATCGTGAGGTTTGATTTATAATGTAAAATAAAACAAATAAATTTGAAAGTGAACTTCCAATTTTTTTTATCGGTTAAAAGAACAATTTATGGCATTTACTTCTTGAAAATGATACTGCATCACCACGACTACGTCTGAGGTGATGCATTCGAAAGGTCCAATTTTAGGCGACTCGTTCGAGCGTAGCGACTGGTATCTCACGGATAACACGAGTAATGTTGGCTTTCAAGGCGTCAATCGTATCTGGCTTGTTCCTGAAGACCTGAGACTTTACTTATTCCCAGAGAAAATCGTCCAAAGGTGTGATAGCGCACGATCTAGGCGGCCAATTTATCGTAGCAAAACGTGAAATTACTAGGTCGGGTGTAAAGTAACCTTGACCTTGACCGCCAGAATGCGCTGCTACTGCAAAAAAGGTTATGGTGCCTTGAAGTCCGACATACTTAGGCAGACATGCCAAATTTGAGTGCAATACTGTCTTTAGTTTTGTTTCGACAGCTGATTGTTGTAGACGTGTTTGGCATCATGTTGAGTATGGACAAAAACGATTTTCGTTCTCTCATAAAACATTATTTTTTGAGAGGCAAAACGGCGAAGGAAACAAAAAAAAAGTTCAATAAATATTATGGCGCTAATGCTCCGTCAGATTACACCGTCAAATATTGGTTTCGAGAGTTTCGTGGTGGCCGCAACTCCACTACCGATCAAGTCCGCAGCGGCAGGCCCTCCGATGCGGTTACAGAGGACAATGTCAAAAAAATACATGAAATGTTGTTGGCTGATCGGAAAGTGAAGGTGCGCGAGCTAGCAGACACCACAAAGATGGCGCACACGCCATATTTTGGGCAATATTCTGCATATGAAAAAATTATCCTGCCGCAGGGTGCCGCGCATACTCACTCCTTACCAAAAACACGAACGCGAGAGCATTTTGAAAGAGTAACTGTTATGTTATGTAACTGTTGATGAAATTTGGATCCACTATTACACACCAGAGAATAGAATGAGTGCTTGGCAATCGACTGAAGCCGGCACGAGTGCTCCGAAGCGGCCGAGGGAGGCTCGATGGGTCGGAAAGGTTATGACGTCGGTTTTCTGGGATTGTCATGGCATACATTTCGTGGACAACCTCGAAAAAGGAATAACCATCAAAAGTGAGTATTACTGTACATTATTGGAGCGATTGAAGGCCTAAACCGCTGAAAAACGGCATCACACTTTTGTTTTTGCAAGACTATGCACCGGCGAACTAGAGCATCGCAACCACGGCTAAAATCAATGACTTATGGCTCCAATGGCTGTCGCATCCACCGTATTCGCGTGATTTGGCTCCCTCGGACTATTATCTCTGCCTAAACCTCGAAAGATGGCTCATCAATAAAAAAATTCAGCTCACGCGAGGAAATCATCGACGCCACGGATGAGTATTTTGCAGACCTTCCTCAAAATTACTCTTCGGACGGGATCAAGAAGTTGGAAAATCACTGGAATATATTGTATAAAATAAAAAAACAATTTAAAAAAAAAAATTTCATTTCCAAGGAGGTTACTTTTCACTTCAGCTAGTAAGCGCTCACCTAGATAATATCCTATCAATAATAGACCGACTTCTGAGTACAGAGATTAGGGATTTGCTTGAATTGTTCAGGAAAGAGTTATAGTATTTTCAAATGGCGTCATAGTTGAAAATAATCACAGACCCTAGCCAAAAGACACCACATCTAGAACTGGACCACCACCATTTAAATCTGCCGCAGCGTATTCCGCAACTGAAAAGTAACGCGCCCCTGTGGAACAAGTTGTTTTGCCTACTGCTCTTGTTAAGGACTCATAGGGAGGTTTCTGCTTTATTCGAATTCGCAAGTTCATTTCGTGAATCAGAAATCTCAAAAACACTATTGAAGTACTAACAAACGACCGGCTTATGATTCAACTACCCTTAAAAGGGATTATATTTGAATTTATCGAAGAATAGGAATAAGTAGGTCATTTGTTACTCGTAGAGCCAAATCTTGAAATAACTCACAATAACTTACAATACAATGCATAATTAGACTTGATAACGTATTTACAAAATTGCGCGCGCCGTCTTCAAATCGTCTTGCTGCACATCGTCGCAGAATTCCTTAAACAGAATTTTCATATCCGGCCGTACTAAATAAGGACGAACTGTTTCGAGAAAGCAGGAAAAGCATACAGAATTGACCGAATCTATGAGGGATGCATTCATTCTATAGTCTATCAACACTGAGATAGTTTTTGACAGACTTACAATCACTTCAAAATATTTTTGTTCCTCGATATACGTAGGACTATAGATCATTAATCGTTAATCACAGGGTGGCGCCCGCTTAGAAGAAGCAACTTCCTCGCTTGTAGATCTACGCCGTCCATCTTTTATGCAAACTCTGACTGAAAATTCATCTTTAACCAAAATTGAGAAACTTTATTTTCGCCTGGAGAATATATTTTGAATATATGGAAAACAGTCTTGGCGTGTAACTACTACATCAAAGGTTTCAAAATTTGGAGGTTATATTTATATATAAATAATAAATATACACTGAAATTTAATTTTCAGCGAGTTATTCGCTATCTCCCAAGACAAGACCAAAATGGTCCTCCACTGCTGCAGTGATTGCAGTGGGTAAAAAAGAAGAAGAAGAAAAAAAATCACCCACGATTATGAAGAAAAAATCGAGTTTTGAAAAACGGATCGGATGATTTATCTTCGAAATTTGAAAAATATTGTTTCGAAAAACACGCGTTTAAAGATAAAATGATTGATTTTATTGTTATAAATACCTAGTCCTGCCATAAGCTCTGTTAGACAATTTTCAGCGCTTATCGTTGAAAACTTCTTGCGGGAATAGAACCGTTAATTTTTTTTCAGAACACATGCAAAGATCAGTGAAGAATACTAGTCAAATTCGTTTTAGTCTGCAAACTATTAACATGGAATGGGGCGTTAAAGAGAATCGAGTCTCGGTAATAGCGTTGCATAAGTGCGGAAAGAGTGCTGGCCAAATTTTCGAGTTGCTAAAACCACTCGGAACATCAAGAATAGTTGTTTACCGGGCTATTGCTCGCTTCGGCGAATTGTCTGGAGTAGATGACTGAAAAAGAAGTGGTCGCCCACTCGTCGTCCTACGAATGCGGTAGTAAAGGCAGTGCGTGAACGAATTCGGAAAAATCACCTTAGGAAACAGGAGATCATGTCAAAGGAATTGGATATATCAATAAGATCCATGTCTAGGCCGATTCGGGATGATCTGCATATAAAAGCCTATCCTCGGTTCACGGGTCATCTTCTAACTCCCCAACTAAAAAAAAAAAATTAGACTGGAAAGATGTAAACGACTTTTGCAGTGGGATGCAAACAATAGCCATGAAAACATTCTGTTTAAGGATGAGAAGATATTTTACCGTGGAAGAAGTTTTCAACAAACAAAATGACAAAATTTATGCCACTTTATCTAAGGAAGCCAAAAAAGTTATTCCAAGTGTCCGACGTGAACATCATCCCGCTCCTGTAATGGTTTGGAGGAGGGTCTCTCACTATGGTGTCACATCCCTCTATTTCTGTGAAAAAGGCGTAAAAACTGGTGCAATGGTTTACAAAAAAGATGAGGGGTTTAACTAATACCCTTTTTAATTGAAATATAGATCTTCCAACAGGACTCTACCCCCGCGCATAAAGCAAAAACCACGAAGGAGTGGCTCAGATTTAATATTCCTGGCTTTATAGCAGCAAAAGATTGGCCGTCGGAGAGTCCAGATCTGAATCCACTGGATTATGATTTGTGGTCCGATTTTTTTTTTTTTTTTTTTTAAATAATCAATATTATGGTTTAATAAATGAAACAAATTTGAATACAATATGTTATGCTTAATGTTTTTTTTTTATAGCGTTTTATATTTATAACAGAACTTATGGCAGAACTAGGTAGATAAAAATCATACTTAGAGTTAGTCTGCTATTCCAGGCCCATATAATTCACCAGCCTGCTGGGCTGTTGAAACTCTTCTTTGAGATAATCGGCCCTCTTCCGAGGCAGCCTGTCGGCGATACTCTGCTAATCGTAATCTTGTTTCACCTTTGCTAGCGGCATAATCTCAGATGTATAACCGTCATTGAATATTGAAGTAGCAAAGTAATTTGATAATTCAATAGTTTTGAGGCCACTGTGGAGGTGTTTCGGAGCAAAGTGCCAAAGTAAACCATTGTGGTTTTCATTATTATTCTGCGTATTATTACCCTTACATCTACCAAGCAATTCACGGCGAGACAAGTCCTCGTATATTGGCCTCAGAGCTTTTTCAACATTTGGATTAGGATATTCGTGCTTGAACGTAGTCAAGTTCATGCCTTCAGCTTCCGCGGGGCGTTAAGCGCACCAATTCTCTGCGCCTTCTGGACAGTTTGAATAGTTTGGATTCTTATCAGCCGAACCCAAATGATAAAATGTAGCCAGGTACCATTATACATTTCAGCCACATTATCTTGATGTCTCATGATCGCTAGGCCATAATACTTTTGAGGTTTATTAATTCAGTTGACAATTAATTTTAGTGTGGTTTTACTTTTTCCTCCTAAACTCTTATCGGCTTTTTTCAAACTACGGCATCGTGATCCTATTCTTTTTTTAACATGTAGATAGCACTCTAATTTTATTACAGGAATATCATATGGATTGTATGTATCGTATGTATTTTATATATTTATGTATTTACTAATCGAGCAATCAAACATGTCTTTTTTACTGTCGACTTCCATTTTTAAAGCTGATCCTTTATGATTTATGTCGCAATCATCTTCGTGTAGTGAGAGCCATTCTTCGTAAGCTACACAATCGCGGTTTTTTTTATTTTCCCAAAGAGAAAACTCTGACAGTAAGTAGACTTTACACACGAATCGAATTTCTTTTTACAATATTTTCCTGCCAGAGTTATTACACCAAAACGTGAGATACGGCCACGTTTTTTCCACGTGCCATCACTCGAAACTGTCAAATTTGTCTCTGAATTTACTTTCTCTAATGTCTACTTCTTTTGTTCTTCAACAGCTCTTTCCATACTGAGTCTAAAACCTCGCGGACTTTCTTGATTAAAAGTCAATTTTTTTTTTTTTTTACAAGTTTTACAAGTTTTACACATTACTAAATTGCTAATTACATAAAAAATTAATATTTTTGGAGTTGGATCAATACAATATTATTATGAAAATTTTATAATAGTTTTTCAGCGAACGTACTCTATTCGTGGCAGACTGCACGAATGTATGTTGACTTCCCGTAAACTTTCGTTTTCTTAAAACTGATCTATGCCTGGGAATTTTGTGAGTACCTTTTTGGTTTGAATACAAAGGTTGATCACTCATTTTTACTAAAATATTTTACGAGGTGCTCAGTATAACGGTCACAGTAAAACTAAATGTGTCTGGTTCTGAAAACATGTGACGTAGTTTTAAAGAAAAATCCCTAAAGAGTAGACCTATTCATGCATTTCTGTATACCTGAAGGTCAACAATAGAAACCGAAATCGTATTATAATGGTGAACGATGACGACAGACCCCGAACAATAACTCTAGTAGACCCCGTAGCAAATGTTACTTCCTGACCGCTTAGCGACTACTCTTTAGAAGACTGTAACTAAAAAATTATGTATTTGAGATATTCATTTGAAATTTTAGTATGTTAGGTATGATAGGTATAGACTATCGATAATCCAATCGAAATCGCCATTAGAAATTTGTTCAGGCAAATTTGTAAAAACTGTTAAACTGCTTTTTTTTTTTGTATTTGAAACTGACAATGGATCATTTTTTTACTTTGTTTTGTCAAAAATTTGATTTGAATAGAAGATTAATTTCAAATGGAAAAATATTTTTAGGAAGTATTTACAGGTAAATATATTGAAAAGCAGGCAAATTAAATAAAAGTGCTCTCCAGGCACTTTCATGCATCTACAAATGATGATGGACAATACATACATAGAAAAATTATCGGATTAACTCATTTTAACTTACAGAGGTTTACATAATATAAGGCTTATAATATTCGTCCTTTTTTTTGTAAACAAATCAAAATAAAGACATTTGATATTTGTCTAATTGAGATTCAAAACGAAAATTATGCGGCAGTTTTTTTTACACAATGTCCCATATTAATTTCTGACAGTTCGTTGACTGGAACCAATACGGAATAAGATTAATAATTTTTTTTATTAAATTGTTTTTTTTGAAATTGTTGTTTTCAAATACATATTAGGTTCAAATGTAGAGAAAAAATACGTAAGTTCTGAAGTAAGTACTTGTTAAGTGTTTAGATGGCTTAGTTTAAATAGAATCGTGCTTAAAAATAGGTGAACCGGTGAAACACAAAGAAATTGTTTATGTTATTATTTATCAATTCAATATTAAGTCTGCAGTGAATAATATAGTGTTTTTTTTAAATATGTATATTGTTAAACAAATCAATAAAGATAAAGAAATCCTACTAATATTATAGCAGTATATTTCAAAGGGAATATTTTAGATGGTGAAAGTGAAAGGTTGGTGGAAATTGGCTTGGTTCTTAAATTGTAATTGAAGCAGAGTAAAGTACAAGAAAGTAATTGCAACCATCTCTCAGCATTTTATCACTTCCACATGGCGAAATAGTTCTTTGGAAATATGCTGCTACACCTACCGTTGTTTTTAGTGGATGTTTTGGTAGCTCTTGTTACTCTTCGGGTTGCTCATCAGCCCAAATACGGCAATTTTGTTTAATAACGTATCCATTGAGCCAGAAATGGGCTTCATCACTGAACAAAATTTCATGATAAAACACCGGATTTTTATTGAGTTTTTTAAGAGCATATTTACTGAAAATATGACGCAAATTGAAGTCGCATGGCTTCAGTTCCTGCACAAGTTGAATTTTGTACGCTTTTCAGCCGAGATCCTCATGTAAAATACGCCAAGTTGTTGAATACGCCAAGCCAAGTTCCTGAGAACCCCGACGAATCGAACTCTCAGCTACAACTGCTATACTCTCTTCACTACGTGCGGAATGTGGTCTAACCGGTCGAGTATCATCCACTAATGTAAACTGGGGCTCAAATTTGCGAATGGTATTGGCAATAGTGGTTTTAGTAGGTTGATTATGCGCACCGTAAAAGTTTCTGGAACTGCACGAAAAACATTTCTCATAGAACGCTAATTTTTGCAATACAGCTGAACAATTTGTGGACTCTATTGTGGTGTGAGTCTTTCCATGAAGATTTGCCATACGATACTGAACAAAAATGATGAAGCGGTTTGATAGGAGTCATGCGCGATCTGTCAAAAAAGTGTATTGAAAATAAAACCTCGAGAGGAACCACCCTTTATTTGAAAAATGTGCAACGACCATCCAGCGATTTTATTGGTGAAAACTGAAATTTGATATTTATGATGAAAGTCTGAGTTCAAATCGATTACATTGGAGGACACGAAAGACTTGTACATCATCCGCATAAATATGATAACACAGGGAAACAAAAGGAACAATTTTTTTCTACGGCCGTAGCTTTCGTAGCGGATTCAGATTCAATTAAGCTGTTAACTACTCTGAGTATATTTATTTTATTTGAATTGACTCTAGTTCTCATGAAAAACTCTCATAATACCTTCTTTAACGTATTTTATTTTACGTGAATCATGACAAATGTATTTTGTTTGGTTATTTCAATTACTTATAGCATCTTGTTTGTTATTTTTTAATTGGTAAAAATAGCATAGCGTTCATTAATTTGTCCTATTGGGTGTTTTTATTGCAAAATATATTCTTCACGGAAGCCTTGTATTAATAATCCCGACTGTTTCTGTTATATATGTGGTAAATTTCGTCAGCAAAAATAATAAATATAAAAAAAATTATAAAAGAAGCCTACCAAGCATATTTTGGAAAAAAAAAGTAGAACAGGACAAATATTGGGTACCACACAAAGTTTATAAAATTTGAGTGGAGTCACTTCATTATTGGAATCAAGGAGGACGGAAAAGGCTTCCATTTGGAGTGCCGATGACAATATCGATCGATGCCGTGAAAAAAGGACATGAACCAACATAAAAAGCAGTGAACGGCTAGCATTCGTACCAAACGCATCGATTGTCTATTCTTTTCTCTAACAAGTGCAACTAAAACCGGTTTTGCCACAATCACTCCCTTTTGTTTATTTTAATTTAGTTTGTCTCTTTATAAATCGGTGTCACACAAGTTTCATCAAGCATAGCCCAAGGGCCTAGTAATAGTAGAAATCGGTTTAAGGGGCTAGACGTGGTTGCCCTCGCGAACCTACAACCAACGAAAAAATACAAACCTAATTCTATCTCCTTATCAAAAACATAAAAAAAACCCCAAATTTCTTCTCATCGCTCCTAAAAATGCTGACAAACAAATTACATCATTGAGTTATTTTCTACTAAAAAAAGCTATTGATGACATTAGCAAAAAATATGACCAATTATCTTTACTTCCTGATTTTAATGTTCTAATTCTAGCTAAATCGCACAAAAATTGCCGAGATCTTTTTAAAAGTGAGCTCCCTTGCTTGTGTTTGTCCAGTTTTAGTCAAACTCCACAACACTTTAAATGCAACCAAAGGCACTGTCTACGCTCCATGCTTAATAAACGTTCCAGAATCCGAAATCATTATCAATGTATCATTTACCTAAGGAAGTAGAAATTGGATGGTAAAAGGCAAAAGTAAACGAATATGTACCAAACCCCACGCGTTGCCGTATCTGCCAGCTATTAGGGCACACAGCAAAACGATGCAACAACGAGGCTAAATGCGATTCATGCAATCGCATATTTCATGCTCCAACTAACTGCGACCATACCCAGTGCGCTAACTGCTCTCTTCCCCACCGGACATCTTAAAGATCATGTCCAGAATATTTAAAAGCCATATATATAAAAACAACAGATAAATGCTCAATGGCTGAAGCCAGACGTGGGTATCATCAACGTAACCCTACTGCCCAATTAAACTCTTCAGGACGTAATATATTCGCATACAAAACTAATCAAAACCACTGTACTAAATCTACCCTGCTAAAACTTCATTTTTCTTTACAAAGCATGAACGATAATACCCATATTAAAAAAGATGACAAGTCTATTCCAGTGAGTAGAATCCCTTCCTCCATCGATATCGCGATCCAACTTCATCTCCTGTGTTTTTTATCTTAATATGCGTGCAGTCTATGGCACCCAAGCATTGAGGAAATCCAAATTTATCAGAAAATGTCCTCTTGGTCCGCCTTATTTCTTCTGACGTTTCAGGAAAATGGACGAATTGGGGAAGTTTAATAGCTAATGTACTTACGATCTTTTTTAATACAGTGCTTACTGTTCTTTGACTTACACCATGTATGTTATGTCCGCTAAGGATTAATTGTTTAGTTTAAAAATTTCTGGATGAATGTGATTCGATTACTCACCTGTATAACTGCCTTTGGCTAGATGGCGTAAAGTTATCAGTACCATGATGTGAGTTGGAACAGGACAACCTTGGGTGCATTTTGGTCTGATGTCACTCTCAATCAAGTCGCAGATAAACATAACAGTGTCTTTATTAAATCTGTAAAAGAAAAAATGTTATTTTTGAGCATTTTCTTTTGTAACTTCTGTTGAATTGATTAGTACATTCTTACCTATAATTTCTTTTGAATTCCGCATTGTTCAAATGGATTAAATCTGTTTTTATACACTTTTCTTTTTCTAATTTGCTCCACATTCCTTAAAATATTAAAATCACGAAAAATACGTTCGTCTGACTTTTTTTTTCAAATAAGTTTTCTTGAACTGTCACTTTAGATTGGACTTAGATAGCGGTGGATCGAATCTGAACTTTTTCCTAAGATAAAGTCGACTTTAGTGAAAATTGCCTGTTATTTCTACTAGTTTAAAGTTAAAGTCGACTTTAACATTAAAGTCGAGTCTAAATTCTAAGGGCCATTTAATTTAGCAAAAAAAAAAAATAATAATATTTTTTTTTCTCTTTTTTTCTAATGAGCCGTAATCTCTGTTGCTAGTGCTCTTCGTTTCCTTTTTGTTAATAGCGTAATTTACTTCGCTCATTAATACTTTGTAATTATAATAATAGTAACATAAAAAGCGCTCATGGTCTTATCCAAACATAAAATCGGCTAAGCCTCTGCATATTGAAGACTTGCCTGTACCGATATTTTGTGCCTTATCAAACGTGGACAGTGATAATACTGAAATGTTAAATACACAGAACAAAAGCGCTAGCGAATGCGAATTTGAAGGATGCAGTCCTACACTTCAGGGTTTCTCTCAAGGTGATCTTAAAGACTTGTTTCGATATTTAAATTTATCGAAAAAATCCACCGAGCTTCTTGCATCAAAACTTGAGGAAAAATACTGTCTCCAGCCTGACGTGTAAATAACATGTCAAATGGAACTCAGGAGAATTATTTTACATTCTCAAATATACTTGTCAATGGTTTCCTGGCCCTAGTACGAAACAATTTAAAATAGGCATCGTTGATGCAACACAAATCCGAAACCTAATAAACAACAAAATTTTTACAACATAACACAATGCCAGTTGAATCGAAAGCATTGACAAGCTTCGTATTAGTTGTCAACAACTTTAAAGCTATAAATTATTCCGAAACAGTTAAAATGTGAACAGCTTCATCTATATTTGAATAGCAGAAGATTTCCATATTTGAATAACAGTAGACTCAACCATTGGGGAATGCAAAATGGAAATTATGGCTAAATGAAAATAGATTGGGCAGCTGGTTAGAACAGAAAGTTCACAAAAAATGGCAGGGAGTATAAACACCAGTATCCCACTGTGATGAAGTCAGTTCTAAAGCGGAATTTGAAATGTGAGTTACTAGTAATGATTAAGTAGATAAAGATAATAGATCTAAGCACAACTGCACCATGTGCATTTTGAAAATTACTGATGATATACGATCTACCATTGATGAATATATGATGTCATTTGTGTCAAAAGCATTTAATTCACTGAACCATAAAATTCTTCTTTACAAATTAAGAAATCAATTTGCTTTTGGTGGCCATGCGTGTCAACTTGTGGCATCATATCTAACAATCGGAAACAAGCTGTGTATCACGGTGACAAAAAATCGTTGATCCTGCCACTAACTTCCGGTATCCCCAAGGATCTGTCCTAGGTCCTCTTTTTGACGTTGTTTATAAATGATATTTATAAAAGAAAAGATAATGTAAAATTTTTGTGTGGGTTCAAATGATAGAACTTATTCCTTTCAGTACCGTAAAATGTTTATGTGGGTATACTTCTGTGACGTCTTTCGAGAGCGTTCTGTACTATCCAGCGTTCAATACACCTTTCCTTTTTACCGAAATATTCGCTAAAAGTTTCCATTCGCCACTGGTTGAGTCTTTGGCTATTCCAGTATTGTAATCTTTTGCTATTCATATATCGATAAGCGTATTTAGGGGAGGCAATTTAGTCTTATATCTCTATTAAGTTCGTTTAAGAAACAAGAAAAGCATCGATCAAATAAGGTATTTTGTCAGGTTAAAAATGAGCGGGGTTGGCGTAATTAAGGAATTGCAAGCCCAGTGAATTTACTGTGATTATTTTTCCTTAGAATGCCAAAATTAAAATTACCATATAACACAACTTTGATTTAAAGAGGCCCCAACTCTTCTAGATTATTCTTAACTTTCGTGTAGTGCGAGACAATAGGTGTCATATACAGAGTTTTTATTAGCCCTTATGACTGCTTGCAGACCTTCATCTTTTTCTCGAAATTTTTAATCACTCTTTCACATAATTGAGGCTCAATCTCGCACGCATCGTTGTCGCGATTGAACGTCAATTTTTGTAATAAAATTTAACGAATTGGATTTTTATTTTACTGTGTACAGTTCCGTGGTAAATTTCCCAAATTTATAGTTAACATCTGTCAAGATATGCCAACTCTGCATGCATCAGCTGGAGGATAATATGCCTTTGCCCTATTTGATAAAACCGTTATAAGTTCAACGTCAATGTGTACGCGTCAATGTAACAAGCTGATCAGGCCCTATCGGTTTCCTCCCAGGCATAAACCCATATTTTGAGTTGCATTCAAATTAACAATTCGTTCGAGTCAAAGTTTCAATCGAATTTCGTTATTATCACTATGGAATGAATTTACGTTTCGAAATCAGCGGTAAATGTCAACATATTTTTTTTGTGAGCATTTTAGTGATAAGTCCTTTTATTAAAGTTATAAAATGAAAACCAAATCATTACTATGGCCTTATAATCATTTGGCAATATGGGAATAACTTCGAAATATTAATCTAAGGAAGATTCGGGATAGATTTACCCAGTTAACTCTTGAAGATAATAAGTACGTTATGAAACACACCGTTGTGAATTCATATTAACCGTTATTTTCTATTAAATATTTGTTCGCTATTTTCAACCTGGTCGAATTGGTCGCAGATACACAAAGTCAATCAGTATCTGACAGCATTCTGACCATTATAAAGTTAGCTCTTTGATTTTTGGCTGTCGGGATGGGTTAGACAAGTATTCAGCAGAATGATATCCCAGTCAAGTATTTCAAAAGAACATGAAATCGATAAATTTTAAGCTTTTTTCTAAATTTCGAGAGATATCGAGACAACCCAAAAGTCAGAATACCGATTACTCGGATCGAATCTCAGAATAAGGGTATTAACTCGAATCTCTATCGGGAATTGTTGCGAAACAAATTACCGTAACTATTAGCTGATATACCACTGCCAGAAAGAACAGCCATTGTGTACCAGTGTTCGTGGATAGGTCGGCATCGACCCACTCTGTGGCCTGAAAGGTCTCCACACTCGAGCTTTTATTTATGGGGATTGATGACGGATATTGATTACTCATCAGAAGTAACAACCTTGGGTGATTTGAGTCATAGGATTGATAAAGAAGCTGAGAAAATCCGAGAAGATTTAGAAGGAATGGACATTGTTAGAGCTTGCTAAAGGCGAGTTCTGGCATGCATACAAATCAATTATTTGCAATTTGCCCAATAAGTTGGGCTGTATCTTGAAAACTTCTGACTTGAGATGAAATGATCAAAAAATCACAACTTTTGACATAATGATCTTAGAGCAACATTAACTTTGAAATAACTAAAGTACTCACAATCATGATTAAAATATACCCCAGTTATTATTACAGACGTTATTTTCAACAATCGTTAGGCTTTCCTTAAAAAAAACTGTATTTCTCTCCCCAATTCACCAGTACACCGAATTTCATTTATCGTCTAATATATAGTAAAAATGCACGTTATCAATAACATGTTCATCAACATTTTATATATATGAATATATAAATTTAAACTTACTGTGTTGAACCAGAAGACCACGCGCTAAGAGTTATATGACATGATATACACACGTTGTTTGGTGTCCATTGCTCATGAAAAGTATCAAGTGCTATTTCAAAATATTGCAGATAATTCTATTTTAATGAGTCCGTGAACCTACGTCTATTTGCATCGGCAACAAAATTACCACACACGTAACAGAAATTAGTCGGATAGTTAACGCACTAAAATGGTCGTGTTCTTTTAGCCATTTCAGTGAGCGCAATGAAATAATTTCACTTAAATTTATATATACATATATCTTTTTTAAATTTTATGCCAACGTTATGACTCAAATTTTTCCAAAGTTTCTGAACACAAACAAGTCACATGACGTTTTGTAAAAGCATTCAAAACGAAAAGTCAGTTTGTTGGTCGTTTGTTGAAAAAATTAATACCATATTGCAATATGTCTTTGTGGGTACAAATGATAGAAATTATTCCTTTCAATACTTTTACTTTATTCAATACCATATATGATAGTTACAGGCTTTTCTCAACAACTTTTCTTTTTCTTTGTATTTTAATTAAACCACTTTACCACTACTCGTAATTCACAATTTAAATTACACTTTAGAACTAACTTGTATATCTTGCTGATATTTACATGTATTCCACTGACATCTTTCGGGAACATTCTGCACCATCCATCAACAACTTTTATTTTTCTTTGTATTTTACTTAAACCACTTTGCCACTACTCGTAATTCACATTTCAAATTACACTTTAAAACTAACTTGCATATCTTGCTGATATTTATATTCCCCTGAAATCTTTCGGGAACATTCTGCACCATCCAGTGTTCCATACAACTTTCCATTTGGCTGAAATATTCGCTAAATAAATCCATCCTTTAATATCCAATGGTTGATATCACACTACCCTCTCTCTAAAATTGTTCGCCACGAAGAATTTCGTCATTCACCCTTTCGTTGAAAAGACACATTCTATCCAAATGGACCACCTTCATTTTTCCTCGATTCCGATGCTGGATCTGGTAGACAACGTCATTAATAGGGGACTATTACATTGTACGGACCTTCTTAATACGTACCTAGTCTTCATGCGATTGCCCGCTAGTTTCAACTTGTCTAGGGGGTTTCCATGCAATTTACGAATTTTGCCGCGCAAGTTATGCACGTAGTTCGTTCACCTCCTTGAGCTCCATAGGTGGGGATCCAAATTTCGTTTCACATAGCAACCGAACTTTTTGAACAAATAAGATACCGGATGGGGTGCTCTGTTGACTGTGGACCATTAAGAAGAGGGGTATGTGTCGATCCCATTCAAGGTCCTATTGAATCGCTCGACCAACTCATCAGATTGAGAGTGAATGGCGTTGTTCACAGAGAGAGAGCATAAGCATTTGAGTGGAGATCTTCCTTTCGGTTTTCCAAATCGTTCCAAATCGGAACCCTACTTGATCTTGCTTGATCTATCTCGCAATTTAAATTTTAGTAGTCATTTCAGAGCTGCGTGGTCTGTGTGAAGAATGAACTTTTGTCCATAGAGGTACTTATAGAAATGATTCGTTGCCATTAAAGCCAGAAGCCCGCGTCGAGTTCTGCAATACTTCCGTTCAGGTCCGGAGAGTATTTTGCTGTAATATGAAAACTTTCTCTTAACCATCATGAACTTGAGAGATCACAGCTCCGATTTCAACATTTCTAGCATTGCACAGCTGCTCGCTGAGTTCTTGGAATGCTTTTTCCCACTCTCAAGACCACCTGAACTGTGGGCCTATTTTCGTAAGTTGGTGTACGAGTAGACTTTTCACAATACCAGAAAAATTCTTTGAGAACCTCCTGTTGTACGTAGCAAGACAAGCTCCTCAGTTGTTGTTTGTCTTTGGGGGCAGGCCAACTTTTCATGGCTTCGATTTTGTCAGGTTCCGTCCTTACACATTACGCTGATATGTGACCCAAATATCTTATATGTGGGCGAACTAAGCACAATTTTCTGTGTTCTACTTAAACTGAACATATCACAGACTCGCTAACACTTCTTTTAGATTAACGCCATGCTCCCCGACCGACTTGCTTATGACGATAACATCATCCAAATACACTAGACAGGTTTTCCACATGACCCCTTGCAATGTACCTCCATTAGTCGATCGAAGGTAGCCGGACCTTTGCATAGTCCAAACGGTGTGATTACCAGAGCCCGCTTTCTGTAGTAAAAGAGGTTTTCTCACGATATTTTCGATTAATCTACACTTGCCAGTAACCGCCCTTCAGGTCCAGTGTTGGAAACCACTTCGCTCCAGAAGTTGGTGCTTAAGCATTTCCCGACTGATGGCTTCAGGAAGATTGACCGGCATCTTGGTAGACTTTTCTGTCGGTTTCTTTCTCTATTTGCCTGTTACCGCTTTGAGCGCAGCCTTTTGGCTGCATGGGTTCTTTACACTGTTTTTGGAGATATCCTATTTTATCGCAGTTCCAGCAGCGCATTCTTCGTCTCTACTGCGGTATGCTCTCTGACGACTTGTGTTACTTTGGAGGCCTGGTTGGCTGTTTCCATTGCCACTACCTGTACCCAACTTTATTTTCGATTTCTAACATGTTATCTGCGTACAACCGATCTTTACTCGATGAATGTCAGGTGAAAACTGCGGATCAAATTGTGGTAATTTGCCTACACACGATACAATTTTAGGATGTTATGAGGGGAGAACATAAATTCTGAGATTGCTCCAGGCAATTTCTCTGTGCCGAAGATTGTCCTGTGTAGAGGCGTTTTTACACATTTGTTCTTTTTTTCAATTTGGAAAAGTACTGTTATCAAAAATGACAAGCGGAATTAAAAGTATAGAGTTGTCACAATAGTTTGATATTATTACTAATAAAAAAAATACAAACACATGGAATATGGAGTTCATTTGCAACAACCTTATAAAAAAAAGTTTGTATCAATGTACAATATTTGCACGAAAGCCATGTCATAATGACTGGACTAATACCAAATCCACAAACCAGACTAAGTAGAAAAGTGCGAGCTTAATATATATGTACATATGTTGATATATACATATGCAAATGTATTTAGTACTCATAAAAACACATTAATTGATATTATTTTTCTATTGACATGAATAAATATATTTTATAATTTGTTTGACACTTGTTTATTCTGCTTTCATTTATTACTTTCATTCGATACATATATATATATATATATATATAATATGTATATATATATACATATAAAGTTATACATATGCACGTTTATATTATATATTGATGTATATATAATTTACAATATTATAATATAATAATCGTATTGTAAAGTAGGAATTACATGTTAATCATTTATTTGTTACCTTTAAAATTGTTTTGGTTGTTCATACTATCATCAAACAACATATTTAGTTAAATAGTTTGTGGTTCTTGCTATTTTTTATTTATTAACCATAAAATTTTATTGTTAAATATATAGTTTTACCAGTGTTTGATTTGTTTAAGTTGCTCTTTTTACACAGAAATGTTTGCATAATTTGATTTATCTCCTTAATACTTACTCGTAAACTATTTTTTTAAATAAAACACTTTAGAGCATTCAATAACATAAAAAATATGTACATATCTACATACATATACTATCGCAAATACATGATTTTTCACACGGTATTCTGCATTGGCATTTGTATGTGAAGTATACCTAAATTTAAAAGGTAACACTTTAAATAAAAATTCAAGAAATGCATATCTTTAGTAGAAAACATAATTTGTATGTGGAGATGAAAATGATATCAACACGGTTTCTTCATATAAATAAAAATATTATCTATCATAAATAAATGATTTATTTGTCTAACGGGAACCCATCATTCTTGCGGTATGATAACTTAAATTGAAAAAGAATTCCCATTTGGGTAGTGAATAAGGCCACTGTTTATTTGAAATCAAAACTAAAGTTTTTATAAATATAATAGCTTACTAATAATAATAGAGTATTTCTATTCAAAACTATTGGTTTGCGACGTCGGAAACTATAATAAATAGACATTAACTGCTGTATTTGATTGAACGTTAGACCTAAAAAGAAAACCTTTAACGCTTTTAGACAATGTTGATTTATTTTCAAACATTTGTATGAAGCGATTTTCATAATACTCTTATAGTAGCTCCACCGTAAATAAAAATATCAGTCATTTACGTAAAAATTAGGTAAAATCATTTTTCGGCTTTAATAAGCAGAAAATAATCGTATGCGTATATGTACTCATACAATGTATATAAATTTAATAGCTTTCTAGGGCCAATCAAGGGTAATAAATTCATTTTAATTGGCTCCGCATCAAATAAAATAAAAATAGTTTAAGGTAACAACTCCATTTAGTTAGAATTAAAAAATCTAATACATCCATCTACCTCGGAATTCAGATGCCGTTGCAAATCGTTCAGTTATGCATTGATCTTCAACCGAATAGTGCGTTCATACAATTATATTTTTGGTGTAATATTAATATTAATATTAGGCAAAATACCATAAAGAAATTTTTGCTGTTATTAGACACGTTAACCCAAGATAAACATATGTAGAATGTTCAATTTTCGGTGTACAAAAATAAATTAATTTTCCGCTTAAACGCTTATATTGCTATGTGATTTCAGTGTAGGTTGATCCCTACAAATATTTTACTTCTCTTCTACTAAAAACTGCACATGATGATCACATGGCATAATAGAAGGCTTGCTATATAATTGCAAAAAATGCTTGCAAATGGTTTTTAGTAAAAAAAAAAAAAACAAAATATATTTTTTCCCAAAAATTTAATCATTCAAAATAATAACAGTACCATACACTTAATAACCATAAAAAAAAATAAAGTACATTACGAACACGTTAAAAAAAAAATCAATATAAGTCGAGGAATGCGCTTCTTGGAAGGGGAATTTATTCTAGTCTAAAAACATTTGAGTTCCATTTTAGTGAGAGACCAAAAACATTTGTTTTTGATTGCTTATTGCATAAAGTCACGGTGCATAGACAAAACCGCGGGCATAGAGACGGGAGTATCATAGTTGAAGAACATTTTTTGTGGTATGCTGTAGGTCTATTATTTTGGATAAAACAGACTCAGACTATGGACCAGGATTTGTACGCCAGAATATAAGGAAGTTATGCTGTCTGATTTTGAGTGGGGGATAAAAAAAGAGTGATTAAATGAGAATAATATTGATCTCTGTACGTATAATTTGCGAAATGAATTATCAGCATATATATGACACATGCATTCATGTATACATGTTATACTGATTTTATTGAACTCTTCAATTCTGATTTTATTTTGATTTTTTTTTTTTTTTTTTTTTTTTAATGGAAGTAATGAAAAGTGTGGATAAACAATAAATAATACTTCAGCTAAGACATATACTTCAATATTTTATTGCTTACAATAAAGGAATTCTTAGGTACAAACAAAAAAATAATAAATAATAATAATACACTTTTGTGAAATTAAGTATATTTGCTCGAAACGAAAAAAAAAAATATTTTATAAACACATATAAACAATCTTTTAGATTGTTAGTAAGCCATTTATTAGATATCTGTTTTTATGTTATGTTTTTCAAGCAAGGTCAAATATTGTATGCCATTACAAACCACATCAAATTGATTTTCTGTTATAAATTATAAAGAATGACGTTTAAAGGAAGTTAAATAAATGTGATAAATACAATCAGTCAGTCAAATAACTCAAATTAACTTAAAATACTTAAAAAAAAGTTAGTATGTTTTTGTTGAAACAGAAATAATACAATTTATTTATAATTATCGAAATATGTATATGTATCTTTGTTTATCTTTATGCCAATTGCTAATAAATTATACACTTTTAAATCAATAATATAAATTTTATTTTAAAAAAAGTAAACGGATTTACTTACTTCAAGTACTCAACGACGTCCTAGTATTCATTTTAATTTATCTCAAGTCATTCAATTTTCTAACCAAATTTTTACATAACTATTTGCGAAAAACAAAACTATCTAAATTCAATAAAGTTAAATTCAATAAAGCTTAAATTCTACGTTATTGAACGCTCCAGAAGTTTTAAAAGTAACAATTCATATTGTGTGAATTGTTCAAAAAATATAACACAACAATAAAGCGCAATTATTACAGTTCATTTTAGTGTAGCAATAATCAAATTTAATTGTTTCATTTACACATATTGTTTATATAATTCTCCGTTTTTAAAACGAAATAGGAGTTGTTTTCATTGATGTTAAATCAATTAAATTATGCTTAATTCATACAAATCAACTTGTTTTGCATTGCTATTATTGTATGGTATACAAATATTAGCATTCGATAAATGATAATAAATGAAAACATTTAAGTTCAATACTAATAATTAACTAAGGGTCTTAGGCGATGGCAAATACATATTGGAATTCATTAGTAACGAAACGAAATTATCCTAGTCTCAACATAATAAAATACATCTTTAATAATTAACATACAAACTTTTAAAGGACTTGAAAAAAAAAGAAGAAAACTATCATAGATGTGGTATAGATTTACCATTTTAAAACAGTGAATGCTAACGCTTAACAAATAAATAATATTATTTTAAAAATAAAAATACTTTGCGCGCGCCTTTAAGGCATATTTCTTTATGGTGTTAGTGTAAAGTGTATTTATTGGTATAATGAATTAATTTAAACAACATTATTGAATCTGTTTTGTTATAAGCCTTATATAATGTAAAATAAATATTTGTGTTCTTTAATTTGTCATTTGCTCGTCTGATTTCTTATAATTTATTTCTTTAGAACTTATAATTAGCATTTATTTCAAAGACACAACAGTTTCTGGTCCAGTCCCAGGAAATATTTTTTTGGGGCACACGATTTAGCTCCCTTTACTATAATAGCACACGGCAATCAAATGAATTCGATTATTGAAGTCATTTGTTAAGATGCCAGACTTTCGCGGTGCGCCTGTTTTGCAGCTTCTGTACTTTCTCTGTGCACTGCAAGGAGTTAAATTCATATTTTCACTTTTACTTAAAGCTAAAAAGTTTGTCAGAAAAGATTGCTGAGATTTTTACCTGCAGCATGCATACGATTATAAAGATTTTTTTTCTTCTTTTTCAGGATAACATCTAAATTATATCCATCTGCTGTTATTCTAAAAAAAAAAAAAATATATATATATATATATATAATAAAATAACAATGTATTAATAACAATATTATTATGTGAAGAAGCTTTATGTCATGTTATGAAATTGAATAATATTGATCATTATTTTAATATAATAAAATATACTTCCAATAATTAGAATATCGTAGGAATTATTACCCAAAATGTAAGAAAAAAATAGATAACATGGTTTTTACACTGGACCAATCAATTAAGTGAGTGGAGAGTCTAGGGCACTGTTCCACACTGAATCATTCCCCACATATACAGTGGAGGTTTAAAATTGTTGACCCGGTTTTTTTTACGGCAGATCACGCGTGACTCCTATCAAACTTCATTGTCATTCTTGTTCAGTATCGTTTTGCAAGTCATCATGGAAAAACTCATACAACAGTCTCTAAATTGTTCAGCTGTACTATATTACGATAATCAGCGTTCTGTGAAAAATGTTTTTCGTGCGATTCGGGGAACATACGGTTCGCATAATCAACCTACTGAAACCACTATTGCCAATTTCATCCGCAAATTTGAGTCCCAGTTTACATTAGTAAACATACATTTTCAGTGAAATAATCCGGTGTTTTATCGTGAAATTTTGGTCAGTGATGAAGCCCACACCGATACGTTAATAAACAAAATTGCCGTATTTTGGATAATGAGCAACCCGAAGAGTACCAAGAGCTACCATTACATCCATTGAAAACAACGGTATGGTGTGGTTTATGGGCTGGTGGAATCATTGGTCCATATTTCTTCAAAAATGAGGCAAATCAGAATGTTACCGTCAATGGTAACCATTATCGCGCCATGTTAACGGACTATGTGCTTCCTGAAATTCAAGCACATAGACTCGGTGAGCGCTGGTTTCAACAAGGCGTTGTTACGAGCCCTACAGCGCGTGAAACAATGGATTTGTTAAGAAATCATTTTGGTGAGCCCTTAATGTCACGTTTTGCTATAGTAAAATGGCCGCCTAGATCGTGCGATATCACACCTTTGAACTATTTTCTCTGGGGATATGTAAAGTCTAAGGTCTTCAGGAATAAGTCAGCTACGATTGACGCTTTGAAAGCCAACATTACAGTCGCTATGCTCGAACGAGTCGCCCAAAATTGGACCTTCACGAATGGACCACCTCAGACGTAGTCGTGGCCAACATTTACGTGATATCATTTTCAAATAGTGAATGCCATGAATTGTTCTTTTAACCGATAATAAAAATTTTAAGTTCACTTTCACTGTTACTTTAGTAACAGATTTCCAAACTATTTGCTTTGTCGGATTATCTTCGTTGTATTTCATAATTTCCTGTTGAGCCCTTCTATTATTTTCTCGCATGATGATAACCATCATATCTTCTGATGTCATTGTCTTGAAGATACCAAAATGACTACGAGGCATTCCTCGTCTTGCGCAGCCACCGACTTCTCGAATGACATTGTGTGCTCTTAGACGACCTGTTGCTGGGGGTTGTGGGTACCATTTTGTTCCATAACATGCCAAATAGTATTCCGCGGAAAATTGTCCTTCTTGCGCTTGGCGAACTCGATCGTTTTCTGCTTGTAACTCTCTCAGCATCTCGTCACCATCAGCATTTTTTATATCCGATATTCCTCCTACTACCAAGTCTGTCTCCGCATCAGAATTTTCTCCATCGGGAACATAGTACTAATCTTCATCGCCACTACAATCTTCTACTTCAAAGCTACTCTCTCGTACTTCTTTGAAAAGACTGTTAACGTATTGCTAAATTTCTTCTTCGCATATGCGGCGTTTATTTCGTCAACCATAATAATTTACTTTCGTATAAGTATGTTGTTCCTAATTTGCTTCTAATTCGCTCAAGAAATGATTACTGATTGACAATAATGATGCCTTCACTCTCCTCTTCACCACCTTGATAAAAAAAACGGAATAACCACCGTGTGGCGCTCCCATTGTTCCGATTTGAGTTCTGCTTTTTTTGTTGAATTGGAACATCTGTCGTGACATTCCCTCTAATCTTAGCTTGACATTTGCAAAAGTTACGTAGCCAAGAGTACATCTATCTCTGTGTGAGTTGGCGATTTTTTACAATTTTAGAAATGGATTTAAATTTGCAACAACGAACTTGTATTAAATTTTGCGTAAAAAACGGATTTAATGGTGCACGAACGTTGGAAATGTTGGAAAAGTGTTTGAGCAACGAAATCAATGATGTATCATTGAAATCACGAAAACCGACGAAAACATTGATGAAGTAAAAGAAATGTTGGTCAATAACCACAAATTAACCATCAGAGAGATAGCGGAAGACTTGAACATTGCCTATGGATCCGTCCAAGACATTTTGGTTAATGATTTGGGTTTCCGTCGTGTAGCAGCAAAGTTGGTGCTAAAAGACCTCAATTTCATGCAAAAGGAGACCGTGTTGACGTCGCAAAAGAGATGATTTGCAAGGCTGAATCCGATCCCACATTCATCAAAAGGATCATTACTGGAGACGAGACGTGGGTTTATGAGAACGACACGCAATTCAGACATCAGGCAAGTAAATGGCGTTCACCAATGGCCGAGACCAAAAAAACCCCGTCGTTTTCAGTCAAAAAAGAAGGCAATGCTCACGGTTTTCATGGATTACAACGGTGTAGTGGATCATGAACTTTTGCCAGAAGGCCAGACAGTAAACAAAGAGTATTATTTGAGCGTTATGAAACGTTTACGTGAAGCAATTCGCCGAAAGAGACCAGAATTGTGGGCAGAAAACTTGTGGATTTTGCACCATGATAATGCACCGTCGCACAGTGCCATCGTGCCATTCGTAACTTTTTGACGATAAATGCAACAAATACCATCCAACAGCCACCGGATTCACCTGATTTGGCAATCGAGTTAAAAAACCACTACGGGGAACGCGTTTCTGCAGCCGAGAGGAAGCACTGATGGACATACCGAAAACCGAATATAAAAAATGTTTCGAAGATTGGATTAAGCGCTGACATAAGTGTGTTGCAGTCGATTGGTATTACTTTGAAGGGGACAATATAGAGCATTGTGGTGCTGATACAGAAGCCAATCGTTTTGTTAGGAACTTGCTACCTTTTCCATACGATATTTAACAAGGTCATTTTTAGTGTAGAAGTGGTGATTTAAGTGCGAGGTTGGCAGCTTCATCCGCCCGCTCATTTGTTCGGATACCCACATGTCCTAGGATCCACATCAGCTTAATGAAGTGAGTTGATTTGATTAATAAATACCAGATGTTGATGACATTAGTGTTGTTATTGGTATTTGCAATTACTTTGATAGTAGAGAGGCTATCTGTGCAGATGATTTGCTTTGTGCCAATTTTTGTTGCCCTTGTATCGCAAAAAGAATAACGAAAGCTTCGGCGGTGAAAATGGATGTGTTATCATAGGTCTTTGATCCGTCCGTAAACAAAAAATTCCAATTTTTGGTCTTGAAATCGGATGAGATGTTTTGATATAGCTTTTGATATATGTATAGGATCATTTTTATTGGGTTTTACATACGATGCAAGGTCCAAGCGGTAAAATCTATTAGCTAAGAGGGTTCCAAATAAATTGGTTTATTTTTTTTATTTTAAATAGCTCTTGTTTCAGAAATTTGTTATTGCCAGATTGTAGAATTGTCAAGAGGGCTGATGGGATCTTGTGCCTCCTTTTACGATTCATTGTGAGGTTTACTTCTTTGTCGATTGGCGAATTAATATATAAGAGAATATCACTTTGGCGTAAAGTTTGTGCCTTATTTTATCTCTCCGTTCCGTCAGCCCAGCCTCTGCTAGGATATTTTTTGTAGGAGTGATACGAAAGGCGCCAACACTACATCTTGCTGCTTGATGATAAATTGGTTTTATGATTCCGAGTGTTGTTTTAGGAGAATTGTATATTCTATTGAATATTAGTCCTTAGATTCTTAAATTGTTTACATTTTCTATTTGTACATTATTCATACTTAAGTTAAGGGGTGTACATAGATGCTTGTGGCATACGTGCATAACTTTGCATTTTGATAATGAAAGCTTGAAAGCTTGTGTTTGGATAGGATTTCGCAGATGTTTTGAAAGGCAATTGAGAACAACACAACTGACAATGGTGAACTCTGGGGAATACCATTGTCAAGTCGATGTGAGAAGGAGTAGAAAACATTACATTTTGTGTAGAGTTTTCTATTACTTGGGGCCAAAACCGCATTCCTTAAGTTTATTTAGTGTAAGATGAATGCCTATTCTGTTGAATGCTTTTTCGAAGACTAAATTGAGAATCGACACATGGTTTTTGGAACTCAAGGCTCTGGAGATGTGGTCATCAATGTAAAGAGCATCTGTACACCCTCAGTTTGTTTTCAACGCTACTTGGTTTGGACTAAGAAGATTATCAGTCTCAGCATACCAGAATATTCGTTTAGCAACTATTTTTTCAAGTACTTTTGCAAGGCATGGTAGAAGTGAAATCGGATGATAGCCCTCTGGCGTTTGCTTGTCTTTACCAGGTTTAGGGATAAAGATTTGATTCTGTTTTCCAGATTTGGGGAATAACACTTATATTTAAGATATTTTTATAGAGGTTGAGGATTCTTTACTTTACTTTACACGATTCGAGCTTAGTAATTGGGATGTCTTGCTTAATGATAAGAGCGTTATAATTGGTACCTTGAGAAGGAGTAGGACAGGAGACGGAGTCTTTTTTTTCAGATTTTTAAACTCGTTTGAGAAGGTATAGTCGCTTGAGTTATTTGACCAACTTTGTGAGATAAAGTTTTCCATTTCAGATTGATTTGAAAGTGGACCATAAGGAGTTTTATTGGAACTTATTGTAAGTGAGGTTGGGTTTCCTGTTAGGCATCGAATACTTTGTCTTCGGAATCTAGCTTTCGCTTTTTTGAAGGCTACTAGATTGTTTTTTTTTTTTTTTTTTTTTTTTTTTTTTTGAATATTTTCCAAGCTATTATTCTGATTTTTCGAAGCTCAGCTAGGTCCGCGTTCCACCAAGGGGTTGTTCTTTGGGATTGTCTTGGGTGTGTTTGCAGGATCGCAACGTTTGCAGAAGATCTAATTCCCTTTTATATAGTTGCAGCTTTTTTATTTGTGTTTTTTGTTGGGATTTTATCTGACAGGTTTTGTGAAGTATGAGCTTTAAAAACTTGCTGAGTCCGTTTTAAATTCTGTGCTAGGGGTGGAGTGTCTGAGATAGTGGTTGAGTTTAATAGTTGTGACTACTGGAAAGTGATAGCTATTCTGAAGATCATCTATTGTTCGCTAGTATATTTTAGGAAGAAGTTCGGGTGAAGAGCAGGTTATGTCAATATGAGTGAGGGTGTTATGCGTAGAGAGATGGGTTGGCGAGCCATCGTTCAAGATGGAGAGATTAGAGTCTAGAAGAGAGTTTTCAGTTATTTTCCCACTGTGATTCGAGCTGGGTGATCCCCAGAGGATATTCCATGAGTTAACATCTCCAGCTAAGATCACTGGACGAGGGAGTATGAAATTTATAAAATAATTGTTGAGGATGAATGTAAAAGGATACTATACAGATTTTTGTTGGAATAGTTATTTCTATGGCGGAACAGGCAATAGTTGAAGTAATAGCAATTTGCCTATGGTGTACATTTCAGACTTCACTGGAGAATCCTAAGTTCAGATTTATCCTAAGTGGGGGCGAACCTCAGCACAGTGTTTCGATGTGAACACTGTGTGAAGTTCTTTTGATTAGAGATTAAAGGTATGATGTGATGATCTCGATGTTCGGGAGTTGGCTCGAGTAAGCTTGCACATGAGCTAGACGGTTGTTGAGCCCGAACATTGAGGTCTTGGATAACTGGTGAATAGATAGTTGTGATAGTGCTGAGTTTGGTTCTAGAAAAGGTGGGGTAGGTGATTTTACGTTGGCGTTGACAACATAACCCCGCTGCCCGTTAGCGGAGGCGTCCGGACAGTTATTGTTATACAAGCACCTAGGCTAGGGATTACAGTTAGTTTGGTTATTTTTTATCATGTTTACGGTTCTGATTTAAAAATATCTAAACTGGATGAAGTGACATAAGCGTCTTCTGATTCAGAGCCAGAGACGTTCATTTTTTCGAATAGATTATCAATTTTTGGATTTTTTGGGTTTTTTTTTTTGTGAAGTTTGATATGTAATTTCTTTGTTTTGATATTGGTTTGTAGCAGTTTGAGTAGTAGCACACGGTTGTTTTTTATTGATTGAAAGTTGTTGTGATGGGTTAGAAAGAGAAGAGGTGTGTGTTTGTAAATTTGGAGAAGTGTAAGCGTGTGTATAAAGGGGATTATGTGGAGTTTTTTATGAGTTAAAAAGAAGAGGTGGATGTTTGTAAACTTGGAGAGGTGGAAACTTGTGAGTATGAAAGAGAGTTATGTGAAGTTGTTTTTGAGTTTTTTTTTTTTGTGAAATGGCATTATTTGTGGAGAGGTTGTTGCCTGTTTTTTCTTAAACATTGTAGGGTATATTATTAAAGCTTGTTTCAGTTTGTTTGCTAAGGTTATATAGACGTCTAACTTCAGCCATGCTGCATTTGTTTCTCGCCTTAATTGTTAGAATTTCTTTGTTTTAATGTATTTAGGGTATTTAATAGAAAAGGCTGGGTGTGGTTCTGCAGTTGGTGGACAATTTGCACACATAAAACGTGTACAAGTGGTTGGAGCATTTTCATGTGCTTGGAGGATACATATGGCACAAATTTCTTCTTTGGAGCACCTTTTGGTGGTTTGCCCAAGAATCTGGCACTTGCGACACTTCATAGGATTAAGTATGCATTCCTTAACTTTTTCTTTGTAAAATCCGATTTCCACCGAAGTTGGAGGTTGGTACAGATCAAATGTAAAGATCATGACGCCAGTCGGGCACTGCTTGCCGTCAACGTTTTTAGTAAATTTGTAGACCTCCGTAACACCTTGTATGGCCATTTCCATAAGGTGATAAGGTGCAAATACGATTCCTTTGCTAGAGTTGAGGCGATCATGATATTTAACTTTAACTGGACATTGATTTGCTATATTAGCCATCTTTATAACTTTTTTAGCAACAGTTTTGCTTTTTGCAAGAATTAGTGTGCTCCCATTGCGAAGTTGGGAGTCATTTTCGTATTCTGTACTAATAACATCTACTGCTTTCTTCAAAACAAAGACACCCTAGAGAGGGGTTTATTTTCATCAGTAGATGAAAGATAGATAGTTTGGGGCTTTTGCAATTGGTTCGGGGAGGAAGTTGGGGGAATTCTTCGAAATGAGCAATCCTTTTTGATTGTTTGGGGGAATGATAGTGAAGGAGGTGAGTTAAAGGGTGTATCTGCAATAATTCCTTGAATCTATTGCCATTAATTTTAGCCCTTCGGGATGGGCTTTGTGGGATTGGGGCAAACACTAGATATATTAAATAGAAAGATAGATATGAAAAGAGAAAGTCAAAAACAACCGGTTAAAGAGGTTAGATAATGCACTTGAAGCGAAAAGTCGCAGACTACGGAAACGATGTTAACGCAACAAATGCTAGACGGAGACTATATATTTTTATAGCTGTTAGTGTACATTTCTTATTCTTCTAAAGAACCAAATTTTCTTGATTATTATTACGTACATACACAAAATGAGACCTAAAATTTAAATTGATATCAATTATTACACTCAGATACTTAATTTTTTGTACGCACTCAAAACCATTAAAACTATTACATGACCAAATATCATTAACGTTAGTTTTGTCAACACTCAGTTTCACAAGAGTGACATCAATGATCTCGATTGAGTCGTTGCCGACCTCGACGATGAACGAGCAGACAGACGAGTTTGGCAGGGATATGGCTCCGCTCTATAGATGCGGATCAATGAAAAACTAGTGGGTTTTGACTTGGACTTTAACTTTTTTTTTTGTTTTTTATAATGAGCGCGCGCTCAAGGGATTTGTATACTCTTAAAATGTATGAACTATGTACATGCTCAGTTCTCTGCCAAAGATGGAGCTTTCTTCTACAATAACTTAAACAATCTAAATAATATAAACGTTAACAGTGCCCTACGGTTCATCAGAAGCTCAAAATAGTTTCAAGAGTAGGAGGATCATGGATCCATGTGGCATCACAATGGGCCAAAAGGCCTTAGTGCGTTGATTTCTTCAACAGCCCCTCTACCTAACCTAACCTATACTCTCCACAAAGTCCCCCTCCAACAGGTTTGAATGCCTCGGCTGGTAAGCCGGTAAGTTTACCCCACTTCGTTTTGGTCAGGTAGGCGGTAGTTCGTTCGGTGCTTCTTGTGCCCTTTTTTCTTTTTCTGGAGAAGCTCATGTTCCTACCGTCACTTTTGCACGCAGAGCTCACCAAAGGCTCTCCTCCTTCATTGCAGCGCCGCTTTGTATGCTTCTTGTTTAACTGCATGAGCTCGCCGGCATTCTTCATCAACCCAGGAAGGTATTCGGGTGAAACCTATATTAGCACATCAGTCGCGATGTCTCTGATGACACGTGGGCAGCGTTGCCACCTCTTTTCAGTTCTTGATGCGGTCAGAAGCTCATGACTTCTTGGCTAAATTTGCCGCGTATAACAAATCCGCACTCGAGTAAACTATGTTTTTGTGCCCTTTTTTTATTAAGAACTTAACACTCAAGTTGGTACACTTATAATGCCTCAGCACGTGTTAATTTTTTTGGAAAATGGGGTAGAGAAAGAAAGAAATATGTTTGGGTTCAGTTGCTATTTCGCGCAGTGGGTGGAATCCAACATTTAATAGGGAGATTAAATTGTTAGTGGACGTTGGCTTGATGCTGATTTCTAGTCAACTATTCATCTTACTTGTTTTTTGTAAACTGAAAAAATGAATGTCATTCGGGCGTCGTTGAGATTCGAACACCGAACATCCCGATTTAGAAGCTAGTCCACTACCACTTGAGCCATGGCCATCCATGACAGATGTCACAGTTTTTCATCCTTCTTTTGCTTTGCCCATCCCATCCACTTCGTGTATGGCAGTGATAAATGATAGCAGTTTGCTAATTGTTCGGTTGCAATTAGCTTGTTAATTATATCCGAAAGTCGTTGTCCTTGTTTCGTTCGCTGGGGTCGTCAACAGTAATGACATCCATACCCAAGGCTTGTTGTTGTTTCGGAACCTTTTAGTTTTTCCGTGGTAGAGAGTTTACCCGGCTGACTTTATGCTATTTTAAGTGCTAAGCTCCACTTGTATAATCATAGTGTTTTTTTACTATTAGGTAGATATCCAGCAGGCACCACGAGGAGATGATAATGATGTTTTGCCCAATGAAATAAGGCTACCGAAAAAACACAAAACGAGAGCCAAGAAATATAACATAGAAAGAAGTAACCGACTCACCTTCGTACAAAGCAGAATTTTTGAATTTTCTATTCGAAGAGAACTGCGGTGCAAAAGAATTTACAACCTTTTTGAGCATAGATTCCAGGTGCTGGAAGCATACAACATGTACATCTCTCTCTGTAGTTGAAAGCGTTGTACATATGTCTATGTTGTTTTTGTATGTATGTATGTTGTTGTCTATGCACCTTGTCTACCTTATTTATATCAGTGCCCGAGACACTTTTTCGATTCCTTATACTGAAATCGGAGCATAATTTTAAAATCGATTGAGATCTTAACATCAAACTAATAAATTGAGGAAAATATATACCTGGAAGAAACCTACTACTCAATTACTACTACACTTGGAACTCGCTCTACCCACCCATCAATAGCAATCTGTTTGATAGTTAGGTACTTATATCAAGTGGACGAGACCGTAAAACGAGCGACGGCCCTTACAATACCTAGGTATCAACAGCCGACAACGAAACAAATTCCGCGAAGCAACTAATGAAGCACTAAACCAACACAATATTAACACTAAACCTACCAGTACCGGTCAAATTGACCGCTTTCAAACATTTGTAAAATTTACACATATTTAAACGTTATAATACCGTTATCAAACTATATGACTTTTCTTAAAATATGCATATATTTTCTTCACTTTTTACTTTAGTTTTTTTTTTTTGTCTCCTACCTACCGCCTTCGGCCAATTTGAACGGTGGAGAAAATATTTTATGTACTATTTTAAATTTATATAATCTGTACGAACTAATTGTTACCTCAGAGTCGGTTGCAATTGAAAACAGTACACAACAGTATTGAGTATAGTCTCAAGTAGAGCAGTTCTAAAGCGTTTCTAGTGCAATTTTGTTACGATTGCTTTTTTGAAGGAGATAAAGTAAGGTATCAAAACTTGGATGTAAATGTTTTATTACTTACATAGTGTAATATTCTGTCGTAGATATTTACACTAAAAATGTAAAAGCATTTCAAAATTACGAAGTACCTAAGAAAAATAACGGACATAGAAGAGTGATGAACAAGAAATTTTTCGAAAATATTATAAATACTAGGTGGGGTGAAAAGTAACCTCCTTGGGAATGAAAAAAAAAAAAAATTTTTTTAAATGTTTTTATATTTTATTCAATATAGTCCCCTTTTAGTTTGATACACTTATTCTAGCGATTTTTCAACTTCTTGATTCCGTCCGAAAAGTAATTTTCCGGAAGATCTGCAAAATACTCCTCCGTGGCGTCGATGATTTCCTCGCGTGAGATGAATTTTTTATTGATGAGCCATCTTTTGAGGTTTGGGAAGAGATAATAGTCCGAGGGAACCAAATCGGGCGAATACGGTGGATGCGACAGCAATTGGAGCCATAAGTCATTGATTTTAGCCCTGGTTGCGATGCTCTTGTGCGCCGGTGCATTGTCTTACAAAAACAAACATTTTTTTCGCTTCATATGAGGCCGTTTTGCAGCGATTCCGGCCTTCAATCGCTCCAATAATGAACAGTAATACTCGCTGTTGATGGTTTTTGCTTTTTCGAGGTAGTCCACGAAGAGCATGTCATGAGAATCCCAGAAAACCGACGACATAACCTTTCGGACCCATTGAACCTGCCTCGGCCGCTTCCGAACACTCGTGCCGGCTTCAGTCCATTGCCGGGCACTCATTCTGTTTTCTGGTGTTCAACAGTTACCAATCGACGCCAAAAGTCCGCCCGATTCCGCATCAGCAAGTCCAAACACTCTTTCGAAACATTAAGTTATTATGTTTTGGTCAGGAGTGAGTATGCGCGGCACCCAGCGGGAGGATAACTTTTTCATATGCAAAATATTGCCCAAAATATGGCGTGTGCGCTCAGTATTAGTCTTTGTGTAATCTGTTAGGTCGCGCACCTTCACTTTCCGGTCAGCCAACACCATTTCACGTATTTTTTTGACATTGTCCCCTGTAACCGCATCGGAGGGCCTGCCGGAGCGGACTTGATCGATAGTAGAGTTGCGGCCACTACGAAACTCTCGAAACCAATATTTGACGGTATAATCTGACGGATCATTAGCCCCATAATATTTTTCCAACTTTTCTTTTGTTTCCTTTGCCATTCTGCCTCTCAAAAAAAAAATGTTTTATGAGAGAACGAAAAACGTTTTTGTCCATACTCAACATGATGCCAAACACGTCAACAACAATCAGCTGTCAAAACAAAACTAAAGACAGTATCGCACTGAAATTTGGAATGTCTGCCTAAATATGAACGGACTTCAAGGCACCATAACCTTTTTTGCAGTAGCAGCGCATTCTGGCGGTCAAGGAGGTTACTTTTCACTCCACCTAGTAAGCTTCCAAGGCAGAAAAGAAAGAGAGTCTTATTGACATTCAAAAGTGAGACAGATGTAGGGGATCAACGCATCGAAACAGTTTCGGAACAAATAGACTTGGCAGGATACCAGTGCATAATATTTTTAGAGAATGTTAGGGCCAACAGGATATGCTAAGCGGCATATAATGAAAGGACAAATGAAGACGGTATTTTCTCTTATCAGCGTATAATGCATAATATATAATATGTAGAGAAGAAGAAACTCTAAAGGTGTTGGTTACTATGTGGGAGCTAAATGCTACAAAACTAGATGCATTTATTGCTTTGCTATATGTCGCCGGTGCATATGATTTGAGTCAAGCAATTTGGATGTCTCATTAGGAACCTTTTTTTTTTTTTTTTTTTTTGATAAGTAATGAGCAGAAACGACTTTACCTAAATTATGAAGTTTATACTGTTTGATAGGAGCGAAAGAAGCCAGCGTTAACAAACCAATATATGATATGATATCTACAATATGGGATCGATTTATTGAGAATTCATAAGCAAAGAAGTTACTTGCAAAAAAAACTACAATTGTTGGAACAATCCGTGGAAACAAAGGAGAGTTGCCAAAGTTAGCCGAAGAAAAAGAAGACAAAATGACTAGATTTTCAAGCAAATTGTATAAATCAAATAACATTACTCTTATAGTGTATTAAAGTAAGCCAAACAAAAAAAAGTGATTGTCCTAAGTTCCGAACATAAATCAATAGAAGTAGAAAAAAGCAACAAACATATACCTGAATCTATTAAATTTTATAATATACACAATTTGGTGTAGATATGGCAGACCACATGGTAAGGAATACAATGTGAAAAGTTGTAGATGGACACTTCAGATATTCCTCAAAATTTTAGACCTAGCTGGAATAAATGCCTGTCTTTTGTATAAAGAAACGACGGGTGAAAACATTTCGAGGCAGTAATCGTCCAGAAGTTCACATTTGTTCGTACCAAAAATTGTTAAATAAAATTTTATAAAGATTATAAAACAACAAAAATCTGTTCAAAGTGCAAAAAATATGTTAAGTGCAAAAATATGTAAAAATATATACATTTCAGTTTAAATAAGGTATATATATGTATGCATAAGGCTATATAAAAGTCTAATTTTTTATGTTTTGTTCATAAATAACTCTAGATATACATAGAGCTTCTGTAAGTTTATATTGGAACAATAAAACTTGGTTTGTGAACGCAATCAACTCGAATAGTTCCCGAGAGTAATAAGACAATTAATATTAAAATTAAATTTACTTATTAAAATACTTCTACCAAAATGGGAGAAGCTGTCGATGATAACTGCTTCTTTGTGATTGAATTACGATACCTCATATGCCGCGTCTAAACTGGTATCTGATTTCCAATTGGAGAAGGCCTTCAGCATGTGTGGCTAAGGACCTATTCTTCAAGCTAAATTGGCTTGACATACATAAGCAATACACTGCTGTACATTCTTTTTAATATGCCCACCGCTAGGCAGGGCAATTCATCGTGAATATTTAAAATTAATAACATATTCGAAACTCAAGATTATTAATAAGCTCCTGCAAAGGTACTTTTGGAATGCACTTATTTGTGCATTTGGACACGGACACCAGAAAGAATTGGCGAAACTTTTCATGGGACGCCACAATTTGCTTGGCGAAAATTCTATATTGATCTGGCTAAATCAATATCTAAAAAAATAAAAAACAGTCAAAAAACTCAATTTTATCAGGTAATCTTTATTATCATACAAAAGAACCATTTTTTACATTTATTTTTTGAAGATTATTTCTTTCAAATATTGGCCGTAACTGCAGGTAACATGGTCCTTTAATGCATTACGAACGGTGTTTGACCAATGACTCGACTAGATTTAGCCTCCAGTTCCTCAATCGTAGCCGGCTTATCCATGTGGACTTTGGATTTACGTAGCTAACCAAATTCACCGGTTCAAAGCGTGAAATTAACTGTTCACCGAATCGTTCTCGCAATAAAGGCACGGTTTCTCTGGCTGTGTGGTAAGTGGAACCAAATGTCGTCGAGAACATGAGCTTCAATTTCAGGCATGGGATGACATTCATAGTTACGTTCGGGGCGCTCTCAGTTTTGAAGAAATATAGACCGATGATTTCCCCAGCCCATAAACCACACCAAATCGTTGTTTTGTCTGAATGTTATGTCAGCTCTTGAACCTTTTCGGGTTGATTGGCACTCAAAATACGGATATTTTGCTTAGTGGCGTAGCCATTAAATCAAAAATCGGCCTCATCGCTATACAAAATTTTTTTTTCGAAAACAGTGGATCTTTTGAAGCTTTTCAAAAACCCAACGAATGAAACTGTGACGATTCGGAAGGTCGACCGGCTTCAGTTCTTGCAGGAATTGGTTTTTTGTATACTTTTAAACCAATTTATTGCATACGACAAGCCAAGCTACCGCTACTATATTCTGTTCACGACGTGCTAAATGTGGTCTATTTGGTCGCGTATTATCCGATAATGAAAATTGGAATTAAAACTTTTCGAATTATACGTTCGGTAGCCCGATTATGTGGACCATAAGTTTCTCTTAACGCACAAAACACATTCCTCGTAGAACGCTAATTTCATAATACAGATGAATAATTTGTAGATGCTGTGCCGGACTAAGTTTTTCCATGATGAAATGGCAAACAATACTAAACAAAAATACCATATTAGTGTGACACGACGTATGCTTGATCTCTCAAGAAATCCACACTGGAAGAATTTTCCACATCGCTCGAAGCTACCTATAAGCGACTCAACTGTGTAGTAAAAAAAAATATATATATATATATATTGGGCTAATAATTCGAAAAAAAAAAATTAAATGGTTTGTGTTGAAACTATTGCACCATAGAGAAAAAAATAAGAAATATTCCCTAGGTGTAGAACATTCAGCTTATTGATTATCGCAACGCTTTTCCGGTTTCGGTCATACAAGTGCATAGTTTAGGTAAAGTAAAAGTAACCCAAGAAACCCCAAGACCGAGAAGAAATTAACAGGAGAATACTCCAGAGAAACACAAAATTGCTGATTGACAAAGAAGAGACTTGAGAGATATAGTACAACATCTTCCTCAATTTTCAATATTCAAATTAACATTGATAAGTGGTAATCAATTGTCGTCAAATGAAATTATGGTGTCAAACTATTGAAAAATATATCAATTAAAACCGGATATTCGACATAGCTTTGCTCTGCATGCCGCATGAAATTCAAAACAAAACATTTGTATAAACAATACATTCCCATTCATTTCTTAAAATAAAGAAAAAAAAAAAAATACTTTGAACTTCATCTTCGAGCTGAAGAAATATGTTTTCGCTGATCAACAATTATTCTTTTTACCTGCGTTCAATGGTATTTCAAAGTTTCTTTCAATAGTCTTGTGGAAAATGGCATGAGTTTGACAAAAATTGGAAAATTTAATTATTCGTCTTATTGTTTAAACAATCAAGCTTTTGGCACGATAAATGCTTTTTAAGTCACGGGGCAAAACTACCCCAAGACTCTTTCGAAATTAAAGGAATCTTATGACAGTAATGCCTCATCTTTTTTGGTTCGGTTGTCATATATCTGCGATGTTGAGTTAACTATTTCAATATGATTGTTTGAAAATGTATGTATTGTCATATATTCTCATCTCAAAGCTTCATCCGGAGTCACGATCTACGTATGAAAACGGCCAGACTATAAGAAGTTATCTGAATGGAAAGTGTACAAGTGTCCCAGCAAACAGTGCCAATATCTGGGAACTAGAGATAGCAAGCAACTTTAAAGGTCAGAGTGCAACCATAAATACAAACAAAAACAATCGTCTTTTCAACCAAAGATTTCAAACCTTACTGGCTGTCAGTCAACAGTCTTATACTTTTTGTCAAAAGAAAACTCATTCAATTAAAAATTATTCAAGTTGCAATGAGGTATCAATAATAGACCGACTTCTGAGTACAGAGATTAGGGATTTGCTTGAATTGTTTAGGAAAGAGTTATAGTATTTTCAAATGGCGTCATAGTTGAAAATAATCACAGACCCTAGCCAAAAGACACCACATCTAGAACTGGACCACCACCATTTAAATCTGCCGCAGCGTATTCCGCAACTGAAAAGCAACGCGCCCCTGTGGAACAAGTTGTTTTGCCTACTGCTCTTGTTAAGGACTCATAGGGAGGTTTCTGCTTTATTCGAATTCGCAAGTTCATTTCGTGAATCAGAAATCTCAAAGACACTATTGAAGTACTAACAAACGACCGGCTTATGATTCAACTACCCTTAAAAGGGATTATATTTGAATTTATCGAAGAATAGGAATAAGTAGGTCATTTGTTACTCGTAGAGCCAAATCTTGAAATAACTCACAATAACTTACAATACAATGCATAATTAGACTTGATAACGTATTTACAAAATTGCGCGCGCCGTCTTCAAATCGTCTTGCTGCACATCGTCGCAGAATTCCTTAAACAGAATTTTCATATCCGGCCGTACTAAATAAGGACGAACTGAAAGAAGAAGAAAGCTGAAGGAAAAGCATATAGGATTGACCAAATCTATAAGGGATGCATTTATTCCATAGTCTATCAACACTGAGATAGTTTTTGACAGACTTACAATCACTTCAAAATATTTTTGTTCCTCGATATACGTAGGACTATAGATCATTAATCGTTAATCACAGGGTGGCGCCCGCTTAGAAGAAGCAACTTCCTCGCTTGTAGATCTACGCCGTCCATCTTTTATGCAAACTCTGACTGAAAATTCATCTTTAACCAAAATTGAGAAACTTTATTTTCGCCTGGAGAATATATTTTGAATATATGGAAAACAGTCTTGGCGTGTCTACAAAAGCAAAACTATATTCTTGAGATTATAGGTGGATTAAGTTCATACACATCTTCGCATACGTCCAAAGAATTTTAGCAAATAAGAAAATTAAACTTCTTTACAAGATGAACATCTAATAGTTGAGGACTTAGACAATACTCTATAGAAAATAATCAACCTAATTTAAATGACATATTTCGCAGATGAAATTAAAGCAACTAGAACGAGTGCGAATTTAAAACGACTCAAATTGAGAGCAAAGTACCAGAAGTTCAAATTCGTGGTAAATTAGAAGATTTAAATGTAGCCTCCAAAGCAAAAATCCAATCGATTTTATGATCCAATACACTTTTATGCGCTGTGGAAAAAATCTTTGCACTATAATTGCAAGAATTTTATCAATTTATTTACAAAGTAAGTAGATGATGTAACCACCTTTAACTAAGATTGAAGAATGTAATCTTACGCTCAAAGCAATTACCCAATATATTTCAAAGTTGTTTGAATTGTCAAATGTTATAGGTATTATTTCTATTATTTCTAATCCGCTGCATTCAATTGGATCACTCAAAACCATTTGCAATGCTATGATTATACATATCGCTTTATCAAATGTGGACCCGGAAACTAAGGCATAATGGAACGAACACGCCATTACAAAAATCTTCCGCATTAGACGGACTGTCCAACTGTTTTTTGCAAATGTCAATACCTAGAGACTCGCGATAGCAAGCAGCTAAAATCTGACTATGGACTCAATAGCTGACCAACGCAATCATTGTATACTGCTCACCGCTCTCAGATTTCCTTACCAAACGATCTTGTCTGTTTCGTAGACACTCGACGTTAAGTTGTTCAAATTTATGTATGATAAATATTATTCAACTGTTTTCGAATATAAAAAACAAAGCTTTATTTAAATTGTCAAAGAGTCACAAAACTTCAAAAGTTTCCAGCCTCAACACAGCCTATTATATCGATCATAGCAGAAAGAGAATATTTTTAATAGTGGCGAACCATCAACCTCAGTTAATGCTCCGTTGAATGGAAGCCTTTAGAAATCCCATGTGATCTTAGCGATAGCGTTAGTTCTTAAGGGGGTATTCTAGTCTAGAGGCATGAATTTCGGGCGGTTTTTGAAGCTCTGTACAAACGAAACAAAAAATATTTTAACCATCCATTTTTTTTATTTTTTTTTATTTGTCTATTGATATTTTAATATTACATACAAAATTAACCAAAAAAAAAAAATCACAATTCACAAAGTTATGAAAGTTTGAAAAAAAAAAAAAATGTTGGTATGTTTTTTTTTTAACAATTCCGAATTTTTAAAAATAGTAAAATTAAAAATTTTGATCTGAGTGTGCTTGGTAGAGAAATGTTCAAAGAACATTCACATAAAATTTTAAATAAATGGATTCATTAGAACTTGAGATATCGTGCACGCCATTTTTAAAAACGTAATTTCAAAAAACTGCGTTTAAAGTTTTGAGACAAGTTTGTTCCGGTTGGACCGGAGCAGACGCCGCGTCAAAAAAAATGGCTGTAACTCATAAAATAATTGAAATTTTGAAAAATTCTTTTAAGGGCATATTCTTGAATGTCTAAACTTCTGAAATATGAAAAAAAAAATAAATAAATTTTTTATTTGTAGCCTATAATACCCCCTTAATATGCATTCCACTGAAAGTTTTCAGAGTAGATAACTTTTTAGGACTCAGGTTTTCAGAGCAATCCAATCAATGATTTATTTGACAAGCCGCTTTATCTACAAAAGTCGGATATCGTAGGGGTAGGGAAAACCAAAATGAAAATCAACTTTTATAACCAGACTACCGGTCCTTCGAAACATAACAATTAAGAGGTATTATTGAATTTTTGATCACCCCATCTATCACTGAATATCAATCAGAATCAACATTAAAGAGCACACCTAGTGTGACCTCCAAAAAAGATGATTTTTGGGATTTTCTTTTAAAGAAAACTACTACATCAAAGGTTTCAAAATTTGGAGGTTATATTTATATATAAATAATAAATATACACTGAAATTTAATTTTCAGCGAGTTATTCGCTATCTCCCAAGACAAGACCAAAATGGTCCTCCACTGCTGCAGTGATTGCAGTGGGTAAAAAAGAAGAAGAAAAAAAATCACCCACGATTATGAAGAAAAAATCGAGTTTTGAAAAACGGATCGGATGATTTATCTTCGAAATTTGAAAAATATTGTTTCGAGAAACACGCGTTTAAAGATAAAATGATTGATTTTATTGTTATAAATACCTAGTCCTGCCATAAGCTCTGTTAGACAATTTTTAGCGCTTATCGTTGAAAACTTCTTGCGGGAATAGAACCGTTAATTTTTTTTCAGAACACATGCAAGGATCAGTGAAGAATACTAGTCAAATTCGTTTTAGTCTGCAAACTATTAACATGGAATGGGGCGTTAAAGAGAATCGAGTCTCGGTAATAGCGTTGCATAAGTGCGGAAAGAGTGCTGGCCAAATTTTCGAGTTGCTAAAACCACTCGGAACATCAAGAATAGTTGTTTACCGGGCTATTGCTCGCTTCGGCGAATTGTCTGGAGTAGATGACTGAAAAAGAAGTGGTCGCCCACTCGTCGTCCTACGAATGCGGTAGTAAAGGCAGTGCGTGAACGAATTCGGAAAAATCACCTTAGGAAACAGGAGATCATGTCAAAGGAATTGGATATATCAATAAGATCCATGTCTAGGCCGATTCGGGATGATCTGCATATAAAAGCCTATCCTCGGTTCACGGGTCATCTTCTAACTCCCCAACTAAAAAAAAAAATTAGACTGGAAAGATGTAAACGACTTTTGCAGTGGGATGCAAACAATAGCCATGAAAACATTCTGTTTAAGGATGAGAAGATATTTTACCGTGGAAGAAGTTTTCAACAAGCAAAATGACAAAATTTATGCCACTTTATCTAAGGAAGCCAAAAAAGTTATTCCAAGTGTCCGACGTGAACATCATCCCGCTCCTGTAATGGTTTGGAGGAGGGTCTCTCACTATGGTGTCACATCCCTCTATTTCTGTGAAAAAGGCGTAAAAACTGGTGCAATGGTTTACAAAAAAGATGAGGGGTTTAACTAATACCCTTTTTAATTGAAATATAGATCTTCCAACAGGACTCTACCCCCGCGCATAAAGCCAAAACCACGAAGGAGTGGCTCAGATTTAATATTCCTGGCTTTATAGCAGCAAAAGATTGGCCGTCGGAGAGTCCAGATCTGAATCCACTGGATTATGATTTGTGGTCCGATTTTTTTTTTTAAATAATCAATATTGTGGTTTAATAAATGAAACAAATTTGAATACAATATGTTATGCTTAATGTTTTTTTTTTATAGCGTTTTATATTTATAACAGAACTTATGGCAGAACTAGGTAGATAAAAATCATACTTAGAGTTAGTCTGCTATTCCAGGCCCATATAATTCACCAGCCTGCTGGGCTGTTGAAGCTCTTCTTTGAGATAATCGGCCCTCGTCCGAGGCAGCCTGTCGGCGATACTCTGCTAATCGTAATCTTGTTTCACCTTTGCTAGCGGCATAATCTCAGATGTATAACCGTCATTGAATATTGAAGTAGCAAAGTAATTTGATAATTCAATAGTTTTGAGGCCACTGTGGAGGTGTTTCGGAGCAAAGTGCCAAAGTAAACCATTGTGGTTTTCATTATTATTCTGCGTATTATTACCCTTACATCTACCAAGCAATTCACGGCGAGACAAGTCCTCGTATATTGGCCTCAGAGCTTTTTCAACATTTGGATTAGGATATTCGTGCTTGAACGTAGTCAAGTTCATGCCTTCAGCTTCCGCGGGGCGTTAAGCGCACCAATTCTCTGCGCCTTCTGGACAGTTTGAATAGTTTGGATTTTTATCAGCCGAACCCAAATGATAAAATGTAGCCAGGTACCATTATACATTTCAGCCACATTATCTTGATGTCTCATGATCGCTAGGCCATAATACTTTTGAGGTTTATTAATTCATTTGACAATTAATTTTAGTGTGGTTTTACTTTTTCCTCCTAAGCTCTTATCAGCTTTTTTCAAACTACGGCATCGTGATCCTATTCTTTTTTTAACATGTAGATAGCACTCTAATTTTATTACAGGAATATCATATGGATTGTATGTATCGTATGTATTTTATATATTTATGTATTTACTAATCGAGCAATCAAACATGTCTTTTTTACTGTCGACTTCCATTTTTAAAGCTGATCCTTTATGATTTATGTCGCAATCATCTTCGTGTAGTGAGAGCCATTCTTCGTAAGCTACACAATCGCGGTTTTTTTTATTTTCCCAAAGAGAAAACTCTGACAGTAAGTAGACTTTACACACGAATCGAATTTCTTTTTACAATATTTTCCTGCCAGAGTTATTACACCAAAACGTGAGATACGGCCACGTTTTTTCCACGTGCCATCACTCGAAACTGTCAAATTTGTCTCTGAATTTACTTTCTCTAATGTCTACTTCTTTTGTTCTTCAACAGCTCTTTCCATACTGAGTCTAAAACCTCGCGGACTTTCTTGATTAAAAGTCAATTTTTTTTTTTTTTTACAAGTTTTACAAGTTTTACACATTACTAAATTGCTAATTACATAAAAAATTAATATTTTTGGAGTTGGATCAATACAATATTATTATGAAAATTTTATAATAGTTTTTCAGCGAACGTACTCTATTCGTGGCAGACTGCACGAATGTATGTTGACTTCCCGTAAACTTTCGTTTTCTTAAAACTGATCTATGCCTGGGAATTTTGTGAGTACCTTTTTGGTTTGAATACAAAGGTTGATCACTCATTTTTACTAAAATATTTTACGAGGTGCTCAGTATAACGGTCACAGTAAAACTAAATGTGTCTGGTTCTGAAAACATGTGACGTAGTTTTAAAGAAAAATCCCTAAAGAGTAGACCTATTCATGCATTTCTGTATACCTGAAGGTCAACAATAGAAACCGAAATCGTATTATAATGGTGAACGATGACGACAGACCCCGAACAATAACTCTAGTAGACCCCGTAGCAAATGTTACTTCCTGACCGCTTAGCGACTACTCTTTAGAAGGCTGTAACTAAAAAATTATGTATTTGAGATATTCATTTGAAATTTTAGTATGTTAGGTATGATAGGTTTAGACTATCGATAATCCAATCGAAATCGCCATTAGAAATTTGTTCGGGCAAATTTGTAAAAACTGTTAAACTGCTTTTTTTTTTTGTATTTGAAACTGACAATGGATCATTTTTTTACTTTGTTTTGTCAAAAATTTGATTTGAATAGAAGATTAATTTCAAATGGAAAAATATTTTTAGGAAGTATTTACAGGTAAATATATTGAAAAGCAGGCAAATTAAATAAAAGTGCTCTCCAGGCACTTTTATGCACCTATAAATGATGATGGACAATACATACATAGAAAAATTATCGGATTAACTCATTTTAACTTACAGAGGTTTACATAATATAAGGCTTATAATATTCGTCCTTTTTTTTGTAAACAAATCAAAATAAAGACATTTGATATTTGTCTAATTGAGATTCAAAACGAAAATTATGCGGCAGTTTTTTTTTACACAATGTCCCATATTAATTTCTGACAGTTCGTTGACTGGAACCAATACGGAATAAGATTAATCATTTTTTTTATTAAATTGTTTTTTTGAAATTGTTGTTTTCAAATACATGTTAGATTCAAATGTAGAGAAAAAATACGTAAGTTCTGAAGTAAGTATTTGTTAAGTGTTTAGATGGCTTAGTTTAAATTGAATCGTGGTTAAAAATAGGTGAACCGGTGAAGCACAAAGAAATTGTTTATGTTATTATTTATCAATTCAATATTAAGTCTGTAGTGAACAATATAGTGTTTTTTTTTTAAATATGTATATTGTTAAACAAATCAATAAAGATAAAGAAATCCTACTAATATTATAGCAGTATATTTCAAAGGGAATATTTTAGATGGTGAAAGTGAAAAGTTGGTGGAAATTGGCTTGGTTCTTAAATTGTAATTGAAGCAGAGTAAAGTACAAGAGAGTAATTGCAACCACCTCTCAGCATTTTATCATTTCCACATGGCGAAATAGTTCTTTGGAAATATGCTGCTAAGAGTACATATGTACAAGTTTATATGCGAAGGATTGTATATATGCGCATTTTCAGTCGCATTTCACTGTCTCTATTGATTTGTTCAACCATATATTAAAAAAAAAAACACTATATTACACTAAATATTTAATGGAAAATAACAACACAACAATTTTGCTCTACATTTTAACTTTATACTTAGCAGACAAAAGTAAAATCTTTAAAAAACTTATTTATTTTGTTCCACACCGAACAAAATTAATCTATGAGGTAAAAAAAAAAACGCCACTAAGAGGCGCTGAAAGCACTTTACCGAGTTCTTACTTTCGTTTGCGTACTTTTTGGAATAAATATATAAAAAAAAAAAAATCAAATCCGGAGAAGATTCTCCCTTAGAGAAAATTTTTTTAAAAATAATCGAACGGATTTTTTTTTGCTATTTTATTTCTAAACGAACTTAAAAAAAAAAGTTTTTATGAAGTTAGCAATTTTCTATTCAAAAATTTTATAATTTATTCTTGTCGAATTAAAAAAATTCATTATTTTACGAAGTGTTGTATTTATGTCACATGCTTGAAGTTGATATGTATTCTATACGTGTATTCTACTTACATTCTGAAAGGCCATTTTACCTCTATGTATAACAGAAATGAGTTTTTTTTTTTAAATACCTCTATGTGCACCTGATCTAAAATATGCAACATTGTGTGCCTCTACTTTGTTTAAGGGGGTATTCTAGTCCGCAAATTTGATTTTTTTTTTATATTTCAAAAGTTTAGACATTCAAGAATATGCCCTTAAAATGATTTTTTAAAATTTCAAATTATTTTATGAGTTACAGTCATTTTTGTGACGCGGCGTCTGCTCCGGTCTTACCGGAACAAACTTGTCTCAAAACTTTAAACGTTTTTTTCTCGAAACTATATTCTTTGATAGATAGAGATAGAGCGATAGTGAATCGCCTCGAGCACGCTTAGATTAAAATTTTTAATTTCACTATTATTAAAAAAAATCGGAGTTTTTAAAAAAACATGCCAACCAATTTTTTTTTTTTACATCTATACTTATTAAAAATCCGTTCGGCTTTTTTGTTTCAGATGACCAGTAGGGTTGAAATCATGCACACCAGGACACATTTTTTTTCTGGACCATCCACTTTGCCAGCCCATAACTTTATTAATTTTAGGTTTTTTTTGGTTAATTTTTTATGTAATCTTAAAATATTAATAAACAAATGATAAAGAAATTGATAGTAAAACTATTTTTTGTTTCGTTTGTACAGAGCTTTAAAAACCGCCCGAAATTTATGCCTCTACGCTAGAATACCCCTGAGACTTCATTGTCCATACATGTAACAGGTCGGCTGAAAAATTCGTAGACTAACACATACATAGATGGTGGTGGTGGCGATGGCCTGATGGTTGGCTCACTGTCTGTCTCGGCAACTTACCTTGGATCGAATCCCGGTGGGAGCTCAACAGCAAATTTTCGAATTGTCATCATCCTTTCGGCGGGCTATGGCAAAAGCTTCTCAGGAGAGTCGTTCGGAACCGGCAATAAACAATAGGCCCTGATCAGGAGTGTAAAAATACACAAAGTAAAAAGCACAAGTGAGTGCGAGCAGCAAGGCCTTGGCCCACACCAACCCGTCCCATAACCATATGATTTATAGTAGTTCTAACATTCAAACAACAATGGTATAAATTTGACAGCTGGCGGACAATTGGTTCGTGAGATACAGCATTATGAATTAGGCAACTTTTGCTGCCATTGTGAAAAAAATAGAGAAAGAGTTTCGCGTGTTAATAAAGCTTGGCTTAATAAACATTATTCGGACTCTGCACCAGTAAAATCAACCGTTGAGAAGATGTTTGCCAAGTTTAAAAGGGGCGAAATGAGCACTGAAGACGATGACGCAGTGGACGCCCGAAAGAGGCTGTTACGGGCGAAAACGTGAAAAAAGTTCACAAAATAATACTGAATAGCCGTAAAGTGAAGTTGATGGAGATAGCTGAGATTTTGAAGATTTGAAAAGAGCGTAATGGACAAGAAAAAAATGGCCCCATTTAAAAGAGAAAAAAGTGCTGTTTCATCAAAATAATGCGCCGAGTCACAAATCAATAAAAACGATGGCAAAATCGCATGAATTAGCCTACAAATTGTTTCCCCATCCACCGTATTCTCCAGTTCTGGTACCCAGTGACTTTCCTGTTTGCAGACCTCCAAAGATTGCTCACTGGAAAAAAATTTAGCACTATGAAGAAGCAATCGCTGAAATTGAGGCTTATTTTGAGGCTAGAGAGAAATCATCCTATAAAAATAGTATCGAAAAATTATGACCGCTAAAATCATTGTATTGCCCTTGAAGGCATACAATAATAAAATCGAATTTTACAAAAAAAAAATATGTTTTGCTATGTTAGTCTACGAACTTTTCAGTTGACCTGTTATATGCCCTATTCAAATCTGTTTTGAAGTACAGTATTTATTTATTTCTTTAAAACAAATAGAATAGGTACCTCAAAAATAATTTTTCGTAATTAGATATGAGGAAAGGAATTATTAAGACTCGGAAGGTCGTGCTGGTGAATATGACTATACTACTGTAAATCAATTCCTTATTCTTTTCAATGTCTTATAGGCACAACGCACATTAAATCTATCCCAGAGAAGTTCTGCATTTTTTTGGGAATACTTCAGAACAGTAACGTATTGCTACTGTAACCTAAATAACCTAAAATGTATAAAAGGGATTTGAAAAATTAAAATTGTTCGCTGCGGAACAAGATGGTTGTAAGAACAAAGTATAGTCCTAACATACATTTATCTTATATGTATATAGCATTAGGGCTACCTAAGCTGTCACTTTCAAATATAAGGACGTATTATCAAATCACAAAGTTGAGAGAAATTCGTGTGTGCAAAGGAACCCGAACATATGGTTGTAAATATAAAAGTTGCGTTCCAATTGCTTAAATAAAGTTTTTAAAAATAATAATAATAATAATAATAGTAATAACACTTATAAGTAAATAAATTATCATTTTTAGCCTATAATCTTTATAAACGGTATTGAATATTACTAAGTCAATAACGTTGTAATAATATTATGTATAAAATTCAAACTTACTTTTCTATTCGATTAAGACCAAGCACATCCTTAAAGGCCAAATAGATCTTATTTAATGTGAGATTCGGTAGGCCCTGGCCCAAATATCTAACAAATTTAAGTTGTTCTGATTTAGGTAACCCGCTCTCATGGAAGTCCAAAAAGGTCCTGTGATCAGTGATCTTGTATTCCTGCGGAAATAAATTAAGATTTAAAAATTACTTTTTTTATAAGTATATAAATGAAAAACATTTATTAAAAAGTTTCTATTCTATATAATAATTTTTGGGAAGAGAAAACACGAATTCGGTTCGGCTTCTTTGCTCACATTGCAAAATTTGATGAAATTTTCGATGACTATGTACTTTTCGTAATAGGTTACACTTTGATTACTCTGAATACCGAACTGTTTTAGGAGTTCCTGTTTCTTAGGCGGCAAACGAGTTATGTGGGTACAAACACCATCTTCGATTCTATGAGTTTCGTGAACGTCAAAATTTTCATGTATCACTAATCGTTCTAATACTTTAGGCATTTCTGATTTTACAACAATTGCGCTGTTGTTATTAGTGGGGAACTCTACACCATCATTAGATTGGCTCTGTGTTGTGAGACTTTTTAGATCTGCAAGAATACATGAAAGGAAGAACTGTTTCGCTTAAATGTTTATAGCCAATTTTTCACATTTCTTATGGTCAGTCGCTACTGCTATAAAGCATTATCATGCAGCTTTAAATGTCTACATATTATATATACGGAAAGTAAATTGCGGAATAACATGCGGTAAGTTTTAAGGGGATAACTTCTACAAACATAAAAAAAACAATTATTAGGATTATTTAGAAATTTATATTTTTTTATAAACAACGAAATTTATTTTTTTTTTTTAAATAGTTAACGACATTAACAAGGCAAAGAAAAAGCTTAAATAATTACGATTCATGAAGAACTGTGTAAACTTTCTAGAAAAAAAAAAAAAAACAAATTAAAAAAAAATATTATATACGAGTATACATCGTTTTATTCGATTTAACCATTTTATGGCAATTATCATTGCCTCAAAATGCTCATTGACAGAAAATCATTTTTAAGAAGGTCCTTATTTATGTACATAAGGTAATACATAGGCAGTAATCACTTAATGCCAGACCCAGATTATGGGTACATAATTGTTCTTGCAAAGCCTCATAAAAAAGAAAAAAACAAAAACAAAACAAAATAAAGACTAATTTAGAAATTTCTCCGTACATATCTATCCAAAATCCAATCGCTTATATTTTAATAGTTTATCTTTTAAGTGATATCTTCATTCATTCAAATTTGACATTTTTTACATTTTTTGCCTAAGAAGTACGCAGAGATCTATTAAAATTGAAACCTTGTAACGAAAAGTGGATCTTGAACGACAATAGGAAGAATAGTAGTTGAGTGCATGAGTTATGCTCGCAGAGGTCGAACTGCATCCCAAAAAGATAATGGTGAATGTATAGTAGACGAGTGAGAGAGTTGTGCATTATTCATTTCTTAACCTTGGGGAAACCATGACACCATAGTTAAAATGTAGAAAAATCGACAAAATGCATAGAAAATTGTGCCAAAAATACCGTTTTTTGGTAAATATGGTAGGTAAGGTCTCATCTTCCTGCATAATAAGGTAAAACCACATGCGGCACAGATAACGTTCCTGAAGCAAAGCTGAAATATGAAGTTTTGCCTCATCCACTCTACCCACCAGACTTGCCTTCTACCAACTACCATCTTCAAAACGGTCGGTTTATAAAGATAAATTCAATAAAACAGGACTTTAAAGCATAATGACATCGTTAAAAGAAGCCTATTCGCTTTAAGTCAAGCGTTGGGAAAAAAAATAGATGTAAATTAAGATCAACGAAAGATACACAATATTATATGTAAGACATAATATTACAGCTTTCAGATCACTTCTAAGTACATACATTTTTTTTTCCTATACGAGTACATAGCTATCAGTTTTTAAAAATTATTTTGATGGATCACTTTTATTTTTTGTTATTGTCCAATAAAACTAAGCTTACAGGCTTCTTTTTCTTATATCATAAAATTGGGCTTGAAGTTTGTTTAAATCATTGTAGGTATACAAAATTGCAAATATTCGTTAAAAAAAAAAAAACCGAAACGATAATTAATAATAAACTGTATACTAGTAATATAAGATCTATAACAATATCTAAGTATATACATATAACCGCAATTCAAATGTATGTCTATGGTTTCGAAATAACTTTTAAAAACTTTCAAAAAGTGATGATTTAGAAATTTGAAATGTAGAATGCAAATGGAACAAGAACAGTACTCTTTTGACATACCATCAATTAAGGACTGCATTTTTATTTAAGAAATAATTATATTCAAAACGGGTTTTTCTTACAAATGTTTCCTTATGGGAGGAAAGTTATCTCCATTTTCATTTTAATAAAACCAAGTATTTAAAGCCACATTTTTTTTAAAAAAAATTATTTACAAATAGCCGAAACATGCACCATGAACATCCATTTTATGTACAAACTACATTAAAAATTAATGCTTTCTCAATAATTTTTATTTAGAATTGTTTACAATTTAAGATTAAAAAGACCAAAAAAAAAATTGAATAATTCCGAATTATCAGTATACATATATATACATATATAAACATATATTTGTTTTTATATTATTATTACTTCTTTTGGTAATTATTTTTTTTTTTCACAAAACCAACAAAACAGTTTTAAAAAATGGGTCAACAATTTATTTCCAATTCATCGAAATTCCATCACATTCGGATGTAAAGAATGTCAAACATGTATGTAAATTATGTACACAGGGTATTCCGATTAATGTGTCGTAGACTTTAAGGGGACCGTATGGGTGGTATGGTAACAAATGGAGTACCGTTAAACTCGTAATTATGCGTTCTTTAATTGTTATACAGTAATTCTTGCCCTAAAGGTAATGTGCCAAAAGTTATTGCAGATCAATCAAAGGTGATCAAAGGATATTTTTTTTTTCTAAAACTTAAAATTTTGACTTTGTCATAATTTTTTTTTTTCGGAAAAATTATTTGTCGCAACTTTGAAACGTGTACCTAGTATTTACAAAAGAAAAGAAAGGTCAGGTCTTTTAATCTCATCAGTAGCTTTCAAGATACGACCCAACTTGTTCAAACTATAAAACAAAAAAATGGGGTATTATTTTACGATGTTATACAGAAATACAAAATTAACTAATTACCAGTTGATTTGGAAATTATTGAGCAACGTAAATCCAATAACATTTTTTTTTTTTTCTTTACAAAAAGTTCATTTCAGGACCCATAAAAGCGTCTGGGTGGTAACACCCATTTTTCAGGTAAAAAAAAAAATTCTGATGGCATAACAGATAATTTGTAGTTGCTAACAGAGATATTGACGTTTATTTCATAATATTCTCGATGATAGACTTTGCAACACAACAATACGCAGACATGGTTTATGTCTATGGTAACGGACAACGAGCGAGATTGGAGTATTTGAGACCATACCTTGATAGGCTTAATTCGAATTAGCTGATATACCACGGCAATTGTGTACTAGCAGGTTGACATCCCCACACACTAAGACCATGAAGTTAAAGAGTGGTTAGATCACGTGAATGAAATTTTTTGGATAAGGTGGGATGGACCCATTAGGTCTCTGGACTTGACGAAGAACATTGTTTACTCATCAGGAATAACGACATTATATGACTTAAACCATAGGATTGACGAGGCGGTTGCGAAAGTTCGGTAAAAATTAGAAAGAATGGACATTGTTAGATCCTTTCAAAGACGAGCTCTGGCGTGCATACAGAGTAATGGTTTGCACTTTGAATAAATGATATGATGTTAGGTTTGGTGAAAAAAATAAAAATGTACAATCAATATTTGTACTTTTTTTTTTTAAATGATTAACAATTTTTAATTTAATGTTTTGGTTTTTTCAATATGTTGGGACTTATCTTGAAAACTACAGATTTCAAAAAAAATGGTCTGATAGCTTTTTTGTTTGTTAATACTAGATACCAAAAGACAAACTGCTTAGGGCGCTGCATAGCTTCAAACCATACATCCGGACGGTATAATACCAGCCGAACTACAAAAGTCCTCAGATATTGTCTTGCCCACACTAGAGAATATCATGAGGAGCTGTGTAGAACTGATCCACATTCCACTGTCATGGAGAGAAGTCAATGTGGTTTTCATTTCCAAGGCCGAAAAATACTCTCATGATGTCCCAAAGGACCTAAGTCTATCTTTCCTTCTAAAAACTATAGAACGACTGATTGATATCCATATTCGAGCTAAAATTGATTCAAGACTTTTGTCAACGGCTTAACACGTCTACTGTAAAGGAAAATCGATGGAAACAGATCTGCATACGCTGACTAGCCACATCGAACGATCCCTACAATACAGAGAGTATACAATGGTTGCTTTCCTAGACATAGAGGACGCCTTTAACAAAGTACACATCCGCAATCACGACTGCGGTATCACATCTGCAGGTAGACGACTCACTTAGGGAGTTGATCAGTCTTATGCTAAATATCAGGATAATCAACTCTAAACTGGGTGGATCTTCTGCTAAAAGAAGTGTTAGTAGAGGTACGCCGCAAGGCGGTGCCCTTTATCCCCTTCTTTGAAACTTAGTGGTAAATGAACTGCTAATATACTTGGAAGCGGGGAAGAGCAGGGTGATTGCCTATGCGGACGACGTTGCTATAGCCGTTTCAGGGAAGCATCTTAATACCATTAAAGAACTCCTTCATCTCAATCTTAACAGATTAATCCCTTGGGCGAATCGCTATGGACTGGGAGTTAACCCCCATAAAACTGATCTTGTCCTCTTTTCCAGGAAATATAAAATTCCAATTCAATAAACGGTATCAGTTTATTGTTTTCCGATACAGCAAAATACCTGGGTCTTATTTTTGACAGGAAACTAAACTGGAATCCTAACATTCAAGAGAGTTAAGAATGCTGCAGTAGCTTTATTCTATTGCAAGAAAGCCATTGGAAACAAATGGGGTCTCCAACCTCGAATAACCCACTGGCTATACATCTCGGTCATAAGACCGGACGGTCTTAGACATTGCAGTTAACTGCAAAAAGCTAAGCCGAATCCAAAGAACAAAATAATTTATTTGGCCACGCTAATATTCTTAATATATAAGGAATCCACTTTGAGAACATCGATTGCACCATACCTAAACTTCGGTTTGACAAAGTCTTTCATGCCAGCTTTCCCTCTAAATCCTTCTGGGAAGATGATGCCTTCATGGAGGACAAGTCTATCCATTTCTATACAGATGGATCTAAAACCGATAGCGGGGTTGGTGGAGGTGTTTTCTCAGATAAGCGAAATTTAAACCTTTCCTTTTGTCTTCCAAATCACTGTAGCGTGATAAAAACCAAAATTTTAAATTTAAAGCTAAAAAAAAAAAAAATCACATTTGGTCTTCAAAAACTTTTGACACATACATTTTAGGGCTTTTTTACTTTGAAAGAATTAAAGTATTTACGAGTTCAACGATACCCCATTTTTTACTATTCACACATAAATTCAATACTATCTGCAATAGGAGTCAAAACATGGCGGCGTAAGGCTTTTCTTAAAACTCCTGTATCTTGGAAGGGATGCATTTCTGACCCTGCACTCACACGATTTTTTTCTGAAAATATATCAAGGAATCAACCCTTAAAGTCTTCAATATATTATACCAGGGTTTTGTATATTTTTATATGCTTTTTTTTATTAAGATTTAAAAAAAAAAAAAATAACGGTTCACTTATGTGTTTGATTATATTTGGGTAGAATCGACAAATGAACCAGTGCTAGACATTATACATAGAAATGCAGAACTTTTTTTGGCATCGATATACATATGTATATTGCTTGAATGGTTTCACACATATGGTATGAGTAGATTTTTTTTTTTTTAAGTAAAGTTTGTTTAGAAAATTCCATAAAAAACAAAACGTGTATTAACTTGTTTTTATTTAAAAATAATTTTACATATATTTATTTAACAATATAGATTCGTTAGATGTGTATAAAAAGTTTTAATTATTTAACAGGTGCTGAAATAACTACATATAAAAATTATTCAGGATGGCGGTGCGTTTGAAATTGCCGGCTTAGAATTTCCTGCATAAGAAAAAAATGTTGCATTTCATATTAGCTCCGTTTTCAGTGTTATTGAAATTTTCGCTACTATACCACAACCATTTGGTTTTGCTAACAACGATAAATATATTATTCGTAAAATTAAACAGTCTTTACCCAAATTCACATTACTTCAACTTTTATTTTCGTGTGTACTATATATACCAATATATTTAAAAAAATTAGTTTTCTCAAGATAAATTTGTACGAGTATACAGGTTACAGTTATTGCACGTCAAAACGATAAAAATCCACATTACCTGCTTAATGTGCTGAAAATTATTATTTAAAAGAATAAGTAATTCATCTACCACGTGTATCATAAGTTTGTCTTTGTTGCGTTTGGCAATATTTAGCAAATCAGCTGTCCCCATGTTTTCTTCAAAAGCTATGCTCGTTTCTATATGCCACGAAGGCGCTTTTTTTTTTCTTGAATAATTTTGTAGCTTTATTTGATTATTTATTTCATGAATAACATCGAAAAAAGCTCGAAATGTTTCGTGTAAATACTATATAGGCATACAGTGTGCACGCATTGTGCTAGTACTTAACCGTAGGAATAATTCTTTCGCTCTAATCACATTAAAAAATATTTGCAACTGATCGTTGCGAAACGTTAGCAAGCATGTATTTGATTTATATTGTTTCATCTAATCCTAATACATAATTTGTAAGGCATTAATATTATTTAAAATACTCCTTTGAAATGTATTAATAGAATTCATCCATTCACAATTTTTGTTTATATGTGAGTAAAAACGTCTTCTTTCATTAGATTACTTTTATTATTTAAAAGTGTTCCCGTTAATCGCACTTTATTGTTTATAAAACTACCTGCAACTTATGTAAAATTGAGAAAGGTAAGATGACCTTTAATAAAACAACTTTTATTTATCTTAGACCAATATGCTAGTACAACTAGATTTTGGTTTCGAACCTGATTACTAAACCCGCAACATACATATGTTTGTTTAGTTTTAACCACCTACTTAAACTTGTATCTTATATGTATCTTAAGCCAATCATATTTAGCTATTCTAAAAATATTAAACATTGCACACATCTACATAAAAAGGCCCTTCCAACGTTATACATTTATCTTATGAAAATCGGTTCTATAGTTTCGTGTTTGCTTATTAATATATAATGATTTCTATACCACGCATATTAACATCCACATAAAAAATGCTAACAAAATTAACTTGTATGGCACATTCACATATGGAACACCTACCGTGCTTTTTGATTAGTTAACGCTCGCAACAAGTTTTGCAAAAAACAAAATGTGAAAATACAAGCGAAAAAACAATATAGCTTTGTTAAAATTAAGTGTTAACTCAGGTCCTGTTTGGAAATACAGATGATGTCAATGGCGGATACACACACGGTACAGGCTGGTCGCATTGGGGTTGTATCGGATTGTTAGAGGAGGTACAATGGCAATTTCAATGTAAACCAGTGGCACTGCAGTAAACTACATAATTAGCATTCTCGAACTGTTTAGAACACATTAAATACGATTTTTTTTATAACATTTAGCTTTAAATGCGTCCTTCTGGAAAAATAATTTTTAAGAACCATACACGGCCGCTTCACTGACTTCATAAACAAATTGGACCCAGTACCATAAGTTTCTGTGTGTGACTGTGTAGAAAATCGCCAAACCATAGACCACATTATATGTTTACGCCCCTACACAACTTGACTCCAGAATAACTCTCTATTAATAGTAAAATAAAATGCGTTATTTATTACGTACATATATCAGAAATAAAAGTTCGGAAGTTCATGCATTTTCCATGCCTCTCGATTTTAACCTTCCCTTAAAAATCAGCTACCTATTATCTTATTCTTTACAATCTATTGTTTATTACAAATTGTCTTAAATAAAATGAATATATATAACTTATACCATTCCCACCTAAGCGACAAACTATTATAAACATAAATATGATACATAATTTTAAGTTACGATTCATAATGAATATACTATAATTCAATAACAGATTTACTAATGCCGCTTTTTTTGTCAAAATTTTTGCACATAATAAATAATTTAATTTAATTAAGGAATAATTTTAAAATATTGTTTACAAATAACAAGAAATTTATATCAGCGGTAATAAACGCTTTGCCTATTTTTCTAAAGGTAACTACTTAATTTGGTGACCGAAATCTCACTATAAATCCTATTGATACCCTCGAAAGCCAGAGGATTGTCGATTGCCGTCGGCTAAGTTCGACTGGCATGTGGAGATTTATCACCAAGCCTAAGAAATGCGTAAAAAATCGCCTCTTTCAACCTACTTTCAACCGTAACACAGCCTCGTTATAAATGCTCATCAGTATACTCTGAAACCTACTTTCGGACGTTTTCTAAAATATCATGATTGTTTCCTAAGCATACAAATCGCTAATGAAATGCCCTGCCGAGCTCTCTATTTCCTAGGTATTGTAACTTGCAAACATTTAAGACCAACGTTCATCATTACCTTATCGATTTCCTTCCTCACTAAGTTACCTTTTACCGCGTTGTGTGCAAACATTTTAAGGTTAATAGTACATTGGGTGCGCTCTAATTATAAAAAAATATAAACATGTGGGTACACCTTCTAATCAAAAAAGCTAAAAACAGCTGGCTTCCGGTTTGCCAAACCCTTTACATTCAAATAAATCCATGAAGCGAATGAAGTTACAGTCTATACACACAATATATTTCTTCGACTTTTAGGCCGTATTAGAAAAGATTAACAAAGTTTTTTAAGCGGTTGATTTCAAAATTCAGCACTAACTGATCCAATTACGACGTGTAACGATGAAAAACATGAAAATTTTTGAATCCCATCTCCATACGCGTTGTCTCATTCCATAAATTTAATATTGGAGTATTGAATATAGATTATATACCATATAACTTCTAAGGATGCGAATGGTCGTAAAAGTTCATCACGAGAGATCATGAGTGGTGGAATACTGGACCAAGAATTTAGCGATCTTGGAAGTGAAAAACAGAAGTCAGTGATATTAATTCTGTTCCTTAATTTATATTAAAAGTTTTAAAATTATTTAATTAGGAAACTACCTTTGACCAAGCCTGCCAAGTTTACAGCATACATATACATATGTATATTATTCTTAGGGCAAGCACATTTTTATTAGGTATGTTATTATTAATAAGTAGAGTAAAATTAATAACTAATAATTAATAAAATAAAAACAAAGCATGCCAAAACATCGTTTGAAATTCGATTAAATAAAAGCGTGTTCCATTTATTTAGGTACAGATGGACTTCCATATGCAATTACAACGGGCTAACCGCTTTGAAATGCTGTCGTTCATTACCAACCTATGGGATCATTAATCTTCATGACTTTTCTATCCCAATTTTCTCAGAATCTGTTTTTAAGACTTTCTCAATATTAATATTCCTTAAATTTCAACCTTAAAATGTTTAGGTTTTTTTTTTTTTTAGATTTTTGTTAGTTTTAGGGAGCACGAGTATTTTAAACATTATGTAGATCTTCAGAATACATACATATGTATGTACGTCGAGGTTATGTTATTAATTATTATGATTAAGATAAATTTTCCTGTTTTTCCGGGCCAATACATACAGTTTTGCACATATTTTTTAAAATAGTTAACTTTGCCTTGTAAATGTATATACAAATATATGTATACAACACAAGTTCATTATAAAACTAAGTTGAACTAAAGAAAAAAAAATCAATGATGCATTTTACTGATGTATTTAAATTGTTTTTTACTTTCACTGGTCCCTTAGGACCTCAAAATTGATATCCCAAAAGATTACGGCGGGAAATATCTGGAAGTACTTGTTATTCAAAGTATAGTACAAGGCCGCGAAGTTGCCAGGAAATAAATATAAAATTTTAAACGCTCTCATCTCAAAACTGCATTTTTCAAGTTGGCCGCACCCATAATTTAAACAATTTTCAATTGTTGTCAAATGTTAACTAGATCTTTAAAAATATATTGTCTAAATAAGTAATAATTTCTTATTAACCATTTTTAGCGAACTTTGCAAGTTCGTACCTACGCCATTGAGTTAAACACTAATATATCAAAAAAAAAAAAAAAAAAAAAAAAAAAAAAAAAAAAAAAAAAAAAAAAAAAAAAAAAAAAACAACATTATTTTCTAGCTGTTGTTATGTAAAATAAAAAGAGAGATCATCTGAGAAACGCTGCACAGTTGCAATTTTTAAATAAATTATTCAAAAAAATTATGTTTTACAGTCAATATGTACAGTAAACTTCAGAAACGGAATGCTAATAAAATAATAAGGAAAACAACAAAATCATTCTATGCTTCCGAAAGAAAAATAATTCTCTGAATATATACGTTAATTATCCAATGGCAGATAAGAAGACTAATGTCAAAACAATAACAAAATTAAATGAAGTGGGACAATTAGTGTAATAGGAATGACACTAACCGCTGGGTTTGAGGCCATTCTCAATTTGCTACTGCCGGATATAAACATGAAGGAATCAGCTGTTAAAAGTTCATCAAGGATCAGTCAAACAAACATAGTCCCAAATCAGAATCTAAAGAAGTATGTAGGGAACAATTTTAACACCATATACCATTCTTTTTTCTCTTAGAGTTCTCTCTCTCTCTCTTATAATTTAAGCGCGCTCAAGGGATTATTGGTACCTTTTAAGTACACGTGGCACAGCGCGAACTTGGAGAGAAAGAAAGAGGAAAAGATCAGTACCGGTGCATGATTTTCATGCTTGTGAATTTTAATAACAGTGAATTTTGATCAATTTAACAACTGTTCTGAACACACTTATTAAAAGCACAATCATGTGAAACACATATCCGACGTTACTTCTAAACAGTGTTATGTGATGTTTAAATTCATTACAAGTTTTACAATGAAATCGCCGTAGGTGTTATACCCTTACGACAATTTGCATCAGTCCAACGACAAAATTCTAAATATAATCCACCATTCATCAGATGTTTCATGTACTAAATCATTGCTTTTGCTATAAATTAATCCTATACATACACCATGACTGAGGCTACGCAATAACATTAATTTCTTTAGCACTCGCAACTAGCAATTTTGAACACATTTCCTAACGGATTACTTTAAAATACCGAATACTGAAAAAAATTCACCCTCTGGAAAAAAAATCATAGATTTGCTTTATATGTTTATAAAACATGCAATAGTGAAAGTGAAAGAAATAAGTCAATCTCTTCAATTCTAAAAGAAAGTAACTGTAACCGAAAGGTCTTGATCAATATTTTGATGGTGTGCAGTCAAATATGAGCTATCTCAATTGTTGACAAATTGACATTTTAATACGAATTCTTTGTATTATTAAACAATTGTTTATTATTAAGATTTTTTTTATGAAATTAAAAAACTGAAGATTGGTAGTTTTTTTTCCCTTTTATATTTTTATACTTTATATAACATATAACAGCTGATTTTCTGCCAGCTTGCCATTAGTATGAGAAATTAAAACAAAGGGGAAATTGCTAGCCTTCGGTATAGTTTAACAATTTTATAAACGTTCCAGTGTTTTTGTTTCATACCAAATGTAGTTTACAAATTAAAAAAAAAAAAAAAAAAAAAAAAAAAAAAAAAAAAATGCCTGCACACTCTTCTTAAATAAAAGGGTCACAGTCGTTGATTCTTACAGCATAGATGATTGCATTTTGCCCTCTGAAGATTGGAAGGCGTTCAAAAGTACGACTTGTAATCTCAACTTTCACAACCAAGTTA